>CM070512.1:8023961-9223961 GCA_036346375.1 Guadua angustifolia | reverse complement strand
CGAGGACCCCCGAGCTGGCTTGCTCGGGGCTGGGGTGCACAAAGGTCGGTACCGCATGCGTTGTCCGGGCAAGGGCACGGTCGGTTGGCGCCGGGCTTCCATGGTCGTCTTGGTACTGTATAGCCAATCCCCGACAAAAATCATCCAAATTTCTAGCCGTTGGATCAAACTCTGAAGCCCATTACTCAAATCGGACCCATCAAAATCACTAATCACAATGCACATCCAATGGTTCACATGTTAGATGATTCTTGAAAACAAAAACATCCTGATGATGTTTATCAATATCCTATTTTTTATCTCTCCAACTAAATATGAGACGACTTTATTCCTATGAGAGTAAATATCCCTATCCGATCCACTCTTTACCCTTCGACCAAAGGAACCTTCGATCTTCGCGCCCCTCCGCATACCAGCGCCGCCTCCACAAGAAAAACACGAGAGGAAGCATCAGCGCAACAGCAAACAACGTGGCGGATACCGGCAGCACAACGTCCAACATCTTTGGCCAACGCTTCGAAAGCAACCCGTGGCAAAGCGGGCAGCAACAAGAGGTCAAGCGGAGAAGCAGCTCCGTCCAAGCTGAAGCCCCAGCCGAGCGCGTTGTGGTCCGTGAACACGACGCCCATCGCCGATGAGAATCCGATATCGACGTACATCGGATCCCTCATGGCCAGTGGCGTATTTACCAGGGGGGCTTGGGTGGGCTGGAGCCCCACTCATGGCCCCCCTGTCCCAAGTTAGATAAATTTAGGAAAAACTCATTTACAAATTTAGAGAAGTTACCAAGTTAAACAATCGGTTCAGTGAATCTTCGATAGAGCTTTTGAGATGCATTGCTTGTCTAAACCTAAGAGATTCATTTGCAAATTTTGAACATGGTAGGTTTCTTCGGTTTTCAGATATTTATTCAGATGATTTCTCATCATATGACCGTGTAGTTTTGAAAGCACAACTTAACTTATTCATTGATGACTTGGGAAGAGAAGAATTTTCAAGTTGTAATGATCTTGCTAGTCTCGCGGTGATGATGGCTGAAGCAAAAAAAGCATGTTGTTTATCCATTAGTCTATAGGCTTACTGAATTAGCATTAGTTTTATATGTGGGCATAGTTACAGTTGGAAGTGCTTTCTCGGCAATGAAAATTATCCAAACAGATTTGCGTAATAAGATAAATGATGACTGATTAAATGATCTCATGGTATGCTACATCGAGCAAGACATATTTTTCAAGATAGACATGAAAGATATTTTACAACGTTTTCAAAATATAAAAACCCATAAATATCAACTATCAACCCTTAAGAATTAATGATCGGTACGTTTTTTTTTCTTTGTAATATTACGTATTTATATTATATACGACTGTTAGATAAGTGTTGGTATTTTTATATTATATATATCATTTTGTCATGTTCTATGTTTTGAAAAAAAATACTATATATATATATTATAGTTTGGATGTCTTAATTTTAGCCTCCTTCTTTCTAAGTTTCTGGATACGCCACTGCTCATGGCTGTGGATAGATCAATGGCCGCGGAGAGCAGAGGTTTATTGGGCTTTGGCACTTACGCAGGAGCTAACGTCACGTTGAGCTGCTTTGTCTGGACATCGTAGTCCACCCACACCGTCAGGTTGCGGAACGCGCCGGTGTAGTCGTCGTAGTGCCCGGCCGTCTCTGCCTGCAGCGACGTGAGGTTGTTGACGTCTACGCCGACGTGGTTGCCGTCGATGTCACTGAACTCGGGGTTGTTAAAGATGGTGTCGAGCTCGACTGCCAAGATGTGGTTGCTCGGCCGGCCTGCCGTCGTCGGCCATGTTGAAAAGGCCCAGGTACTGCCCGAGGTTGGCCGTGGAGAGGTTCGTGGCGGGGGCGACCACAAAGGCGAGGCCATGGTCGCTTCCCAGCTCTGGGTTGTCGGATACGATGGCGAACACCAACGATGTTGAGAAGGACCTCACGGTGGTGGTGTTCGCCGTGGCCGACATGTTTAGGAAACGGAGAGCGGCAGAGGTGCGGGGTAAAACGCGTGGGCTTTTGTTTGGTAAGTGGCATTGGTGAGCGCCAGGAGGCCGTTCGACATCACGGCGGTGAGGCCGTCCATGCTGAGGTTCGCCGGAGGCGAAGCCCTCGAGGACGAACCGGCCATCGTTACTGGTAGGGCAGCTTCAGAGTTCAGGAGAAGCCAGCAGTGGATCACGCACAGAATGGAGTAGGATAGTACAAGCTTGGCGAGCATGGTTACTTGCTACACTTTGTTAATTCGCCTAATGTCTCGTGACAAAGTCATATAAATACATAATGCTTGGTTAGATCTCGCCTCTTGATCAAGCTGTGCAATAACGTGTACATGTTTGACTTACAGTTATGATCGATTTAGAGCATGTACAATGCTATAAATAGTTACTGTCTATAGCAAATTGCCATGTCACCTATAGATAACTTTATACAATGGTACAGACAATCACTTTTTTGGTTCCTATGCTACAATCAATTCATCTCTACACACAACCAGCTTGGTTCCCGTGCTACAGTCGACTGCAAATGTATAGATAACTTTTTTCTCTTTCCTCTTTCTCTTTCATCCACATCAACAAATAAGTGGCATGGCAACTCTTATAGACAGCTGATGTCAACCCATTGTACATGCTTTTAGAAGGCCAGTATATGCTGAAATCTTTGCCTTTATTAATTGGAGACTCCTTCGAAAGCCTCTGCGTTAATTCTAGAAGGTAGGAGCTAGAAAATCACATATTAATAAGAGAAAAATAAAAATCTAGAAATTTCCTTGTTAATCCGATAAAACTTAAAAAAACTTAGCCATTCAATAGATATAGATTAGTCTTTACTAATTGAAGGTTCATTCCGGAGCCTCACGTTAATTCTAGACAGTAAAAGGCTAGGAATTTTCAAATGAATCAGAGAAAAAGAAATTTGCTAAAAATCACTACATTAATTGGAGAGAAAAAAAAACCTTAAGCGCTATCTATGGTAGATATGTCATGTACATGTATAACTAACCTATTAAAGCCGAAGGATTTCGGAGACGCTGGGGCTATCCACGTCAGCGCGAGTCGAGCGTGGCTTGTTAGCGACGCCGTAGTTTTTCCCCTGTGTTAGCGGCAGAGCAGGTTGGCGTGAACGACGGAGCAGGTTCGGCGTCACTGCTCGGTTTAGCCTCGCCTGACGGGCGCGAATCGGCCGCCTCGTGGCTTGGGGGCGCAGATCGGCCGCCTCGTGGTCATGCCTTCGCGATTGTTACGGTCGGTGCGCTTCCTCGATCGTGCCGTCCTTCATCTCCGAGAGCATCGCCGGATACATCGCGCTTCGTTGTTTCGATTCCTTCGCCCGCTGCGCCTCGCGCTCTCCCGTCGCCCGGTCCGCCGCCCGTAGATCCACCCGTCGCCGGTCCGGTGCGGGTTCGACCGCTTTCGCCTCGCTCTTCCGTCGCCGGTCCCTCGCCACAGTATGTCGAGCCGACGGCTTGGTGGTAAAGCTTTCACTTTTGCTCGTCTTCTTTACCAATGCTATTGCTTTTTGTCTCTTCTTTACCAATGCTATTAGTTTTTGTGCGGTTTTGGCTTCTAGACCGGGTTAGATATTGTGATTATCCGTCTCCTTATGGTCTAGGGTTTTGCTTTCTTGTCAGACGTGCTCGGTTTTTGCTTGATCTTGTCCCCTTTTCCCCCGCAGAATTTAATTGTTTCGATCGCTTGGCGCCCATTCGCTCGCCACCGCGCTCTTACGCCCTCGGCTTCCTGACGTCCACGATTGCTTCGTGCCCTCGAAACGATGCATGCCGCGACATTGTGCTTGCCGCGATCGCATTCGGTTCCAGCGCTTGCGGCTTGACGTTGTGGTTGCTTCACATTTGGTTCTTGCGTTCGGTCCTCCCGCCTCTCCGCTGCGGTTTTGTTATCTTCTCGCTCTCAAATAAGCGGATTTTGCTTTATGGTAAGTCTTTCTTCGCTTCCCTCTCTTCTTGTCCGTAGTTGTTACTTTTTCCTTTTTCCTTGATCTAGGCTCGCACACCAGACTTATCTTAGTTTGATTTGATGCTTGTGCTTATTCGCGGTGTGCTTCTTTGAGGCCTTGTGCCCGACCGACGACCCTAGGGTGTATTTGCTGCCGTAATTCGGCCCTGTGCTTTGTCCTTGATATTGCGATTGTTGCTCTCTTTATGTTCTGTGGTTTACATCTTTTGCATGTGCCTGTCTTTGCTCACTGTGTTCTTCTTATTGCTGTGCCTGTGCCTGCTTCATGCGGTTGCTATCTGTGGTCTTATCGTATCGTTTGTGTGTGGGCTATCGTATTTGTTTCTTACTTCTGGATCAGGATCGGTGCTTTCGTGGACAGGCCAACCTTCTTTGCCCAGTAGAGCGTCCTGGCCTGTACCAATGTCTGAGTCCCAGCGTACGTTAAACCAGTCCTGCTACATTCGGTTGGGTTATGCCCTCCCTTGGGTGTGACCTATTTATTGTCGCAGCGTGTTTATGTGCGTGGATCTGTTCAGGACGCTTCCTTTATCCTGTTGTCCCGCCGGTTGTTGCTCGTCAGAATCGCGCCAAGAGACGGGCTACTAACATTCTTATTCGGCAAGCAAGACAAGGTTATCCTTGTGTTCTTACCTCACGTTCTACCAATTCCTTTTAGTTGGTTATATCCCTGTTCATCCCGTTATTTGTTTTTGTGGATATCGCTGCCCATTCAGACCTGCTTACATCGCCGCCTCTTAAAGGCTACATCCCCGTATGCTCCTGCTGCTGGCGTGTATTCTTTGCCTAAGGAATATGTTGATTCGTTGAAAGGTGTGCTTACGTTTCGACTGATTTGTTCCTTTGTGTGTTGTTTAGCCGTAGTTATACTGTCCTATGCCATTTGATCGTTGTTGTCTCCATTTTTATGGTGTAGCTGCCTATGGTGGTAGATCGTATTATGGTGGCCCTGATTATTCTTGCGATAAGTGCTCGCCGTATTTTGGTACCAAGAAAGGATGCGAATCAAAGTTCACGCGGCACGGCGGCAAGATTACCTATAACCTCTGTTGTCGAGAGGCAAAATCTCCCCGCCTCCGCTAGCGATTCCCTCCTCCATTGCAAGATCTTATTCGCTTTTAATGGAGGTCCCGATCCAACAATTTCATGCGAATGATAAGACAATATAATTCTCTTTTTGCATTTGCCTCTCTTGGGGTTAATGTTGACAACGATAATATCTTGGCAATGGACCTTATGTTTTTCGGATTAACGGTGTTGTGCACCATCGTATTGGCTCTCTCTTGCCTAGCTACCGGTCATCGGCTTTGAGTTTGCCTGACTCTATATATGACACCACAAATGAGCTTCAGAATCGTCTAAACATTTATGCATCGGATAGTCCAGCCAATGAGCTTCCCGATCCAGCCATAGTTGCTGATATTATTTCTATGTTGGATACCTATAATCCTATTGTCCAACAATTCAGGCTTGCACGTGATAGGCTCCTGTCACCTAATGCTCCTGACATTGCTATAAGACTTATTGGACCACAGAGGATGGACGATGGCCGCTATTCCCTTCCGCTTGGCTCAGAATTGGCTGCTCTGTTAGTTGGAGGTATTTCTATGGATACTTGCAGATTTGATATTGTTGTGCAAACACACTTTGGAGAATTCAAGCATATTTCACCCGTCCATCCAAGTTTAATGGCCTTACAGTATCCTTTGCTCTTTCCTCACGGTGACAAGGGATTTCATTTAGGCATGAAACTAAAGGAAGTTGATGATCAGCCTTTAGGCATACGTCAAGATGTTTCGATGTTGGAATACTATCGCTATGAGGCTCATTATCGTAAAGGTGAGCCAAATCCGTTTACTTCTGTGGTAGGCTTTCGGATCAGCTCAATGTTAATGCCTATTCATGCATTGAGGCGTAGTCGTTTATCCTTTCATTTTTCAATCAAGATAAGCTTAGATCTGAAACTTACCAAGGTATATCGGATCTTTGTTTGTAAGGAAATAACCTAGGAAAAGATCTTGGAATAAAAGCGATCTTGCCGACAAGTTTCTTTGGTGGGAAAAGATATATGATACAAAACTATCATGATTCCATGGCGATTTGCGCGCTTATGGTCCTCCCGATTATTCACCACTTTTACATGCAATCCTAAGTGGCGAAGATAAGTGAGGCAATCGGTTTTGAGCTGGGCCAAAACCACCACGATAGAGTGATATGGTCTGCGTGTTTACAAAATGAAATTAGATGAATTCATGGTGACATGAAAGATGGAACATCCTTTGGTCCTATCTCGTGCGGAGTTTGTTTTATTAGCGATCTATCGTTTTGCCTTATTAATGATTTTACCCTCTGTCACGCTTGGATCTACTTTCCTATTTTCCTATTTCCCAATTGCTCATCTTGTTGAATTCGGAAGAGGCCTCCCACATGCTCATATCCTTGCATGGTTGGCTGTGCAAGACAGAGATCCGTCACCGGCCTTCATTGATGATCTAATTTCTGCTGAGCTACCTGATATAGCGATTAATCCATTAGGCTATGCTCTTGTTCAAGAATTCATGATTCACGGCCCATCACGGAGACCTCAATCCTAGTTCATCCTTGTATGAAGCAAGGCCAATGTTCAAAGATACCGAAGGTTTTCCATTCGACACATCGCTCGATCGTGGCGGATTCCCGTTTATCGGCAATGGAGATGATGGTAGATTCGTTGTAAAACAGGGTATCAGGCTTGACAACAGGTGGGTGGTACCTTACAATCTACGATTGTTAAAGAAATACCAGGCCCACATAAATGTAGAATGGTGTAATAAAACATATCTTGTGAAATACCTTTTTAAGTACATCACAAAGGGCCATGACTGTGCTACAATGTCTTTGCATACGTTCACTGGGTCAGCCAAGCCTGCCATGCCGACCTTGGATCAGCCACAAGATCACATCAATGCAGCCACATCCACTGATCGTAATAGTTGTGCGTCACATGCTGAGCACAGAGGCAAAGCTAAAACCTCTGATAGTACGATGCCTACCGTTTGTAATGATGCTGCCCATAATACTAATGGAGGCCTCGATGAAATTTCTGAATACATGAAATCAAGATATCTATCTTCGTGTGAGTCAAATTGGAGAATATTTGGCTTTGATATTCATAGTAGGACACCAGCAGTCGAAAGGTTATTTGTTCATATGCCAGGGATGCACCTGGTTACATATCATGAAGATTCGGACTTGACTACTGTTCTGGAGGACCCTGATTCAGATAGGACCATGCTAACAGAATGGTTTGTTGCTAACCAAAGATCAATAGCTGCTAGAGAGCTAACGTACTGCAAATTCCCAACAAAATGGACATGGCAATTTGATAAAAAGGTTTGGTCTGAAAGAAAAAGACGAACTAAAATCGGTAGGTTACGACATATCCATCCTTCTACTAGTGAACCTTTTTATTTGAGGATGCTACTGATGGTTGTGCGTGGTGCCAAATGTTACGAAGATATTCGAACATATGAAGGCACTTTGCATAGCAGTTATCGTGAAGCATGCAAAGCACGTGGCTTAATTGGTGATGATACCGAATGGGTTGCTCTATTTGATGAAGGGATTGTGTGGGCGACATCGCATCAACTAAGAAATCTTTTTATGGCCGTCCTTATCTATTGTGATGTCGGGGATGTTCGCACTTTATTCGATAAATACTGGCGATATATGGCTGATGATATTGCCTATAGCATTCGTTCCTCTCTTCATGATGCTGCCTATGTAATTCCTGATATTGTGCTACAGAACAGATTGTTAGGTCAGTTGTCCGTCCTATTTTTGTCTAATGGTTTGTCCATATCAGGATATAATCTTCCAGTTGTTTCTGATAGTTCAAACGATGGCCTTGCTAATAGGTTAATTCTTGAGGAATTATCTTACGACACAACTGAGCTTTCTGCACAGGCCAATTCTATGTATGCTATGCTCAATAGTGACCAATCTGCCATATATAATAACATAATGTTTAGAATTTTGCACAAAGAAAGATGTGTGTGCTTTATCTCAGGACATGGAGGAACAGGAAAAACATTCCTATGGAATGCCATTATTGCAAAAGTCAGGTCCCAAGGACAGATTGTGTTAGCTGTGGCATCATCTGGAGTAGTTGCTTTGCTATTACCAAACGGCCGGACTGCCCATTCTAGGTTTCGCATACCGCTTACTGTTGATGACAGAAGTATGTGTAATGTGCGGAGGAAGCTGTTCTTCTGAATTAATAAAAATCTGCTTTGATTACGTGGGGAATGGCTCAATGACACATCGATTATGCTTCGAAGCTCTTGATCGTACTCTTCGTGATGTGCTTTCTCTTGATGATCCGATTAATGCTGACAGACCTTTCGGTGGTAAACCAATTTTGTTTGGTGGTGACTTTAGACAGATATTACCTGTTATTGAAGGTGGCACACGAGCGGATATAGTAGCTGCTTCCCTTCCAAAATCACCGCTTTGGAAATTTATAGATGTTATGCACCTAACAATTAATATCGACTAATAGATCTGCTTTATCTTTAGAGGAAAAAACACAAGATGCGAAATTTGCACAATGGGTTATTGATATAGGTGAAGGTCGTGCCCAACACATACCCAACCGGAAGTTGGATCGATCATGGATTAATTCGGATGACCTTTTGCTCAAGCGGGGGCGAGATAAGATAGCCTCGATAGGCTGCTGCTGTATATAATGACTTCAAAACAAATTATTAGGATCCTGTTTTGCTTGGCTAGCCGTGCTATCGTGTGTCTGTCAATTGATAGAGTTGATGAAATCAATGACTCTATGCTTGCTAAAGTCCCTACACATGTTAGAGATTATTTAAGTTATGACAAGATAGCCAACCCAAATGAACAACCTGCAGATATTGATATTTTATATCCACCCGAATTTCTTCATTCGATCGTCATAAACAACTTTCCTCAGCATAAATTATCTCTAAAGATTGGTGCTCCTATCATGCTTCTTAGAAATATTAATCAAGCTCTTGGCTTATGTAATGGTACACGGCTTATATTGATTAGACTTGGTGATCGAATTCTAGAGGCCAAAATCATGACTGGAACACATATCGGTGAGACAGTGTGTATACCAAGAATTATTCTTAATGGAGCAAGCCCAAAATGGCCATTTACTTTACAGCGCAGGCAATTCCCAATCAGGCTATGCTATGCGATGACGATAAACAAGTGCGAGGTCAAACATTAAACAAAGTGGGTATCTATCGAGAAATCCGGTTTTTACACACGGTCAATTTTATGTTGCGGTTTCTAGAGTGACATCTAAAGAAGGCCTCATCATACTAATAGAAAATGAAGATGGAGCTAACTGGCTCAATGACGAAAAATATAGTTTACCATGAGATTCTTTCGTTTGTTTAATCAACAAACATAGTGTGCCTCTGCCTTTTGATGCTGTGTTTGCCTCTTTAGGTCGATCTATTGTTCATTCATCTTTGAATAAACTTACATTATTTTGTATTGTTTTTTATATCCAACCCTAAACAGTACCACCTGTTTGTGCATACGAGTTCTATGATTATAGTTGTTACAATAACTATTGATGTCCTACATAGGCATTAGCTGTACTTATCTTTCTGAATATATTCTCATAACTACCCTATACTGCCAATACTAAACAAAGTGGCTATCTATCTGAGGAATTTGGTTTTTACACGCGGTCAATTTTATATTGCGGTTTGTAAAGTGACCTCTATAGAATAGCTGCTCATACTAATACAAAATGAAGATGGCTCTATTGGCTCAATGACAAAAAACATAGTTTACCATGAGATTCTTTCATTTATTTAGTTAACAGACATCGTGCCCCTCTATTTTATACAGTCCTTTTGCCTTCTGCTTGACTCTTTAGGTCAATCTATTCTTTATTCATTATTGAATCTCTGCTGTTATTTTGTATTGCTCTTATATATACAGCCCTGCACAATCCCATTCTGCTTGTCTATACCTAACTTCTATGATTACACTGTTACAGTAGGTGTTGATGTTCTACAGTCGTTAGTTGTTGTGGCTTTTTTTAGTATATCCCCATATCTAGCCAATACTTATCATCCCCAGCGTCTCTTAGAATTGCAACCTCACATAACGAGTATGTTATTTCAGAAAACTGACTCTTTCCTTTTTATATGTACAGATGGACTATATCCTGCTGAAAGACATCAACCAAGAATCGCATCGTTGGTGCATATGTGTAAAACCACACGTTTTCTCACAATACCTGCTGAAGACAAGCACGGTAGAATATTACTACTCGACTTGATTTTACTTGATGAAGCAGGTTCAAACAATATTGTTTGTTCTTTTGATAATCCTTATTACAAAGGACAAAACCCTTTATTACATTATTCTTATTTTGCTTGAAGGGTACTATGATAGAGGCACAAATCCCGGAAAGGCACCTATCAGTGTTCAGCCCATTGCTAAAAGAAGATGCATTATACTACATACAGTACTTTGAAGTAACCAATGCTCGCATGAATTATCGACACGTGGGCGGGCCTATAATGGCTAGGTTCCTTTGCTCATACCAAGATAAAAAGATTCTTGCTTTGTTCACTGAGGGTTTCCAACATATGCATGCAGCATTGTTTCGTTCGAGATCCTCGAGCGAGTAAATGACAACCAAGCATTATCAGGTCATCCTTACCTCTCACATACAAAAGACTCCCTTCACTCGGTTTGCTCTGAAGTCGACAACTACCTCAATACATATGCTATAGGGCTTATTACATCTATCTCACATATAAAGGCAGTCAATGTCAAAGGTGTTCTTGGCAGCTTGAAATGTTCTAATAACGAGATGGCGGTATATTCATACTAGCATATCTTACCTTCATAACTTATAAACAGTTAATACTTCCATACACAACCATAGAATGCACATACACGCTTTACATATTTACAGTACAAAGCATTTCATTACAAATTTACTTCTGTTGTTGTCAAATAAAAAAAACATGATCGTCTAAAAGAATTTATACATAGCAGAGAAAACGCTGAGGTCACATTATGGGGATCGCATGCAATTCAGTTTGATGCTGACAATATTCACCATGAATCACAACGAGGTCCAGTTGTGATTCTATTAGTTGGACTGACAGTTAAACTCCATAACGGTACATGCTTCTGTTTTCCTTCCTTCTTTCCCTATTTCATTCAGCAGCGCATATCACGCAAGTCATATTGCTTAGACTAATAATTGCCCTCTGTAATGATGTATACTTGTGCTTTCCTTCTTTTTTCCACTCCCATTGAACAAGACATGCTACATTGTTCTTCATATATCGTTACCTATTTCCAAATTGTAGATCAGCTCTCTTTACAAGGTAGCGCTGTTTGCAAATGGTACACAAATCCTGCCCTCCCAGAAGTTACTGCTTTACAAAACAGGTGCGCTGCTCAAATAATTCCACTTGTTACCGCCTTATATGATTTCCCGCACATCATCAAACTATGCTGCTATATTATCGTCTTTGTTTATATATAGCGTTAATGACATTGTTACAGTACAACTGCTCACTCATTTTCCCTTTACCAAAATTTATCCATGCAGCAGCGTTGGAGCCGCATCATATCAAATTAAATACGCTGATCAACCGTCTAGAGAAATGCAACCTATTTCTACCACAGTCCCTGAGATCTATAACCTTAACCCACATGAGGTTCTGGTATATACACTTTTCTCAAACTCACTTTCTGTTTCATTGAAATTTTTCGCTCCACACATATATATACCACTCAAAAATCAACAAGATTCAGGTTCCTGATTTTTACTAACATATCTATCTTGGACTTCTCCATCACCCACTAGATAGCACACAGCTTATGATTTGTACAGAAAAACATTTCCTCAGAAAAAGTTATCGCTAGCTGCAGTTCATGGTTCTCCATTACAAAATAGTATCCTCACAAAAACATATACCCAGCAAAACCAATTACGCTTTCTTCTTAATTCCTGTCTTTCATATAGATTTCGTACACCGCTTTGTGCTATACAGTGAGACTCACATAGTATACAAGATACACAGTCCATCTGAATATTGCTAACACATATTAATGTACTTAGGGAAACAATTACATTATTGACATTGCTATAAAAGGCCTCGCTCCACAGCAGTCATGGTGGTACCTAGCATGCACTGTTTGCAAGAAAAGCGTTGTTTCTCAAGGAGATTCTTACAAGTGTTCTAGATGTGGAGTAACAACCGCTGATACAAGGTATATTCTTATCAATCGCCTGCATCTCTTTCTTATTCTGCGATACGCTAATCCTATATCAATAAACAATTCCTATATACGTCACACCAGGTATCGAGTCGTCATTCACGGCATCGCCCCAGACGAAGTCACCAAGGCAGAGCCCAAAGTAGCGGAGTTCGTATTTTTCGCAGAAAAGGCCGAACAATTGATTGGCTGTCCAGTACTTCCTCTTGTCACAGCTGGTCAAGGTATTGAAAACTTCATCCCACCACAAATCACAAACCTCTATGGTAGGCGATATACTTTAAAGGTCTCTGTTACAAGAAGAGCTCTACAATGGACACAGATATCATACCAGGTTGACTCTATCTTAGCTCTCCTCCCTCCACTAGAATCCACCGTTGCTGATGCACAAACTCAGCATGAAATCCCAGCTATCATACCTGATACTGGAGCTACACCACAGAACACTACTCCTGTTCACTTTGAACAGGATAAACAGCTGGCTACCTGTGAAAAAGATATTCACCTGCACACTCCTCAAACCGCAACAACAACCCCATCCGCATCACCTCCTCGTTTCCCACATTCTTGCGCTCACGGTATGTCCTCACCTCGTGCTTCATTTGCAAGATTACGAATATTCTTATCTAGACGTCCATAACTGAACCTACTACATATAGAATACCTGTGCATTCCATTTATTAGGAATGCTTAGATATAGTTCCGACATCATATATGCTCAATACTGTTCTTTCTCTCCAAAAATATGACTGCCGAGATCCCGATTTATCCATGAACATTTACCAGCCAATGCATATCTTGCAAACCCTACTTATCAGCTTTACATTTTTACGCTGTGCCCCACAGGAAACTCTAATTAATGATAATAGAAACATATAGTCCCTAGCCTTATGTATGTTACAATAACAGAGCAGGCAATATAATACCCTATATTATATCTAATTACAAATTCGTATTTATACTACATAAACCTAGAGACTAAATATTCTTTCATAGCTCAAGTCAACAACTTTTCAATCTAACCACAGCCAAAGTCCAAAATAGAACACCAACTACAGGATGATCATCTCAATGTACACTACGAAGCCGCGAAAGGTTATTTTTATATCAATACCGAATATGCATTTATACACTGATACCTTCGCTAAAACACTAACGGTGTGTTATCATTTTCCTTTGTTTCGGCCTTTCTTTGAAAAAAACCTCAACAAAAAAAAGGCTATTAAATGGACACAAAAGCGGTTCACAACAAAAGGTATTCACATAGACAACATTGCTAGCGACTAATCTTTGTTTTGTGCTTTCATTCCTGTGCCAATTCATTGAACATATTCTGCGCCAACAAAGAGGCCTTGAAACGGTGCTACGCTCTGCTCCACTTCAGTCAACACCAAGCTGCCGTCCTCAGCATATTTTGTATAACGATTGTACTCCATATGTATACATACGCGCCACTGTGACAAGCCTATACTTAGTTTATTTTGTAAGCTTATATGCCTTTCAGTAACCAACCTTACTTACTGCAGCTACTACCCTGTGTTTAAATAAAACAGCTCCTGTCGACCTTTTGTTCTTCATTCAACACTCTCCGTACTGCTTGTGCATATATACATATGTATTCATCTCTTCTTTATCGCTATCCAACAGTTTTTCTCTGATACATTCATCCTTTACACATGTAAGCAGATAGTACCTACTTTTGATGCCCATTCAGATTCGGTAAAATTCCGACACTTGCTTGCATCGTCGACCGCCGAGTTTTTCTGCTGATAGATACATCCTTTACAGATGTGAATAGCTGGTGGCTACTTTTGATACAAAGCCAGCATTCAGTCAGAATTTTTACAACGTGCTCAGACATCGCTATCACATATATGCTTTGTACTCTGATTTCGACTTGATATAATTACATTTCTTTCCAATCCTAATAGTGCTCTTTCTATTCAACAAACTCTAACAACCTATCTTTTTGCTCTTTATTTATGCCTTTCTCCTTCAACATAATACATAGACTAGATAATCTCTTTTCTACACAATTCAATAAAACTCTACCGAGCTATCTTTTTCGCTCTTCATTTCGCCTTTTCTTCTTCACCATACCAAATCGGTGTGGTTAGACGGTTATTGTTTTCTTCTTTTAAAGAGAACTCATCGTGTTACAACACTAATTCTATTTATATATACTATTCTCCTTGTTCTTACCTTTGATATTTTCTGGTGAGAGGTTACTACTACAGACTTCACACCCCTTCTACTCAATAAAGCATTCACACACAGTCATACCTACTTGGGTCTCCAAGTGCAGAACCTAAGCGTCTCGGGATAAAATAGCCACATCCATATACATATATACACAGACAAGCACAAACACAATACGGTTCAGAGTGTCAGTACACACACATATAACAACTAACACATAACCTTGTTACACAAGCCATGTCACAGTCGCTTTCCCTCACTTACCAATACACTCTGCGACACTCGACCTTACCGGCTCTGCCGCTAATAGTTACTAGGTGGGAAGCGCTCTCTGTTCTTGTGGGTTGAATTCGATAGCATCTTGGCAGTTATGACCCATTGGCAAATCCATAAGTTGATATAAATTTTCGATGAATCGTGTTTTTTTGTGTGAAAACATTGTTTCGTTTTTTTAGTCTTTGAAAACATTTTTTTCGGTTTTTTTCTGCGTTTGCTAAAAAATGGGTCGTTAGGACCCTGCAAGCAAATCCGGGGACGAAAACATTGTTTCCGTTTTTTGGGCTGAAAACATTTTTTAGGGTTTTGTTGCGTTAAGCTAAAAAAATGGGTCGTTAGGACCGGCGCGAATCAACGGTGTTTTTGGCGGCGAAAACATTATTTTCGGTTTTTGAAATTTGAAAACATTTTTTAGGTTTTTGCTTTGCGTTTGCTAAAAAATGGGTTGTTAGGACCACCGTGAATCAGGGGGCGAAACATTGTTTAGTTTTTTGGGTCTTTGAAAACATTTTTTCGGGTTTTTGTTGCGTTAACTAAAAAAAATGGGTCGTTAGGACCCACCGGCGAATCCACGGTGTTTTTGAGGCGAAAACATTGTTTTCGTTTTTTTAGTGTTGAAAACATTTTTAGGTTTTTTCTGCGTTTGCTAAAAAATGGGTCGTTAGGACCAGCGTGAATCATGGGGCGTAAACATTGTTTCAGATTTTTGGGTCTTTGAAAAACATTTTTTAGGTTTTTTGTTGCATGATTCTGACAGTTGGTAAATCTATAATGCCGATATAAAACTTGATGAATCTGCGTTTTTGTGGAAAACTTTTTTCTGTGTTTTTGGGTGGCGAAAATATTTTTCGGGTTTTTACGGTGGCGAAAACATTTTTTCGGAAAAAGCGGAGAAAGGACACGAGCGTAAAGCGAGGACTGGATGTTTTTGGACTGTTACGCTATCTGAAAAATTAGAAAAGGGCTTGTTGCGATTTGAAACTAACGGAGGCTTTTAAGTAAAATCTGGGCGAGGACCCAAGCGAAGCGAAAAAAATATCTTTGTTTCTTAAAAAATCGCACAGGGACCTATCCGTAATTTCTGAGAAATGGAAGGATTTTTTCGCAAAAACGCCAGACGACACGTGGCTCTCCGGTTTGGCTGCTTGAAATCTTGCGGGTATAGATCATGTAATGATTCCCCGCTTGTGTACACCGATTCTACAATAATACCGCACCGCAGTGCTTTGCCCAGCCCACCAGCAACGTCCCCAGGCCCACTTCCACCGACTGAAAAGCAGCGCGCAGGATAACAAAACTAAAGTATTTTTACCTGTCAACACACTTGGCCGACAATCCTATTACACACACACACCGCCTTTGAGCTCTCCACGTATACGTACCGTCGCACCCATACTCATATACGGCGTCCATATCCATAGAAGCCATCCCCTGCAAATCCTTTCTCTACTAACATACGCACAAAACATAGTGTTTATAACAGTCCAAATGCTCACCGACAAGTTTCCATCACAAAAATACACCCAGCCAAAAAAAAACAGATAATGTCTATAAGAACCCATATATATATATATATATATGTATATATCAGCCCTGTTACACACAAGAGAAACTGCACTTAGCCAAAATAAAACTCCGTTTGTTCGAATCTGTGGATTACGAATAGTGCCTCACTTTTTAGTCAAGAGAAAATTTTTTTCCTGTTCGTCACGTTTGGATCCCTAACACATCATTTTGGCAGGAAAACCTATCATTGATTTCAGATCACGAACAAACCCTTTGCTAATTTTTCAAGATAGTAAACAAATTCAAAAAAAAAACAGACCCTTAATCCTTACATCTAGATCCTTTCTCCGTTTTCCCCAAAAAAAAAAAAAACTTTCGTCACCGAGAGATACATGCACTCTGGCTCTATACTTTTCCACAACTCGATTTCTCATCTTGAGCTCTTATATTTTTTTAAACATATCTAACTCCAGAAATATATGAACGCGTAAAATATTATACTTAACAAAAAAAAAGATTACCATCTCTAATGATTTTTCGCCTTTTTCCCACTAAATTATTGTTCACCAGTTCTGGTTTAACAAACATATATTAGGTACCTTCGCACCCATACGCATATACGGCCTCCATATCCATAGAACCCATCCCCTTCAAATCGTTTCTCTACTAACATACGCACAAAACATGGTGTTTATAACAGCCCAAATGCTCATCGACAAGTTTCCATCAAAAAAATACACCCAGCCAAAAAAAACCAGATAATGTCTATAAGAACCCATATATATATATATATATATATATATATATATGTATATATATATATATATATATATATATATATATATACATATATATATATACATATATATATATGTATGTATATATATCAGCCCTGTTACACACAAGAGAAAGTGCGCTTAGCCAAAAAAAAAACTCCGTTTCTTGAATCTGTGGATTACGAATAGTGCCTCACTTTTTTGTCAAGAGAAAAAAAATTTCCCGTTCGTCATGTTTGGGTCCCTAACACATCATTTTGACAGGAAAACCTACCATTGATTTCAAATCACGAATAAACCCTTTTCTAATTTTTCAAGATAGTAAACAGATTCAAAAAAAAAACAAACCCTTAATTCTTACATCTAGGTCCTTTCTCCGTTTTCCCCGAAAAAAACCTTTAAATCACCGGAGATACATGCACTCTGCTCTATACTTTTCCATAACTTCGATTTCCCATCTTGAACTCTTATATTTTTTTAGCGTATCTAGCTCCAGAGATATATGAACGCGTAGAATATTATACTTAACAAAAAAAGATTATCATCTCTAATGATTTTTCACCTTTTTTTCCCTAAATTATTGCTAACCGGTTACTGGTTTTACAAACATATATTATTACTCGATAAACACGTACAGTATTAGACTCAACAAAACATGGTTATCATCTCTAACAGTTTTCTGCCCTTTTTCCTCTGAACTATTTTCGCCAAGTTTTTTCCTAAAAAACAAAAAAACAAGTTTACACAATTTTCACAAAGAACATCATGCGATCAAAAAATAATGTAGCATAGCAAACAAATTACAGACGCCGCGGCGTAGCGCGGGTATTTATCTAGTGTATAATAAAAGCTAGATACGGGCCAACCAGAACGGAATACGAGTCCTATGTTTTAGATCCCTCTATTTCTCAGAAAGGGAGTACTACAAAGGAGTTTGAGTAGACTTCTAGAACAAGCAGTTAGGAGCAGGACAAATATGCATGGGCCCACACGGAAGCAGCAGCATCACGACTCCCACGCTCATACGCATCCAAGGATTCTTAGTACATTTTTCATGCAGAAGATGTTTAATACACGAGCAACACCAGCAGTGCTTCTATTTTTTTTCTTTCAATATAAATTGCATAAATTTTAAAATAAATAAAAAGATAAATAATCACTATTTATATTTTATTTATGCTTTAATATTTATACAACTGTAAAAAAAAGTATGGAATCATCTCAATTAATAAACGCCCTACAGCCAAACAAAATGTCTACCAGTCAAATTTGCTTTGTCCACCATTTCACTATAGCTAATACACGGGCATGCACGAGATAGCTAGGCTATTAGGTATTAATCCCTCTAGAGCATATATATTGCTAATAAATACTAGGTAATACACTTAAGTAAATGCTCCATCCATTTTGTTTTAAAAGACGTATTTTGATTACAACTAAGAGCGTGATTGGATTAGGGGTATTTTATTGGAATGTTTTAGGATCTAGTTCAAGTTTAAACTAAATCTTAAAACTTTCTAATAAATTACCACTCATTCAAACAAGGCATAAGGAGGTTACAAGGCGAACAAAATGGCAGAGAAAAATGATTATCATATCTCTGGTAACATTATGTTGGGAATAAGAAAGAGAGCAATCGGTAACAAATATTTACTCATAAGTACAATTGTATAAACCATATATCTATCTATGATTTTTTTACTATCTCCTATTGGTACCTCGCTTGTTTAATTTTTTATACCTCTCAAAAATAGCCCAATGTATATTTTGATATGAGCAACATATCCAATGTAAACCTACCTTAATGTGTTACCTATGTAAACCTCAACGTGAGCTCAACGCACGAGATAAAAGTGTGATGGACTCCCCAATGCACAAGATGGAGTCTAGGGGTTTTCTGCAAACACGTCTTGAGTGGATGGGGAGTCCATCCCCTCTCTATTTCATACATTGAGTCTAGATCGGATGATTCACGTTGAGAATTGCATAGGTAACATTTAGGTGGGTTTACATGGGAAAGTTGGTTGTGATACGTCCAATAACGATAAAAAATTCTTAGCATATAAAGGCCATGTTTAGGGGTTTTAAGTTATTTTCAGTTTTTAAAAAACCAGTAAACCTTTCAAATAGCTCAATTTTAAATAACTTTTGGATTTAGGGACTCCCCTTATTTTTTGGGGCCCTATTTTCAGAGCACAAGTCCAGCAACATCCCCTAAATCTCAGCCCTTATTTTACTTTTTCTCCTATTTTGACATATCCGCTATGTATAATCTTCATTTGACACCACTAAAATTCAATCAAAAATATTTGTAATACATAAAACATAAGCATATTAACATTTACAATTTAAAAACATGATATTTAAAATTTAAATTTAAAATTTTCAAAACATGATATTTAAAATTTAAATTTAAAATTTTCAAAATTTTCGATGTGAGATCACGAGATGAAACAGTTGCAACTCATCCAGCAAAGACACGCTCATTGCAGGCGAACTAATGCAAGCCATCCTTCACTTAACTCCCTATTTTAAGATTTAGAAATTTGGTTTAGGGGCTCTCTGGGAATTGGGGCTGAGGAGGCAAATTTAGGGGCCTTCTAATTTTAGAGACTGGATTAAGGGCTCTGCTGGACCTGTATTTTTTACTAAAGTCCCTATTTTAAAGTTTAAAGGCTGGTTTAGGGGTTCTGCTGGAGATGCTCTAACTAGCCAAAACTAAAAGCTAAGGGACCCCAATAGTCTCGGCCGCTCGGCGTCTCGGGTAGGGATGTAATCGGATCGGATACGGTCGGATATTGTTCATCCCGTATCCGTATCCATATTTTTATCGAATCTGAAGTCGGATCACGAATGGTGTCGGATGTGAATCTGAATCACGAATATCTGGGATACTATCACTTACTTAATCTGAGCGAATCTGAGGCCAGGATTCAATACAGATGCGAATATTTTTAGCCGGATAATACGAAAATATAGATCATTTATTGCACATGTAACATCTTGAATGGTAGATTACTTATGAGTTATGAATAATTATTGATAAAATGTGAAGAAAATAGTACAAGAATTTACTATAGTTGCATTGTATATAATTAAGAATTAATAATGAGCACGACTAGAGATTATATAAAAGCTAAATATAGAGTCATAATAGAATTATCAAAGATAATGGCACTAGCAAATTAGAAGTCACAAACTAGTAAGGTAAACATGATAGAATCATATAATACCATCAAGTCGAGTCGACGAGCGTGTGATGTGATCGGACCGTAGAGTGGTGCTGGATTCTGACCTCTGACTGTGGTCTTGGCCGGATCGCCGGTGGCTCTGACCTCTGGGTCAGGGCTATGGTCGGCCGTGGTCTTGGGACCACGGTCTTGCCTCGGTGCCTCCTCAACTCAAGCCACTCGGCTCGGCTAGGTTTTGTTTGGATTGGGGATTTTAGAGGAGAGAGACTATCGGACTAGTAGAGAATAGAGATAGAGAAAGAAAGCACGAATGATGATTGGGGATTTTATGTTTTTGGTTTTGGAGTCTGCTGCGTGGCGATGTCGCATTGCCTTGGTTTTGGCATGGCGCCATGAACAAGCCGAGGAAGCAACAACCGCAGATAAATTTTGGTTTGGCACCGCATCAAGCCTGTGGTGCACTTAGCGTTAGCACTTTAGCGATGGCGATGTGACACTTGGTAGAATAGTAGTTGGTACTTGGCATGGCGCTTGGCACTTGTCGGCGTATTCCACAGCGGGCGGAATCTCTGAGCATCGGGTTTGGTTGGGAAGGAGGCGTCTTCGTGGTAGCTACTCTTAGAGGTGGAAACCCTAATGACTCCCGTGAAGGATTAGGCATTTATGAACTAGGGATAACACAGAGATTTTATCCAGGTTCAGGCCCCCTTTTCTTTGGGTAAAAGCCTTACTTCCTGCTAGATTGTTTAGAGAGTGTGTAAAGCTAGTACAAAGTTCCTAGGTTACAAGTTCTCTCTTAGACTATGCTGCGGAGCTCTTGCTTGCTCGAATGCAACACTACTTTCGAATGCTCCCCTTTTCCATGCGGAGGCCCTTATATAGGTCGAGGCTAGCAGGGAGTAGGTAAGGAGGTCATCATCTTGATCTGATACATTTATTACTCTTTCTGTGTTGTCCGTTCCTCGGCCTCATTAAATGCCGGCGCGATGGCTTCGCCTTCCGCTCGGGATCGACCCTTTTGCGAGTTGGTAGGCGTCGGAGGAATGGGCTTATGGCGAAATCCTTGCGTTGGCGGTTCGACATCAGCTGTCTGCCGCCGAGCAGTGCGACAAGGGAAGAAGCCTTCGAGTGAAGCCACCTCGCACCACCTTTTTTTGTCTTGCGGCGGGCGGCGAGGCGTGCTTTCGCCCACCCGCCGCGGGCGCCACGTGGGTCGCCGCCGGGCGTGCTCGCCCGCTTTGCCGTAGGCGCCACGAATCGGCATGCGGGCGGCGGCGTGCTTCGCTACTGCCGTACGGGCGCCACGTGGATGATCATGGGCGCCATGTGGATCTGTCATGTTGACCGCCATGTTGACTGCTTTTGTGCGGCGGAGAGGGTACCCGGCGTGAAATACGCTAACAAAGATCGCTCTTGGTAGAGTACCAAGAGTGGTATTGGTACACTGGTACTAGTGCCTCCGGACTCGGTGACCGGTGCTCTTTGATTGGAGAGTTCTGAGACTCACGGTCTTGGAGAAGTTTTAAAGATTTGGATAATATCCATATTTTATATCCGGATATTATCGATTATAAACTTCGGATATTCTCATGTCAGTTGGATAATTACTATCCGTATCCGTATCCTTATCCGAGATAACTATCCTTATCCGTATCCGTATCCGAAAAATTCTTTGAATATCCAAAAAAACTATTCAAATCGCTATCCGAATTGATTCGATCGGTCGGTCGATCGGAAAATATCCGTTCCAGTTGCACCCCTAGTCTCGGGTCCACAGCACAAGCACGAGCCCACACTCGCTGCGGCGCGGCCCAGAGAAAAAGCCTCGTCCGCACGCACGCACGACGCTCCTCCCGTGCCGTTTCCTCCACGCGGCAAAACGCCCAGCAGACAAGTCTCGCTTCCCACCCTCACTCTGATTCATCTTCTGTCCCTCCCGTCTCGGTCGGTTCTGCTGCTCTGCACGGCTCCACCACCGCGCGCTCGGCGGGATGGTGAGCGCGGCCTCACCCAGCCCCCTCACCATGGCCTCCCTCTCCGCGCGCCGCAGCGCGATCTCCGCTGCGGCCGTCCCCTACCCCGCGTCGTCGCAGCTCTCGAGGCGTTCGAGTCTCTCTTCGGGAAGCGCGTCGGCGTCGCGCGCTCGGCTGCGCGTGGAGGCTTCCAAGGCCGAACCGGTCGAGGAGAGGCTCCCCGCCGCGCCGGCCCCGGTTGCCCCATCGGAGCCGCAGCCCCATGTACGCGCCAGGCAGGCACACGTCTCCTTCAGTCTCGTCTCTACTCCAATTTACTGAGCTGTTTTACAGCTTCCGATTCCTTCTTTTTGTTTCTTACTGATATCTTAGATTTCCTTTTGTTCTTGTGCAGCACGTGGAAATGGAGGGGTTACAACATTCGCTATCAGTACGCTGGAACGTCTGGCCCTGCATTAGTTCTGATTCATGGTTTCGGGGCAAACAGGTGCTCATCGTACACAGACATTTCTGTTATACTATTTGCGAGCAACCAAAGTTCTTAAGTGATCATGGCAAAGGGGAGTTAGATTTAAGCATAACAGTTCGTTAGCTGTTCTTGTACTGTTCTTTACATACTAATGACTGATAAAAAGGTTCACTTGACACACTGTTCTTTATACATAAACTGCTTACGATAGGCAGAATGACCGAGGAAAAAGAGGTTTGGCTGATCTTTTGGTCATCTGATGAATACAGACAGATTTAGGAAAAGAATTGCTATACGTACTATTTGAGAACTTTTTAGTTAGCAGTCATATTCATCTCGGTTTGTTAGTTTTGTTTACAGCTTCAAGTTTGGTGACGCATATGCTTATTTCAATGAAAGCTCAAGCTGCATTCATTTTGGCAAAATTTGATGGAACTGTTTTTTCTTAAACTATGATACTTCGCTTGTTATGATCTTTTATGTTCTCCTCCCCTGTAAGTTAGCTGCCTTCACTTTCCTTAACAATCATTCACCAATTCCTCTTTTTTCCCCCTCAGTGACCATTGGAGGAAAAATATTCCTGTTCTTGCCATGGAAAGTAGAGTATATGCAATTGATCTAATTGGTTATGGCTATTCTGATAAGCCTAATCCACGTGAGCTTGGAGAGAGTTTTTATACTTTTGAGACATGGGGAGAACAGCTAAATATGTTTTGTGCTGAAGTGGTCAAGAGTGAAGCTTTCTTCATATGCAATTCAATTGGAGGTATGCTGGATGCTTACATACTTGAACAGCAATGGACCATTTTATGTTTATATAATATGAGAAATTGATGTGGCAGAGCAATGCTGGTCACTTGGTACAATCTTTAATAGTCTCAGCCACTGTCACAAAGCACATTTCCTCTGAGTTTCCCCCATTGTTATTTTAGCCAACACATTTGAGCACTGGACAACAAAAAGGCCCAATATGCTGGCTGCCCTGGCTTAGAAGTGTTTGTCTTTTTAATTCTTAGTGTGATGAGTAAAGGCGTGATGCTGTTTTATGTCAGTATTAATCTCATTTTTTATTTGATATATGTCATTGAAGAGGATTTCTTCATAGAGGATAATTTCATGAACAATTGTAACGTTTTAATTATTCTGCAGGGCTTGTTGGCCTGCAGGCAGCTGTTATGGAGCCTCAGAAGTGTATGGGTATTGTTTTATTGGATATTTCACTAAGGATGCTTCATATCAAGAAGCAGCCGTGGTTCGGAAGGCCTTTCATCAAATCGTTCCAAAATCTCCTAAGGTAACTCATATTTCATAGTTGGGATGTTGGTGCTCACTAGCTGCTTGTTATAATGCCTTTTCTGGTTGTTAGGAACACTGCTGTTGGTAAACTCTTCTTCAATGCTGTTGCTACACCAGAATCTGTGAAAAATATTCTTTGTCAGGTATTTATTTTTTTAGCCTCTCATCTTGTAAAAAGACACTACAAAGTATTTAAGCAGACTATGTGACACCTAATATTTAGGGGAAACCTCTCAAAATTATTTAAGAACCACAGAACTGTCTTGCTCCAATCTTATCATATGCTGAGGGGGAAATCCTTATCTGAATAAAATTAGATGTGTGACAAAACATTAATATATCTAGACTTAGGGCTGGCTAAACTAGAGCTGAAAGCTACTTAAGCTTAAGCCCTAAAACAGATACTATTGGAGTTATTCCATGGAGAAGCTTAACCTTTCTATTGAGAATGTGAAGAAGTGTTACTAACTTACCGGCGTATGGGTATTATGCACAAGCTCAAGCTCCTAGCGTCCTACAAAAGGGCCCTAATCTTAGTATGCATAGACATTGTTAAACTAGCAGTCTAGAAGAGCTATCCTGCCCCGTGAGGCTGTGACAGATTTACATGTTCCTTCTCAGATGTAATAGAAAGGACAAAACCACTTGAAAATCCCACCAGTTACCAGTATGGGCTCAGGATACAGATCCATGTCTCTCTCATCTACCACTTGGCAAATTATGTTCTTTGACAAGAAATGTACCCTGTAGAAAGGCTATAGATCAGTCTGTTGTAGTGAGACTCAAACATGGAATTTCCGTTCACCAGTTTTCTGTCCAACTATTGACTTGCCATTCTCCATCTAGAAAGGAAATGTAACAAGTTAGAACTCATTGATTCTCTATAAGAAGAGTAGTAACTAGTCAAGTACTGTTCCAGCAATATGTATTTTTGCCCCATCCAAGTGGTAGTTTACTTTAGTTATTTATTTCAGCCTTGTACTATTAAGTTGGTATAAGATCAATAATATCACATCATTGTTTGTCATCTCGTCTAGAAGACTGTGATGGGCTGATGGCACAATGTTTTTAACCAGATAAGTTAGCAGATGTGCATATGAACACAGTAAAAATTTCTGTTATAATTGATAATGAGAAAAATAGAGTGCATCGATGTTTGTACTGGATCCTTATCAAAATACTTATTCAAAAAAGACACTTAGTTAAGTAAACCATGCAGGTCTTTCTTAGTCACCTACAGATCATGAATCAATTTATTTGGTCTGTTGTCAGCAACTGGATGATCGATTGTTAGTCATGTCAGTTTGAGACTGCAATGATCCACCTTGTTACAGCGGCATGATCATCACAGGGTTTTAGAGAGCAAATAAGGTGTTGAATCTTAGCAGTTCAAAAGATTTTAGAGCAATGCAAAATAATAGGAATGAGCAAATAAGATTTACTATCAAATAAGAAATAACAGTTGTTAATACTTCATAGGAGAAAATATTAGATGCTCGACAATGTTGACACCCATGCTTAAGTCTCAGATGCATGTACCTAGTAAATAAACTTAATTGGAGAACTAATTCAACTCCAATCGATGTTACCAGTACTAGTGATTGCTTGTAGCCTCCAAATGGCCAGCGTAAATACATCACCGTAGCATTGGGTCATATAGCACAAACACTAAAAGTTGGAACATTCACAAAATAGCATAAACAGTAAAAGTTGGAGCATTAGTAATGGCTGCTTAATCTCAAATAAGAGATGTGGAAAACCATAGCAAAATAGCAAAATTGATGAATTATGGTAACAAACTGGAGCAAATAACCGACAAATTTCAAGAAAAGATCAGCCTACATACACCGGATGTACTTTGAGATTCCCATAATCAAATATGCAGCTTCATGCTATTCTGGCAGTCAAGTCTGCATTAGCTTTAGGTAAAATTCAGCTTATTGTTCTGGAAAGTACTAAAATCAAGTGGTCAGATCCATTTGTAAGTGGTCGGTTCCCTTACTGTAATTTGATCTAACAAGATTACGCTTTAACACCAATGTGCCACAAGTGTCTTTTGTCATAATTCTATCCTGTAAACTATACAACATAATAAAAAATAATAGTTCAAACTTTTGTAGAGATTAGAAATTTAAAACCAATGATCAGAATGTGTTAACTAACCACCAATAGTTGTTATTGTATCGAAACTGCTTCTACCATCTTCCTGGCTAGCACGATAAGCTGACCGGGATGCTGAGTTTTTTCTGATACAGATAATTAGACCCAACAAAGTATGAAGCATACAACTCTTTCTAACAATTTTCTAGACACAAACAATTAGGCATGTCCAGCGGAATAGGAATGCATATATCTGTGAACTTATGCTTTTGAGAGTGTGCACATTATGCTGGCAATACTTCTCTATCTCAAGTGATGATTTCTATGCGCAGTATATTATATGTTAGACATAATATAAAAATAGCTCATGAACACCTAAATTGTACCAAAAACTCTCTTAGTGCTAGAAAATGCCTATAACATTATATCCAGGCTCTTTAGCATTTTTTTATTACAGAACAAAGATGGGGCAAGCATACACACCATCTAAAGATAAACTTTCCCAACCATAACTCACATTCATTTTGCCCTGTTTGTAACAGACGGAAAAACAAAATGAGTCCTCTATGTGAGTAGGATATGTAGATAAAGTCATAAAGCCTTGAAAATAGGGCAAGAAGACATTTTTTTGTTTTCCAAAATCAGAGCTAATATTTTATAAAGCCAGAATTGAATACGTACTTATATACGTACATACGTGCGTACGTTACGTACATACATACATACTATTATGCATGCAGATTAGAATATTATTCTACGCTTAGTCAAATTACTGCACTGAAAGTTAAAATTATGGCACCATGACAAATGAATTACTGCCCTTCTGGACATCTGATGCAGTAATTACTGTAGATGATGCCATAATGCACTAAATCCAAACTTTCGATGCAGTAAATCCAAACCTTCGATGCAGTAATTTTGCACGCGCGTAGAATAAGCTATTCTGTGTGCATGCGTGGAATAGCCAACCAATATACATAGACACACGCACGTACGCATGCATACATACACCCCCTCAGAATAACTATTCTACACCCCCACTTCCTTCCCCACAGTCCTCTGTCCCCTCTCTCCTCCCGAATCGCTCCTCCACCTCCTCTGATCGCGACTCCACTCCTAGAGGTCGATCCTCCCCTCTCTCGCGATCGATCTCCCTCTCCTCCCCCTCAAAAACCATGCTTCTCAATAAAACCGGAAAAAACAAATAATACTAAAAAATATTGTACAAAGTGGGATTTCAACCCACAACCTTAAGACCTAAAGGTCCTAAACCCACCTGTGCTAAACAGTCCACCCATACGAGCTATTGTGAAGGCATGTTGGATGTTTTAATTTTATTATACATGTCCACATTGTAGCAGTCCATTCTGCAATACATAGAAATCAAAACTGCAGTAGACACAAGGCCAATGACTTCAATAAGCATATACCAAAAATTGTAGTAGACAATTAACCAAAACTGTAGTAGACACAAGACCAATGACTTCCGTAGATATAAATCAAAATTTACAGTAGGTGCATAATCAAATTGCAGTATGCATAACCAAACTACAGTACACAAAGACATAAAACTGAAGTAGATGTAGACAAAAAAAAACCTACAGTACACATGGGATCTGTCTGAGCGAGGTGATGAAAGTCAAAGAGAAACGTGGGTTGATTTCAAACTTTGGAAGACAATATCTCCTAAACCAATTGTCTGACTTCAATCCATTTGCACTACTATGTTTTTTTAAAAAATAGCTTAACAAAATGAGATCCATATCGAATATATTTTAGCAATTTAAGTATTAGTCTACGGCACAACAAGTGCGCCAGTGCTGCACATTAGCTGGAACGCTACTGCACCGTCTGAGCGCGGAAAGGGTGGACGGAGGGAGACGTGGGAGTGGGGGGAAGTCATTAGAGGGGGTTGACCCAGGTGGGTGGTTGTGGGTTTTGTTTCACTAGGCTTTGACCAAGGTAGGATGTGGATTTTGGCCCATGGGAAGGGGTGGGGTTGTAGAATAGCTATTCTAGGGAGTGGGTGTAGAATAATAAATGAACGTGCTTCTCATCACAAAACAAAGATATCTAATGTATTAGACCGTTGATCAACCTTCGTAACCATCTAAAGTATATTCTTCTTAACCTGTTAATTAGGAACTAATGGACAAGAAAATGATTCACATCAAAGTCATACTTAATGGAACAATAGTGACATTTCTGCTTTGGAGCTAAGGAAGCCAAGCTTGCAATGAAGGTTTGCATTTAGCACATGAATGAGCCCAGGGGCCGGCAATCCAGGAGACAGTTTGAAAATGTTGTAACAGTGGTAATTTCAGATACCAAGGACCACTCTAGGTCACTTAACACTGATATCAGAAGACTGATACCGAGATAAAAAAAGGTGTAGCACATGAACTTTCCCAACATTCAAATATACCACAGATTTCTTAATGTCATTATCAGCTGCGCATCAGTTTTGCCTCATAATTAATGACTCAATTTCCACGATCAGAACCATGTTATAATGGTATATAATCAAGTGTTGTGCACCTGTGCTAATATGATCAAGGCATAATTGAATCCAATCGAATTACTGTCTTTGGTTTAATATGCATCAACCAAACCATTCAACAGGGATTGTACCAGGGCAATGCTACTTTAACTACATTGCTAATGATAAAAACACACACCGGATATAAATAAGATAGAAAGTCGAGAATAAATTGGGATTGAAGCAAAGGATACAAGAGGTTACGAATGAATAAAACTTTGCAATTGAAGATGAGGCCAACCGCTAGCTGAAGGATCTACCTGGCAATCTGATGCAAGCAGCTGCTGACGAAAGCCGCTGGCCTCAGGTGGCTTCTATGCTGCGGTCAGGAGAGCTTGGCAGCCCATTGAGAAGGCAGTCTGAATGGCCAGCTGCTGATGGGATGGAGATGAAGGCCACACTTGTTGATCCTGTGCCTGAAATCCGGAAGGGCATGGTGAACTGAATGGCCAGCGTGGAAGGTGGCAACCGGCGACTGGCGGCCGGCAGGGGGCGGTCGGTAGCGACCAGCAGATGTGAGGGGAGAATGGAGATCAAGATGGGATCTGTGAGCGATATTTTACAAGCAATGGAGGTGTCAGGTCATACATGGGGTTTTCCTTCTTTTTTCCTTGCATGTTATTACGGTACCATGGATGAACCAAATTGCTCCCTATTCTGTTCAGATTTGGCAAATGGAGGAGTAAGACTCTGACTCATCGTTATTGTTGAGAAAAGATCCTTGCCATTATAATTGCGTGAGCCATCTCATGGACGCTTGAGATCTTTTCTTTTGCTCTCAACGAATGAAAGAATTTCTAGGAATTTGTCTTTTTTGTTATTTAAGGATTATTATAGGATTTTTTGGCACTTAAAACAAAGGAGGTGCCTACAATCTCAGTAGTTGTTTGTAGATATGTAGATTATGATGAAATTCATTTCTTTCAGTGCTACCATGATACATCTGCGGTGACAGATGAGTTAGTTCAGATTATTCTGCAGCCAGGCCTTGATCCTGGTGCGGTGGATGTATTCCTTGAGTTCATCTGCTACTCGGGAGGTCCTCTCCCTGAAGAATTACTTCCCAGGGTGAAGGTTAGAATTCCTTTAGTTCTGTGATTTTTTGTTTGTTTTGGTTTTGTTAATTATATACGGGTTTCTTTTGAATTGTGCAGTGTCCTGTTTTGGTAGCTTGGGGTGAGAAGGACCCATGGGAGCCTGTGGAGCTTGGAAGAGCGTATGCATCTTTTGATGCTGTTGAAGATTTTGTTGTCTTACCAAATGTTGGACACTGCCCGCAGGTCCTCTATCTAACAGCTGAGTTTGGTCGACTATGTGTTTACTGAAATATGCCTATTTGCATCAGATGGCAGCTGTTTCATTTGTTTGTATGTCCTTGCAGGATGAAGCACCTGGGCTTGTAAATCCACTTGTTGAATCATTCGTTAAGCGCCATAGCTAGCACATGGGTGGGGCTGCTTCCTCTGGACTCTGAAGCTATTGGTCCACTGGAGCCTGGAGTTGCTGGAAAATGGGAATGATTATTTATTTTGGTATTAAAAATGGGCGGTTGTTTTTACCCAGTAAGTGTTTCCTCTTCCAATACGATCACCAGTTTGTGTATAATTGATTGTAGAAATGTACTATTGCTATTCTGTTCTGAAGTACTGGCGGCTTTTGGGCACTGGTGGCGAACACATTCGACTCGTTAAGGAAGATCCTATCTCCTGTGAACACAGAGGTTAGTACCAGCAGCGCACAGGTTTTATTCTTGTCGAAGTTAATGGAAGTGAACGCAAGCTCGTAAATATGTAATTTTCGCCCTTGTTACCCTACAATCATTCTTATGATAGAATCTGTACAATTTGTATAGACATGACATTAATGTTAACAATATTGTCACTTGCAGTTTCTCCTCAAAAAGAAAGAGAACAGATAAAGAAAGTTGAAGTGTTCTCCATTTTAGCAGTACTAAAAACCACATAGCTTTAACATTTATGAGCAGTTTTTATCTCGGCAATATCATTATATAAAGCATGACTTTTTCTTTGATATGTTTACTTCAACAGTAATGAATTCACATATGGCCAGTTACTGTTTTAGATTTTTCAGGTCGTGGAGAGAAAGTTTTCTGGATTTTTTTTCTATATTGCACGAAACATTTACATTTTTCATACAATCCGACTTCACATGCTAGCGGAGAGCAGCACAAAGAAATACCTCGAGATTTTATGGTAAAAGAAATACCATCATATACGACAGTTTGTGCTCCATGGCACTTACACCTACGGATGAAAACAGAAACAGAATTTCCGACCGTTCCGGAGAAGATCAGAAACGGAAACGGAAACAAAAATTTTGGGAAACGGAAACAGAAAATTTTTGTTGGAAATAGAAACGGAAATGGAAATTCTGTATAAATGAAACCGAAAATTCCATCGGAAACTTGGCCCAAAAAGGAATACAGAGAATTTACATTTATTTTCGAATTAAAATAATTTTAGAAATACAAATGGTTTTATAGAAAATATTAAATAGAGTTCAAAAATTCCAGAAAAAATCTTAAAAATACTTTGGAATATTTTAAACCTAGGAAAATTATTTCTAGCATAATTTTGGTTTTATTTTTCATGAATAAATTAATCTTATAAATTTAAAAATAGTAAAATGACATTTATAAACTACAGAAAATCCAGATAAATCTAAAAAAAATCATAAATGAACATTGAACAATAATATGCAAATTTTAGGGTGTTATACCTTTATAGTCAGGGGAGCAAAAGGATGTCGATGATAATGATACGGGGGAGAACGTGATGGTCTAATATGGGGGACAAATAGCGAGTCTTCGGCCGACAAATTTAAAAAAAAATTCCTAATGATACTAGTGAACATAACATTGTTCTTGTGTCCGTCTTAGAGGTGGAATGAGTTACATTGTTTTTGTGATAATATATATTGTGATCACGCACTATGTTCATGTGGAATTTTTCACTTTTGTTTTCGTATCTGCTCTGTTCTGTATCTGTTTCTAGAGTCTTCGATTTCCCAGTAAAAAATATGGAAACAGAAACGAAACAGCTATTTACCAACCATTTCCATTCTATTTTCATCCTTAATTACACCATGCTTTTTTTTCCGCGGAATGTACAAGCTTTACATTCTACAGCATGTGACTAGATAAAAATATTCACTCAGCTTAATGATTATGTTGTGAACAAATGTCTTCTCATGAAGACACCTCTTCAAGTGATCTCATCAAGACTTAAATTAGGTAGTTAATTTTATAATCAAATGGTGTGTCCTTTGACAATGGATGCATGAGCAGTTGCCTCTTACGATTAGGCATCTGTTCATTGCATCCCTTCCCATGTATAAATTCATACATTGATCAATGCAAACGAAGAGATTCTTCATTCATTCTGTTTCATATTTATTTACTCCTAAACACGTTATCATGCACGCTCTACTCTGAGCACCGGAAGAACAAACCGACATTCTCTGGAAGCACGAAGGCATCCCATTCATACTCGGTGAGTAACAATGGCGAGAATTGACTTACCTTCTCGCACTCTTCATGTTTTCTTCCACGCCATTCGCGGTGTTGGTGGAGCCCGCCATCGCTCGATCCGTCGCCACGACAACTGGCTGCCACGCCAAGGCCACCAGGCGTTGTGCTCTGCCCCCTAGATGTCGCGTTCCAGACCTTGGGTGCCACGGCGTGGCCCTCGCGGCCGCTCCGTCTTCAAACGCCTAGGTCCTCGCGGCCACCCAACATCACCGCCCCAAGCACGGCCTCCGCAGCAGCAGTCACCGTCGCCCTCAGTGGTGGCGCCTGCTGGTCCAAGCAACACCGTGCCCCAAGAACCATGGCCAGAGACGCGCCTTGTCTAGGGACCCTGCCGGTGAACGCGCCATACTGGTGCCCCATCCCTGTGAACGGCAGCGTGGTCGAAGCACCTGGCGTCGGCATCCTCATCAATCCGGCAGGCACGCGCGCTGCTCGCCGTGGTGCACCGCCCTATTACGTCGACGCCGCGGATGTTGGGCTTCCAACCCCAACACTGGCTTCACCGGAGCCGGCACCACTTCCGCCCCCTTCGTCAGGCTCCCTCCTCCTCGCCGCATGGCCACCGAGGCGGCAAACCGCCAACCCGGACTCCGCCCGGGCTCGTGGAATCCGGCGGCCCTCGGCCTTCTGTGCGCCGAGGTCCCCAACTTGAACGGCGGCGGCGGCGGCTTCATCTCACCCAATGAGGGGGAGTACTCCCCAATGTGAGGGAGCGGCGTGGCGTGGCCGCGCGCTTCGCGCGCGAAATGGCCTGGCGGAGGCGACTCAAGGCGGCGGCGGCAAGGGGCAACCCTAAACCTAACGCTGGCTTGGTCGGCTCCTTTTATTCCGCACGCGTGTCCCTGGGCCGACCACAGGCCGGCGCGGCCCAAAAAGGCTGGCTTGGCTTGCCAAGGCCCGCCCACCCGCATAGGCCTGTGGCTGGATGGGCCACTTCAGTGGTTTTTCAGCCCACAGGCTATTTTATCTAATATATATATATATCACAAATTCGCAATAAAACCCCTAGGTTTTCATGTAATTTGGTACTGACTTGTCACAATAATTTATGTGAGTGTGTACTTCATTGTCTAAGTCCCTGACTTTATCGATAATTGTACTTGTGATGTATTATCAATATAAAATATCCAATTCAAGTGTTGTTCAAAGTGTTTGTGCTATTACAAACTCAATAAACATGTGCTTGTCTCATTTTGACGACCCATTTATTGAAGTTAATTTATTTTAATGCAATTTTTTTAAGCCCATATGCTTTTATCATTAAAAGCCTTAAGTGCTTAATATATTTATATGCAAAATACTTTATGTGTTTTTCCTCACTTTGTACAACACAATGTTAACAAATTCTAGGTATTGGCCATACACAAGGTAGCACCATGGTTGCTACTGCGGGATCTACACTATGTTTAATACAGTGACTATCCTCAATGTGCGTATCCAATACGAAATATGAATTAAACAAGGTCTACACTTTTACAGTGATTATCTAGATGTGTTAATACAAAGTTGCATAATAAGAGGCATCTACTGTATCAATAGACTATGCCCATAAGAGGTCTACACCATTTTGGTGACTACCTCCAAAATGTTAGCACATATTTGAAGTTTACACTCATGATACAAGAATTTTTCTTGTTTTCAACTTATTTTGCTTTTTACAATATCACCATAGCAATTTTAATTTACCCACAGTAAATTAAACAAAATCTATGGTTGCCTCATGTAGGAACTATGACCGCTAAAGAGTTTGATTTACTCGCTCTTGATGGACACAACTATCCCACATGTGCTATGGACATAAAAGTCAGTCTTGCGACCCACGGACTTTATTATGTACTTCTTGAATAAGCAGAAGGTGCAGAACCAATAGGTGATCAACATAGATATGCGGCTTTATATATTATAAGGCAGCACATACATCTAGACCTTAAGTCTGAATACATGTTGAAGGAAAATCCACGTGCACTATGGCTTGCTCTCAAGCAACGCTATGAACAGCAAAAGGCACTCATCCTGCCTGAGGCCAATTTTGAATGGGCCCAACTTCGCCTTCAGGATTTCAAAACTGTTGGTGATTATAACCATGTTGTTCATAGGATTAGCACTAAGTTGCAGTTCTGTGAGAAGTAACTTTCCGATGCGGATAAAATTGAAAAGACTTTGTCTATAATGCTTCCTGCTGAAAGAATCCTTCAACAACAATATCGTGAGAAATATTTCACAGTTTATTCCAAGCTTATTCAAACATTGCTTCAGGCTGAAAGACACCATAAACTCATGGTGTGGAACAATCAAGAACGCCTCTTGGAGTCTCCGCCCCATTGCTCAAGTTCATGCCAATGCTCAGAATAAACCCAAATTTAATGGTTCTCCTAAGAACTATCAAAGAAATTCCCATGGTGAAAACAAACGCAGATGCAACAAGAAGCATAAGTCACGTATCCCCAATAAGGGTAAAGGCATTTCTAAACAAAGAAATGACAAGCCTATTTGTCAGAAATGTGGTTGCTATAACCACAACAAAAAAATGTCGTACCCCAAGTCACCTTGTTGATCTCTATCTAAAGTCTGTGGGACGTGGACATGTTACCTCGGGACAGAGGTATGAAGCCCATTTCAACCTTCAACCTGACAAGTCCAGGGAAGAGGCTGGTTGTTCGCAACAAGTTCCCAAGGAACCAAGCAACAACGTCATACCGGAAGACAAGGATCAAGTCAACACAGAGAATATGATTATGGAATTTGCTTCTAATGACATGTTTGGAGACCTCGACTAGGCTCCCAATCTCTTAGATCCCAAGTCTAGTGCCCCATTTATTGTAATAATAAAGCACAATTATGTCCTAAGTGTTGTATTACATAATATTGTCATCACATTGACATTGACATAATTATGTCCTAAGCTCCGTAATACGGATTGGGGTGTAATCGAGGATAGATTTAAAAGAAAACTAAGTACTTGGAAGGCCAAACACCTTTCTTATGGGGGTAGACTTATTCTATTAAATTCTGTGCTCAGTAGTCTCCCTATGTTCATGATGTCTTTTTTTGAAATCCCTAAGGGTGTTTTACAGAGGTTGGATTATTATCGATCTCATTTTTTTTGGCAAGGTCATAGTGATAAGAGAAAATATCGCCTTGCTAAATGGGATATCTTGTGTCGTCCTAAAGATCAAGGAGGACTGGGTATTGTGGATCTGCAGGCCAAGAACAAATGTCTGTTGAGTAAATGGTTATTTAAACTGTTGAATGAGGATGGGATCTGGCAGTCCTTGCTTATCAATAAATATCTAGGATCCAAATGTTTGTCCCAAGCGAATATTAAATCTGGGGACTCACATTTTTAGAAATGTCTATTAAAGGTTAAAGATGATTTTCTGGGATGTGGATCCTTTCGGATTAAAGATGGATCACAAACCAGATTTTGGGAGGACACTTGGATAGGTTCTACACCTCTTCAGGTTCAATTTCCAAGTTTGTATAACATTGTTCGTCATCCTCATAATACTGTGGCAGAGATCATGACTCAGTTGCCACCAAATATTCATTTTAGACGATTATTATCGGGGGATAAATTGACGGCATGGTATACTTTAGTTGCTAAAATAGCTAGTTGTCAACTTACTGATGGTAGAGATATTTTTCTCTGGGGATTACATAGAAATGGTCAGTTCTCGGTACGTTCTATGTATGGTTACTTGATGAACCAGGGTACTCCTTTTATCAGTAAGTTTATTTGGAAGTTGAAATTTCCTTTAAAAATAAAAATATTTCTTTGGTATTTATAGAAAGGAATAATTTTAACAAAGGACAATCTAGCTAAAAGGAATTGGAATAGGGATCAAAAATGTTGTTTCTGTAAGTGTAATGAAACAATACAACATTTATTTTTTTAGTGTCAGCACTCACACTCTATTTGGCGTGTTGTGTCTATTGCTACTGGTCTCTCTCCGCCGAAGTCTATGTCTCATATGCTGGATCATTGGTTAACAGGCATTGACAAGTGTGCTAAAAGATTGATTTTTGTGGGGGGCAGCTATATTATGGGTGATTTGGTACACACGTAATGATCTCATTTTTCAAAAAAAACAATACTCTTCTTTTATGCAGGCTACTTTCAGGGGCGCATATTGGCTCCGGTTTTGGGTATTATTGCATTCTGAGAACAACAGGGAGACTATCCGCATGGTGAGCAGGTCATTGGAGGTTGTGGCATTAGACATCTTCGTCAAGAATGGATGGAGAAGCAACTATAGAATTTGCTTTTAATTTTCAGTTCTCTTTGTTACATTTTCTTTCCAGCTATACGGCTGTGATATTTGTATGAACTCGGTTGTGTGCTCTTGCAGAGACCGGATTTAATATCATTTATCTAAAAAATCACATTGACATATTGCTTATACCAATGAATGTAATAATTATGTTTGATATTCAATAAAGTTTGTATGTGTTCTATATATATTCACCAAGAATTTTAAATTCTTCATTTATATATAGATTTCTACGGGAGTCAATCTGATGGAGGAGGAATTGTGCCTCGTAGATAGTTGTACTACTAACTCTATACTAAGGGAAATAAAATATTTTTAAACTCTTACTAAGAGGCAAGGAAATGTTTTGACAATCGTTGGACGCGATGCAATGATAGTTGGTTCTGGTCGTGCCACTATCATGCTTCCTATGGGTACTCAAATCACAATCAAGGATGCACTATTGTATCCTGATTCAACACGTACCCTATTAAGTTATAGAGATATCCGCAAAAATGGTTTCCATGTTGAAACCTATGATGACAATAACGAGGAATTTCTCCTCATCACTAAAGATTACGGATATGGCAGACAAACACTTGAAAAGATTTTCTCTTTACCGTTTGGATTGTACTACACATACATTAAACCCGTACCACATGTTGCATACAAGGTAATTTTTCAGAATGTTGATGCATTCTAAACTTGCCATGATCGTCTTGGTCATCCTGGTATAGGGATGATGAGAAAAATTATCAGCAATTCTAATGGTCATAATTTGCATGCTGCCAAATTCCCAAAATCATCAGATTTTATATGCACTGCATGTGCAACTGGGAAATTGATTTTGAGACCTTCTCATCTTAAAATCCAATATGAGCCACTCAAATTCCTTGAACGTATTCAAGGCGACATATGTGGCCCCATTCAACCATTGTCTGGACCGTTCAGGTATTTCATGGTTCTTATAGATGCATCTACTCGATGGTCTCATGTGTGTTTTTTATCCATACGTAACCATGCTTTTGCAAAGATAATTGCTCAAATTATTAAACTTAAAGCATATTATCCTGAACACCAGATTCAATCGATACGATTGGACAATGCTACTGAATTTTCCTCACATACATTCAATGATTATTGCATGGCTTTAGGAATTCAAGTACAACATTCTGTCCCATATGTCCATACTCAAAATGGTTTAGCAGAATCTCTTATAAAGAGAATCAAGTGGATTGCAAGACCCTTATTACAAAATTGCAACTTACCAACTTCATGTTGGGGTCATGCGGTCTTACACGCTACTGACTTAATTTAATTGCAACCAACTGCATATCATACAACTTCCCCGCTGCAATTAGTACGTGGAAATATACCAAATATTTCCCATCTGCGAAAATTCGATTGCGCTATATACGTACCGATCTCACCACCCAAGCGTACCTCTATGGGCCCACACAGGAAATTGGGGATCTATGTGGGGTATCAATCTCCGTCGATTGTTAAATACCTTAAGCCCCTAATTGGGTACCTATTCACGGCCCGACACGCTGATTGTATATTTAATGAAGATCATTTCCCGGCATTAGGGGGAGATTTCAAGTACCAGAAAGAATGCCCGGAAATCAATTGGGATGTTGTAGACATCTCCACCTTAGATCCACGTACACAAGAAACTGAACTTTAAGTTTAGAAAATTATAAATTTGCAACACATTGCAAATAACCTGCCAGATGCATTTACTGATACTAAAGGTGTTACTAAATCCTATCATCCTGCCCGAAATGTGCCTGAAAGAGTGGAGATACCAAATAAAACCATTCAACTCTCACTTCAAAGTAAGAGGGTGAGAAGTAAGGCCACGATTAAGGATGTAGCTTCTTGCAAGCGACAAAGGAAACCGAGGACAAAATCCTCCAAATCAGTTAATACAAGCCAACCTCAAGTTGATCCACAACCCAGATCAAAAGTGCACTCTATTGCTGATCCTGGGACATCAGAACACCCTGGCTCTATAGTTTTGGGAAATAATGAGCCATCATCAAAGGTGCAAGAAATTTCTACTAATTATATCGATTCTGGAGAATCATATGACCGAAAGACTACAATTATCGATACTTACTTCTCCACAACGATTGCAAATAACCTCCTAAATGACCCAGATCCCAAGACCATGGCAGAGTGCAAAAAGCGCTCGGACTGGACTCAATGGAAGGAAGCAATTCAAATTGAGATAGTCTCGCTTACTAAAAGAGAGGTATTCACATCTGCAATACCTACACCTCCAAAAGTCTCCCCTGTGGGATTCAAATGGTGAAAGTGCATCTAGGCCCCTAATTGTGTTTTAGATGATTAATGACAAACATTTAAGGGACTAATGGCTTAAATAAGTACATGAGCAGGTGTTAGTCCCAAAAGGAACGCATCTACGGACATTGACGACCCTCAAAAGAGAAAAGAAGAACGGCATCGACTTAGCGTAGATTTTTCTTTTGATTGAGTCGATAGAATCGCCGTACTATCAAGAGGGATGGGATGTAGGTGCTTTAGAAATGACCTCTATGCTCAGATGAACAAGTTTTACAAAATTAGTTTTGAAAGTTTTCAAGCTCGACACTCACATTGTTTTCCACTTTTGCTGATATCATCGGATAGTCCGATGTTGATATCGGACAATCCGATGGCATCGGACTTTCCGGTGTGAGTGTGGTTGCTAGTTTTAGTCCTCTCTGGAAAAGTCGGACTGTCCGATAGTTGATATCGAAATGTCCGATGTGGTCTGAAAATTTTTCTAAGTTCTTGAACTTGGAACTCTCGGGAATTATCGGATTGTCCGATGTCAGATATCGGATAGTCCGATATGGACTTAGAAAGTTTTTGGAAATCTTCTTCTACTTTGGAACTCTCTGGAATTATCGGAATGTCCGATGTCATATATCGGACAGTCCGATATACACTTAGAAATTTTGGAAGTAACTGAGTTGTTTTGAAAACTCTCGGGTTTTATCGGAATGTCCGATGTGTGCTAGCGGATAGTCCGATATGTTTTTTCTTTCAAAAGAATTTGAATTTTTGAGTGGAGTCGATCTGGAGGTTTATACATATCGGATAGTCCGATGTCAGGTATCAGATATTCCGATGTGAGGCCTGACACAGGGCATAACGGCTATATTTTGTGTCTTGGCTATAAATACTCCACCCACTCCCTCATTTATGGAAAGACCAACCAGTGTGCTGAACATTTATTTCATCTTGGCTTTCCTCTTGCTTTCTCTTGAGTCCATCTTTGAGAAATTTGTTGAGAGTTGAAGCAAGAGTCTTTCTAGTGGCCCGTTTTCAAACCGTGAAAGTTCTTTTGAGCACTAGAGAGATTTTCAAGAGCGGATCTTCACTCCATTCATTACTCTTGAGATTGAGGTCTCCTAGACGTCTAGGAGTCACCGGTGAGCTCCCGATCTTCGTGTGGGAAGCCGCCGAAAGTTTGTGAAGGGTTGATTCCACCTCCGCAAGGAAAGGGATCAAGAAGTGAAACCAGCGAGTGCTTTGTACAACACCGGGAGGAAAGAGGTCAAGTGAGACCCGGGTTTTGTGCCTCCTCAACGGAGACGTAGGATCTCCTCAAAGATCCGAACTTCGGAAAAAACCAACCGTGCATCGAATCTTTGGTGTGGTATTTTCTTGTTGCTTTGATTAGATTTTCTTTGAAGTAACTGTAGTATCTTGCTCACTAGTATCTTGCCTTGCACTTGTTGGTTGCCTATCTCCTAGATCTACTTTTACCTGTGATAAATCTGCTAGCTCACGCTCTGATCGGATAATCCGACTCTAGGTATCGAATAGTCCGATTATTATCAGATAGTCCGATAGCAGAAGTCGGATAGTTCGATCTCTCCGCTGCAAATTAGGTTTTAATTTTATAAACGCCTATTCACCCCCCTCTAGGCGACTTTATCGATCCTTCAAATGGGTTTTCGTCCGGAAACGAAATGAAAACAATGAGGTGGTGAGATATAAAGCGAGACTTGTAACACAAGGGTTCACGCAGAGACCCCGCATTGATTTCAATGAAATATATTCTCCAGTTATGAGTGGAATAACATTCCGATACTTAATATCATTGGCAGTTCAAAATCATCCATCTATGCAGTTGATGGATGTAGTGACAGCATATCTTTATGGGTCACTTGATTCAGACATATACATGAAGGTTCTCGATGGAATCCCAATTCCGAATCCAAACGCAAATCGCAACATGTACTGTGTAAAGCTCAACAAGTCACTATATGGCTTGAAATAGTCGGGAAGAATGTGGTACAACCGACTAAGTGAATTTCTTCTAAAAAAGGATACACAAACAATGATAATTGCCCATGTGTCTTCATAAAGAAATCTCCAACGGGATTCTGTATTATATCCGTGTATGTTGATGATTTAAATATCATTGGCAACTCTAACGATATAAATGAAGCATGCAATCACCTAAAGACGGAATTTGAGATGAAGGATTTGGGTAAGACCAAATTTTGCTTAGGTTTACAACTGGAGCACCTTCCCTCATAAATTTTAGTGCATCAATCAACCTATATCCAGAAAATATTGGAGAAATTCAATATGGACAAATCATATCCATCTAAAACACCTATGGTTGTTCGATCTCTAGATAGGGAGAAAGATCCATTCAGACTATGTGATGATGGAGAAGAGGTACTAGGACCCGAGGTTCCTTATCTCAGTGCCATTGGAGCGCTTATGTATCTTGCAAACTGCACTAGATCTGATATTGCATTTGCAGTGAACTTACTAGCTAGACATACCACTGCACCAACTAAATGTTATTGGACAGGTGCAAAGCATATTCTCAGATATCTCAATGGCACATAGGATCTTGGATTATATTTCGAAAGAAATCAAGATCCCACTATGATTGGATACACGGATGCTGACTATTTATCAGATCCCCATAATGCCAGATCTCAAACAGGATTTGTATTTTTACATGATGGAACAGCTATTTCATGGAAGTCTTCTAGACAGACTCTGGTAGCTACTTCCACTAATCATTCTAAAATTATTGCACTATATGAAGCTTCACGTGAATGTGTATGGCTTCGCAGAATGATTAACCACATACAACAATCATGTGGTATTGGTTCTATTGAATCACATACAATTATCTATGAAGATAATTCTGCTTGTGTTACATAGATGCAGACATGTTACATAAAGAGCAACATCACAAAACATGAACAGTCCAACCTGGAAAATGGCAGGTTCATTTGACCAAAGAGAAGTTTCTGGCTCATGAAAATGGGTATTCTTATTGCCAACTCTTGCAAGCTGTTCGTCATTTCTCTACCGACGAACGAGGAAGCAGACCGCACGCTGCTGTTCTTGCTCCATGAATCTGAACGCTCCCATACTCCCATTGGAGGACAAAGGAAACCTTGCAATCTACTTGTCCAATAAACTTTCTTGCTCCAGCAAACCACTCTCAAAGTCCCATTCGCTTCACCGCATCATCACCGGAACCTTCCAACTGCGCTCAACATCTCCCTGATTTGGCCAGCAATATCTCATGTGATTGGTGTGAACCAAACAAACCATGAAACGAACAAACGAACGGTGCTGTGCTAAAGATGGCCTAAAAAAAATTGGTACTGTATTTCATAAGACAAGCAAGGAAATGCACATTAATTTTGTCGTCACTGACCTAACCAGTACCGCAAGTCCACGACAACGCAGCTCATACAGCGAACGGAGCAGATGGCCACGTTTTGGTGCACGTTTTCCTCCAGTGACGCAGTTCAAGCGTACAACAAACCTGCCTACGCTAATCCCCAAACTACCACGCACGCCGCTAAAAACACTTGGTTTAGCGCGTGTTTCTTCGAAGGATTACTGATGTTTGTCTTATTAAATTTTGATAGCGTTAACTAAATTTGATAAGTATTTGATTTGATACTAAATTTTTAGTAAGATTTCTCTCTCTTAGTTCTCTAGTTTATTTTCTCGTCAATTTTTAGCTAAAATATTGGTAGCCAATTTGGTGACCAAATTGTTTAGTAAGATAAATTTGTCATTAAACCATATAAGGGTAAATATCCTGTGCAATTAAATGTTTGGTGAAATCACTGTGCAACCTTACTAAAAAAGTTTCAAAAAATTCTGAAAAAAATCATGGATGTACATCTCAGTTTACCCCATTTACATATAAAATTTCATTATCAAATTCGTCCTGTGCTAGAAGTTACAAAAAAGACAAAGATACAAATAAATTTCATCTTTAAATTTTGCAGAATTGTAGAAACTCACCTCCAGGTGATTTTCATGAAAAAGATGGTTTACACCTAAGTATATCCTAATATATATAGAGAGAGAGAGGAGGGGGTGTTTGTTGGAAAAATATCTAGTGCAAATAAATGTTTAGTGCAATCTTGGTGCAACCCAACTAATAAAAGTTTCAAAAAATTCTAAAAAAAATCATGGATGTACATCACAGCTTACCCCATCTACATATAAAATTTCATGATCAAATTCGTCCTACAAAAAAAACAAAGTTTATCATAAATAGGAACTTTTATCAAATTTGTTTTTTTATTACTCTTAGCACAGGATGAATTTGATCATGAAATTTTATATGTAGATGGGGTAAGCTGAGATGTACATCCATAATTTTTCAAAATTTTTCAAACTTTTGTTAGTAGAATGGATTAAATTACACCAAACATTTATTTACACATAATATGTTCCCGTGTTTGTTTGGGTGGGTGTGGGTTTAGAAGGACGCGAGCACGTGCGTGTACATCCTACACACACCAAAGGCACGTGCGGGCAACCGAAGGACTAAACAAGTCGTTTCTTGCAGTTCCTGCCCCTCTACCGAACAACCAAATCTGACCGACGTCGAGATGCCGTTCCTGCCGGAGTTCGACCCCGCGGACGAGCGCTCCGGCGGGGGCCTCATCGAGCGCCTCACTGCCGACGCCGCCGCGCTGCAGCGGGACCTCCTCGACGAGATCCTCGCCCGGAACGCCCGCACCGAGTACCTCCGCAGATTCCTGGATGGTTTACCACCAGGGGCCTCGGCCGCCGACCTCCGGGAGGCCTTCAAAACCGCGTGCCCGTCTCCGGGTATGAGGACATCAAGCCGTACATGGACCGCGTCGCCTCCGTCGAGCCCTCGAGCATCCTCTGCTCCGAGCCCATCACCTGCCTCCTCAGAAGGTACTAAATATTTACGCGGTGTGTCCGGTGTGTGCATGTGAAGAAATCAACAAGCCCTCGCGTGTTTCTCACAATGGAATTTGCCGCACGCACTCGCGAGGGCGCAGCTCGGGCACGTCCGGGGGGAAGCAGAAGCTGATGCCGTCTACAGCGGAGGAACTCGACCGGAAGGTGTTCTTCTGTGCCGTCCGGGCGCTCGTGAGGAACATGTAAGCACTGGGTCACATGGTCGAAATGGATAACTTTTTGTACCAAATTGCGCAATATGTCTACTATTTTTGTGCAATTTGAAGAATCCCCGTGCATTGTTCTAGGCATCTACAAGCTGATCAGGACAAAGGCCGCAAGGGAATGTACCTTATGTTCACCTTGCCTTGGCAACGGACCTTGTCCGGCTTGCCCATCAAGTCGACTCTTACTGCCTACTACCAGAGCTGCCAGTTCAGGGACCGCGACATTGGCGAGTTCGATAGGTGCACAAGCCCCATTGAGGCAATCCTTTGCCCGGATGGCAAGCAGAGCATGTACTGCCAGTTGCTCTGCGGCCTGCTTCACCGTGATAGTGTGAACTGTGTTGGTGGCAGCTTTGCTGCTGGGTTTGTTCGAGGGATCAAGTTCTTGGAAGATTACTGGGAGGAGATTTGCTCCAATATCCGGACTGGGCAGCTCAGCAACTGGATCACACATGTTCCTTTGCGTCTTGCCGTCATTGAACGGTACCTGCAAGGACCTGACCCAGAATTAGCTGATGAGATTGTTTCGGAGTGTGCAAGGAAGCCTTGGGAAGGGATAGTTAGGAGGCTATGGCCAGGGGCACGGTATATCCGGGCCATCGTGACTGGCTCAATGTCGCAGTACATTACAATTCTTGAGAGTTATGGTGGTGGGCTACCATTGGTCTCACCAATATATGCATGTACAGAGTGCGCTGCTGGGATCAATCTAAGGCCTCTTGATCCACCATCCTGTGTGTCATATGCGTTACTTCCAAACATTGCCTACTTTGAGTTTGCTGAGGTCAAGCATGGCAGTGATGAAAAGGCACAAGGAACTACTGGTCTTGATGACAATTTGCATGAGATAAAGGTTGTGGATCTTGTGGATGTCAAAGTTGGTCAGTGCTATGAGCTTATTGTCACCACCTTCGCAGGTTAGTTGTTGAGCTACATCTAATTATCTTCTATATGATTGCTTGCGTGCTTTCATCCGTTCTTGTAGCTGTGCCTCAAATGAAATAGCATGTTTTTTCTTGATCAACTTTTCCAAAACACAAGATCAGAGTTGTTAGCCCAAGCATTAAGTGCCCCAACTGAAATAGCATTTTTTTTACTTCGTATTGTAGTCCTAGTGTAGTAATTAACTTTTGCTTGTGTCAACCTGATTTAGTTTGCTTGCATATCATCCTGTCTTTGTAATGTTATAAAATCAACAAGTAAGGGCTTCAACATCTGCAAACATAACAGAAATACACATTAGTCCACAAAGAGAGTTTAATGTGAATTGACTTCACGTCTTGTGCATGCCAGGTCTTTATAGATACCGAGTGGGCGACCTTTTTACCGTGAGTGGCTTCTACAATGCAACCCCGCTGTTCCACTTCTCAGGCCGGCATGATGTTGCCCTAAGCATAGACTATGAGAAGATAAGTGAAGAGGACCTCATCAAGGCCATTTCAGAAGCAGACGAGCTTCATCTTAGACCTCGTGGTTACATACTTGGTGGCAGCACCGCATATGTGGACATATCCACATTGCCTGGCCATTTTATCCTATTCTGGGAGCTGGTCAATGCAAGTAGTAACCATATTGCCAGTGATATCGATCAAACTGTCATGGAAAATTGCTGTTTGGCTGTGGAAAAATGCTTTGGTGAAATGTACTGCAAAAGTAGGCACCGTGAGTCAATCAAGCCACTTGAGATAAGGGTGCTTAAACATGGTGCATTCAATGCTTTGATGGACTTCTTTGTGTCTAGAGGCACATCGGCCAGTCAGTACAAAACTCCAACTGTTATTCGGTTGAAAGAAGCGGTGATGGTGCTGGAGGAGAGGGTTGAAGGGAGGTTCTTTAGCCAAGCAGATCCCAGCTGTCCTTTGTATGAATGTCAGAGGAAATGATGCTAATGGTTGGTTAGCAGGAAGTAGAAGGAAAAGAATATGATTCATATGGATAAATGGTGCTTCAATCCATGCACTGCTGAGTTGAAGGATGCTGCACATGAATTTCATAGGAATTTCGCAGGAATTGCGCTCCAAACTGGGCTAGGACTAGGAGTCTAGAAGGCAGTTTTTGTCGATTGTGGCATGTCCCAGGGAGTCTGGACTTGAAGGCTGAGATGTTTCTTGTATAGTTTGGACTTTGGAGTGGCCTCTCTGTTATAACTCCGGGAGAGCTTATGGTTTGCTCCTGCCAACCGTAAAGTGTAAACAGACAGGCACCAGCATCACTGCTCGGAGGTTTGAACCTTAGCTCTTGGTTTTGATGATTGGGTGATTGTGTTTCAGGTTGACTGGAAAAATGTGTGTTGCCTATGTAATTGAAATCAAGTGATTGGGTACCTTTTATGAATAAATTGTAACATTGAATTTGACTGCACATTGGAAATGGGTGTTCTAACCAAAAAGAAGGATGTATCCATTGTGAATACAATTATATTTACACCATTCAATGTGCATTGAGATTTGTGCATTGAAGTGCTTTGAAAGTGCTGTTTTTCCTCTCTTCCCTCCTCCACTCATTTTAAATTTCAAAATGCATTGAATGGTGTAGATATAAGTTGTAGATACAATGGACATACAAAATCGCCTCGTGGCTCGTGCACCACACTCCAGTTTCGCTCGGTCGCTCTCCTTGTTCCACCACTTTACCAGCCAAGTCATAGTGACCATTGTAACGGCGTTCCTTCTAGAGTTCGACGGGAGATTTGATTATTTGTCTTGTTTTAGTTGGTATAATTGATAATTTGCTTTGTATATCTCACTAACATGTGGTCTTAGGATCCGCATATTAGTTGGTACATGTGACCATGCACCCTTGTATTAGTAGGTATAATTGATATTTTGCCTTATATATCTCACTGACATATGGTCTCAAGATCCGTATGTCAGTTAGATATCACGAACAAATCATCATTGGCACAAGTAAACATCGACACTGTCTCATCGAGCACCTCGCCACCGATGCTGCCGTGCTGCAGCGCGACGACCTCGACGAGATCCTCCCCCGGAACACGTGACCTCCGCCGAGCCGTCGAGCCTCCTCTTCTCCGAGCCCATCACCTGCCTCCTCGGAAGGTAAATGATTGCGGGGTGTGTGTTTGTGAAGGAATCAACAAATCCTCGTGCGTTTCTCATGGTGGAATTTGCCGTCGTGTTGACGAAGGCCGACTAGGTGGAGGCCACGTCAACGAAGGTCAAGCAGGTGGCGAGGATGAGGCAAGCGCCTCAGAGAGTCGGGAGCAAGAGCAGAGTGGGAGGATGAGGAAGCTGAGTAGTGGGAGTGCAGCACCATTGCCTCCGCTCATCAGGTCAAGGGCAAGATGCAAACAAAGCAGAAGAACTATGGGCAAAAATGTCCTATAGTGGAATATACCAAAGCAAACAAGTTTTAGAGTGGCATTCATATATCCAACTGATGAGTGATCATGGTGTACCACGTCGCGATTGCTGCTTCCCCACGCACGCGAGCAAATCTAGAAAAGACACATCTGAGCAAACTGAAAAATACCCACAAAAAAAAAAGGTTTGACGACGGGCGGAGTCGAACCCATGATGAGGTGAAACAATGCTACGGTATTTTCACACATCGAGGTAAAATAGATGAGATAAATAATGGTACCAATATTATCCACAAAATGATTAGTAATCAAAATTGTGAAGAAAGCAGGGAACACAGAAATATCTCTACTGGTCTATTAGCATTGGCTGCATGCCTGCATCTGATGCAAGGGATAAACGGCATACCATATCCTGAGCATCTGAATCTGTGTCGAACGGAAGATCGGATGCATTTAATGTCATCTGATCAGCAGAGGCTCCTTGAAAGGATCGAGTTAGCCTAGAAGGGGTGAATAGGCAACTTTTAAAATTTTTAGGTTTAAGCATCAGAGTTTAGCACTAGTTAAAATGAACCCGATAACTTAACTACTGATGATCTACAAGAAAGCACAGATATCACAAAAGTAGCAAAAATTAGCACAATAAAGATCAACAGTAGGAAATTAAATAGAGAGATGCAAAAATCTGAAAGTAAATGGAGAGACACAAGGAATTTTTTCCGTGGTTCAGAACCAAGCTCCTACTTCCACGTTAGAGCACTTCTGACAAAGCATTGCTCCTCCAAAGCTAATCGCAATAGCTTTAGTCTTTACTAGGGTGACTTTTTCACCACTCCGGTGAGGTGAGTCCTAACCTCTCACAACAATAGTAGCCTTTCACATTCTCTTTTGGACAGATCGCACCAAATACTCCCTTCAAGCCATCTAGGAACTCCTAGTTTCAAGAGTAATAGACTATCCACAAGCTCTATACCTAGGAAGTGTAGAATTTGAGTTTAAAAGTGAAGCACGGTCTCCTTGATGAAATGAAAGCTCTAAGGTGCTAAAAGATCAAGGTGATGAAAAATCTTACAAAGGAATATTCTGACAATGTTTATATAGCCATTTGAACTGTAGCTAGCCGTTACACCTGCCACAGTAGCCGTTGGACGTGTCAGACTGTTAAAAACAGTCTAAACTCAACTATTGCGGACTTAGCTTGATTAAGCTTAAAAATTTGTTCTTTGTATTCTGGACCAAAACCGGACTAAATCAACTAGGTCCGTCGTGCATAAGTTTAGATAGAAATTAAGTTCGGCGAGAAAAAGGGTATTTGCATGAATGCGCTGGATGAGATTATTTGGTCCGTCGAAGAAGAAATTTCATAAGGAGTTTGCACCGGCGGACTTTTGGAAAACAAGACATAAATAACCAAGAAGAATACATCTGCGTCGGACTAAGATAAAGGATGGTCCAGCGTAAACATGAGCTAGCGCCGAACCCGATTTTGTATTAGCGAAAGTTGGTCCGGTGTAAATGGCGTACGCACGGTTTAACTCTTGCATAAGAGGTTTTCAACGACGGACTTAAAAAGGCATGGTCCGACGAAGACTTAGCTTGCACTTGACTAAATTTCTAAGCAGACCAGGGTAGTCCGTCGTGAATGGAATGCGCTCGGTTTGATGTTGGTCTGAGTAGATATTAGCACCGGACTGAGGACGAAAAGGTCCGGTGTGGACTTAGTTAGCGCCGGATAGATTTTCAAAGGATATTAGGTTGGTCCGGCGTGAAAGCAATTTAGCTAAGACGACGCTGAACTAAAGAACGAAGGAACAATGTAAGTCCGGTGTAAAAGGAATTTCACTGAGATAACTCCAAACTAGAGAATAGAACAAAGTTTTGTGTGAAAGATTGATTTTAGAGGGGAAATATTTTTGATATAACCTTGACTCCAAGCAATCCAACTAATCTTAGCTCATGAACCAAGGTTTGAACTTGTGCGTAACCCCCTTTATAGTACGGCCAATCTAAAGCTACCCTAGCTACTTGACTTGAATCATATCCCAAACCAAAACTAGTAACAATGGTCCTTGATCTTGACCTTTTTATTTGATGCCTTCTTAGATATCCAAAACAAGAATCCTTATCGCCAAGTGATCATTGATTTAATCATCAACACCAAAACCATATAATCATATATAATTAAAAATTAGGGGGCCTAGATACTTTCATCATCATTATGAGATTCATGCATGGAAACACTTGCATTATTAGATTAAATAGAGATTATGTAAAATTGAAGAGGAAAAGGGGTACCTTTGAAGCAACAGAGCAAGTAAATGGACTGCTGGCTGTAAGGGACATTATGGACATATACATTGTGATCGTATACTATGTTCTTGTGAAATTTTTCACTTTTGTTTTCGTATCTGCTCCGTTTCATTTTGTATCCGTTTCTAGAGTATATGATTTCCTGGTAAAAAATGTGGAAACAGAACTGAATAAATATTTACCGACCATTTCCCTTCTATTTTCATCCTTAATTACACCATGCAATTTTTTTGCGGGGAATATACAAGCTCTACATTCTACAGTATGTGACTAGATAAAAATATTCATTCAGCTTAATGATTACACCTAGGAGAAGTTCTATTGGATCGTGCATGAAAAATAAAAGACGCCAAAAATAGTCTTCTTTCCTACTATAGGTGCACACCTGCTGTACTCCTGTAAGGCGGTAGCACTTGTCAGCAACAGATCTGCCGAGCTCCCTGCATTGGTAGGTGTTAGCTAAGTGAGTTGATTAATTAGATGGTTAATTAAATGATTAATTAATTAAGTGAATAAATAAATAAATTGATTGCTTAATGGTTTTTGATAGGCAGGAATGTGTCAAGGAAGGGGAACTTGTCAGAAATTTTGCAGCAATGCAAGAGCACAACACATCACCTACTGCACCTTTCGAGGTCAAAAAGGGTGTTATTTTTGCAATTTTATTTAGAAAGAAGTCAGATTTGAAAAAAAAATTGTCAGGCTAGAAAAGCTGTGAACTCCCCCATTAGATCTGACACGAACAGTCCAACCTGGAAAATGGCAAGTTCATTTGACCAAAGAGAAGTTTCTGGCTCATGAAAATGGATATTCTTATTGCCAACTCTTGCAAGCGGTTCGTCATTTCTCTACCGATGAACGAGTAAGCAGACAACACGCTGCTGTTCTTGCTCCATGAATCTGAACACTCCCATACCATTGGAGTGAAAGCGAATTAGGAGATCACAACCCATGTTTCCATTGATAGGCATGAGAATATATAGTACAGGGTTTAACCAATTATAGTTAGGATACACACGATTACATGCCAAAGATAGCAAAGATAAACATGGAAACAAACTTCTGATAATCCTCCTTGCTAATCTTGTAGACTCCTTGCCAGGCATGCTGAACGTTCAAACTGGAGCAAAATTCCTTAAAAAGGCTGGTTGGCAGGTCCTTTGTGAACACATCCGCGTACTGAGACGATGTCGGAACATGCAAAACACGAACCTCCCCAAGGGTGTGATGTGGTGACGGCGGCCAATGGAGAGGGTAGAGATCGTTGTTGCTATTGCACCTGATGATCTCATTCTTGGTTCGAAGATCCTTCACAGAGAGACCAAAAGGGTCAAATTCAACTGAACAATTATTATCAATAGTGAAACGACGAACAGAAATGAGGTTTTTGATGAGAGACGGTGTGACGATAACATGGTTTAGTTGAAAGGAATGAGAGGGAAAACGAACAACAGTGGCACCGGTATGAATGATGGGAATACGAGATCCATTACCGACAATAGCATAAGAAGAGGAATGAGACGGCGCGGGTGAGGACGAGGAGAGATTACCCTGGTCCGAGGTCATGTGCGTAGAGGCCCCGGAGTCCATGTACCACTTGGAGGAGGGGGGATTCAGTGTCATGGTGTTGAAGGCGTGCATGAGCTGACTCTGATCCCAGGATGGAGGTGGTGCAGGGGCGACGGGTGGGGCAACAACATATATCGATGCGTTGTTGTAGTCGAGAGGTGGTGCAGTCACCAAGAACACACCAGGAGCACCAGGGCGTGGACCAAGAAGGCCCTGCTGGCCCTACCGCGGTGGTCGTGGCCCTTGGTTGGGCCACATGTGGATGGACCCAGCCCAGGATGCTGGAACGACGGCCAGGCTTGAGAGCCGGAACCTGATCCGTAGTTGTTGCTGCCGTGAGAGTTGTTCTAGCCACCACCGTAGTTGCCGCGATTGTTGTGTTGCGCCGTCGGTTGTTGTTACGGTTGTTGGAGGAGCCCTCGGAGTTGGACGCAAGAGGGTGAGACTGACTGACCGAGCCACCAGGGGTGGAGCCGCCGGAGGTGTTGCTACCGGAACTGGTGATGAAGGCCATCGGCGGGTTGTGTTGTTTTGGGACGCTAGTTCTTCAAGGAGCAGCGCAGAGCGTGCCTCAAGAAAAGACGGCATGGGACGCTAAAATATTGGTAACCAATTTGGTGACCAAATTGTTTAGTAAGATAAATTTGTCATTAAACCATATAGACCCTAAACAACAGGTACATGTGTTATTCGTGGAAACAATGACATGTGTTACAAAAAACACGGCAAAAAAAAGTAGGTGATTAAAAGAATAGAGACACTGATTTAGCTTGAAAAACACTTTCGGAAAAAATCACGAAAATACCAAGGTGGAATCATTACATTACCTATATGCGCAAGAATTGGAGAGCAACCGAGCATCCACGTGTCACCTTGCAATTTTGCAAAAAAGTCCTTCCATTTCTCGAAATTACGAATAGGTCCCTATACGATTTTTGTGACACAAGAATATTTTTTTGCCTTCGCTTAGGTCCTGGCCCGTATTTTTACTAAAAAGCCTCCGTTAGTTTCAAATCGCGAACAAGCCCTTTTCTAATTTTTTCAAGATAGCGAACAGTTCAAAAAATAACATCCGGTCCTCGCTTCTTACGTTCAGGTCCTTTCTCCGTTTTTCCCGAAAAAAATGTTTTCGCCACCAGAAAAACCCGGAAAAATTTTTTTCGCCACCCAAAAAACCCGGAAAAAATGTTTTCGTCACCAAAAAAACGCAGATTCATCGAAATTTTATAGCAACTTATGTATTTGCCAACGGATCGTAACCGCGGTTTTTTTTAAAAAAAATGTAGATTCATCAACAACTTATGTATTTGCCAACGGATCGTGACCGCGGGTTTTTTTAAAAAAAATGTAGATTCGTCATGAGATTATAGCGACATTCGTGGATTCGCCGGTGGGTCCTAACGACCCATTTTTTTTAACGAACGCAACCAAAAAAACCGGAAAAAATATTTTCGACACCCAAAAAAACGGAAACAATGTTTTCGTCCCGCGGATTCGCCGGTGGGTCCTAACGACCCATTTTTTTAACAAACGCAACAAAAAAACCCGAAAAAAATGTTTTCAGCACCCAAAAAAATGAAAACAATGTTTTCGTCACAAAAAAAACACGGATTCATCGAAGGTTTATATCAACTTATGGATTTGCCAACGGGTCATAACCGCACATGCTATCGAAATTCAACCGGCGCAGCGTAGCGCTTTTCCCACCTAGTATTACTATATTAGGAGAGATTACAAGCATGAGGAGCTTCGGCACATGTAAAACGTGCGACTACAAAAGTCTATATATAGACCATGGATCATAGTCCTGAACGGAAAAAACAATCTGAGTTGGATGCAACAGCCGTTGCCACATCTGACATGACTTAGAGCCACGTTTGGCGTAGTGTGGCACTAACACGGTGACGAATTTGGATTATACTTTAACAATCTCTGCCTTGATACGAATTCGCTACTATAACTGAAACATCAAATCCCCTCAAAATAGTTCAATTGACCTTGTGTCTCGAAAGTCTATTGGATTAATCTCAATGAGTAAGACTGGAACAGTCTTATCCAAATGCTTCTTATGAAGCAAAATTGAGAAAATCACTAGCAGGCCTAAACACATGGCTATCAACAAAGTAGACGAACAAATTTAGGTCTTAAATCATTCACATTCATAATCCTACCAAAAGTCTGAGTCTGTGTAACTGACCTCCTGATCATGGGGGGGTTGATGATTTGTTCCGTTTTTCTAGGTGCAACTGATCATTTGCCCCCGCATGTCTCACTGATATGTGGCCTAAGAGCCCATATGTCAGTGAGATATAATAAGGCAAATGATTAATGGCAAAGGAAAAACAGGGCAAATCTTCAATTTTTCTCCGATCAAATGGTCAATCATCAGAACGATATAAGATAAAATATCACCAGTGGCGCTGGATAAATAGTGAAGAACTCATATCATAAAATCTGATATGCTCCACCCGAAAAATAAAACTCGGCAAACAACGCTCAGTGAAAGGGTAACTTGCGCGTGCAGCCATCATGTACATTAAATTACCGACTATAAAAGTAAGTAAAATCAATGATATAGTTGTAAATCTGCTCTTTAAAACTATCCAACTGAAATGAACTCTGGTATCATTAGTATAAACTGTATGAGAATCCTAGTGTCAGGCTACGCCAACTAGAAATTATTGTAGTATCTATGTAAAACAACGAACTCATTGCGCTCAAATCCTTCATCTTAGGCTGATATTAGAGCAAAACATTCATTTTCAAACAACAGAACTCCGGAGAATATAGTGCTAGTTACCATTAGGATGTCATCAAATTTATGAGAATTAATGTTGTCAAAGCCTTTAATAATGACCACGCAAACATCCAAAATTGCAAGATATTTAAACAATGATTGAAACACTAAACGTGGTTGTTCTCTTTAAGGAATCCTTTAAGGATTCGGAATTGCTAGGAGCTGGATGTCCGATTTTTCTGGACGCTGCAACATTTTTTTCCTACTTGTGAAATATTTTTTCTTACACGTGAAACATTTTCCTTCGATAATAATAGAAGTGTCGATCCGGATCGTTGCAACATTTTTTTCTAGGCGTGAAACATTTTTTTCCTACGCGTGAAACATTTTCCTTCGATAACAGTAGAAATGTGCGCGTGAAAGAAAATGTTGCACATATTAAAAAAAAATGTTGCAGACGTTGAAAAAAAATGTTGCATCGAGCATCCGACACAACATGCTGAGATTGGACGTCCGGCTGCTAGTTCTCCCCTTAAGGATCACTAGAAATCCTGTAGTGATCGTATCAGATTATCTTGTTTGGAAAAATAACCACGAGTCTGAAAAAGGAATCCAAGATTACATTGAGAATTATATTACTATCAATTTCAGAAATGTGTTTCCTGTAGAAAAAGTTGTCTATCCTAGATTACTAGGGAAGTGAATCTTTGATGTTATGCTTTTTTATCATTTGCTTTAATTTGTCATGGTAAAATTTTAAACTTTCAAAATTCAAAATCCAAATTATGATTTATTTTAATACTTGAATATCTGAGTTATTGAATTAATTATTTTGCAAAAAAAAATATGAATTTTGAAACGCCAAATAACATAATTTGAATCCCGAATTTTAGAATCATATATTCAGGTATTTTTAATTTTTTGGATTTTGAAATTCATTCTATGCTATTTTGAATCTTAAATTGTGGAAGTTTGAATTTCAAATATTGAGTATTCAAATTTTGGTAAATAAATTTCTATAAATTTGAATTTCAGGATTTCAAATCCGAAAACTTAAATTTTAAATTTTCAAATTTGAAAAATACGAAAAATAAAATTATGAATCATAAAAATTGAAAGTTTGAATGTTGCATTTTAAATTGAAAATTTTAAAATTTTAATTCATAATTTAAGGTTTATAAATGTTAACCTTCAAAGTTTAAAATTTTAAATCTAGTGGAATTATTGGTTTGAGTTATGAAATATTTTAACTATTAAAAGACTATTTTGTGGTTTTCTTTGAACCGACTAAGTGTTGAAATATTAGATTACCGGTAATGTATTATATTGGTAATCATATTGAGAGAAATACTAGATTGCAAGGGAATAGGAGATTATATACACACATACATACACATATATGTATATACACATATGCATATGTGTTTATGTGTGTGTGTATATATATATAGGCTACATATATGGTGCAAACCATTCTTACCGTGAAAACTCCGTGAAAACCACCCGTAAAAGTTTTAAAATTTTTCAAAAATTACCATATGTAGAGGAGATGAACCTCTACAATCCTACAAAATTTGAAGATAAAACTCAATCGCATTTGAAAGATATAAAAAAGACAAACAGAAAAATAAATAGTGCTAAACAATGAAAAATTACTATTTATGATGAATTTGTCTTTTTCATATCTTTCAAATACGATTTAGTTTCATCTTCAAATTTTTCAGGATTGTAGAGGCTCACCTCCCCTACATATAATAATTTTTTGAAAATTTTTCAAAACTTTTACAGGTGGCTTCACGGAGTTTTCACCGTAAAGGTGATTTGCACTATATATGCCCTCATACAGGTGGTGCAAACCACCCTTACCGTAAAAACCACCCGATTTTGAAAAATTCTCAAAAAATTACCATATGTAGGGAAGGTGAGCTTCTACAATCCTGCAAAAATTGAAGATAAAACTCAATCGCATTTGAAGCAATCTTTCAAATACGATTGAGTTTCATCTTCAAATTTTTCTGGATTATAGAAACTCACCTCCTCTACATATGGTAATTTTTTGAGAATTTTCAAGACTTTGACGTCCCTTACCTTGAAAACCACCCGTAAAAGTTTTGATTTTTTAAAAAAATCATATATAGGGAGGTGAGCTTCTACAATCCTGCAAAATTTAAAGATAAAACTCAATCGCATTTGAAAGATAGTTTGAATAGTAATTTTTCACTGTTTAGCGTTATTTATTTTGCATTTGTTGTTTTCATATCTTTCAAATACGATTGAGTTTCATCTTCAAATTTTGCAGGATTGTAGAAACTCACCTCCTCTACATATGGTAATTTTTTAAGAATTTTTCAAAACTTTTACAGGTGATTTTTATGAAAAAGGTGGTTCACACCAAATATATCCCAATATAGAGAGAGACAGGGGGAGGGTTGGGTTTGTGGGTGTGGGTTTAGAAGGACGCGAGCACGTGCGTGTACATCCTACACACACCAAAGGCACGTGCGGGCAACCGAAGGATTAAACAAGTCGTTTCTTGTCGTTCCTGCCCCTCTACCGAACAACCAAATCTGACCGACGTCGAGATGCCGTTCCTGCCGGAGTTCGACCCCGCGGACGAGCGCTCCGGCGGGGGCCTCATCGAGCGCCTCACTGCCGACGCCGCCGCGCTGCAGCGGGACCTCCTCGACGAGATCCTCGCCCGGAACGCCCGCACCGAGTACCTCCGCCGATTCCTGGATGGTTTGCCACCAGGGGCCTCGGCCGCCGACCTCCGGGAGGCCTTCAAAAAGCGCGTGCCCGTCTCCGGGTATGAGGACATCAAGCCGTACATGGACCGCGTCGCCTCCGGCGAGCCCTCGAGCATCATCTGCTCCGAGCCCATCACCTGCCTCCTAAGAAGGTACTAAAGTCCTGTTGAATAAAGCTTCAGATCCTAGTTTCATTTGAAATCTAAAACTTATAGATTAAAATAAACTGAATTAAGTTTATATTTTTGATCTAAAATTTAGCAAGATGACCCATTTAAATACTTTTAATATACTCATAAATCTATCTTCATGAATCTGATAGAATTAAAAACATTCAGCTCTACTAGATATACGTATTTATTAAAGCTAAAGCTGTACTAAACACAGTAACACACCCTAAATATTTACGCGGTGTGTCCGTGTGAAGAAATCAACAAACCCTCTTGTGTTTCTCACGGTGGAATTTTCCGCACGCATTCGCGAGGTTGCAGCTCGGGGACGTCCGGGGGGAAGCAGAAGCTGATGCCGTCTACAGCGGAGGAACTCGACCGGAAGGTGTTCTTCTTTGCCGTCCGGGCGCTCGTGAGGAACATGTAAGCACTGGGCCACATGGTCGAAATGGATAACTTTTGGTACCAAATTGCGCAATTTGTCTACTATTTTTGTGCAATTTGAAGAATCCCCGTGCATTGTTCTAGGCATCTACAAGCTGATCAGGACAAAGGCCGCAAGGGAATGTACCTCATGTTCACCTTGCCTTGGCAACGGACCTTGTCCGGCTTGCCCATCAAGTCGGCTATTACTGCCTACTACCAGAGCTGCCAGTTCAGGGACCGCGACATTGGCGAGTTCGATAGGTGCACAAGCCCCATTGAGGCAATCCTTTGCCCGGATGGCAAGCAGAGCATGTACTGCCAGTTGCTCTGCGGCCTGCTTCACCGTGATAGTGTGAACTGTGTTGGTGACGGCTTTGCTGCTGGGTTTGTTCGAGGGATCAAGTTCTTGGAAGATTACTGGGAGGAGATTTGCTCCAATATCCGGACTGGGCAGCTCAGCAACTGGATCACACATGTTCCTTTGCGTCTTGCTGTCATTGAACGGTACCTGCAAGGACCTGACCCAGAATTAGCTGATGAGATTGTTTCGGAGTGTGCAAGGAAGCCTTGGGAAGGGATAGTTAGGAGGCTATGGCCAGGAGCACGGTATATCCGGACCATCGTGACTGGCTCAATGTCACAGTACATTACAATTCTTGAGAGTTATGGTGGTGGGCTACCATTGGTCTCAACAGCGTACGCATGTACAGAGTGCATTCCTGGGATCAATCTAAGGCCTCTTGATCCACCATCCTGTGTGTCATATGCGTTACTTCCAAACATTGCCTACTTTGAGTTTGCTGAGGTCAAGCATGGCAGTGATGAAAAGGCACAAGGAACTACTGGTGTTGATGACAATTTGGGTGAGATAAAGGTTGTGGATCTTGTGGATGTCAAAGTTGGTCAGTGCTATGAGCTTATTGTCACCACCTTCGCAGGTTAGTTGTGGGGCTACATCTAATTATCTTCTATATGATTGCTTGCGTGCTTTCATCCGTTCTTATAGCTGTGCCTCAAACGAAATAGTATGTTTTTTCTTGATCAACTTTTCCAAAACACAAGATCAGAGTTGTTAGCCCAAGCATTAAGTGCCCCAACTGAAATAGCATTTTTTTTACTTCGTATTGTAGTCCTAGTGTAGTAATTGACTTTTGCTTGTGTCAACCTGATTTAGTTTGCTTGTATATCATCCTGGCTTTGTAATGTTATAAAATCAACAAGTAAGGGCTTGAACAACTGCAAACATAACAGAAATACACATTAGTCCACAAAGAGAGTTTAATGTGAAATGACTTCACGTCTTGTGCATACCAGGTCTTTATAGATACCGAGTGGGTGACCTTTTTACCGTGAGTGGCTTCTACAATGCAACCCCGCTGTTCCACTTCTCAGGCCGGCATGATGTTGCCCTAAGCATAGACTATGAGAAGATAAGTGAAGAGGACCTCATCAAGGCCATTTCAGAAGCAGATGAGCTTCATCTTAGGCCTCGTGGTTACATATTTGGTGGCAGCACTGCATATGCGGACATATCCACATTGCCTGGCCATTATATCATGTTCTGGGAGTTGGTCAATGCAAGTAGTAACCATATTGCCAGTGATATCGATCAAACTGTCATGGAAAATTGCTGTTTGTCTGTGGAAAAATGCTTTGGTGAAATGTACTGCGAAAGTAGGCACCGTGGGTCAATCAAGCCACTTGAGATAAGGGTGCTTAAACATGGTGCATTCAATGCTTTGATGGACTTCTTTGTGTCTAGAGGCACATCGGCCAGTCAATACAAAACTCCAACTGTTATTCGGTCGAAAGAAGTGGTGATGGTGCTGGAGGAGAGGGTTGAAGGGAGGTTCTTTAGCCAAGCAGATCCCAGCTGTCCTTTGTATGAATGTCAGAGGAAATGATGCTAATGGTTGGTTAGCAGGAAGTAGAAGGAAAAGAATATGATTCATATGGATATATGGTGCTTCAATCCATGCACTGCTGAGTTGAAGGATGCTGCACATGAATTTCATAGGAATTTCGCAGGAATTGCGTTCCAAACTGGGCTAGGACTAGGAGTCTAGAAGGCATTTTTGTCGATTGTGGCATGTCCCAGGGAGTCCTTTTTTTTCCTAGAGCAAAGTCCCAGGGAGTCTGGACTTGAAGGCTGAGATGTTTCTTGTATAGTTTGGACTTTGGAGTGGCCTCTCTGTTATAACACTCCGGGAGAACTTATGGTTTGCTCCTGCCTACTGTAAAGTGTAAACACACAGGCACCAGCATCACTGCTCGGAGGTTTGAACCTTAGCTCTTGGTTTTGATGATTGGGTGATTGTCTTTCAGGTTGACTGCAAAAATGTTTGTTGCCTATGTAATTGAAATCAGGTGATTGGGTACCTTTTATGAACAAATTTTTACATTGAATTTAACTGCACATTGGAAATGGGGGTTCTAACCGAAAAGAAGGATGTATCCATTGTGAATACCAACTAATATTTACACCATTCGTTGTGCATTGAGATTTGTGCATTGAAGTGCTTTGAAAGTGCTGTTTTTCCTCTCTTCCCTCTCCACTCATTTTAAATTTCAAAATGCATTGAATGGTGTAAATATAAGTTGTAGATACAATCGACATACAAAATCGCCTCGTGGCTTGTGCACTATACTCCAGCTTCGCTCGGTCGCTCCCCTTGTTCCGCCACTTTACCAGCCAAGACATAGTGCCGTTGTAACGGCATTCCTGCCAGAGTTCGACAGGAGATTTGATTATTTGCCTTGTTTTAGTTGGTATAAGAGCATCTCTAGCAGAGCCTCTAAATCTTAAAATAGGGAGTTTAGTAAAAAATACAGATCTAGTAGGGCTTAATCCAGCCCTTAAAATTAGGAGGCTCCTAAATTTGTCTCCTCACCCCAATTCGAGGAGCCCTAAACCAAATTTCCTAAACCTTAAAATAGGGAGTTAAGTGAAGGATGGTTTGCATTAGTTCGCTGCAAATTGAGCGTGTCTTTCTTGGATGAGTTGCAACTATTGCATCTGCATCTGCTGCTGAAAATTTTGAAAATTTTAAATATCATGTTTTGAAAATTTTAAATTTAAATTTTAAATATCATGTTTTTAAATTGTAAATGTTAATATGCTTATGTTTTATATATTACAAATATTTTTGATTGAATTTTAGTGGTGTCAAATGAAGATTATACATAGCGGATATGTCAAAATAAGAGAAAAAATAAAATAGAGGCTGAAATTTAAGAGATATTGCTGGACTTGTGCTCTGAAAGCAGGGCTCCAAAAAATAGGGGGAATCCCTAAATCTAAAATAGAGGCTCTGTTTTATGAGCCCTTGCTGGAGATGCTCTAATTAGTAATTTGCTTCGTATATCACACTGACATGTGGTCTCAGGACCCACATATTAGTTGGTACATGTGACCTTGCACCCTTGTATTGGTAGGTACAATTGATAATTTATCTTGTATACTTCACTAACATATGATCTCAAAATCCGCATGTCAGTTAGATATCACGAACAAATCATCAATGCCACAAGTAAAGTAAACATGTACACGGTCTCATCGAAGCCTACCACCGATGTCGTCTTAGTCTTTGCCGCAGGCGACCTCCTCGACGAGATCCTCCCGAACACGTGGCCTCCGTGAGCCGTCCAGCCTCCTCTTCTCGAGCCCATCACCTCCCTGGCCTCGAGAAGTCGTCGTCATCCAGCCGGGTGTGTGCCGCCTCGAAGGAGGCCGGGCAAATCGTCTCGTGCGTTTGGGGACCGGAGGAGTGGAAGGGTGGCGGAGGCGATGTGATGAAAGGAAGGAGGAATTAAAAGAGATGGTGTTCGAGAATCTATAATCAATCCCGGTTCTAACTTTGTGGTTTGATCGGGAGCCCTTATGGTCAGTGCGGCGAGATTAGGATGCAAGTATGAGTTACTTTACCAATCGAAAGCGGCGAGTTTTGTTATCAAGTTGACATGTGAGTTTTGGTCGATCTGTTCAAAGTCTTGCGAGGCGTGAGATTGGACTGCGGGGAGCAAGAGCCCAAACGCTCAACAAAAAGCCATCGCAAAATGCGGAAAGAGGCCCTGAGACAAATTCACAGATTTTTTGGGAGCAGAAGAGAGCTGTTGGAGAATGAGAGTTTTTTGGGAAAAGTCAGATTTTGGGAAGGCCCCAATTCAATGTATTGGGAGTTAAAATATTGGACAAGATGCTCTTAGAGTGGCATGCATGTATCCCATTTCATGATTCAGGTGGCATATCTCGAAACACCAAGTTTTAGAGTAGCATATCCAAATTTGCCCTTTTTTTTTGTTGGGAGTACGCAAATTTTCTAACCATGGGATCTTCATTAAGATTGGTGCTCCCCGGTGGTTCGACCGCCCGCGGCAGATCTTTGGCACCCGAATCCTGAGTCTTGACTATAGATTTAGGGGGAAGGTGGCCGTCCGGCAGTGGGCGGCTGCGCGGCGCCGCACGCCGCCGCCGGTCGTTCTACTATTATTGTACCAAGTTGTGTACTTTATCTACTATTTCTGTGCAATTCAAAGAATCCGCGTGTGTTGTTCTAGGCATCTGCACGCTGATCTGGGCAAAGGCGCCAAGGGAATGTATCTCATTTTCACCTTCCATTTAGAGTCACCAGACCTTGTCCTTCTTGCCCATCCGGTCAGTTCTTACTTCATATTACCACAGTAGCCAGTTCCGGGACTGCGACATTGGCGAGTTTGACAGGTGCACAAGCCCCCCTCGAGGCGAACTAGGGGTGCAAACGGAGCGGATAAGGGTGGATTGCCGTTATTTCGTATCCTATTTTAAGTTTTTTTCTCGGATACAGAGTCGGATACGGACAGTGCCGGATTCGAATACGAATACGGATTATCTCGGCCATGAATATGGAGCAAATACAGGTCGTTCCGAATACGGTTAGTCTCGATCACGAATAGTTAGTCGGATAATGTGTGAAAATAAAAACCATGTATGTCGCACATATTAGGATTAATCAACCAACTATATGTCCAAAATGCAGCTATATTAGTACGTTAACAAGTAGATTTAAGTAGATCACTAGATAATAACAGGAGCTAATTAAGCTAGCATGTGACCGGGGCTAGTTAGGCGAGTAGAAGCTAGCATTGTAGCAAATGAAAGATCCAGATGGAGAATATTATAAATCAGGAAATATAGAAATCAATATTCCATGAAAATAGGTGCAGAAAGAAACTGGACATTGGAACAACAAGCTCATTCATGTTAAGCCAACAGTTCACAACAGCAGTTGCATTAGTAGCTTACATTTAGTCACAAACATGACAACCTAAAATACTTAGTTTTATATGCTGGCACATACATATCATGTATAAGAAAAGTGTATCTAGGGCAAAATGGTAGCCTAAAAATGATCATGGTCAGCACACCAAGAGACATGCAAAAGTTCATACCACAAACGATTAGCTTTAAGCATCTAGGGCATATCTTCATGATAGAGATGCAGTCAAAGACCAAGAGGGGCACAAGTTCGACGAAAAGCCATTGCTTCAACCATCTGTACAGGAGCCCCACAGCTTGTATCATCAACAGAAGCAGTTTCAGTGGCCTCTCTGCAGATCTGAAAAAGAAGCATCAACAATGAACACTGAGTAATCTCTAAAACTAAGATCTGGATGGGCTCATGGAGCCAACTATATAAACAAAGGTGTTGCAGTTTTGCTTTCAGTATCTATTACAGTACCAAGCCGATTTTAAATGCTCTTTACCTAATGAGGCAATGACAGTGGCCGCTAGTAGAATGGCTTAGATCTGAACTTTCCCAGAGAATTCATGAATCTATAGTTTTGTACATGGTAAATCTCACAATATTAAAAATTTGTCTCAAGGAATTAGTTTCCAGTGAAAATGATGCATAATCCCAGTCATAATAAATTATACCAAAACCATGTCGAACATTAAAATTATTTATTTTGTTTATCTAATTGTCCAATGTACTGAGCAGTGTGTCGGCGTCGTATCTGTGTCGGACACTGATACTGTACTAAACCAATGTGTCAGTGCTACAGAGTTCATGACAATACGGGTGTGATTAAAAGGTTGTGGATCTGGTGGATGTCATAGTTGGTCAGTGCTATGAGCTGATCGTCACCACCTTCGCAGGTCAGCTGTTGGGCTACCTATTATCTTCTATACGATTTCGTGCACACTTCCATCCAGTTTCTGTAGCTGTGCTACTCATCTTGGTTTATGTTTGATCAGCTCTTTTCCAAATACAAGATCAGAGTAGTTATCCCATGTATTAAGAACCCGGATTGAAATAACCATTTTTGTGTCATGCTTATCCCTCAAGTACCACATTACATACTACTAATCTATTATTGTCCCACTGTAGTAATTGAATTTTGCTTGTGTCAACCTGATTTATTTTGCTTCCATACCATGCTGGCTTTGTGATGTTATAAAGTTTACTTCCAACAATTGCCAAAAATAACAGGAATAAGTTTTAGTCCAACTTCACTGAGGAACAAGTTGAACATGATTTGACTTCTCGAGAGGCATGATGTTCCACTTCTCGAGAGGCATGATGTTCTCCTAAGCATAGACAGACAGTGAGAAGATAAGCGAGGAGGAGTCCTCAAGGCCATTTCACAAGCAGATGAGCTTCGTCTTGGGCCATTTGGATTTGGTTACATGCTTGGTGGCAACACTGCATATGCCGCGACATATCTACCTTGTCTGGCCACTATATATATCCTGTTCTGGGATCTGGTCAATGCAAGTAGTTACCATACTGCCTGCGATCGATGGAACTGTCATGGAGAATTGTTGTTTGGCCGTGGAAGAATGCTCTAATGAAAAGTACCACAAAAGTGGGCACCGTGGGTTAATCAGGCCGCTCGAGATAAGGGTGCTTAAGCTTGGTGCATTCGATGCCCTGATGGACTTGTTTGTGTCTAGAGGCACATCAGCCAGTCAGTACAAAGCTCCTACAGCTATTCGATCAAAAGAAGCGATGACGGTGTTGGAGGAGAGGGTTGCAGGGACGTTCTTTAGCCAAGCAAATCCTAACTGTCCTATGTACGAATGTGAGAGGGAATGATGCTGCTGGGTTTGTTAGCAGGAAGTAGATGGAAAGGATATGATTATTGATTCATATGAATTAATGAATTATATGGCGCCTGCGTTAATGGGCTGCTGAAGGATGCTGCGGTGGAAGCTATGACTTTAGGAGGCAGTTTTTGTCCACTGTGGCATGCATGTCCCAGGGAGTCTGGACTAGTTTGGACTTTGGAGCCTCTTCTTGTTAATTGTTATAATTCCGGTAGAACTTATGTTTTTGCTCCTTCCAACCTCTATAACTATGGGCACGCATGTACCAGCAGCACTGCTATGAGGTTTGAACATTAGCTCTGGGTTTGTTGCTTGGGTGGCTATCTTTCAGCTTTCCTGCAGAAACGTGTGTTGCTTATATAATTGAAATAAGGCGTTTGGTTAACTTTTTTGAACAAAAAATTGAAGATGATTTACATTTTCAAACGCATTTTGGAAAGGGTGGTTCCAACCAATTATTAGTTAAAAAATTGTCTTTGTCTGATCAGGTGTGCAACAACCATCTAATCTTAGGCTACGCTCATCCAATGCACTTTTTGCATGAGGTTAGTTTCTTCTTTGAGGAGTGTTTCAATACTTTCCTTTTAATACAAGTTGTACAAATATTAAAACAAACGAAGGGATAAGTAAGCACATCTACTTTTATTCATGCTTTAATATTTGTGCAACTGTTAAAAAGAAAAGCATGAAAACACCTAGAAATTTAGTCTACTTTTCAGGCTACAACGACTTGCAATACATTTAGTTTTCTGTTAATTCTATTTGCAAAATTTATATTGTGATGATTAATTTGACAACAATTTAATATATGTGTGATGATTTATGTGACAACAATATTTGTTATGAAACAAGGTACTGCGAAGGTTTGTTTTATTTGTGACAGGAGATGCAGCGCAGGCAAGGAAGTGCAACGCAGGGACGCGAGATGCACGTTACAGCGTAGGCGGACGCAGGAAGACGTACACTGCAGGTCGAGGAAAATCCGCGCAGGTGGCGCGTAGCCTAAGAGCAGCACATGCGAAGGTCGCAGAGGTGCGGGCGCAGCACGCGAGGTCGCAGAAGTGCAGGTGACACGCGAGATCACAGGTGCAGGAGGCGCAGTACGCGAAGGACGCAGGTGCAGCGAGTCGAGACGCGTAGAAGTCTACGTAGTTGGACAACGCAGTGTGACGGCCAGCGGTCGTACAGACGAGTGAATCATGCGAGAGCGGCAGGTGGGCCGTACGTATGGATATGTATGAGTTTTGAGTTGTGCGCATGTATTGGACCGTATATAATTGGGCCAGGTAATTAGTGTTAAAAAATTAGGGTTTGCTAAGTATAAATTGGAGAGGTGCTTCTGATTTTTGAGGGAAGAGCCGCACAAAGGAAAAAAAAAAAAAAGTAAAGGGCTCCGGCGGCGTGCGTGAGCCGGAGAAAATAAAAGTGAAGATCTTCGTCAGGGACGGCGACGGCTGTGGCGGTAGGAAGCAAAGCTTCGTGCGTGAGCAGTACAGCAAAGGACAGAGGTGACAGAAGCTCCTTCGGCGACCGCAGCAAAACAAGCGAGGAAATTTTTCGGTGCTACAGTGCGAAACAGGATTCGCTACAGTGGAAAACAGGGGATAACTGCAGTGCACAACAGGGAATTGCTACAGTGATCTGCGCAGGGAAAAAAAGGGCGAGGTTAGAAGGGAAATTAGAGAAAAACTTCGGAGATTATTTGAGGTTTGTGCTTTCATGTAAAGAGATCTATATGTGTGTTTTTTGATGAAAATCAGTGAGTATAGATTCCGATCTAATAATTCATGTTTACGTATAATTGCTCTCCAGTATGCATATCTAATCTAGTTTTTCTTCGATAGTGTTAGATCAATTATTCTAGATTGATTTGTTCAGTTTAGTCATTATTTTGTTAATTTCTAGAATTAATAAAAACACAAAAAAATTAGTTTTAGGTGTTAGTTTGTACCAATTAACCCCCCCTCTTGGTGCGTCTCGATCCTACAATTGGTATCAGAGCGGGTCTGCTTTAGATTTAATTTAACAATTAAAAAGCATGGCGTATGTTGCATCTTTTTCTTTGTCTAAACCTCCTATTTTTAGTGGTGATGATTACCCTTATTGGAAAGTTCGTATAGAGTCATTTTTAAAATCTCAAGGGTATGAATTATGGGAAATTGTAGCTACGAAATATGTAAAACCTGAAAATATCATTACTAAGGAAGAAAAAGAGCTTTACACCTTGAATCAAAAAGCCATGAGTTATTTTTATGGTGCATTGTCTAGAGATGAGTTTAATAGAATTTCTACTTTGACAACTGCTCATGAAATTTGGCATTCTTTAAAGATTATTCATGAAGGTACTAATGAAGTTAAAAATGCTAAAATTGAATTGTACACACATGAGTATGAGCTATTCAAGATGAACCATAGGGAGACAATTAAAGATTTTGGTACTCGCTTTAATGAACTTGTTAATAAACTTTCTGCCTTAGGAAAAGTGCTCTCACAAGAAGATCAATGTAGAAAATTGCTTAGGTCTCTAGATCAAAAACTTTGGCATGTTAAAGTGACTGCAATAAATGAGTCTAATGAATTGAGCTCTTTGAAACTAGATTCATTAATCGGTTCATTGATGACATATGAGATGAGTATGGGTCAATTTAATAATGATCTTTCTAATGATTCTTCCATTGCTTTAACTACTGTTGAAAAAGAAAAAGATATTGATGATATGGATTTTGAGGAGCTCTCACTTCTGTCTAAAAGAGTAAATAAAGTCTTAAGAACGAAATTTTCAAAGAATAATAAAAAAGGTTTTCGAAAAGGAAGAAGTGATCTTAGTGCAATACAATGCTTTGAGTGCGATGAATTTGGTCATTATAAAAGTGATTGTCCCAAGCTTGCTAATAAGAAATCTAGTTCTTTTTCGCAAAAGTAAATTTTCAGGTAAGGAGATGAAACATGTACTTCATAAGACACTATTGAAGATGGCGAAGGAGCTTGATCTCTCAAGTGATAGTGATGAGGATGATCCATTGGCATGTCTTGGAAAGGATGACGATGATATTGCTGATCTATGTCTCATGAGGAGGAACATAGACAATGGGGACGACGATGATGAGGACTATGATGATGAGGACATTGACAACGACAATGAGGTAACTAAGTCTGAAATTTTTAAAGCTTTTCGTGCACAAGAGAGAATTTCAAATGCATTGATGAAGAAGTATAAAGCATTAAAATTGGAATATGATGTGCTTCTTTCCACCACTAGTAACAAGGATGATAAATGTGACTCTTGTGTAAAACTGAAAATGAAACTTGAAAACCATGCAAATCTTGTGAAATTTTGAAAAATATAATTCTTGATCTTGAGAATGCATCTTGTGAGTCATGTGAATTTTATAGGAGTGAGAATGCCTTGCTGAAATCTATTTCTTTAACAAATGACAATTGTCCTATCATGCAAAAAGAGGTAGATTCCTTAAAAATTCTTTGGTAAAAAATTGCTCAAATTTAGAGAATGATGTGAATAAGTTAGCAAAAGAATTTTCTTGTGAGGACTTTGTTGGAATTAAGAGAAAATTAATTGAACTTTAAAAGCGTCCTTACACATTTTTATGCAATAGATGTCCTGATCTTGCTAAAGAAAATAGTTACTTGAAAATGTCTTTGGAAAAAATGACAAATAGTGAGAAAAATTTGAATTTAATTCTTGATACATCAAAATTGTCGGTGTACTTTACACCAGGGTACCCTCTCTGCCGTAGAAGTAGTGGGCCCAAGAAATGGCCTGGCCCAGTTTGAAGCCCACGCGGCCCCCTAGCGACGATCTAGCGATTCATACCTACTGCAGGTCAGTGGCCAGCGTGGCACCTGGCGGGCAACTGGCGAACACGCCCTACCAGTAGGGCGAGAAGCCCACGCGCCCCGGGCGAAAGGATCTGGCAATTCATACCTTTCGGGTCGAGTGGCAGCGTGGCACCCTAGCGGGCAGCTGGCGAAGCACGCCACGCCGTCGGCGAGAAGCCCACGGCCCCCGGCGGCGGTCGACGATTACACCCTGCTCTTCGGGCGAGCGGCCCGCGTGGCGGCCTGATGAGCGGGTGGGTGCTCAGGCCCCCTTAGTCAGGCCACGAAGGCGACCAAAGGAATGAGGGGAAGGCTTCGCCTCGAAGTATCCCTCCCTTGGCACCTTGTGTCAGGGCCATTAATTGTGAAGGATTCGGCTTTCGACACGACGACGGCTTATCTCTCTGACGCCTCTTACCAACTCATCGTAGAGGCGTCCTGTCCCGGGCGGACCGGGCGAGGCCTCTCACCGACATTAAATAAGGCTAGAAGGACAAGGCCACAGAGGCGAGCTTATTAAATGCGTCGTGGGTCGACGTGGAAGCTGGAATGATAGGTGTAATTAATGTATTGTAGATAAGCATAGCGCCACCTTCTGTCCTGCATAGGGCGACCCGTCTATATAAGGGCGCCCTGGTGCATGAAGAGGGGGGGTCGACTAGGACAAGAAGTAGAGGAAAGCAGATACTGAGAAGCATCCTTGTAAACGTTCCCTATTTTCTCAACAAAGAACTAGCAGGACGTAGGGCTGTTACCCTGGCCGGGGGCCTGAACCTAGGTAGATCACTGCGTCCACCAGCTTGCTAATTCCCGGAATTCACCGCTGAGAGACATTAGGGTTTCCAACTATGAAGATGCCCTCTACTGAACCATAATTTCCGTCTAGGGAGTAGCCACTCCGTTAGCGGATTCTTGTCAGGTGAAATACGCCGACAGGGGCGCGTCAGGCAAGGGGCTAGTGGTTGGCTCATCCGGCTTTCTCTCCGGCGAGTTTCAGTTCTCTGTTCGAAAGGACTTCACACTTGGTGATGGCAAGTTTACACTCCTAGCGACAAGATGTGGCGGAGGCTAGCAGCTCCCAGAATACGTCTCGGCGCTCTCGCCGGGTGAGGGAGCGCTTCACCCCGCCCCCGCCGGAGGGTGGTGGCGTTCCCGTGGCAGCGGCCAAGCTTCCGGTTCGGCGTCGGCTGGCCATGGAGACCGCCACTCCGGCCTAGAACCTGCATGCGGTCCGTCTCCTCCTAGACCACCCTCCGGTGGAACTTGCGGGAGACACCCCGGCCACTCTGTGGCTGCGGGATATTGCAGGCCTTGTGGACGTGACTCAGCTCCGCGTAGGGATGCCCGACCGGTCTAAGGCCGTCGGTTCCCCTCGACCCAAGGTGCCCGTAGAATGCACTCAAGCTTCCAGCCGCCCTCGCAGGAAGCGCTCTGGCCAGGCGGGCCAGAGTAAGGGGAAGGGCGTGCAAGAAGAAGGTCCCAGCTCCGCGAGGAGCCGCGGTGACCTGAGGTCCCATTTGGAGCTCCGGCGCCGGCTGCGCGGCGGTGATCTGCATGATCGCCTGCAGCGTAGCCACGCTCACGACGGACGGATGGCCCCTGGGGGTGAGAGTTCCTCTTATGACTCTCACCTTCAGGGCGAGGAGGAGGTCCGCTCCTCAGCTTCTTTGGGGAGTCGTGGTGGCCGGGGCGAAGACCCTGCTTTGCCGGCCTTCCGGCCGAAGGACCGCGCTTTGGCGTACATTCATGGTGGTTCATCCATCTATTCCTCCAACTGTAGGGTCGAGGATGCGCCTAGAGGGGGGGTGAATAGGCGTTTTACGAAATTCGATCGCTCACTAATTCAATTGCTCTAATACACCCCTAAGTCAAAACCTAATCAAATATATATGCGGAAGCGATAAATAGGTTTTGACAATTAAAGCCTAAATCAACTAGGCTCACTAGTGCACTAACTAAATTATGTCTCTAAACTAGAATTGCTAAATTGATCAAACAATTAATACTAAGCAATTCTACAATCAAGCAATTGATTAATATGCAAAAGGTAAATACTTGAATGTAAAGAGACAAGAGACAACCGATATTTTTTCGTGGTGTTCGGAGACTTGCCGGTCTCCCCTAGTCCACGTTGAGGCAAGCCCACACTTGGACCGGCTCCCGCTCGAGCACCTGCCTCTTTCCACTAGTCGTGGTTTTTCACGCTCGCGCGTAGGCTCAACCCGAACCTTCACAAACTTCGCCAGGGCTTCTCACACCTCGAGAGCTCCCGCGCACGACGCCTACGCCGTCTAGGAGTCGGCAACCTCCAAGAGTAACAAGCCGCTCCTTCGCTTGAACTTCACCGAGCACTACACATGCGCTCCGGCGATCACCAAGTGCAACACATGCACAAGGACCTCACTCAAGTGCAACACATGCACAAGAGACTCAAATCCACTTCCCAATTGCAACAAATGCAATTAGGGTCACTCTTATGCTCAAGAACCAAAAGGAGAGGAGTAACACATGCACACAACTCCTACACACAGCAACAACCCTGCCCCAACACCCCCAAGGCCTCCTTTTATAGCCTCCAAGCCAAAACTAGCCGTTGGGGGTCGAAACAGGAAAAATCAGCACAAGCCCGGTCCAACCGGACCAATCCCGGTCCGACCGACCCTCACAGGGCAACGGTCGGAAAACCGACCGTTAGACGGCCGGTCGCACCGCACCGCCCCCGGTCGCACCGCTCGGCCGGTCGCACCGGGCTCCATCCGGTCGCACCGCCCAACCAAAAAATCAAAACGCGCTTCTCTGGAATAAACACGCCGCACGGGGGCCGGTTGCACCGCCGGCCGGTCCGACCGGACCGGCGGTTACCGCCCATACGCCAGCCATGAGCGCCATCGAAAGAATGCACCGGAGGGGGGGCGGTCCGACCGCACGCCTGGCCGGTCCGACCGGACCAGGGCCAGTCCGACCGCCCTACAAACTCCGACTCCGGATTTTCGCGCAAACACTTTTCCAAAAATCCAAATGCTATTCTTTGAGCTTCTAGGTGATCAACACATGATCAAACACACGTGCAAAACACATTTGCACCAATTTCAAACCATACTCAAAGAATTCAACCCAAATTGCGAAAACACATTTCGCAATCGACTCAAGAACTATTCGCAAATCGTATTAAGCGAATCAAACTCGAGTTTATGAGATTAATCCCCTAGCCATGTGAAGGTCAACACGAGACCCAGTCAACTTGCCAACACCGTTGCAAGCCCTATTCACATGCTCTCGAATTCGGACTCATAAACCTCGGTTTATTCGCTGTGAACTTGCAAATAACGCGATAAACACAATTTCATGCTTGAGCACTACTCTTTGCAACACATGCAAAAGTCTAGCTCGAAGCAACATCAAATCAAGGTGCATGAACTCTCTAATTGCAACACATGCAATTCTCTAGTTCCGTGCAACCATACCAAATCGACTTCACACCAAAACCAACCGTATGAGCTCTTTACTCGCAACACATGCAAGCCTCTAGCTCCATACAAACACACAACATAAAATCATACTTGAGCTCTCTCCTTTTGCAACACATGCAAAACTTAGCTTCAAGCAACACCAAGGTTTTATAAAGATTTGTTTTGCGAACAAAGCATGAAGCTTCAACTAATGCAACACATGCAAAAGTGAACTTCACGCAAAAGCCAACGCACTAGCTTATCACTTCTTGCAACACATGCAAATCAAAGCATTATGCGAAAACCAAATGCAACCAAGCATAAGTTTAACCCATTCGCAACACATGCCAAATGGTTAACCCATATGCAAAAACCAAATCAAATGGTTTGAGCTCGAGTGAGCGCGAATGAGATCACCAACACATGATGAAGCTCAAGCAAAGGAACGACCCTCTTAATAGCACGGCGATAAAACCTTAGACTCAAAGACTATAAAGTCCTTAGCCTATCTAATTATACCTTCGCATGCAAGACAAGCAATCCCCTTTGGGGTCTTTATGATCATCACTTTGATACTCCCGGGATCATTACTCGACTCCTCTTTATCTTGGGATCCTCTCTTGGCCCATCAACTCATGATGCCGTCCTTGTCCCGTTCTCATCATCTCATCCATCTTTGGACCTAACTCAATCACAACTCATATAAATAGTTAGTCCAAGATGCATGGTTGTCTCAATTATCTCTTGCACTCCATTAACACATAATGGATGCCTTTAGATCAATTGAGCACAACCTAAATCAATTAAAATGATTTAATTGTGTCTTAAGTACAATAATGCAACTCATGCTTTATTATACTTAAGAACTATTCATTTGTCCTCAATTAATCACAAAACACCATCAACACATGATGAAGTGTTCTTTAATGATTAACAAGACAAATGAACTCAATTTAAATTATCATTTAAATTGATATGAGTATATATTAACTACACAAGTTTTCATATACTCATGTTGATGAAAAGTAATGATCCATTATATGTAAATTGTATGGAAATGATCATTACCCTAAATCATCAACTATAGAATACACCCCACATGTATATGTGCATAGATATAATTGACTTGGACATAATATGCACATATCCAATTTGATCGTATTGGAGTATATCCTATATTACCATGAGTATACTTATAACTAGGCAATTCAAACATATACTCAAGATTTAGTTTTTTTGTCTTGATCCTTATGTGTGTCAATAACGAATTGATCAATACAAAGAGACTTTCAAGTTAAACTACAAACTCTCCCTTAGTATGTGCATCCATGTAATGTGTGGATTGGGAAACATGATGCACGTTTTGTGGTTAATATAACGGGGACATTCATATTTCAACTTGACTCCAAAGTATGCAACTAATATTAGAATGAATATGCAAACAAACCTTGGGTTTTCCATTTTTCAATGCGATGAGACTAAACAAAGATATTCTAAACAAACATGTTAGTCTCGATATAAGATTGTCATTAATAACACTATCGCATTAGGAGATAAACTCAATATTGGATTTGTCATTAACACAAGATTAGATTTGTCATTAACACCAAAACCATAACTGATGAAGGTTGAACTTACACCAACGCTTCTTACAAGTGGCTGAGAAGGGAGGTGTGCGCCACGGCGTTGGGTTCAGGGGCGTGTCGGATGCTGAAGTGATCGGAGGAGTCGATCACCTTCAGCCAGACTGACCACCCTGAGAACATCGCCGGCGTAGGTCACCTCCCGATCGTGGCTTCTCCCACGATCCGAAACTTGAAGCTTGGTCGAGTGCTGATGGACGGGGGAAGTTCCATCAACCTCCTGTCCTTCGAAGCTTTCCGAGCGCTCCAGGTGCCAAACCGGGAGCTGTGCCCTGCTCTGCCTTTTTATGGCGTAGCCCCGGGGGCTAGCATGATTCCCCTGGGTCAGGTGCGCCTTCCCGTTACCTTTGGGGAGGAAAGCAATTTTCGTACGGAGTTGGTCGACTTCGAAGTCACTAATTTCGACCTCCCGTACAACGCCATACTTGGCTGACCAGCTCTGGCTAAGTTTATAGCGGCAACCCACTATGGTTACATGGTGGTGAAGATGCTAGGACTATAACCATCCGGGTGGACAGGTCAGAGGCTTTGCGCTGCCATAAGCACGCACTAGACCTAGCCGGAGCCACCTATGGGAAGCCGGCTGATGCCGCCTTCCCGGGAACCCCTCAGGCGTAGACCCGTGCCTCGCCTGGCTCGCCCAGCGAGGTGAAAATGGTCTCCCTGAGTGCGGGCAGACTCGGGAAGTCCATCTTCATTGGCGCTAACCTTAGCGCCAAATAGGAAGACGCGCTCGTCACCTTCCTCCAGTCCAATTCCGATGTGTTTGCCTAGCAACCGTCCGATATGACTGGGGTCCCCAGGGAGGTGATCGAGCACCGACTGGCTACACATCCTGAGGTGCGCCCGGTTCGCCAAAAGATCTGGCGTCAAGCGCCAGAGCATCAGGATGCCATTCGGGAGGAGGTAGAGAAACTGCTGCGCGCAGGGATCATTCGGGAAGTCTCTCATCCTGGCTCGCCAACCCTGTCCTTATCAAGAAGTCCAATGGGAAGTAGCGAATGTGCGTCGATTTTACCGACCTTAACAAGGCCTGCCCGAAGGACCCTTATCCCTTGCCGCGCATCGATCTTATCGTTGATTCTACGGCGGGATGTGAGTCTTGTGCTTTACGGATGCGTACTCGGGTACCATCAGTTAGCATGGCGAAGCGTCAAGATAAGATCGCTTCGTAACACCCATGGGCGTTTATTGTTATGTCAGAATGGCTTTTTTGTTAAAAAATGCTGTTTCTACATACCAGCGTGCCATGCATATCACTTTCCGTCCCCAGATAGGGCGCAACCTCGAAGTGTATGTCGATGACCTGGTTGTAAAAGTGAAAAAGAGCGAAGACCTGAAGGAAACTTTCGCCAACCTTCGAAAAAATCATTTGAAGCTCAATCCCGAGAAGTGTGTATTTGGCGTGCCCTTCGGGAAGCTGTTGGGGTTCCTCGTATCTAGGCGGGGCATCGAGGTCAATCTCGACAAGATAGCGGCCATCGAGCACATGAAGCCGCCTGTTCGACTCAAACAGGTGCAATGCCTGGCTGGTCGCCTGGCCTCCCTCGAGCGATTTATCGCCCGGCTGGGCGAGAGAAGCCTACCTCTTTTCAAGCTGCTGAAGAAGACGAACCATTTCGAGTGGACTGAGGAGGCTCAACAAGCGTTTGAAGACTTGAAGCAGTACCTTTCCTCCCCACCAGTGCTAGTCGCCCCTCAGCCGGGTGAGCCGTTGCTCTTGTACATTGCTGCTACCCCGGCAGTGGTAAGCGCAGTATTGGTGGTGGAGAGGGAGGGCATTCAGAAGCTTGTTTATTATATTAGCAAGGTGTTACACGAAGCGGAGACTAGGTACCCGCAGGCACAGAAGATGCTGTACGCCGTCTTGGTGGTGTTCAGGAAGTTGCGACACTACTTTCAAGGGCGAGAAGTCACGATGGTCACTACCTATCCTTTGCGAGAAATCCTCCACAACTGGGAAGCAGAGGGTCGCATCGCCAAATGGTCGGTGGAGCTAGGGGAATTTTGTCTTAAATTCGTACCCCGTACCGCCATCAAGAGTCAGAAGTTAGCGGAGTTCGTTGCCGAGTGGACTCCCGCCGCTCCTGAAGCTGAAGAAGTTCCCGCACCTTTCCCCTGGACTTTGTTCTTTGATGGTTCCTTCAGGCTCGAAGGCGCGGGTGCTGGGGTAGTCCTGGTCTCTCCGACCGGTGACATCCTCCGGTATGTGGTCGCCCTCGACTTCAAAGCCACTAACAACATAGCCGAGTACGAGGGCCTACTGGCAAGGTTGTGTATTGCCTCAGCATTAGGCGTCCGACGCCTCCAAGTTAAATGCGACTCCCTGCTGGTCATCAATCAAGCGCGGAAGGAATTCCAATGCTCTGATCCTACTATGGCCGCCTATCTGGCGGAAGTCAGAAAAATGGAGCGCCATTTTGAAGGACTGGGATATATCCATATCCCCCGACGCGACAATCATCTAGCAGACGAGCTTTCGCAGCTCGCGTCTTCGAGAGCCTCTGCTCCGGTCGGAGTCTTTGAAGAAAGGCTCTCCCGACCATCCGTCGTTGCCCCCGCTCCGTGTGGGGAGGACGGTCCTTCTGTCATTACCCCCGCTCCACGCGGGGAGGACGGCCTAGCCATTGTTGCCCTTGCTCTACGCAGGGAGAACGGCGGTGCTGCCGATGCGGCACCCGGGGAAAAGCCCGGCCCAACTGAGTACCCGGGCGATCACCGTGTGATCGCCACTCTTGGCCAGGAAGGCCAGTGGATGGATCCCATCCTAGCCTTCCTGCGAGACCGAGAGGTCCCCGACGATGACGCTTCTGCTGAAAGGATAGCACGAAAGGCCAGGTGCTACACCCTGGTGGATGGGGACCTATACCGCCAAAGCAGAAATGGAATTCTCATAACATGCGTCACTCGGGAAGAGGGGAGCGCCCTGCTCTCTGATATCCATGGAGGTATGTGCTGGAGCCATATGTCCGGCCGGACGCTTGTCGGCAAAGCGTTCCGCCAAGGATTCTATTGGCCTACTGCCCTCCAGGATGCTTGCGAGCTGGTGAAGAGGTGCGAAGCATGCCAATTCTTCGCCAGGCAAATTCACCGACCAGCCCAAGCTCTACAAACCATTCCGCTCTCTTGGTCGTTCGCAGTCTGGGGGCTGGATATCCTGGGTTCGTTCCCGCGGGCCGTGGGGGGCTTCACCCACCTATTCGTTGCCATCGACAAGTTCACTAAGTGGGTCGAAGACGAAGCAGTGCGTGCCATCATGGCCTCTGCTGCCATCAAGTTTATTCACGGGATCTTCACTCGCTTTGGAGTCGCCAATCGTATCAGCACCGATAACGGCGCTAAATTCACCAGCGCGGCTTTCCTGGAATTTTGTGAAGAGATGGGTACCAAGGTGTGTTTTGCCTCGGTGGCCGATCCCAAGAGCAATGGCCAAGCTGAGCGTGCCAACGCACTGGTGTTGAGAGGCTTAAAGACCAGGCATTTGATCGACTCCATAAGCGGGGGGCGCGGTGGACAGAAGAACTCCCAGTTGTATTGTGGTCACTTCGAACCACACCCGGTAGAACAGCGGTGAGACGCCTTCTTCTTGGTCTCACGGTGCGGCCGTCCCGCCCGACCGAAGCTATCATTTGGCTCGCCTGCTTCAAAGATTCAATGAGGAAGAACAGGAGGATCACCGCAATGATGACGTCAACCTTTTGGAGGAGGTGCGTGACCGGGCAGCCTTGCGCGCTGCCCGTTATCAGCAAAGCCTCAGACGGTACCATGCCGCCCGGGTCTCTGAGAGAACACTGGCAGTTGGCGACCTGGTCTTACGTAGAGTCCAGATGCATGCCGGGCTCCACAAACTGTCTCCTCGATGGGAGGGCCCTTTTAAGGTGGTCTCAGTGTCTCGACCCGGGGTAGTCCGGCTGGCTACGGAAGATGATCAAGAGTTGGCCAACTCCTTCAATGTGGAGTTACTATGAAAGTTTTATCCCTAAAAAGCTGTAAATTCCCGGTGGTTCGCTTTGACTAGCTGTGTGGGTGAATTTCCCCACAGCTGATCGGCAGCTGCTAATTGTTAGTTAAGTTGTTTACCTTAAGAGCTTTTATTTTGTTTCCTTTGTTTGTCCCTTGGCGGGAAGGCTTACGCGGGAATGTCATGTGCCCTAATTGCTTGGCCGCTCCCTACTGATCCGTAGTGATGCCCGGCCTTCGCGTTGAGCCCGGACGGGCGACCAGGAGTACGAACTTGGCACGGTGGCTCAAGAGCGGCCCATGCACCTCGGTTCAGCTCAACGAAGCACCGACGGATGTCTCCGCGAGCACCGCATAAGCCCAATGTCCCTCCTGTGTACCTGCTTCCGTGTCACATAGAACCGTGGGCTAATTACGAATCACGAGAGTCTAAGTAACCAAGCAAAGGACCACGACACGCCCGCACAGAGCCTTACGCCCTCTAATATGTTTTCTGCATGTTTTATGCAATGCCTACTTGTGCTTTCAGCGGCTATGCGCGATTGCAGATGAAATGCTAAGTGCGCCTGTAGCTCAGGTAGCCGACGCAGCCCGCGTGGCCCCCAGGTGAACGGGCAAACAATTCAGCCCTGCCTACCAAAGTATTGGCCTTCGTGACTGGTCAAGGAGCTGGTCACCCAACGGCCAACGGCAAAGATAAGTTATTTGCGTTTGGCATTGTTAACTCATTATTTTCCGCATCTGCACCTCATTGGATCGGGGTAAATGCGATTGTCGCTAGCGTTGAGAACCAGACGGCTCCTTGTTGGTAAACGGAGACGCCCAGTGTTCACGTTGTGCAAGGTCGGGTAATCAGGAGCGCGTATCTGGCACGGTGACTCAAACGCGGCCCGCACACCTCGGTTCAGCTCAGCGAAGCACCGACTGGTTGTCTCCGCGAGCGCCGCAAGCCTTGTATCGCCCCTGAAAACTTGCTACCCTGCCGCGCGATGCTGCGGTTGAGCTTCAAGAGATCACAAGGATAAAGGCTCCGAAAGGACAAAGGCTAGTGACAATCGTGCGTAGGGACTTAGAACTCTATTTGTTGTTACCACATATGATATATATAATAATTATTATTTGCGTCAAAGCAGCTAAGAAATGCTAAGAAGGTCCGGAATGGTGTTCAAGCCTAAGCGCCGCGTGCACGCCGAACCGCCTCAATGAGGGCATCCCTCGCCTCAGCGAGCTTCGGGGCGGCGTCAATCAACACATCGACGGCGGCAGCGTCACGGACGGTGGCATCTTGCTCGGCCCATTCAGCCATGGCGAGCTCGAATTCGGCCCAAAGCTTCGCGAGAAGGACCTCCTCGTCCGTAGGCGCTGGTGGTCCACCTCCCCCAGGACCGAATGCCAGCTCTTCCGCAGGGAAGAGTAGCGGTGGAACTTCATCATCGGAGGGGGAGGAGCGAAAGGTGGCCATCAAGAGTTTGGAAGAAAAGGAGATTAAGTGATGTAAGATGGTAGAAGGTTTGTAAGACAAACAGTCCCTCTGGTTCCGGCGTCCGTACCGTTCTTATATGTTCGAGGTGCGGAAGCCGAGTAGTTCTCGGGTAAATGCGGGCGTGAGAAGCCGAGGCACCCCCGTGTCTGTTGGGGAATTGCGCCATTGCAGCGGGAATGAAGTCTTTCAGGCGAAGAAGACGAAAGGGCAAAGAGCAAAATCTGAAGGAAGCAGAAGGCGTGAACTGTTATGTGAGGGTGTGCACATATATAGGCTTCCCGCGCAGATGGTTCGCGCCCAGATGAAAGGCACGACGTTTCAGGTCCCGAGAAAAATCAGCGGTCGTGGGGAGGACCGAAGCGGTTGCGTGCGCAAAGGTGGTGGGCCCATCCAGGAACACACTGGCATTTAATAAGGTCTGAAAAGCAGCTGGCGCGCATTCCAGGACGGCCCCGGGAGCTACTGTCGGTGTACTTTACACCAGGGTACTCTCTCCATTACACCAGGGTACCCTCTCCACCATAGAAGTAGTGGGCCTAAGAAATGGCCTGGCCCAGTTTGAAGTCCACACGGCCCTCTAGCGAGCAGTCTGGCGATTACGCCCAGCTCGCCGGTCGAGTGGCCCGCGTGGCACCCTGGCGGGCAGCCTGGCGAGTGTGCCCTACCCGCCGGGCGAGAAGCCCACGCGGCCCCTTGGCGAAGCGATCTAGCGATCATACGCGCTGCGCGGCCGAGTGCTCGCGTGGCACCTGGCGAGCAACTGGCGAAGCACGCCCTTCCGCGGGCGAAAGCCTGCGCGCCCCAGCGGCGATCGCGGCGATCATACCGCTCATCGGTCGAGTGGTCGCGTGGCACCTGGCGGGCAGCTGGCGAAGCACGCCGCCCATCGGGCGAAAGCCCGCGTGGGCCTCGTGGCGATCTAGCGATTCATACCTTTCGCCGGTCGAGTAACCGCGTGGCACCTGGCGGCAGCTGGCGAAACACGCCCGCTCACGGGCGAAAGCCCACGTGGCCCCGGCGGCGATCGGCGATGCGCCCTTTCGCCGGCGGCGGCGCGTGGCGGCGATGATGGCGGGTGCTCGAGCCCCTAGTCGAGCCATGAAGGCGACCAAAGGAATGAGGAAGGCTTACCTCGAAGTATCCCTCCCCTGGCACCTTGTGTCAGGGCCATTAATTGTGAAGGATTCGGCTTTCGACACGACGGCGGCTTATCCCTCTGACGCCTCTTACCAACTCGTCGTAGAAGCGTCTTGTCCCAGGCGGACCGGGCAAGGCCTCTCACCGACATTAAATAAGGCTAGAAGGACAAGGCCACGGAGGCGTGCTATTAAATGCGTCGTGGGTCGACGTGGAAGCTGGAATGATGGGTGTAATTAATGTATTGTAGATAAGCATAGCGCCACCTTCAGTCCTGCACAGGGCAACCCGTCTATATAAGGGCGCCCTGGTGCATGAAGAGGGGGGTCGACTAGGACAAGAAGTAGAGGAAAGCAGATACTGAGAAGCATCCTTGTAAACGTTCTCTGTTTTCTCAACAAAGAACTAGCGGGGCGTGAGGGTCATTATCTGGTGGGGCCCGAACACAGGTAGATCACTGCGTCCACCAGCTTGCTAATTCCCGGAATTCACCGCTGAGAGACATTAGGGTTTCCAACCATGAAGATGCCCTCTACCGAACCATAATTTCCGTCTAGGGAGTAGCCACTCCGTTAGCGGATTCTTGTCAGGTGAAATACGCTGACAAAAATGTTCATTTAAGAAGGAAGGGTTAGGCTTTGATAAAAATTCTATCTCATCACCAAGCACGTCAAAGGTTTTTCCAAATACGCATGACTTTCAAAGTGGCATTTGTATGAAAAAGATTCAAAATAAAATTGTGAAAAAATATTTTAATTGTGGAAAACTTGGACATATTAAAACCAATTGCTATGCTAATTTAGGTCCAAAATTTTGGAACAATTTTCATAATGTGAAGTGCTACAATTGTGGTAGGATTGGTCATATTGCCAGAAATTGTTATGTGCATTCTACACATTGTTTTGAGGCTAATAAAATTAATTTCCAGCAAAGAAAAAATGTTGATTTTGATCCTAAAATTCCTCAAAAACAGCAAGCATCTTTGGACATGTCACCTATATATTGTACATATCGAACTAGAATCCCGGTTGAGTCAAATAGTGCTAAAATATTGTGGGTTCCTCATAATTCTTTTAAAAACAACAAAGTAAGAAAAGTGTGGGTACCTAAACATCTTCTCTCATTTTAGAATAAAGATAAAAGACTTGAAAACCGGTGACTAATTGATTTGGATTGCTTATGACTCATGACCTAAGATTAAAAATTGTTTCCAAGTCTAGAAATTGTGAGAATGGTGAAAATGAGTTTAATGTTGAGACTAATTGACTCAAGAAGTCATGTGATATTGCTTTTGATGAGTCTAGCCCCTATGCTAAAACTGTTTTGCAAAGTGCAGGTTGAAGATGACAAAAAGAGATGATGAGCCTACACCAACAACAAATTTTGAACTTGATTCAAATGTGAATGAAAAACATGAATTCAACAAGGTATATGTGTTTTTGGCCTATGGTACTCTTATGACTCTCATTTAGAACTTATTGGTTATTCTTATGCTGTTGTTGCTAGTGATAAAATTGATATATGATATCATTTTATTTGAGATCATGTGGAGAAACGTTCTATTGCAATTGTTTATGAAAAAAAGACATCTTCACTAAACCTTTGGCATTTTTTGAGTTTGTGAGATTATAAGGAGAATTGTGTATCATTCATTCAAATAATGTGATGTAAATGCAACAATTGAGGGGGAGCATATTCATTTGTGTTGAAATACATATATTTATTTAGAAGTATTGTGAGCAATATCTTTTAAAAATCTATTTATATGTAAATATCTGTCAACATCTGTTCTTGATAGTGGTATGTATTAAGTTACTTTAGACTATCTAGTCCCCATTGGTTCATGACCAAGTTATTTACTTATTCAATGTTGGGCATTTTTATTCTTTACTGAGTAGTATTGGAGACTTGCTAAAATCATATCTAATGATACCATGAGTGTTCTCTAGTACTCAAGATTTAGTGGGTTATGCTAAATGTAAGTTACTTCCATTACTTTCTAATACCATGGTAGTAGTCGACATATGCCCAAGAAAACATGTTCCTATGTCAAGCCCATGACTATAAACTCAAAAAATTGTGGAAGTCATATTCAAAAAAAAAAAAGAAAAAAAAACTTCCTCAAAGTGGATGCGAAAAAAAGAAAAAAATGTACCTCAAAGTGGTACAAAGTGAATACATGTTATGGGCATACTAGACAAATACCTGTGGTGTGAGTGACTGGGTGGAGTAAAATGATTATGTATAGCCTTCTAAAATCTTGAAGAAAGGTTCTTGCTTATGCTACACAAAAATTTATTATGCAGTCCTGACATTTGCTTATGTATGAATGAAATGCTTACATTAATTTGTGAGTTGAAGCGAGGTATGTTCTAGTGGAAGGATTCAAGATGTTTAAATGTTTCTTTCTACTACTTACTATTAAAGTAGATGTTAAATGGGTATTTGTATTTTTTATTTAACTTGATTGCTCATGATATATTCGGAATGTATGGATTTATTTCAATTATCAATTGCTCCAATAGTATTTTTCATTCATCCTTGATGTGTGTTTTGCCAAAGGGGAGAAACAATATGCTTAAACTGAGATTATTAAGGGGGAGTTATTGAATGGTAATCAAGGGGAAGATTGTTGATAAAAATTATGGATTATTTGTGTGTTGTCAAATCACTCATCAAGGGGGAGATTGTTAATTCTATTTGCGAAATTTATATTGTGATGATTAATTTGACAACAATTTAATATATGTGTGATGATTTATGTGACAACAATATTTGTTATGAAACAAGCTACTGCGAAGGTTTGTTTTATTTGTGACAGGAGATGCAGCGTAGGCAAGGAAGTGCAACGAGGATCACGAGATGCACGTTGCGGCGTAAGGCGACGCAGAAGACTACTGCTGCAGTCGAGAAAAATCCGCGCAGTGTACGTAGCCTAAGAAGCAGACATCACGAATGTCGCAGAGGTCTTGCGCAGACATCTGGTCGTAGAGGTGCGGTGTACGCGAGATCGCAGTCAGAGGCGCAAGACCTGTGAAGACGCAGGTCAGAGAGTCGAGGCGCGTGAGGTCTCTGTGAGTTGGACAACGCAATATGATCCCAATGAGCCGTCTGAGACGAGTAAATCATGCCAGAGCGGCAGATGGGCCGTACGTATGGATATGTATGAGTTTTGGGCTGTGTGCATGTATTGGATCTTATATAATTGGGTTAGGTAATTAGGGTTAAGAAATTAGGGTTTGCTAAGTATAAATAGGAGAGGTGCTCCTGATTTTTGAGGGAAGAGCCGCGCAAAGGAAAAAAAAAAAGAAAGTAAAGGGCTCCGGCGGCGTGCGTGAGCCGGAGAAAATAAAAGTGAAGATCTTCGTCGGGGACGGCGACGGCTGTGGCGGTAGGAAGCAAAAGCTTCGTGCGTGAGAAGTACAGCAAAGGACAGAGGTGACAGAAGCTCCTTCGGCGACCGCAGCAAAACAAGCGAAGGAAAATTTTCGGTGCTACAGTGCGAAACAGGATTCGTTACAGTAGAAAACAGGGGATAGCTACAGTGCACAACAGGGAATTGCTACAGTGATCTGCGCAGGAAAAAAAGGAGAGATTAGAAGGAAAATTAGAGAAAAACTTCAGAGATCATTTGAGGTTTATGCTTTCATGTAAAAAGATTTATATGTGTGTTTTATATGAAAATCAGTGAGTATGGATTCCTTTTTCGATAAAGAAAGTTTTTATTAATCTTAGTAAATTACATCAAGGTGATACAATTATACTAAGAAGACTCCCGGCCTCTACACAGTTAGGGTGTACACAGCTAAACACACACACACAAGAAAAGACAAAGGAACCGTCTCGGCAAACTACATCACGCAATATTGTCTTCAAGGCTATCCATCATCATAGCAACACTTGGACCGCGATAAAAGCTCTCCAATGACAACGCCTCTAAGACTATCCTCACGGTTTCCTTCCCGAATCCTTCCACCTCGACGGAATCCTTCCCGATTCCCATCCTTCCCAAAGATACATCTCCAACAAGATCCCTTCCAGATTCCTTCCCATCCCTTCATCCATATTTTAAGCATATACTTTAACCGCCAAAGTTTGTACCGTATTTTATCACGAGAGTGTATTTGACTTGTTTATGATGTATTCCGTACATTTTTGGAACGAAAAAAATATTTTTGTAATAGATGCGGTTGCGTAATATAAAAAGAAGTTATTTGCATATTTGTTACAAAAATAGTACATACATAATTTGAATGTGTTGCTTACTGGACAAAAAAGTAGCATGTGAAGAGGTTCCTTGTCCTGCAAGGAGCTGTCAATTCGCCACACTGTGTATTGTCTGCAAGGCTCAACCGCCACACATTGGCTTGTCTGCAAGGAGTCACAATTGCACACAACTAGCTTGTCCTGCAATGAGTCATCATTTCCCACACACTGCCTCTTTGCAGTTGAGTATCACTTGCCCCCAGTTCCTTCCATGAGAAGCTACCTCCAACATCCTCCATAAATTGGCTGGCAGGGTGAAGAGATACCATCAACCCAACATTGGTTTTGAAGGAGGTTGTGTGTACTTCTGACTTCATCTCATTTGAGAAGTAGCAACAATCATGAGTTGGTTTCGTGGTGGTCCGAGCATTTCTCGGCGTGCTCATCAAATGATGGTGCTGGAGGAGGAAGAGGACGATGTGCTTGTGGGCATTTGCATTGAGGAGGAGGAGGCAGCAGCACAACAGAGCGTCCCACGGTGGGGGGGCTCAGTCCCTGGACGAGCGGTGGTAAACCGAGGACACCTCGAGGGTGCGGCGAGGCTATACAACGACTACTTCTCCGACACGCCTGTGTACGGTCACGCACTCTTCAGGCGTAGGTATGTGAGAGTTCGTGCTTTTCGGCTATGACCCCTGTTATTGTACTAATTTGTGCTATGGTCTTGCAGGTTCCGGATGAGTAGAAAACTGTTCGTTAAGATTGCAAGTGCCGTCGAGGCCCATGATGACTGGTTCCAACAGAAGAGAGATGTTCTTGGGAAGGCTCGGCCTATCTGCTCTTCAAAAGATGACGCCGCAATCCGCCGGGTTAGCGTGACGTACTCTGCAAGATGCTCTCGACGAGTATGTTAAGATAGGAGCCAAGATCGCCGTTCGAGCCCTAAAGAGGTTTGTTAGTGCAGAGTGAATATATACAAAGATGAGTACCTCCGAGCCCTACTCGAGCGGATACAGATCGTCTGCGCTTGCCGCCGGGCGATGCGAGAGATTCCCGGAATGCCGGAAGCATTATTTGTGATGCACTGGTATGGAAGAATTGCGAAGGCACTTCAAGGCCAATTTACGGGCATATTCACAAACCCACACTAGTTTTGGAGGCCGTGGCCTCCTACGATCTTTGGATCTGGCATGCCTTCTTCGGTATGCCAGGTAGCCTCAATGACATAAATGTTGCATAGATCTAACGCTCGCCCAGGTTAACCGATGGCGAGAGTCCCGCCATCAACTACACCATCAACGGCAACACGTACACTACGGGGTATTACCTTGCGGACGGTATTTACCCAGAGTGGGCCACATTTGTTAAACCAATCCAGGCGGCCCGAGGGAACAAGCGGCTCCATTTCGGCAATGTGCAAGCTGCAGTGCGCAAGGACGTCGAGCGAGCTTTCGGTGTCCTTCAAGCTCGGTTTGCAATTGTGAAAGGGCCTGCCAGAATGTGGGATGATTCCACCCTACACGACATAATGACTGCTTGTCTCATTATGCACAACATGATTATTGAGGACGAGAGGGACGGTCCCCCACAACAGTTCATGTATGACTTCATGGATAACCCAGTTGCAATATCAATGCCGTCTAATCCGTCTATCCTTCGTTTCATCGAGAGTACACAGGCGATCCGTGATAGGAACAAACATCGCCAGCTTATGAACGACCTTGTGGAGCACCTTTGGTCCATTCATGGTGGGGACTAGGCCTCGATATGTGAGTGCCTTGTCTAGTTTGATGTACACGGTAATCTAGCTGTTTAAGGTCTTTAAGTTGTATTTCTGTACGCATGTGTTAATGGAATAAATCATCGCCACGCATTGTCCAAGTACCAGAGTGCACAACACAATGACGCTAACTAAAAATTTAGAAAGTAACACAATCCATAACAAGTAGTGCCATTAACGTAGTCCATAACAAGTACTGGAAGTAACGTAGTCCAAAACACATACTGAAACAAACACAGTCCAAAACACATGGCGACCAGTACAACCCAACTGTTCGCACCATCACGGCCCGTACCTACTGGCTAGAATCTCCTCCTTGCGACGCGTGAAGTACTGCCGAGAAGCCTCATCCATGGCGCCGAGATCCATCGCCATTATCTTGTCCTCCTCTCAGACGCTCCATGATGGAGACCTCTCGATCCCATATAGCCGCTAGTTTAGCCTTCGTGCTACCGATGTGATCCATTGATCAGATACATCCGGTCCCCATGCCGATCGACGACGTCTTTTCGATGCACCCTGCTTGAGCCTTCCTAGCGACATCGCGTAATCGCCTAGCCGGTCCGAGGAGCACCACCGACTCGCATCGTGCGACAGACTAGAATCTCCCATAGCGGGAGTAGAGCGTGCTGGGGCCACATCCTGTGCCTTCTTTCGCTTTCCATCTAGGTAAGCGCACCACTTCGGGTGCTTACTCATAGTGGCCCAAAGGTGCATATAAGCGTAGGACCTTCCCTCAATTTCCTTGAACATCTTCATCGCCATGGCAATCTTGCAATGGTCAAGTAAAGGAATGCGTAAGTGCGAATAAAGGGAAAACACAATTGAAAATTTTTAAATGCAACTCAAATGTCTTACTTACCCTATCATCAAGAGTACTGCCGCTGGGGTTGATATTGTCCACCTTCTGCATGTAACCTGCAAATTTGCTGGACTCCGCACTTATGGTTTGCCAGTGATTGATTATAGCCTTATCTGATCTCTTAGTCCACTTTCCATTGTCATTATCTTCACAGTACTTAACAATTTTCCCCCAATAGCTCGCTGCAGATTGATCTGTCCCAACAATAGAATCTTGGCTAACATTAAGCCATGCCGACAATAGCAGGTCTTCCTCCTCGGCCGTCCAGTTTTTCCTCGAAGTCTTTCGTACGGGCTTCTTGTTCTTACCCTTTTGTGCGGTCCTGTCCGCACTGGAGGAGTCACCCCAACCGGGCGCGAAAGACACAACAGGGGACTCGACCAAAGGATCCGTACCCACATGCGGCTCGTGTTGACTCCAAGTAATGTTTTCCACGCCCTCATTGATCATACTCTGTAAAAAGGGATCCATGATATCCCTGCTTTCGAAAAACCGGAGAACAAAGATAATTAGACTGTATGTACTGTGGACAAAATAGTCATAATGCACAAGTATAGAAGATGACATCATGTATAAGTTCATACTAGTCGGCGTGCAAGATTTCAACGTATAAAAGCCAGTTCGCACATTCCAACAGAGTAGTTAAGTACGAAACACACATAATAGTACAATACAAAAGGACCACATTCGACCAACTTCACTTATGTCACATTAAACATGACAGACGTTTCAACGACTAACATTAATTGATGCAAGTAGTACTACACTTAGCGGTTCAGATGCCAAGAACGGTCTGACTCCCATCCGTCAGATTCCGGTTCGTCCGGTGCTTCCTCCGGTGGTTCCACGTAGTCAACAGGGAGAACGTCTTCAGGGTCGACGTCATCTGAAGGATTGACATCCGCATCACGAGCAACAATCTCAGCTGCTGCTACTACTTCTCCAGCTTTGATGCTCAATTCGTCCAAGCAAGTAGCGATGTCATCCACAGCGAGGAGGGCATGGTTCAATTCAATAGCATGGCAACAATGTGCCGAGCTCATGTTCTCTTCTACTACCTGCCTTAGCGCTTCGACCTCGGACTCTACATTTTCTTTCATGCTTTTCAAATATGCTAGCAGAGTTTCTTCATCCATCTGAAGGTATAATATATAGGGTATTAAATAAGACTAGAAGCAATAATCACATCTGTCAACGTATAGCAAAATCACAATTTTTAACTTCATTCTGAAAACTGAATTCTGAAAAATTAACTGTTTGTGCGAACTAAATCTGTACCAACATCTGAAAACTTAACTGATTATGAAAACTTAACTAATTCTGGATCTGCACTATATGTGAAAACGACATTTTCTTATAGGAAAATCTGAAACTTATAGCTATATGTGAAATGCACACTAAACTGAAAATTTCAATGTACACTAAAAAACTGCAATGTTCCAGATTTTGCTGAAATGTACACTAAACTCTGAAAACTGACTTGTACTTTGAAACTGAAAACTGAAATGTAAACTCTGAAATGTACACTAAACTCTGAAAACTGAAATTGCCATCAGCGATTAACATATCACAGACAAAACAGAATTGGGAAGATATCCTTTTCATATACAGGCAACTACCAAGCATATTCAACTGGAGGAGATAAAAATCTGCCTATCTTGATCTTCACATCTTTTAGTTGGAGGTAGGAAGATCATTTCCTTAAAAATTCCGAAGTTAACATGTATGCTGTGTTGACGTATGTGGGTTTACATGCTAGAGCTTGATCACAAAGGGTTTACATGGTACAGGTTGATAATAAAGTTTTAATCTTTTTAGGAGTTACAAAGAATTGATGGCCCAATGCAATCTTCTGGGAAGATCAGAATCTCGCACTCAGCATAGGTTTGAGAAGGCCAAAGAGCTGATAAACAAGTTAAAGGTAGGCTCATATCAACTTAACATTTGTTTCGCAATGTACACTTTTAGTTTGAATGTCCTTCACCTGTGCAAATAACAAAAGCCAAGGGTACAAGACCTTGAGAAGGAACTGGAAGAAAAAGAAAATAATCTCATCAGGGACATATCAACTTAACCTGTGCACATATCAACTTAACCATGACAACACATGAGTGATTCTATAACCTTCGCCTGTGCACATATCAAGATTTGTTTCCCAATATATAGTCTGGACCATGACCACACATGAGTGATTCTATAACCTACACCTGTGCACACATCAAGATTTGTTTCCCAATATATAGTCTGAACCATGACCACACATGAGTGATTTCCCTTCCCACATGTACATAACCAGAAAATGTAGTCTTAACCATCAGTATTAAGAATAGTAAATACACACATATAACCAGAAAATGTAGTCTTAACCAGAAAATGTAGTCTTAACCAGAAAATGCAGTCTTAACCAGGAGCACACATATAGTCTTAACCAGATAATGTAGTATTCACCAGAAAATGTAGTCTTAACCAGGAGCACACATATAACCAGAAAAATGTAGTCTTAACAAGGAGCACACATATAACCAGAATTTCGTAAAGACTGTAAGCATCAATTTCATATATACTATAAGCATGCGAATCAATAGGAGATTTCAGAAATACATTCTGTACATACTGTAAAGCATCATATATACTCTAACCAGAAATTTCATAAATTCATATATACTCTAACCAGAATTTCATATGTACTCTAACCAGAACCTCCTAACCAGAAAAATGTAGTCACCTAACCATATATACTCTAACCAGAATCATATATACTCTAACCAGAAACACATACTCTAAACAGAATCTCCTAAACAGAATCTCATATATACTCTAACCAGAATCTCCTTAGGAGAATTTCATACATACTCTAACCAGAATCCTTAGGACATTTCATATATACTCTAACCACAATTTCATAAATACTGTAAAGAATCAATAGGAGATATACATTCTGTATGACATTACTTGTACAGACCAAACATATTGTATGACATTACTTATGACAACTATCACATGCAGAATTTCACACATATGGATTCAGTATGAGAACTGTCACCAGAATTCGCTATACAGACCAAACATATTTCGAACTGAAATTACTTGCTGAGCTGAATCAAAGAACCATTTCACAACTTCGAAGCAACTGAACTAGAGGCCAATTTTTTCAGATTTCGGTGAACTCTAAATTTTTCGAAGAAGAGCACTCTAATTTCGAAGAGTAGCACTCCCAATTTTTCGAAGAAGAGCACTCTAAATTTCAGATTTCGGTATACAGACCAAACATATTTCGAACTGAAATTTTTCGAAGAAGAGCACTCTAAATTTCAGATTTCGGTATACAGACCAAACATATTTCGAAGAGTAGCACTCCCAATTTTTCGAAGAAGAGCACTCTAATTTTTCGAAGAAGAGCACTCTAATTTCGAAGATTTCGAAGAACACTATCAGCAGTTCTTCACCCGAATTTCAAGATTTTGCAACAACTTCACTATCAGTCGTCAAAACAACTTCACTATCAGATCTGGGAGTTATTTTATCAGTATTTTGAAGAACTTCAGTATGAAATTTCGAACAACTTCAACTTTCAATCTGAAGCAAACTGAACTAGATCGACTATTTGAAGAACGTCAGGACCAGCTCGAAGGTACCGCCGAAATGGGGGACGCCGACAACCCTAAACGACCTTTAATGGCGGCCGTCGGAGCCCTAAATCGGCACTACATCGCAGCACCGTACTCCACCTTTGCCTCATTCATCGAAAATGTGGCGGAGATTTGGGGAAAGTTTCAGCTCGAAGGTACCTCGAGTCCACGCGGCGCAGCTCTCCGTGCAAGTCGGTGAAGATGCCCAGCAACTCCCTCTTCAGCAACCGCCGGCGTTTCTGCTTCGCTCCGCCGCCGTTGCGTCGCCGACTCGACAGCCTCGCCCGGTCATGCAGCGGCTCGTGAACTCTTCCGCCTCACCGCAAGACGACGCACCAACGCTCCTCGACCGGATGGGTGAGGAGAGGGTCTCGATTGCACGGGTTTCTCTCTTGCCCGTCCGCTGCAGAGGCCGGAGGATGCGCCGGAGACCTCCTCGCCATCCGTCGCTTTTACCCATCACGAAGGACGGAACCGGACGGAGGCAGCCGGGATAGTCTAAGAGGACTCGACACGCACGCACCGCCATTGCCATGATTCAACCAGTGAAGGTCAGACCAAAGGTTTTCACCTCGGAGAGTAAATCCTCAGACTACAAAACAATGCCTTCAGCAAGGCCATTGCTAGGCACAACCAACTAAGGTCGGATCTAGGATTTCTCCACGAAGTCAATCTTAGGAGATTCGATGTTGCAACCACCCTTATTCCAAACTAGTGCCACCATACCACTTAATCTTAGCCAATAGCAACGGCCACCTTCTCAAGGCCAGACAAACAATTTTTAGATGTTCGACTCTACGATGACAGATTCGCGAGCTAGCCAATAGGCACACGATCATCAAGTCCATAGAGTGCATCTAAAAAATGAGTTGTGTCGCCTAAGAAAAGTGAATCCGCGAATCGATGCTAAGATGACATAGATCAAAAGAAATGTATGAACAACGGTAGTAAGAGATGAAGACGCTGAAGCGAAGAGTAGTCACCTAGATCGCCCATCATCCACAAGTTGTCGAAGCCAGCCACCAGCACCAGTGTTGGCAACAACAAGTGAGGGGATCCAACCAAAACCACCATAAGGCACTGAGGGGCCAGCAGCTGCCACCGGCCGCCGGGCCACCCAGCCGTCGCCACTGTGAAGGACCAGACGCCAACCCTCAAGCCGATGCAAAGGTGGGCGCCGCGCCCGAACGGCGGCCGACATCCGGCGGCAAGGCTCCCACCAAACGGCTAAATCCGGGGCGAGACACGGATCCGGAGAAACCAAAGATCCGGCCGCCAGCCCGCGAGCTCCACCACGGAGAGGAGAGCGCAACCACGAGAGGATTGAGTGGTGGGGAAGGAGCCCCCTCCACCAAGCGCCTAGGCCGTCTTGGCCACCACCGGCGGAGAGGTGGTGTATCGGCATGGGCGCCAGATCCGCCCCGCCAGGCGGCATCGGATCCGAGCCTTGACTCAATCGGCGACGCAGATCTCCTCCGTGGCGAGCAGCGCGGCCCTCTCCTTGGCGCGCCCGTCCGCGTGGAGGGGACGCCATGGCACCTCCGTCGTCCCTCGCGGATCTGGGCACTCGAATCCATGGGCGTGATTGGCCCCGCCGCCTTCCTCGGAAGTCTGTATGGGCCTCCATGAGCTTCGCTTCGGCGTGGCGTGGCGAAGAAAGGGTGGGGAGGAGGTGTGGCGGCTGAAGGGCTGGGTGCCACCTGAGTCGCTGCGGAGGCGGCAGCGGGGCCAATCATATCTGCCACAGTATGGATTCCTATCTAATAATTCATGTTTACGTATAATTACTCTCTTGCTTACATATTTAATCTAGTTTCTCTTCGATAGTGTTAGATCAATTATTCTAGATTGATTTGTTCAGTTTAGTCATTATTTTGTTAATTTTCAGAATTAATAAAAACACACAAAAAAATTAGTTTTAGGTATTAGTTTGCACCAATTCACCTCCTCTTGGTACGCCTCAACCCTACAATCCTCTGCTTTCACAAAACAACTTTAGCCAGTGTGCAACGCCACTACTTTCAAATTAAAGGTTTCAACTTTCAACTTACAAGCACACTGCAATTGTTACAAACTCACGGTGTAGTGTCCAAATGTCCATATGCTACGACAACTCTCTAATCTGCTTTAGTGCTAAACTGACTCTGCCTGTTGTAGTACAAGCCTAAACTAATATCATAATTGACCATTCAAAATTGTTAGTTCAGAATTCATAAAGCAATCACATCTGATTAGTCATTACCGTTTTGTCACAGCAAGCTTTTAGTGCTGCTATGTTCAGTGTTTCTGAAGGGTCACATTTTTTCTCTTGAAAACTATCACAAGAAAATTAGAATGAGAGTTCCAGATTTTCTTTGGAATATTAAATATCACATTCGCAAATTTCTCATATCCAAATGCACCGTAGGCAAAAACGAATTGTGGCAAACTTTGGCAACCTTAGTACATAAACCAAACATGCCCTCTACATGGCTACACCCTAGGAACAAAGACAGAGCTTTTCCGAAAGCCCAGCTACAATATTCAGGCTATCCTAAACTACAGTCATCTTTGGTGGAACACAAGATGGAACTTGGGCGTACGCCAATGGTTCAACCTAGAAGACCAAACAAATCCCATGCATTGCTTTGTCAAAAGACAAAGGACAACCTTTCAGATCCACCGGCACACAGCCACTGTTACTTGTCAATCTTCAGAAAATTACCATTCATCATGTACTGCATAAAGCAGAGGCTTTGCACATCTAATAGATTCTTGTTTGTTCTTAATTATTACCTTCTTTCTGAACACCCCGGGTTTTTACCGAAACTCTGAAATGGAAACACTAGTTGGCTGCATGGTGAACATTCCATCAGATTCGTCGAGCTAAAATGCCATACAATTATACCGCTCTCTACATATATACTAGAGGCAATGCCCGTCTGAAATTATTTTGTGACCGAACTATTTTGGGAGCTGCGTTAGACCTACAGTTTTTGATTGTGCACCGGCCAGTAGTCCAGTACTACATGGTTTGTGATTGTGCACCGGCCACCTACAGTTTTTACTGAAGATAAGCTCATCCGAGCGAGGACCCAGCGATCCTGACAATTTTTTAGAGGACGTACAGAGAGCCTGCAGATATATCATCGTTTAATCTCGCAATAGAACAGTTTGCTACGAAATGCCGGAGTTAATCTGCATGCAGTTAGCTGTCTACATTAGTCTATGCTGTTGATCAGGGGCGGATCCAACAATATGGCAAGTTGGGCTTTGCCCACCTACAATTTATAAAGCTTCTTATACCCAAATGTGTATATGCTGCATAGCCCAACAAATTTGGTCCATAGATAGGGCATAGCCTAACAAATTTATATCCATGTGTGTATATGTTTCAAGTCTGCCCCACCTATAATTTCTTTCTAGGCCCGCCACTGGGTGATACATATCATTTTCTTATATTTCCGATGTCGAGGAGGAAGTTAGATTTGTAATTTCGTTTAGATAGAGACTAAAGTTATAAAATAATATAGACAAAAGGTGAAAAAAAAAGACAAAAAGTCAGTTGGTCAGTCAGTTATGCGTTCATGAACTTTTTTGCAAGATTCAAAGTCATGTAGACAGAGACTTTAGTTATCGAAAGGTAGAGAATCCTACAGTAGAATAGTGCAAAATAAGTATATATACACACTAGTAATTTCACATGCGGTTGAATATACAGAACACAAGTCATAGTCTTGACACCACCCTAGCTTCACTCGTGATGCACACGTATTTTATTGTATAATTTGTATCGTATCGTAATGTACTGTGTTGTATTGTATTGTGTTGTGTTGTATATACTATTATGCACGCAACAATTAAACTATGAGGTAGCGTGAAGGCGTTATGGCAGAGGAGTGACCTAGAAATTAACGGAGACTTTGACGAGAGATCGAGAATCTTCCAGATCGTTCACACGCATTTGAATACTTAGTGCCCAAGAATGATATTGCGTGTGAAACTTCTACCTCCGTGAAGTCGGTGGCGTTAAGAGCCGGATCACGTAGAAAAGGTCATCGAGATCAGTAAAGTTATTATAAACTCGTAGCACTAATTTATACTTCATAATAAAAAAATCATATATTTATATATTAAAAAATTATATTAAAAAACCCCTGGGTAGTGTTCAAAACTCTGTTTTTCTTTTAATTGAGGAAAGCAAGACATAAACCTAGCTAGGAATTGTATCACCTTGATGTAATTTACTAAGATTAATAAAAGCTTCCTTTATCGAAAAAAAAGGAATGGTGAATAAATATTGTCTGCCACGTCAGTATAAATTCAGGCTTTCAGAGCATACGGTAAATTTTACCTAGTATTACTATAGTCATATAACTCAAATTCTAGAAAAAGATTCTGTTTATTTTTCTTTGTCCATTTTTTTTTGTCAGCGTGGTACCATGCTCGTGTTCATGAAAAGCGAAACAGCCCATAGATCCAGTGTTTTCCAAGGTGCGTTAGTTAGGCTTGGGTTGTCTCTACAAAACTTTTATGGAAAGGTCACCAAAAGAAAAATCAGGCGTTTCTCCTAAATGAAAGATGGAGTTATTCAAACCTTGAGAGAAGCAAAAGATCCTGGAGAAATTACAGAGTAGTCTGCTTTGATGCTTCCAGCAGATTTTCGGAGGAGCAAAAAGTCAGAATTCTAGATTGCACAATATTTGCGACTAGATGCTTAGGAGATTATTTCAGAGGCGGATCCAACAGTATGACAGGTTGGTCTGCTGTAATTTATAAGACTTCTTATATCCATATGTGTATATACTGCATAGTCCAACAAATTTGGCTCATAAGTAGAGCATAGCCTAACAAATTTATACTCAGGTGTGTATATATTTTAAGCTTTCCTCACCTATAATTTTTTTCTGGATCCGCAAGTGCTGTTGATCTTGATCAAAGCAAAGCAACTGGAGTACGTGCGAATTGGAACTCTCGGTGGTGGCTCAAGCATGTGGCCAATTTAGCGGCGTGCGTGTGAGCGTGCAAGCTGATCGGCCTAGTCAATCTTGTCGGAAATTCCAATGGAAACGTTCAAGCTTTTCCAGCCATGGACGTGCATGCGCATCGAACTACCAGTGACGTACGTCTTCCGAGTTCCGACCCGCCATTTTTTTCCACATCCCAATCCATCCACTCTTCATCCACATCCGCAATATATATATGAGACCTCATGCGCCCCTGCAGCCTCTGCCTCTCGCTTCACCGTCTCCTCACTGAGCAGGCAACCACATTTGCAAGCTCTTGTCCATCCCAATGGCGCCCTCGGTGGCCAGCTCCGTCGCTGCTGTCCTTCTCCTCCCCGTCCTCCTCGCCGCGGTCGGCGAGGCGGCGATCTTCAACGTGGTGAACCAGTGCCCCTACACAGTGTGGGCTGCCTCCGTGCCGGTGGGCGGCGGGCGGCAGCTCAGGCCAGGGCCAGGCGTGGACCATCAACGTGCCGGCCGGCACGAAAGCGGCGCGCATCTGGGCGCGCACGGGGTGCCGCTTCGACGGCAGCGGCCGCGGCAGCTGCCGGACGGGCGACTGCGGCGGTGTGCTGCAGTGCACGGGCTACGGCCGCTCGCCCAACACGCTGGCCGAGTTCGCGCTCAACCAGTTCAACAACCTCGACTTCTTCGACATCTCTAACATCGACGGCTTCAACGTGCCCATGGCCTTCCTGCCGGACTCCCCCCGGTGCGGCCGCGGCCCGCGCTGCGCCGTGGACATCACGGCGCGCTGCCCCGCCGAGCTGCGGCAGGACGGCGCGTGCAACAACGCATGCCCGGTGTTCAAGAAGGACGTCTACTGCTGCGTCGGCTCGGCGGCCAACAACTGCGGCCCGACCAACTACTCGAGGTTCTTCAAGGGGCTCTGCCCGGACGCGTACAGCTACCCCAAGGACGACGCGACCAGCACCTTCACCTGCCCGGCGGGAACCAACTACAAGGTCATCTTCTGCCCCTCCGGCTAAAGACGGAGAAGCCGGGAGAGAGCAAGCTGGGTCGTGTGCGTATACGGTATACGTATAGAGCTACACCGCAAACAAATAAATTGGGTTGTGTAGCCACAGCCCACGGTTGTATGATCTTATCAATGTGTACGCTCATGAACTGAAGAAATAAAACATCGACGGAGCCTTCGACGATGAGAAGATGCATGGAGGTGCGGTGGTCCGCCATGAGACGGCAGCCTTTCTTAAAAAAAAACGAACACATGGATATACTAGTATGTGTGATTTTTATTACCACTCTGCTTCTTCCTTAATTGTTGTTTGATTAATACCAGTCAAGTTCCCGAGCATGACAACATAAACACTTTTTTGACCAAATAATTCAATCATGCCACTGATTTATAAAAATAAAATTATACTCTTGAATTGCCACGGAGAAAGAAGTGAGGAATGGCCTGCTTGGAGGAGCGGGTGCGGGCGGAAAAAAGAAGAGAGATGTAGTTAGTTTTCTATGAGAGGTGAAGTGAGTGTCGTGGCATGTGATTCATATGTTGGCATGCTACTTTTTTTTTTACAGAGGAGAGGTAGGACGGATGAACACCACCAACTCATATTTATATACTAGTATAGATATACTGGTCTACAACAACATGAGAAAATTACTTTGTCAAAAAATGATTGAGTATTTAATTTAGTTAGTCCTTTCTATATAGATCCACTACAACATTCCTAGCTAAGATTTGAGAATGTTTACAACAATAACAAGAATCGAGCCTTTTATCCCAAACGTTAGGGTAGACTAGGAAAGAAACTCAATCGAAGTCAATAAAATTTCTAAACTTTTGGATTTGGGCCATAGTTCCGACACGTAGATCACCAACTTACATTCACACATATCCAATGCTAAATCTTTAGAAATGCTCTAATTCCTCAGGTCTCTTTTACCTACTTCACACGTCAGTCTTGGTTTTATGTTTTTGAGACAGCTTAAAATTCCACTACGCGTCGGTGGGTTAGGAGGCCTCCCACTTAAGATTTGAGAATGTTTAAGTATTTAATTTAGTAAAGTCCTTTTTATATAGATCCAGCGCAACATTCTTATTAACCTTTTTTTAATAATGAAACCGACTACCACTCGCAACACTTTTGTCGTGCTAGTGCCACACTTACAAAATCATTGGTTCATATTGTATGACGTACATAGAATATCTAGTAACCACTAAACCCAATTGAAACAAATGAAGATTTCTTCAGATGATAGCGGAGTCACTTTTTTCTTATGAGAGTGATAAACAATATTTGTTTGTGCACGTTGCGTGGTATATCCATATCCTCTAGCTAATAGTTGTACACTGAAGTTAATTTTCACTTTTAAAATCGATCCCCTATGTACTCTTGTAAAAAAAATGAAACATCTAGAGTTAAATTTAAATAAAAAATGAAATATCTTGTGTTAAAAATTCCATATACTAATTATAACTGACCAAGTTGATCTGTAGGTGTTTATATTTGTAAAAAAAAGGGGTAGGTGTTTATATGGGGCTTGCAGAACCTAGTGGGTCTGTGGAAGACGTACGGAACACGATCATCGGGTGAATACATCCTCCACATCCTAATGGAAATCCCAAGAGCTAACTAGGTTTTTCCTTCTTTTTGTATTGTTCATGTTAGGATTACGGATGCAAATTTGGCGGCTCATTTAAGCACTAAACAAGCATCGTCTTTAAATCCGGACTGTACTTGGTTGAACCAGACCCTTGGTTTTCTTGTAACGTGTATTCAACGTGATCGTGACCCTGCTGATTAACGAAATTTATGCTCTTGGTCTAAAAAATAGGTGTTTACATGTAAAACCTTTGTGGAGTTTAGTAGTCATGTGGAGAAAAAAAAGTTTTCCAAAATAAAAATATTACACACTAAATTAAGTTACACTAGAGTGATCCACCGTTAGTTGAAGTCAAATCTGACATCTTGGTGCCTATCATTCTCTCTCTTCTTCTTTTTTGCCGCTACAAGGAAAAAAAGGATGAAAGAGAACACCCACCGCAGGCATACGATAAGGACATGAGTAGAATCAAGAATAACCGATTAGATGTGATGAATAGAAAGTTTTAAAATTTTTTGACTCAATTCAACAATTTAATAAATATGACAAGTTTGCAAATTTAACAATCAAAATCTAAATAGTTTTTCACTAAAGGCACCAACAACTTAAGTCTAAATAAGAATAGCAATCCTAGGTGAATGATCAATCACAATGGCCACTAGGAATGTAAAATTGTACAAGAGAAACAATGAGATTGTAAATCATAGGATAAACACAAAAACTTTTTCCTGTAATCTCAGAGACTTGCTGGTCTCCCCTAATCCATCTTGAAGTAACTTGAACGAATCAAGCCGGCTTCTTACACAATTGAGCCTTTCTCAATCACTAGAAGTAGCTCTTTTCTGCTCTAGGTAGGCGATCTCCAACCTTTGCAATAATATCGGGTCCCTTCACAAGTTTCTTTGAAAGGATTAACGATTTCTCCTCCAAACCGTCTAGGAGTCGAAAAACTCCAAGAGTAATAGAACAAATGACACTTTTGGCTTGAAGATGATCAAGTGTTTCTAATGACTCAAAATCAATGCCCACAATAACTTCTAAATTGTGAATTGAATGCTCAAGGATGAAGAAATAAGTGCAGAGATTTTACAAGTATTCAATAGGGTTTCAGGAGATGGGGTATTTATAACCCCTAACCACTTAATTAAGCCGTTACAGCGAATTCATAAATTCCTACCAAAATCGGTTTTACCGGCATGTGTGGGGCAGTAGTGTTGATTCCAGGGTTAAAAGTCGAATTAGTGCATTTAATACAGGGGTACTAGCCATTGCTACCGTACACTCGATACTACAACCAACTAAACTCTAGTTGTGCCGATTTTGCACCCAAGGAAATACCTCAAAGAGATCTTCTCTGGAAAATATGTACCACTAACTATTTGACGATACTACTGGACTTGCGATAGTATTAGTCAATAATAGCGGTAGTGCTGATCCTAAAAAACGCATAAAAAGGTCTCTTTGTAAAATAGTTACCATCATCAAACGAGCGGTACTATTGGACTTCCGTTAGTACTGGCTTTGAGCTGCGATAGTGGCGATTTGGATAATAGCAAAAAAATAACTTCTCTAGAATATAATTACCATACCATGAGGACGGTACTACCGATTTAGCGATAGTACAGGACTCTAGTTGCCAATAGCGCCAATCTAGCCAAAAGCTCAAAAACAACCACTCTAGAATATAGCTATCACACCATGAGGGCAATACTACCGATCTAGCAGTAGTGTCGATTCCAAATAGTCAACATGATTTTTCAAAGGAATTTTCAATGCATGTACACAAAGTATGAGAATGTTTTGAGCCATTATTTTTAAGCATATTCAAGCTACTAGGTAATGATCCCTCTTAGTAGTACGACATCTATTCTAGCCCAATCTTTTATCCAAACATTGAGATCGGCAAAAGTTTTATACCTTGATTTTGAGCTTGAATCATCATTACACATGATAGTTCACAATTTCCGCCTTTTTTGTGTGCAATGGCAAGGACCAATCTTTTCTCATGTACTCAAAAGAATATGTTACTCTTTTAAACATGATTGACATTAATTAACAAAATCCAAAAGAACTTAGAGGCCTAAATGCTTCAACATGTACAGTGGTGTATGTCAATTGTAAGTCTGTACCATATAAGATTTTAGGTGATGTAGAGGAGAGAGAAATATGTTATCTACTACTTAATAAATGGTCTTATAGATAGTTTTGTATTATGTTTACTATCATATAGACAATCTATTAATTATATGAGAGATCAATACATCACACGCACGACTCTCAATCTTCTATCACTCCCTATCACTCCTGCCTGTAGCCCTATCGATCACTAATGGCGATCGATGGGTGGCTGAAAAAAATAACAGGCTGATCTCTCCAAACCTCCGTCTTCCCCGTGGCTTCCCACATCCCACCGTCTGATCGAAAAATGATAGTCCGTACACTCGATCGGACGGTCTACACATAGGGGCTGCACCGGATCCTCTTTCCCGTCCACCGTCCTCGCTTCCTCCCCACCGGCCAGCCGCATCAGGCGCCCTCGCCTCCTCGGCCTGTAGCCGTCCGCTTCTTCTCTCCTCCCCTCCGCTTCCGCCAGCTTCCCCCCTGCAACGCCGCCCGCGTGCGCCGGCGCGACACCGTACGGGTAGGCCCCTCAATTTTCCAATCTCTAACTTAATGCGAGGTCTTGTGGAGTTGCGGTGAAGTTCTTGCTGCTGGTCGCTTAGCTATCAGCAATAGATCCTCGGGAAACAAACTGAACATGGGAGGCCTGGCGATTTGGACTGAAATTGTAACCCTTGCACCAAGTTCATGGTGGCCTATGGATGTCAGTGTCAGCGTGTCACACCAATGAGCTCAAGCAATTCGTGCTGCTATTTCCTCTAGGTTTGGTTTACCCAACTAGAAACTGCTGAACGGCCTTATCAACTCACCTAGTCCCCTGACGATTCTCCATGCGGATACTTCTACTGCATTGTAGAAATTTAGTGTTACTACAGGGAGAACCCAAAAAGGCTTAGAAAATACAACATCCAAATAGGCATTGTGTATTGGGCTTTTGGACAAATTGGGCACTGAGGAGTATCACAATTGTAGGATCCATATATACTAATATAGCAATTAGAGGGGGTGAATAACTGCGCGGAAGCTAAAATCAATTTATAGTGATTCTCAAAACACCCCTAAACGAATTATGAAAGATTGTTTCGGTTTCCACGAAAACAAATTGATGTACGTTCACTAAAACAAAAATTTCCGAAGATCCCACAGTTGATTGACATGAAATTTGGACTGTAGAAACTAGATTCAATTTCAAAACTAAAACCCAACAAGAATCAGCTCAATCAGATGGTCCAAAAAATGGCAGTAATTGGTCAAACAAGCTACTAGCAACTAGAAGGGTTTAACGACTCAATTAAGATTGAGAGTGTTTGGCCTTCATGTTATATTTCAATTAGCCTTGCCAAGTGGTCTGAGCCAGAACAATGTGAAGCTGGATTAAGGGATTTTAGCCCATCTAAAGCATAGTATTTAAAAAGTTCTCCAAAACATAAGACAAGGCCGAAATTGGCAGGATTTGCGCACTGAGCAAATTCTGTGTTCGAACCTTGCCAGTTTTTTATTTTTTTCCCCTTGAGATTCAATATTAGCAGCCTGAGCCAGTTCTATTGAACTATTATTTGTCTAAGAAATATTGTTAATTGGATTATTGATGTCCTACATGTAACGTTTTTCCCCTGTAGCTTTCAAATATCAACTTTGGTGACAAAGCTTGGTGTCAGAAACATTGCCTTCCTTGGCTCTGGTTCATTGCTAGCAAATTATATCGCTGCTATTGATGTAGCTTTTCTTATGCCTCAGGTTAGCTTACTGATCCTTTTGACCTTCCTTTGAGTCTCTTTCCCCATTCGAGCTAGAGAGACACAACTTGCATCGTACATATATGCTATGCATTTTAACCGGCATGGTTATCATAGTTACTAGATTTGATGTAAATCCTCGTGAATCGCAAACTGGATTCGTCGAACCAACCGATTTAGGGTATGAGATTCGTGTTTACAACGGAAATTAGAAGAAAAAGTGGTAAACCGTGAACCCAAATCCCATACCGCAACTCAGACGAATCGTGTTTTTGGTAACCATGTTTATTATATCTCACTTTCATTAAGTCAACTGCAGCAATGTCTCAGATGATAGAAACATACATATAAGGCTAATCAGACTAGTAAAACTGAGGATCATTCTTTACTGTAATCCACAGTTTTAATCTACATTTCCATACACAGTATTAAGCCTTGCCATCTATTTTCATTATTCCTTCGCTTGGTTTACTTGTTCATATATGCGATGTGTCATGCTTTCGATGATTTGTCACTATGCAGTTGTTCAAGATGCAGAATCTGTATATGCGATATGTAAACATTTATATTTCCAAACTGTAACAGCACATAAATTCTTTATCCTAAGCTGTATTTTCTGATCACTGGACTTTTGAGACCAAGGATTTATCTTGATGCATATTTGCATAATAAGCAGTGTTACCTGGTCCCAATTGCACTTATGATGTTTCAAGTTACAGGCTGTCAGGCGCACTGTAATGGTGCTTGTTCATGCTGCTCTTGCAGTTGGTTTAATTTTCCAGGTAAACCGTAGACTGCTGGACATGATCAGTCCTGCAGTTCCTAAGCTCTCTATCTGTTTGGTGCAATCCTGTGTAATTAGTGTATTTTCGCTTACTTCCTTGACCGTGATGCCCTGTAGTGCTTAGTTGTTTATTTTCTGATGTACTAAATAGAATTGCACCGATGTAAGGTCATGGGTTCGTGGAACTTAAACTGCAGTGTTCAAAACACAAGTAATATACTAATGTTGCTAAATCAAGGTTGTGCACAATCCTTAATAGACACTATGATTCGTATGTGATAACAAGCAACAGTTTCATTCCCAACTAGTTTCTTGGTTTGCTTTTATAGCACATGTATTTTTTTTTCTAACTTTCTTGTTCTGTTACATTATTTCAGACATGGGTTCTGGAGCAAGCAAAGTACACTAAGGTGAAGCTTTCAACTTATGTTTCTCACAGCTCTAGTTTGTTTGTACATATAACTATTGAAACAACAGAGGCTAAAATGATGAAAATTGATATTGCTGTGAGAAGTATTTTGTCTGTGAGCACGTATTTTGGTTATTTTACTAGAATAAGTAGTTCCCATGCTGTTTTTTGTTGGAATAAGTCTTTTTTACCACCTCAAAATAAACCTTAACTTGAAAACCGGAGACATGTCAAAAATTCGCTGACACAGATGGCACATGTATGCCGCATCGTCTTCTTCCTCTCCAACTGGCTCTCTCTCTCCCCCTCTCTAACCATTCCTTTGAACTAGCAGATTGCGTCCATTCTCAGAATAAATCAACAGATGAACAGAGTAATTAACTAAGGTGATCGATAGTCACAATGTGTAATTAACAGCTGATAGGAGCAGAGTATAGGAATCAAAATAACTAAAAACAATAAATAATAAAGAAAAAGGGGAAGATCTGGGTGTTGAGACGCTGCAGCGATGAGGTAGACGATCCATATGGATGTTGAAGTACAGCAGATCTGAACACCAGTGAGAGTGAAACAGAAATTTAGGGAGAGGGAGATCAGGGGGAGTGTGGAGATGGTCGCATTGGGAGGCCGCGACGGCAGCAACGGCATTGAAAGGTTTGCTCGCTGGTTGCCTCTCAACTAAGAGAAAGGAGGAGTAGCCGGGGATGCCGAGGTTGTCAACAGTTGGAGCAGAGGCAGGGGTCGCTGGTGACAATGTGGGCAAAGCTACCATGTTCCTCGGCGTCATCGCTGTGCGAGCTGGACAGCTCGAGTCTGAGGCAGTGCTGGTCGAGGGCGCCGCGTGGTTTTGGTGTTCAAAACTGCCTGCTCCCTGTTGCCGTCCTAATCTCCTATCATACCCACCGGGTCTCCTTCGTTTCAGCTAAATTTCAGAAAATGACACTCAATTAAATGCGCCTCTTGGCTCTGTGTATAACATGTGGGTCCATCTGAGTCACTGACAGTGGATCAGGGTGTCAAATACCGAAAAAATGAATTTTAAAGGTGTCAAAAACTGAAATCTCTCCAGCTTATAGGCAGCTTCTGTTTAAAATCATGGTGGAGAGTGAGGGATAGGAGGGGAATAAGATGATGTGGCTGAGATATGACATTCATGTAAACGAAACTTTTAGGCGTTGGTGCCATGTTGGCGAAAATCATGGTGGTTTGAATTGAGGGTGTATTTTGCTCAGTTTTAAGAAGTTTATTTTTGGACTCGGACAAGAATTGAGGAGGTAAAATAGACTGGTTCCTTTTTTGTTTAGCAGTCAGAAGTTCTATTGTTCTTGAGAGGAGACATGAGATGGCAGTATCTTAGACATGGAAAGTAAACCAACATAAGAGCTCTCAGGTTTCCATGTAGCGTATGTGAATTAGCTGTGTTCTTGTTTTTGGATGCCATGGCACAGTTGATCTTAAGATCATCCATTCTACTCCCATTATGGATTTGACTAAACCTTCTTTGTCCTAAGAAATTCACAAAAGTAATTATGCATATCTTATAGAAGCTTAGGAACATATACGATTTCGAGTTTTACTTCCTTCTGATAAAAGTAGTTTTCGCTGTTTCTTTGTGTGGCAGGATGCTATTTCACAGTACTACCGGTTCATTTGGAATCTCTTCTATGCTGAATATACCATCTACCCGTTATTGTAGAGAGGTAACTTTTCTGATTAGCATTCTGCCCTGTTTTGTGAAGTCTGTATGGGAAACTTCCTATATTCATTTGCATAAAATTGTCAGACCAGGCAGCCTAACATGGGCTACATGATGGGAGCATGATTACCAAAATAAGAGCATCTCCAATGGTACTAACTATAAGAAATGTCCATGTCATCTATAGATAATATATAGACAACTTCTCCAATAGATTAGCTATAGCATTGTCTATAAAATTAAATATTGGCCGGCGAGGTCGGAGGGGTAGGTAGCGAGGTCCTCGGTGGGTGCGAACTGGCTGGGGTTGACGTAGATGGAGACGACTATAGCGACGGTATCAGCCCCAGCTGCGGCGGCCGCGGAGATGAGGGAGAGATGGCCCTCGTGTAGGAAGCCCATGGTGGGGACGAGAGCAACGGTCTTGCCCTCCACGCGGCTGCGACGCGACCATGCGTGCATCGCCGCCTTGTCCTGGATGACCTTCGGCTCGATGGCCGCCGCCGTGGGAGAAAAGTAGGGGATGCGAGCTCGGCCTACGCCGCCACGCCCTTGGCTCCACCGTGGGACTCAATCGGGCCCTGGCCTCTGTCGCGCTTCCATTCAATCGGGACCTGGGGGAGGAGGCGGCCGACTGGGGCGGTGGGCGAGGAGGAGGTCGACCGGGGGAGGCGGAGGTCGAGTGAGGCGGCGAAGGGGCGGCGGGCGAGAGGCGGGGACCGAGCGGGGGAACGGGGAGGTGGAGGCCGAGCGGGGCACGGGCGAGGAGGAGGCCGAGCGAGGGGAGGCGAAGCCGCTCGAAGCACCTCGAGGCGGGCTGCGGCTTTGAGGGGGTGTTGCGGCTGCGCTGCGCGTAGAAGCGGTTTTGAAGTCGCACCGTTTGGAGGGGCTTTCAGCCGGCAGCCGAAGCCAAGCCCCCCAAACGAAAAAATTGCAAGAATACCATTATTAAAAAGTGATTTCGCGTAAATTACCACTCCTCTCTCACTGATATATGGACCCATCCTATGTTTATGACAGTGGGTCTGAGTGGTATTTACGCGAAACCACTTTTTAATAATGGTAAATACGCAAATCCAAACAGACCCAAAATGTGGTGCTTTGACCTTTGTGCAATTTACTGTTTGAGAGAGTAACGAAGCACCTCTCAACAATATACAATATACAATATACAATAGCCATCTATAATCTCTTCCATCACTCCATTGCCTGCAGCCCTATCGATCACCAATGGCGATCAATGGGTGGCTGAAAAAAATAACAGGCTGATCTCCCCAAACCTCCTCCTCTCCCCCCATCCACCGTCCCTTGCTTCCTCCCCACCCCGGCCAGCCGCAGCAGGCGCCCTCGTCTGCTCGGCCCGTAGCCGTCCGCTTCTTCTCTCCTCCCCTCCGCTTCCGCCAGCTTCCCCCCTGCAACGCCGCCCGCGTGCGCCGGCGCGACACCGTACGGGTAGGCCCCTCAATTTTCCAATCTCTAACTCAATGCGAGGTCTTACGGAGTTGCGGACTTGCGGTAGTATCAGCAATAGATCCTCGGGAAACAAACTGAACATGGGAGGCCTGGCGATTTGCACTGAAATTGTAACCCATGCACCAAGTTCATGGTGGCCTACGGATGTCAGTGTCAGCGTGTCACACCAATGAGCTCAAGCAATTCGTGCTGCTATTTCCTCTAGGTTTGGTATACCCAACTAGAAACTGCTGAACGGCCTTATCTACTCACCTAGTCCCCTGACGATTCTCCCTGCGGTCTGCGGATACTTCTACTGCATTGTAGAAATTTAGGCCCCGTTTGGTACGGTTCCAGATTCTAGTAGAAACGAAACGGTTCCGATTCTTGGTAAAGCGTTTGGTAGAATCGAATCCGGAGGAACGGTTGCTAGCCGATTCGACCACGGCGTAAAAATCGAAGCGATTCGCTTTGAAACGTTCCAGTCCTATTCCGTTTGGTTGGATTTATTTGATTCTAGGAGAACACAGTCCGGTTCCAAATTGCCAAACGGGGCCTTAGTGTTACTACAGGGAGAACCCAAAAAGGCTTAGAAAATACAACATCCAAATAGGCATTGTGTATTGGGCTTTTGGACAAATTGGGCACTGAGGAGTATCGCAATTGTAGGGTCCATATATACTAATATAGCAACCAGAGGGGTGAATGATTGTACAGAAGTTAAAATCAATTTTTGGTGATTCTTAAAATACCCCTAAACGAATTATGAAAGATTGTTTCGGTTTCTACGAAAACAGATTGATGTACGTTCACTAAAACAAAAATTTCCGAAGATCCCATCGTTGATTGACGTGAAATTTGGACTGTAGAAACTAGATTCAATTTCAAAATTAAAACCCAACAAGAATCAGCTCAATCAAATCTATGGATCTAGAGTTATGACCTTTGCAAGTTGATTGTACCAAATAATGACGAAAACTTATCAAACTCTAATTACAAGATTAATTAGGATCTACAAGCAGGGATTGAATTTTCGTCGAATTTCGGCGAAATTTCGGTTTTCGGGCCCCCCTGAATTTATATATCCCGGCCGAATTTAAAATCGAAAAAAAATTGATTTTGCTACAGTAACTGCTACAGTAATTTCGGGAATTTCGGCGGTTTGGAGTCCGGATTTTCAATTTTTTTGGCCGGATTTGAACGGAATGGGTCCAATAACCCTTAATAAAGTCTTGTTCTATGAAAATTTGATGAAAAACTAATTTTTTGAGATTTTTTAAAATTTGGGCAGAAACATTGTCGGATTTTTAAAAAATTGTACAGGCCTGATAATCATCTTAAAAAATTATGATACCATCCCTTGTTGTTTGGGATCATATAAAAAAATTCAAAATAATTTAACATCATTTGTTATCTTCAAAAAATCAAAAACAGAATGGATATAATTGGGACAGTAAACTTTTTAGATTTTTATAAATTTTCTCAAGTGTGATCATCATCTAAAATTTTTATGACAGATTAAGAACTTCCTCAGTACGATTCTATAAAATTTTCAAAAAATTTAAACTTTCTTGGTTTGCTCAATAAAATCTATCAATGCAGTAAGCACTAAACTTAATTTGTTGTATTATATTTCAAAAATCAATTCATTTGAGCTAAGGATTTATCAGGCAATTCAAATATTTTTACAAATTTTTGAAATTTTGTTTTTCAAATTTATTTGAGCTAAGGATTCTTATGTAAAATTTTCAACTCAAAATATTTCTCCAGGAATTTATAAAAATTCCGACATTCAAAGTACTAGTTTTCAATTCTCTCCGTTTTTGAATTTTTAAATGTCTTAAATTAATTTATTAATTTCTTATATTTTTACTGTTGACTAATTTATTTCTCAGGAAGATAATATAAAATTTTAAAAAAAATTCAACTTCCTTTGTTTGCTCAATAAAATATATGAATGCGGCAAGCACTTAATTAATTTGTTGTATTATATTTCAAAAATCAAACAGAGAAAGAACATAAGTGGCACTGTGCCTTCTACGAATTTTATAAATTCTCTGGAGCGTGATCATGATTCAAAATTTTTATGAGATGTTAAGCATTTCCTTCTCACCCTTATGTAAAATTTTAAAAAAATTTAAACCTTTTTTATTGCTAAATTAAATCTATGTATTGATCATCGGTCTCTTAACATGATAGTAGCACTGTTTGCATTTTTTAAAATTCATTACAGTTGATCATCATATGAAAATTTTATGAGAATATTATGGATGTGTCAAGACCATCCAAAAAATTTTCAAAATTGTACAAGCTCGTTTGTTGTAATTTTCATTCGGATGAAACTTGCCGTCGGTAACTTTACCAAGACAGTACCAATGTTTAAATTTTTAAAATTTCTCATATTTGATAATCATCTGAAATTTTAACACAAATATGTTAGGAATCTCCATAAAAATTTCAGAATGTTCTAACGTCGTTTGTACTATTTTTCATCCGGTTCAATCTTGCCGATCAACGTTTCATCGGGACAGTACCAATGTTTGAATTTTTTAAAAATCCACAGAACTTATAATCACCTGAAAATTTTATGAGAACATCTATAATGTGTTAGGAACCTACAAAAAGAATTTCAAAATTTTTTGACATCGTTTGAACCAATTTTCAGTCAGTTCATTTTGACCGAAATTTCGGGTATTTTCGGCGAGATTTCGGAAATTTCGGTGCAAATCAAACCGGATTTGAATTTTGAATCTCCTCCGTCCGAAATTCCGAAATTTCGGACGAAATTTCGGATTTCGGAGGTTGCCGAATTTTTGCTTCAAACGAAAACTTGAACCCTGTCTACAAGGAATTAATCAATCAGACTTTTCAGATCAATCACTTGATACCTAGAAAGGTTTTGAATGGATCAAATCAAAATTATCAATCTCGAATAATTGATATAAGATGGGGGAAACAAAACTAGATTAAACATGCAATTTATAAAACACATAAGTCACTAATGATTTCCAGTGCAAACCTTAATTACCTTTACTAATTCCTGAATTGCATGCGCACTGTTACCTCATCTGTCTTCTTCAGCTTACACAGCCACCAGGAGAAAGCTAGAAAACTACTTCATGCAGACACATTAATTACCACGTGCAGGCCCTGGCTGACTCGTGCGTGCCGCTGCCGGTGAACACGACCTCCCTGAGTCACGCAGCTCGACATCACCGCAGGCCTGCACGTCTCCTTTTCCTTTTCCTTTTCTTTTGGCGCTACTCGCAACCTCGCCTCAGGAGCTTCTTCTCTCTTTTGCGGCGTGCGCTGCTCTGGTTTCGCTGCTGGTTCTCGCTGCACCCGCCTGCCGGCTGCCGCAACCTCTTCTTTCTTTCTTTTCCTACGGGTTACCCAAAACCCTAACTTCTTAGCTTTAATTAAGAGCACTTTTACAATACACAAGAATGAATATGGGCCGTTTATTTTTTTAGATCCAAAAGTTGAGATTAGATTAGATTAGATTTGACTATATTACTATGTGTAGTATGAGTAGTATAACCCGTGGAAGGGTATAATGGTAAATAATTTTCTGAGCCAGCACCCAACCCTGTGTCTCATAGAGTGGTATAATGGTAATTGAGCAAAATGGCATTCAGCACCGCCCCAACCCCAAACCAAAAGACCAGAATGCCCTCGACAAATCAACAGTCAGATTTAATTTCTACTACCACTATATACTACCATGGTAGTGCGCAGTAAAAATTCTCTTAATTAAATACATGTATACATATCCACCTAACCCAATTATACATGGTCTGATAGATGCATGCAACCTAAAATTCACATATGCACGTACATGACTCACTTGCCGCTCTCTCGTGACTCGCTCGCCTCCACGTACACCGTTCTCTAGTTTAAACGTCTCGTATGACATCCTTAACCGCTACGACCTCGGTTCCTCCCTTGACATAGTCCTAAACCTCAGTTTCTCTATGAACCTAATTTTGGTCACGTCACCGACCACGTTTGTCCTCAAGCAACACATACACATGAACAAACACGAAACCGTGTACGAGCATAAGTTTACGACTTGACTCAAGATCAGTCCATGCAACCACTCACTCGAGCGTATTGCATTAAGCAAAACCATTACTATACTATCACAAGCATATCAACTAATCATCTGAAACAGCATATGAACTAGCACCATATATGCCATGAGCACAACCATTTTGTAATGCAAATTTCATCACTAAGCTAATTTTTCAGCACATGGTTTCACAATAATTCACAAGTATAATGGATATGATCACTAGTGCACTGTCTTATCCTGCTTAAAGATATTATTCATGAGAATTAGGAGTGAATGAGCTCACTGTTGTTAATATTCACAGCGTCACTGTATTTACTTAAGTAAACTATGTGTCTTGTCGTATACTTCATCGGTCCAAAAATATAAGGCGTATTTTAACTTTGTACAAGAATAAAGGCTATGTTGAAATTGAGAAAGATATGAAAGAAAATGACTTAGATGCTCCCATTTAATAGGAGTATAAAAAGAAAAGACTTATTAAATCTACATGTAAATCTTATATTTATAAATAAGATCATAATCTTATAAATTTAGATGGAGGAAGTAAATCGAATCCCATTGATTTGACCTGCCCCTGGTACAGGCATGCTCTCAAGCTGGCGCTACTAGACCAGCTCTATTGTCAAAGACATTGTCATACATCAAGGATTACTGCTGGAGAGAGGAACTGCTTTGGGATCCGTGTGAGCTTCTAGTTTTAGATTTATAATGGTTTAACCGAGATCTAATTTTCTATTACTGAAATTGTTGTGTTGATGCAGAGCTTTGGTTGCTAGAGCCTTGATAGAGAATCCTCAACTGATAAATTGGTGGTTGATATTCAAAGCATTCTATGGGCTTGTAGCATTGATCCGCGGCAACGGTTACATAGTTGGGATTAATCAGATCTATGGCATTGGAATCGACAAGTATGTATAATTCCTCCATGTCTTGACTTACATTTTCTACCTTCATAAACTGAAATTGAGGTGCTGTTATGAAAATATAAGTCCATTTGGGATCCGTGTGGCTAAGTTTTTAAAACATTGACCATTAATATATGTTAAAGTATATAAATTGACTACATGAAAATAACGCCATTATATTTGTCTTGCCAAATACTTTCATAATATATAAATTTTATTATTTTGCTAGCATCTTATGATACAAAAATCAGCCAAATTGTTACGTTGGAGAAAGCAAAAAGTCAATGGACTTATATTGTGGTATGGAGAGAGTACCATTTAAAGTAAAATATTCCCAAGTCCCACCCACTTTTTCCTGCTATCTCTACCATTTCTAAGTTTATGCCACTGAACAGGGTATGTAGGATTGGATGACGTCAATCAGAGGGGGGTGAATGATTGAACGGAAGCTTCGTAAAATGACGCTTTTGCAGCAGACCGAACTCTGGATGAAAATCAACTACGCCGGACCAAGATCTGCAGCTACGTCGGACCAAAACGCGAGGAGCAAGCCACCCAGAAACTAGTCGCCAAAGAAAAGACCTGCAGGCACTAACACATGCAAGCACTCTTTCTAGCTGTCAACCTTCAAGCTAAAGAAATCAACAAGAAAATAACTAGTTGCCACACGCAATACACAGGACGTCGAGCACTTCACATGCAAGCGCATCAAAGCTTCTAGTCGCCAATCTTCTAGTCGTCACAAGAAGCTCTCTGGCCACAAGAATAATTCTCACGCATGCATCGCAAGACGTCCAGAAAGACCAGCCTTGGCGTCTCGTATGCATGCACGGCCAAGCACCAAGAATAAAAACGCCAGCACCAAGAATAAAGACGCCACCAAGTGCAGTACTCTCGTATGCATGCAAAGACGCCGGAACAAGTCGCCACGCCAGAAGAAGTCGCTCGTTGGACGTACTGCCGCCGGCCAAAAGTTATTGACGCATCAAAACGGCAAGCCTCCAGCCGCCGCAAAAGAAACTCTGTCGCATGAAAAACGGTCGAGACTCCAGCCGCCACCCAAAAGCTTATCTCATTGATTATTTTCCAAGTCCTTTTATACACCTCAAAACTCTAAACCCTTATCTCTAATACATGTATGCATATCCATTGGCCCAATAACACATAGAGCCCAAAATATGCATACAATCCAAAATATGCACGCGTACGGCCCACCTGCCGCACTCACGTGACTAACCAGCCTCCGTGTGCACCGTTCTCTAGCCCGAACGTCCCGCATGACATCCTCGACCACCAGGATCTCGATTCCTCCCTGAACCTAGTCCCGAACCTCAGTTCCTTTATGAACCTGGTTCCGGTCCCGTCATCGACCACGTTCGCCCTCGAGCAACACCTGCACACGAATAAACACCAAACGAATCCGAACACAAGTCCACGATTTGACTCAAAGTCAATACATACAACCACTCACACGAGCGCATTGCATCCAGCAAAAACATCTTCCAGAAACAAGTTCATTCCAACTTGATCCACATTAGCTTTATTAACTCTTTTTACCACTTATTCATCATATAAAAAATCTCACCAATTGTTCATCACAAATATATCATGTACCATGATCTTACAATCTCCCCCTTGATGAACACATTGGCAACACCTCTAAAAAGCATAAAACATATGTGATGAAAGTAAAGTGTAAAAAGCACAAGTCGGCTCAAAAGCATAAAGTGAAAAGAAACAACATCTCCCTTTTGAAAAGAAAGAAGAGAAAAAAATTTCACCCACTTTGACAATGGAAACATTTTCTCTTCTTCTCCCCCTGAATGTATGTTTTACTATTTCTCCCCCTTTGACAATGATTTCATCAAGGAAAACAAACGAATGCCAAGACAAGAGGAAAAAATGAGCTCACTTGATCATATAACCTTATAGATCACATAATAAATATAATACATGAACTTAATATAATTTAACAAGTTAGGGAGTGATATGCATCTCAACCTCAATTCAATCAACTATAGCCAAGTACTAAGCAAAATCTCAGCAGAAAAACAAGGCCCAAAAATGAAGCAACTAACAACTCAGGGCAAGCAAGTAGTTTCAACTCCAATCTAATAAACCAATTTAATCTTTATAACAATAAACTGCATGTGGCATGCTTGAAGCATACTTCTTTTGTTTTCTATGAATGGCATGCTTGAAGTATACATCTTATCTTTTAGGGAATGGCATGCTTGAAGCATACATCTTGAAGCTTTTGCACATTTTGATAATTTTAACAAGCTTCTTTCTCGCAGATTTGAGCACTTTTTTTTTACTTATTCCCTTTTCTTTTATGGTAAACATGCAAAGTGATTAAATGGTTTATGCAAGAGTAAAGCTGAAAATACACATGCTTCATAGCCCAAATTTGTCAAGAAGATTCATAATCAAGCCTATAGAAACAAGATATCACAAGGTATTAGCTATAGACAGTCAAACCAAGGAATTCTGCAATGTCACTTTTAGTTCAAGTAAAGCAATTTAGATTATCATATATAAGCTCAATTACATAACATATAAAGAAATATGATAAAGCAAGCTCATCAAGTAAAAGACTTGGCATGGAAACTCCCCCTCAAAACAGGCTCATGGGATGCACAACTCCCAACTCTCCTCTAAAAAAAGCAAATCGAGAAGCATCAAGTGGTTTTGTGAAAATATCAGCAATTTGCAAAGCAGAATCAACAAAATGCAACACAACATCTCCCTTTTCCACATGATCTCGAAGGAAATGATAACGAATATCAATATGCTTTGTTCGAGAATGTTGCACTGGATTTTTAGCAATATTAATAGCACTAGTGTTATCACAGAAAAGTGGAACACTATCTAACATTAATCCAAAATCCTTTAAGGTTGATATCATCCAAAGCACTTGTGCACAACAAGCAGCAGCAGCAACATATTCAGATTCAGCAGTTGAGAGAGCAACAGAGACTTGTTTTCTAGATGACCAAGCAACTAAAGATGTACCAATAAAATGACATGTTCCAGAGGTACTTTTCCTATTAATTCTACAACCCGCAAAATCAGCATCAGAGTAGGCTCTAAGTGATAAACATGATGATGATGAAGAGTACCATAAGCCAAACTCTAAAGTGGATTGTAAATAGCGAAGAATTCGTTTTTACCGCTTGTCGATGAGAGGCACGTGGGGAAGCTTGAAAACGAGCACACAAACATACCGCAAAGTGTATATCCGGCCTTGAAGTAGTGAGATAAAGAAGCGATCCAATCATGCTTCGATACTCCTTTTGATCAACCGGTTCTCCTTCTTCATCCGGATCCAAAATAGTTGTTGTACCAATTGGTTTGCTTGTTTCCATCTCAAAACGTCGAAGGAGATCTTTTGTGTACTTCGTTTGATGAATAAAGATACCTTGCCTTGTTTGCTTGACTTGTAAGCCCAAAAAGTATGTGAGCTCACCCATCATACTCATCTCAAATTCCCTGCTCATAGTGTCTGAAAACTTGGCAACAAGAGCATGAGAAGTACCTCTAAAGATGATATCATCCACATAAATCTGAACAAGTAATAGATCATTGCCATGCTTGAGTGTAAACAAGGTTTTATCGACTTTGCCCATTTCAAAATCATTTTTCAGCAAATATGATTTAAGTCGATCATACCAAACCCGAGGCGCTTGTTTTAAACCATATAAAGTTTTGGATAACTTAAAAACATGGTCTGGGTATTTTGGATTTTCAAATCCAGGAGGTTGTTTGACATAAACTTCTTCAGAAATAAAGCCATTTAGAAAAGCACTTTTGACATCTATTTGATACAATCTAAAACCTTTAGATGCAGTAAAGGCTAACAAAATTCTAATGGCTTCAAGCCTAGCAACAGGTGCAAAAGTTTCATCAAAATCAAGTCCTTCAATTTGAGTAAAACCTTGAGCAACCAACCTAATTTTATTTCTTACAACAACCCCATCTTGACTTTGTTTATTCTTAAACACCCATTTAGTTCCAATAATATTATGACCTAAAGGAGGTGGAACTAAGACTCAAACCTTATTACACTCAAAATTCTCAAGTTCCTCATGTATGACATTAATCCAAGACTCATCAGATAAAGCGTGACTTACATCTTGGGGTTCAAATGATGCAACAAAAGCAGTATGAGCATATGAGGCATTAGTATTGTACCTGTTTCGAAGCACACGCACATTTAACTCACCAATCATCTGTCTAGGAGGATGTTTACGTTGTATGTGCATTGGTGCAGAAACTTCTGGAGTTGCCTCATGTACATCACCATGTGAGGATGATGTAGTTGCCGCAGGAATTTCAGAAGACGCAGGTAAATTTTCTTCTTGTGGCCGATCTAACTGGGCTGGATTGCCGGCTTGATCGCCACTGTCATCTTCGTCTTCATCATCACTTTCTTTCAAAAAGATACTTTCAGAACTGCAAGTCACCTGTGTCCCTGAAAAGTCGGGTCTAGTACTGGGACTAGCCTCATCAAAAGTGACTTCACAAGTCTCAATAATTTTGTTAGTCTTTAAATTCAGCACACGGTAACCACGAGTATGAAGAGCATAACCAAGAAAAAGTCCGTCTGAGCATCTAGATTCAAATTTATCAAGATTTCTATGTTTAAGACTTTTCATTACCTCTCTTTACTGCCTTGGTCTATTTTTTGGCACTATATATTCTGTTCCTCCATTCAAACTGAAGAGATATCCAGTCGCTGCTTTTCTCATCATAGCCACGGTACTTTGCTCCTCACTTGTTTGTATTCACTTAATCACTTTAGTACCACTGATTTTTTTTTTGTTCGTTTTTATGTTTTAGAATGATTCTTAACACGATTGATGTCAATGCATATCTCGAAATTAATGTGTGATTACTTCAAAAGAACACCTCATTCATTTGATTCAAAGTGCATGGACTGATAAATTTGTGAGCTATTGTCTTTATATCTCGTAGCTGAATGGTGCTTTATGCAGCATTTATAAAAAGTTGAAGAGCAGGCTGTAGCTATAAAAAGAAATTTTACTTGTCTCAAATCTGTTTGTCAATTTAGCATGAGTGAACATTAACAGTGCTACGATCATAAACAGGTTTGCCTATGTTGCATGCTTGTGCTTGCCATTTTTTTGGTGCACATGGTGACGTTATGCAGCTGAAAAGATGATCAATATAGACTGTAGAGCTCAAGTTTCTAGAAAATATATATCTGGGAGAAACATGAGTAGGACTAGCAAATCACCTCCACCATCCCTCTAGCTATACCAGCTTATAGAAATTGGCTAGTGAGACCTTTTGAAAAATAATTTAAATTCTGCAATCATGCTTCTGCTTTTGAATCGTTTATTTGCACGAAATTTAACTCCACTTATCAGTGTAGTTCCATAATCTCCTAGCAACTCGCAAAAGATCCACTATACAATTCAGAAGATCCTATTTCCTTGGGTTATGCTGTGTGATTATGTTTCCTTGAAATTATTAATATGTTATCCAAACCTTTTTTTTTTTTTTACAAACCCGTGTTTAAATTTTTTTGTTAGGTTCGCGATTTCCTTCTCAACCTTGGGGTGTACTATGCCACTAGAGCTGCATTAGGTCTTACATTCCAATGGAGGTAAAATAGTCACTGGAAGTTTGTTTGGCCTTGTCGCTGAATTTAGCATTGTGTTTACAGACTCAATATCCCCCTATCTAATCAAAGTGGTAAAATTTTTGTTGCATCTCATTACAGACAATCAGAGATGATTGTGATGTCTAATGCCGTATAATATATTTCTATGTCCCCAAAGACCTTCCGGATGGTGGAGACCGCAAGTGAGTTTCTAGTCTATACATGGTTCTGTAGTTATGGCAGCCCAGTGTTTCCAACAAAGGTCATGCCATTTTCAAATAAATAAATAAATCTCTTTATGTAGGTGGGTATTTTTATGGTGCACGTTGATGTCTTTGTGTTGCTACTTATTGTTTGTTGTTGTTGGGTGTCGCTATAAACAATTTTCAGACTGAGGGTCCAAAAAATGGCAGTAATTGGTCAAACTAGCTACTAGCAACTAGAAGGGTTTAACGACTCAATTAAGATTGAGAGTGTCTGGCCTTCATGTTATATTTCAATTAGCCTTGCCAAGTGGTCTGAGCCAGAACAATGTGAAGCTGGATTAAGGGATTTTAGCCCATCTACAGCATAGTATTTAAAAAGTTCTCCAAAACATAAGACCAGGCCGAAATTGGCAGGATTTGCACGCTGAGCAAATTCTGTGTTCGAATCTTGCCAGTTTTTTACTTTGTTTCCCTTGAGATTCAATATTAGCAGCCTGAGCCAGTTCTATTGAACTATTATTTGTCTAAGAAATATTGTTAATTGGATTATTGATGTCCTACATGTAATGTTTTTCCCCTGTAGCTTTCAAATATGAACTTTGATGACAAAGCTTGGTGTCAGAAACATTGCCTTCCTTGGCTCTGGTTCATTGCTAGCAAATTATATCGCTGCTATTGTTGTAGCTTTTCTTATGCCTCAGGTTAGCTTACTGATCCTTTTGACCTTCCTTTGAGTCTCTTCCCCCATGCGAGCTAGAGAGATACAACTTGCATCGTACATATATGCTATGCATTTTAACCGGCATGGTTATCATAGTTACTAGATTTGATGTAAATCCTCGCAAATCGCAAACTGGATTCGTCGAACCGAACCGATTTAGGGTATGGGGTTCATGTTCATAGTGGAAATTAGAAGAAAAAGTGGTAAACCGCGAACCCAAATCCCATACTCAAACGAACAACTATGTTTATTATATCTGCAGCGAAACGCGCCAGTTTCGCCTCGCCCGACCGTTCGAAAGCGCAGCTGCAATCGTGTTTTGGCCTCCTCTCTGGTAAAAAAAACTATGTTTATTATATCTCATTTTCATTAAGTCAACTGCAGCAATGTCTCAGATGATAGAAACATACATATAAGGCTAATCAGACTAGTAAAACTGAGGATCATTCTTTACTGTAATCCACAGTTATAATCTACATTTCCATACACAGTATTAAGCCCTGCCATCTATTTTCATTATTCCTTCGCTTGGTTTACTTGTTCATATATGCGATGTATCATGTTTTCAATGATTTGTTCAAGATGCGGAATCTGTATATGCGATATGTAAACATTTATATTTCCAAACTGTAACAGCACATAAATTCTTTATCCTAGGCTGTATTTTCTGATCACTGGACTTTTGAGACCAAGGATTTATCTTGATGCATTTATGCATAATAAGCAGTGTTACCTGGTCCCAATTGCACTTATGATGTTTCAAGTTACAGGCTGTCAGGCGCGCTGTAATGGTGCTTGTTCATGCTGCTCTTGCAGTTGGTTTAATTTTCCAGGTAAACCGTAGACTGCTGGACATGATCAGTCCTGCAGTTCCTAAGCTCTCTATCTGTTTGGTGCAATCCTGTGTAATTAGTGTATTTTCGCTTACTTCCTTGACCGTGATGCCCTGTAGTGCTTAGTTGTTTATTTTCTGATGTACTAAATAGAATTGCACCGATGTAAGGTCATGGGTTCGTGGAACTTAAAGTGCAGTGTTCAAAACACAAGTAATATACTAATATTGCTTAATCAAGGTTGTGCACAATCCTCAATAGACACTATGATTCGTATGTGATAACAAGCAACAGTTTCATTCCCAACTAGTTTCTTGGTTTGCTTTTATAGCACATGTATTTTTTTTTTCTAACTTTCTTGTTCTGTTACATTATTTCAGACATGGGTTCTGGAGCAAGCAAAGTACACTAAGGTGAAGCTTTCAACTTATGTTTCTCACAGATCTAGTTTGTTTGTACATATAACTATTGAAACAACAGAGACTAAAATGATGAAAATTGATATTGCTGTGAGAATTATTGTCTGTGAGCACGTATTTTGGTTATTTTACTAGAATAAGTAGTTCCCATGCTGTTTTTTGTTGGAATAAGTCTTTTTTACCACCTCAAAATAAACCTTAACTTGAAAACCGGAGACATGTCAAAAATTCGCTGACACAGATGGCACATGTATGCCGCATCGTCTTCTTCCTCTCCAACTGGCTCTCTCTCTCTCCCCCCTCTCTAACCATTCCTTTGAACTAGCAGATTGCGTCCATTCTCAGAATAAATCAACAGATGAACAGAGTAATTAACTAAGGTGATCGATAGTCACAATGTGTAATTAACAGCTGATAGGAGCAGAGTATAGGAATCAAAATAACTAAAAACAATAAATAATAAAGAAAAAGGGGAAGATCTGGGTGTTGAGACGCTGCAGCAATGAGGTAGACGATCCATATGGATGTTGAAGTACAGCAGATCTGAACACCAGTGAGAGTGAAACAGAAATTTAGGGAGAGGGAGATCAGGGGGAGTGTGGAGATGGTCGCATTGGGAGGCCGCGACGGCAGCAACGGCATTGAAAGGTTTGCTCGCTGGTTGCCTCTCAACTAAGAGAAAGGAGGAGTAGCCGGGGATGCCGAGGTTGTCAACAGTTGGAGCAGAGGCAGGGGTCGCTGGTGACAATGTGGGCAAAGCTACCATGTTCCTCGGCGTCATCGCTGTGCGAGCTGGACAGCTCGAGTCTGAGGCAGTGCTGGTCGAGGGCGCCGCGTGGTTTTGGTGTTCAAAACTGCCTGCTCCCTGTTGCCGTCCTAATCTCCTATCATACCCACCGGGTCTCCTTCGTTTCAGCTAAATTTCAGAAAATGACACTCAATTCGTACGCCTCTTCGGCTCTGTGTATAACATGTGGGTCCATCTGAGTCACTGACAGTGGATCAGGGTGTCAAATACCGAAAAAATGAATTTTAAAGGTGTCAAAAACTGAAATCTCTCCAGCTTATAGGCAGCTTCTGTTTAAAATCATGGTGGAGAGTGAGGGATAGGAGGGGAATAAGATGATGTGGCTGAGATATGACATTCATGTAAACGAAACTTTTAGACGTTGGTGCCATGTTGGCGAAAATCATGGTGGTTTCGGGTGAGGGGTGTATTTTGCTCAGTTTTAAGAAGTTTATTTTTGGACTCGGACAAGAATTGAGGAGGTAAAATAGACTGGTTCCTTTTTTGTTTAGCAGTCAGAAGTTCTATTGTTCTTGAGAGGAGACATGAGATGGCAGTATCTTAGACATGGAAAGTAAACCAACATAAGAGCTCTCAGGTTTCCATGTAGCGTATGTGAATTAGCTGTGTTCTTGTTTTTGGATGCCATGGCACAGTTGATCTTAAGATCATCCATTCTACTCCCATTATGGATTTGACTAAACCTTCTTTGTCCTAAGAAATTCACAAAAGTAATTATGCATATCTTATAGAAGCTTAGGGAACATATACGATTTCGAGTTCCATGGCCACCTGCGTTACTTCCTTCTGATAAAAGTAGTTTTCGCTGTTTCTTTGTGTGGCAGGATGCTATTTCACAGTACATTTGGAATCTCTTCTATGCTGAATATACCTTCTACCCGTTATTGTAGAGAGGTAACTTTTCTGAATAGCATTCTGCCCTGTTTTGTGAAGTCTGTATGGGAAACTTCCTATATTCATTTGCATAAAATTGTCAGACCAGGCAGCCTAACATGGGCTACATGATGGGAGCATGATTACCAAAATAAGAGCATCTCCAATTGTACTAACTATAAGAAATGTCCATGTCATCTATAGATAGTATATAAACAACTTCTCCAATAGATTAGCTATAGCATTGTCTATAAAATTAAATATTGGCCCATATGTAATTGATAATAAATGCCTTGGAATCAGTTATAGCCTGACTATACATTAGTAGCCGGTTTATATCTCCCTCCTCATTTTCTCTTCTACCTAAGCAAAATGCTGAGATGACATCCTTATAACTAGCTGAAGTGGCACCATTGGAGATGCCCTAAGAAATCGGTAGGAATAGGGAAACAAACGTGTCAGCGAAGGGAATATAACTAGTAGGTAGATAACTTTTTGTGCCTACAATAGCATGTAAAATAGTAGAGACGATTGTTATCTATATCCTTCTTTATATCATCCAAAGACAAAACTAAAGACGGTTTCTACAATAGCTATAGTATCTTAAATTGTCTCTATGAGATCTCACAATCTTTTAATTATGGCATGAAAAAGTAATCATTATAGATAATAACTCATGTAATAGTGTTTTATACTGTTATATGGTCATCTCTTCATGAAAATACAATTGTATTCTTCCTCCTCCTCTTTCTTCTGTGTCAACAAAAATCTTACGTGGCAAAGGATGTAGACAGTTGACATCACACCGCTAGACATGTCCTAAAACGTAAGTATTGTTGTGCATATTTTGAACAGAAGGCAATAAAGCAGTGATGCTATGAGGATCTTGAAGATGTTATCGGAGTTTTTGTTGGTGGAATTTGGCGTTGAATAGTTACTTTTACGGAATGACTTATGTCTGGACGTCCAAAATTTTCGAACGCATTGCAACATTTTTTTCCTACACGTGCAATATTTTGTTACAACGCGTGCAACATTTTTCTTTGACAAACAGAAAAATGCGCTACAGTAAACAGATGTTGCAATCGTTCAAAAAAATGTTGCACGCGTTGGCAAAAAATGTTGCAAGCGTAAAAAAAAAATGTTGTAAAAGGCGTCCGATGGGATGATCAGAAATCGGCCGTTCGAGCGCTAGTTTCCCTCTTACTTTTATCGATAGAACAAGTTTTCATGGTCTTAGCCTCCTAGGTCTCGTTTGGGAGGGGGCATGAGCGTAGGTTCCAAGTTGATGGAAGCTCTGTTCTTGGAGGTTGAGCTACTTTGTGAGACTTTCAGAATAGTATCGTTGTGCCTGGTTTGCTGCATATTTTTCGAGCTTCAGCATGTGTATTCTTCTCGGTACTTCCTAATCCCCTCTCCCAAAAACTCAGGATCTTGTAAATTGTAGCCTCTCTTCCACACGATTTATATATTACAAAACTTTTAGCTCGATGAAATCGTTGAAAAAAGGGCCTCCCAACGTGTTGCTACTTTTCTCAATTGCATGGACCAACTAGTAGTCTAGTAGTACTGCTGAGTGCTGACAAGCCGTTGGGACTTTTAGAGCGGTGAGTAGTAGAGAGCATCCGTTTCGACGTCATCTGGGTAGGGTTGGATATCGAGCCAACTCGACTCAATTCGATTCGACTCGACTCGTTAAGATAACGAGTCAACTCGACTCGACTCGTTTTTTAACGAGCTGGAAGCTCAACTCGGCTTGACTCGTTAAAAACTCGAGTTGGCTCGAGTTAGCTCGTTACGATAGTTGTCGATGGAGGAGAGGAGTATAGCGGTGGTGAAGGTGTCGAAAGCAAGGGCGAGGGTGGAGGTGCAGCCAAGCCGGGAATTGGAGAATTGCGGATGTGAAATGGGGAAAAAGAATCGGGTCTGAAAGTTGAAAGAACGAGGTTATGGTTACAAACTTATAGTGTTTGTTTCCTGACTCGTTAAGCTCGTTAGCTCGCTCGTTTAACTCGTTACCTTAACAAGTTCAAAACCCAACTCGACTCGTTAAGGAACGAGTTCGGTTTGAGTCGAGTTGAGTTTCCGAGTACTCGTTAAATTCGTGAGTTTCAAGTTTTTTTTTCACCCCTACACCTGGGCAGACCGCTAGCTACAGTGATATTAGTATAAAATAAACCATCAATAAATCAAAAGGCATCACTACTATGGTTTTTAGTTTTTAGTAACACAAAGGTTTTTGATTTTGAAAAAACACAGTTAATCTTAAACAAGTTTAGCAAAAAATTATAGCAAAACATAACAATCTTAATATAATCTCAATATATGAATCAAATAAGCCCTTGGTCTATGACATCTTGGCTGTTAAGCTGTGGCGGGAAAACGTACAACCTAAGCCACCCGCGTGGGCACTTCGGCCATCGAGGCACAGTTGTCGATCTGCCCGCCGGTTCGCTCGGTCCCGGCTCGCGTATGATGGCGCGGGAAATCGATTCAATTCGGCGACAGCGCCGCGTCGTGGCAGCCGGGCTCGGCTGTTGCCAGCGCGGGAGGTCGGCACCAAACAAAACCGGCCGCAGCTATTGCCGTCCACCTACCTTCCTTTCCCACGTCCACGTCGGCGTTTCGGCAGCAGATCTCAGGACGGCCCGCCCCGGACGGGAAAAAAAGACACGTGGGTCATAGGTTTACATGTTATCGAGATAACGAGTAGTATTTTGTAAAGTTTTAATTTTTAAGGTGATATAGTATGAATTATCAAGAAAAGAGTTTTGAAACTGCACCGTTTGAAAGCGGAGCAATATGTGTCGACGAGCACGGCCGTTCATGCTCGTGCGTCAAGCCGTCGAGATTTGGCTGAGATCGGCGTTCATCGCCGCCGCTTTATAAGACGAGCATACTTTTAACTACTGGGCTGCTACTAGTCCATTACTCAGACCAAACTATTGATTTTTGCGAAGAATTTACTCATCTGGTCCATTCCATTGTTTTATTTGCAAAAATGGTAACTTTCTTTTTTTTACAAAAATAGCCCCAGAACAGTACCGCATCACTATAGCGCGAAGAAGCACTTCTGTGCTACAGTGCCACAGAAATGCACTATTTTGGGGTTTTCTACTCCCCACATGGCGGAAATGCACTGTTTCGAGATTTTCTGCTCCCCCACATGGTGGAAATGCACTGTTTTGGGGTTTTCCACGCCCTCATGCCATGGAAATGCACTGCTTTGGGATTTTCCACGCCCCACGCTGTGGCCGTCGCCAATTGCCACGAAGGTGGTTTCCTGTGCTCGGGTTCTATAACATGACAAGTTTCTGCATTTGGTGCCCCGGAATATGCTACATGTCGTGCCGTGGCAATTTCGGTATTCCTGTAGTGGAATAGAGCTATTTTTGCAAAAAAAAAAGCACTATTTTGTAAAAAAAAAAGAAAGGGATCAGATGAGTGGTCATTTCCTTTATCGTTTTATGCCTTTTCTCTCTTTTTCTGTGCATTTGGCTAGAAGGGGAATTCTGGGGACTGGGCTACCAGGATATTGGCTGCGAAACGCCGATGACCGAATCCCTAAGATACCACTAGTTTTATGTTACCCTCAAATCAAAAGATTTATTGATATAACTTTAGAATGTCATGTGACATTTTCAGTGTCCATCTCCACCCTTTCCCCTCCCCTCTTTCCTTCCTTCCTTCCTTACTCACACAAAAATTACAAATTAGATAATTTAACTTTAGAAATTTTAAATAGGAAATTTCAACTCAAAATTTCCAACACGAAAAATTTTAACCCGAAAAATTTCAACTCGAAAAAATGTAAATAAAAAAATTCAAATTAGAAAGTTTTAACTTGAAAATTTTAAAATCGATAAGTCTCAACTCTGAAAACTTTCAATTCCAAAAACTTTTTATTTAAAAAGTTTCGATCCAAAAAAATAACTTTGAAAAGTTTCAATTCGAAAATTTTCAAAAGTAATTAAAAAATACTTCTATAAAAACTTGGATAGAAAGAATTTGAAAAATAAAAACTATTTTGAGTTCGAGAGGAAGAGAACGAGGAGGAAAGAAAGATGAATGAGAAGTGTAAGACAGTCTTTAAGGGGGGAGATAATAGAGGAGAAAAGGAGATAAAAAGGAATGTTGTGAAGAATGAGATAACCTCCAAGAGGAGAGAAAACTAGTAGGGGAAAAAAGTGCAGCAAGATGACGCCCTCATGCTGTCATGCATTTCCCAGTCCCAAATATTGTACATGGATGGCACAAGGGATGTACCCTCTACATCACGTGGATACGACCATACGAGTCAACTTATATCAGCTTGGTAGCAGTGATTCCCATACTGTGAGGGGCCAGGGCAACTTAACTTGGGCTCGATTTTTGAAATTTCATAGGGGCTGGGGTGCCATGAAATTGGCTGCGAAACGCCTGATGCTCAACTCCGAGTAATTCCTCCGTTCGAAGTTTATATTACATATTTTTAATAGTTTTATCTATAAATATTAGAGGTGAGCACTTGGATCGTGTTTTTTTGGGTCGGTCTGAGACACGACGAACGCGATCTGATCCAAAGCCTGGTTCAGTACGAAGTGTGTTGTGCCAAGACGACGATCTTTATGCATTGCCGTCTGGGTCCCGAGAACCGGGCACGATGGACGACATGGCTCGGCATGACACTGTAACATCGACTGTGCCGGATCCAATGATCCAAGGCATGAGGAAATAGCCTAGCATAAAGATCACTTGACCTGCAGAGCATGAGTGTCATGGACACCACCCTCACGTCAACACTTGAGAGAGACAAGCAAGAGGGGGGAGATTGTCGCACTCTCGTCCATCTCTCTTAATCTCTCTAATCTCTTTCTCTCACCATCTCTCTCAATCTCTCCCTCTCTCGCCCGTCTCTCTCAATCTTTCTCGTCTGTTTCCGTCACTTTGTTTCTCGCCTATTGCCCCATCTTCCGCCCGTGTTTAGTATATCCCCTCGCTCTTTGCCATTGTTCAAGAATAAATAAATTTTAGTTTTTTCCCACAATATTTGTGTTCACTGTCTCAACTCCATGCGTCTCCGATTCCTTTCCTTTCTTTGCAATAGTGCAAATGAGTGTGGTCTAAGCCGGCACGACACGAAGTAGGCATGAAAGCGTAAATGGGTTGTGTTTGGGCTCGCCGAAGGCAAGCTAGGGTGGCACATCACGGTAGGCATGACGTGTCATCGTGCCCTAGCACGGTTCAGGCATAAAGCTCGATGGACCCATACCGTACAGAGCCGGTACGGCACGACGCCCGCCTCTAATAAATGTAATGGACAGAGAGGTACTTCCAAGCATTCCTTTTTTACATTTGCACAAATATTAAAGTATGAAGGAAAAGTAGATGGTGATTACTTACCTTTTTGTTTGTTTTAAAATTTGTACAACTTATATTAAAAGTGGAAACATTGAAGTACTGCTCTAATGTATATTTTATATTCTAATGTAAATTAGCGTAATATTCTCTTTATACTCCTAATAAGTATTTAAATTTACTTGATATTTTCTATACACATAAATTTAATATAGTACTTAGAGATAGTAATTAGATAGTAGCGTAGACATTTTTAATATCCCTTTAATCTACAAGAAAACACGTCTAAAAACATAGACGGATGGAGTACTGTACGTGCGCTGCACAGCAGATTTCTACGTCGCGTGGATGCGAGTCAACATAGCAATCTTGGACCGTAGCAGTGGTCCTCGTACTATGACTCTATGAGAACCATAAGGCCCATAACATTAACTCATATCGTGATCACCAACAGTGTAGGACACTCGATTTCTGAAATTTTCTAGCATGAAAAGACCCATCTGGAGTATAAACTGTGAAGTACCACCCTTGATAAAGCTGCGAAACAACGGTAGTTCTGTGCGATTGGTACTGCAAATACTATATGGCGCCTTTTTTTGTTCTACTTTGCTGTCCCAGCGCTTTATCGTCTTAAAAGTCGGAAAGGTAAAGGTGAAACATGGGCAAAATTGTTTGAACTCACAAGCACGTAGGCGTAAACACACTGCAACGAACTGCTCAAATTTTGGAATGTTTTCCGGTTCCTTGTATTGGCAGTGGCACACAAATTTCGTGGACGGTGGTTACGAACCTCACTAGTAATAACCGGATGCAAATTCTGAAGAGTACATGTTTGATGCTTGTCGATATATGCCACTTTATTAAACATGGAAATTAGGAGAATACCATCCAGATTCTTGAAATTAGAAATACGTCGCTCCAGTTTCTGGTTGCTTTGAAAAATGCCATTTTCATCTATTCTCGTCATTTCCCACTCCTTTTTCCTTTTTTCGTCAATTGATTTTCCCATTTTACCCTTGCCTTGAATGGACCGAATCAGGCCAGAACCGGATGATTGAGGTTTCCAAATTTCATTTTCGGTCCGCTCTCGGCAACTTCCAAAATCCGAAATTTCGGTAAAATTTCGTTATTTTGGTTGAAATTTGGACAAAATTCAAATCCGAATTTTTGGACCGAGATTTCTGAAATTTCGGCCAAAAATCCGAAATTGCTGAAATCTTAGCAAATTTCAATTGAGCGAAAAATGATTCAAACAATGTCAAAAAAATTAAATTTTTTTGGATGGTTCTAACACATCCCTAATGTTCCCATAAAAAATTAGATAATAACCAAACTTGAGGAATTTTAAAAAATTCTGACAATGCTACTGTCTTGATAAAAGACTAATCGGCAAATTTCAACCGAATGGAAAATAGTACAAACCACGCTAGAAAAATTTAAATAAAATTGTGGATGGTCCTAGCACATCCATAATATTCATACAAAATTTTCAGATGATGATCATGATTGAGGAATTTTAAAAAAATTCAGATAGTGCTATTGAAGGCTGATCGATAAATTTTAACCGAATGGAAAATGGTTAAAACAAGTTAGAAAATTTTAAAAACTTTTGTGGATAGTTCTGACATATCACTAATATTCCTACAAAATTTTCAGATGATGAGCAAACCTGAGGATTTTTAAAAATTCTAACTGTGCTGTTGTCAGGATAAAAACCGAGTACATGCATACTAATGCCCTATTTGGTAGAGCTCTAGATTCCAGCTACACCTCAGATCTGAAACTTGTAGGCTAAAATAAAGTGAATTAAGTTTATATTTTTATTCTAAAATGTAAACAAGATGAATCACCTAAACATTCTTAATATACCCACAGTTCTAACTTCACGGATCTGGTGGAGCTGGAGTTCTACTAAACACAGCCTAGCTATATAAAATAAATCCATTGCCACATGTTTTTCTTGCAAACTGACATTATTCATAGAACGCCTGGGAAACTAAGGTTGTCCAAAGAAATGTAGGGTTACTTAGGGATGGCAATCGGGTAGGTACCTTCGGGTACAACCATTGCCCACCTAAACCCATTAGACTTATCGGGTACAGATCTATACTCATACCCAAACCCGATGGGTACCTATGGGTAGCAGGTTGTGCTGAAAACAGAGTTAACATAGGCTATAGGTGACCAATTATACTTTATTTTATTTAATCAGCACATCATGATAGCCTATAGGTGACCAATAATACTACAAATTCAAGTGAGTACATATAAATATTTGATGGCAAATACTACACTATTTCATAATGTTTTCATATAAACAAATGTGTTTTTATAGATATTGTATTTAGTTTCGATGAATAAGATAATGCACTAGAGTAAAATATGGAACAACGATATGTAAGCTCATTCAATGACTAAGATAAGATAGCAAACTTAATTGACCTGTATTTAACTCATTCACATAGTATACACTCAACACTTATGACTACGGTGATAGTAGAGATGCCAACACATATTAGAATATCATCTGAAAGAAAGAGTATGATATATACATAACAAATTCAGATCATGATATGTGCAAAATAAATTCAGAGAATAATATATGCTCAACAAATTTCTGAACATAGTATTGCTTTTTAAAGCCTTATGTGTGTCTCAGGCTCTCATTTAGGTAGTTATTGTTTCCATTTTCTAATATATATCTTATAAAAAATAGGGTTCACATGTTATAGGATACCCATCGGGTACTCATGGGTACAAATTGACACCTACACTCATCCTATGTCCTTATTGGGTATTCAAACCTAAAAACCCAAAGTCTAAAGTGCTACTCATATCTACCTTTATTGGGTCGGGTACCCTATAGGTAAAACTGCCATCCTTAGAGTTGCTCAAATTTACATAACACATTCAATTGAAGATTGCATAGTTTATTAAATAAAAAGGTTCCTATATTAAATAAAAAAACCTGAAGATTGTATAGTTTATGTTCATCTGAACTCTTAGCTCAACCCTCTGCAACCAAAAGAGAGAGAGAGACTCGAACCCTGAACCTCATGGTCCTCCTTATTGGTTGCCAACTTTTTGCATCTATTCCTTACAAAAGGCGCGACAATCCTTCACAAAAAAACTTAAAACAAAATCCAATTCAAAAAACCACAAAACCGGTCACTTTAATGGAAATTTTGTCTAAATAACCGAAATTTTGCTGAAATTTCACTGAAAATTTATCTTGGATTGATTCGATAAGCCTAGCTTGTGCACTCACCCGGTAGCCGTTGGCCTCCTTGCCATCATCGGCATGCCAACGACCACATTCGCCCGCCCTGCCTCTCCTGTAGCACGCCCTCACTGTCGCTTTTAGGGGGGTGCGCAAAGACTGGTCGCCACCATGCCCTAAAGCCACCGGCCTGGTGGACACAATGCTCTGAAGCAGTTGCTTGCTACTCTGGTCGAGCTTGTCACTTGGTCAAGTATTAGCCATGGCAACGTTCTACGCCGCGTCGTGTAAAATTTCGTTGCGTGTCACTACGTCGGTCGAAATTTAGGAAACTCGGTCTCGTGATGTTGCGACGCGCGAAATTTGATTCGACGGATATTTTTTGGAAAAGAATTGAGTAATTTAGATTTTCTTTTTTTTTAAAAAAAATGGGCCACTCGGAGCCGTTGACGAATCTACGGATTGCTAGGAGCCGTCGGTAATCTGTGCCTTTTTTTGTGAGAAAAACGTGGAGGGACCAAAACGCTTTTTCTTTTTTTCTTTTTTGCGTAATTCCGGTTTTCTTGTATTTTTTCAAAAAAGGTCGCTAGAATCCATTGGCAAATCTGCGGGCCTCTATAAAACGTCGACGAATCTGTAGCTTTTGTTTTTGGGAGAAAACAAATGTTTTTTGTGTAATTCTGATTTTTTTATAAAAAAGAGGTTGCTAGGACCCATCAGCGAATTTGTGGACTGTTATAAATCATCGGTGAATTTGTGTTTTTTGTTTTTAGGAGAAAACCACGGAGGAACCTAAACGTAATCTCATTTCTCTCCGGGTCCAGTGTGCTAAAAACCATTTTCTTAGGACAGAAACATAATTTCATTTTTTCGGTTCCATCTTGCTAAAAACCGATGAGATGATCTAAACGTAAACCATAGAGACCTAAAAATTTCCATTTTCTTAGTGGTGACATGGCGGTACGAACTCTCTATTTCATAATTTCATTTTATTATTGTTTGTTCCATCTTGCTAAAACGGATAGGTCCTTCGATGAGATGATCTAAACGTAAACCATAGAGAGACCTAAATGTAATTTCATTTTTTTTTGGTTCTTTCCGCTAAAAACTGACCAGAGGACCTAAATATAATTTTGAATTTTTCAGAGGTCCTTTTCATTAACGTGGTGACATGGCGCGGCTGAGGACTCTCTATTTCTCTCTACTATAATGTCCACTATAATGTATAGTATACATTGCTTAGTGTGGAGGAGATAGGAGCATAAAAAATAAAAAATTAAGCCAACATTAGTCGACTGTATTACAAGATGTCGGATGATGGTAGTCTTAGAGATCCGGTAGTGATAGTATAAAGATATTTACTGTAGAAACTATCTTTAAAATATATACAATATTCTCGCAAAAATTTCTCATTCAACGAGTCGCAAAAATTTCTCATTCAGCCAGTCAGAAATATTTCATTCAACCAGTCACAAAAATACGACTAATTTTTTTAAAATGATTTTAACGTTTTTTCTGGTGCACCTTAATTTTCCTCCTCCGGCCATTTTTTTTTCTTTCACGCGCGCCTTTTTTTCCCTGCACTGTGCGCGCAGATTTCCTGCAATCCGCGGGAAATCATTTAAAAAATTAATAAAAAATATTCCGCGGATTATGTACGCTGAATTTCACTGTTTATGAAGTACTTCTGTAATTCTATCCACGCATCGGCTAAAACCGTAATTTTTTCTCCCCAAAGACTAGAACAGTACAAAATTCCTCCCGCGCGTCGTGAAAAAATGAATAAAGTTTCCTCCGATCCGAGCAAAAAAACGTCCACAAATAAAAACAATAAAAAAAACCGTCGACAAATAAAAACCGTGAAAAAAACCGCAAAAAAAATCCAAAATTATTCCACTGACTCCATCAGCAGAAAATTAAAAAATATTAAAAAAATTAATTCCGCTGACTCCATCCGCGGAAAATTTAAAAAATACTAAAAAAAAATTTCCGCGGATGAGGGGAAAAAAAAAATCCGCAGTTCTCTAGAAAAAATAATCCCCCGCGCTGGATCCGCGGAAAATTGCTTAAAAGATTTAAAAAATTTATTCCGCGAAATGGATCTACGGAAATTTACTATCTAGAAACTAGTTTTGAAATTTTATCGAAGTATCGGCTAAAAACGTAATTACGTTTTCACGTTCGGCTAGAACAGCAAAAAAAAAAAAATCCCCAGTCGTAGTGCAACTTCTGTGGTCTGTGGCTCTGTGCAACCTAGAATCGGAACAGACGAACAGCCCGAACTTCTAAGCCAAGCCGTGACGCCGTGTGAACTGTGAACAGCTCCGCCGGCCGGTCCACTACCTTTCGCCATCCAGACTACAGAGACCAGGAGAATCACATCGACCCAGAAGCGTCCTTCCTTCCTCACTCATTTCCTCTCACCGGTGATCGCATTTCTCTAGCGCCGCAGCCCCAATCCCCATCAAACCCTCGATTGGCACAGCCCAAGCCACCCCAGATCCAAACCCACCTCCACACGGTTCTCCCAGTCGCCGCAGTTCTTGCCATCTTTTTTTGAAAACAGCCGTTCTTGCCATCTGGTCAAGCAGAAAGGTACAAACTCCGGCACTCTTGGCATAAACCTCTCCCTTTGCTGTCCTGGCTTCGATCTTTGGAATTTCTCACCAAGATTAGATTTCCTTCCCTGGCTTGGGTCGCTGACCTTTGGTTTTCGTAGGTATTTGGGAGTTCTTGGAGGAATTCTGCATACGTTGTTGTGCAGCTTAATACTAACTTTTGCAGAAGTGACCCTCCAAATTAAGAGTCGACTGTAGGGTGTGGATCGTCCGATCCACGTATCGGATAATCCGAATTAGCTCAAAAGTAGATAAATAGTATTTTACTACAGTATTATAGACAATATTTTGTATAGTAAAAAATCTCTACATCCGTTTACATCGAATGGTCCTGTAAAAACTGTTTAAATGGTAGGACCCACGGGAGTGCACGCGAACTAGCTCCGGCCTTCGCCGCTCCTCTGGAACCTGCACACTGCAGTACTGCACACCTCTCACCAAGTCATCACACACTCCCTACCACGCCTAAGTAAAAGCTCCTTTTATTCCTCCTCTCCACCTTTCTCACCCTTTTCTTTAATCCTCCATAGTCTCCAAGAAACTTAATTGGATCTGCGACGCGCGCAGCTGAGCTTCCGGTCAATCCACCGCATTTCTTTAAGCCCATCTCCTCTGCACTTTAACCAATAATTAAGAACTCTTAATTATAGTGTCGAGTTAAACTCCCGAGAAACAGAAGCTAGAGAGCCTACCAAGAACCGAGAGTCCGAGACAGCGCACTCAAAGATAACGCAGCTCCAAGACCTCCTCGGATTCTCTGTGTCCTGTGCGACGAAGAGCTTCCCGTTTCCCACTGCCACAGGACTCTAGGACAGACAGGAGTGCTCCAGTTCTTGCTTACTCCAAAGGACAAGAAGTCTTTCTTGGTGCTATCTTTGTTTGTGGTGAATTCTTTTGTGTGTTGTGTGTTTGGAAAGGGAGAAGGAGGAAGAAGGGCTCCTCTCTGGAGTCTGGGGACAAAATCAGGTGGCTTATATCTTCTCTTTTCTTGTTGGTTTGTTCCCTTTTCCTTGTCCTGTTCTCGCGATTGCGATGTTGCCATTTATTGCGTTCTTTTGGAGCCTTGTGATCTTTTCTGCTCGAGGCTTTTTACCAACTGAGATTTCTTGCAAAGGGATGACATTTTAACAGAGGAAAGGGAGATCAAGTGTTCTTAAAGCCTTGTTCGTCGATGTCCTGAAAACTTTTAGGTGTTTCTTTCTCTCTGCTCTTGTGCTGATGTTTCGCCGCTTCGCCTGAACAGATCGCTTATCTAGCCCCCGACCTCATTTTTTTTGCGTATTTAGGCCCCTCGCGCACGCATTTTACCGCGCCGGCGAGAGCGGCGCCGCGGGGGCGGGCGGAGGGGGCTGTGTGCCACATATGCGTGCCCGAGGGAGCTAGATTTGCACAAAATGAGGTTCACGTGGCTAGATAAGGGATGAATTCGCTTCGCGTTTCTTGGGGCTTCAGATTTCTCTGTTCTTTTATGATGATTGTTTTGCTTGTGTGCTGTGAGTTTTTACAAATTTGGCTTCTGGGCGAATGCAACTTATCATGATTAGGCGGCGATTAAATTGGGAATCTTCTTTCCTGATGTTCTGAGAGGTGCCTGCTCATTCTTGTGATATTTGGGTTTTGTGGAGAATTTTGCAGTTTCCTTCTATGATTGGAGAACAATTCACTCACTATAGGCATGCAAATTAGCCCGCTTCCTCAAAGATTACTTTTTTTAGTAGCAGAAAATTTATTTAGAAACATATTAATAGTAGCAAATCTGGTTTTCATCTTCACTTTTCTGTCTTGTAATTTCTGCTGCAAAAGATTGCCCCTATCATTCGGCGTCAGTTTAAATCATATTTATTTCGTTCATTTGGAAGAAGAAAACCGATTCTTTGATCCCAATCAATGCACACTGCACAATTTCTTGCTTTCTGGAGCTAGTTAATTACGCAAGTACTTCGAACTGCCTCGATTCTCTGAACCACATTAATGTCCCAAATTTGTTTCATTATGTTGAGGATTCGGGGGAAAATCAGAGAGATTGATCCTTTAAGATCATATATTTTGTGTGTACTCTACAAATGTGAATGCATTGCTTTCACTTCACATCATTAATGTCTTGATTCGCTCAATTATCGCCCCAAGATACATTTTAAATTTCGGGAGTTCTATTTGGTAAAAGTAGTGTCGTCTGTTCCTGTTGAATGATGGAAATAATTTCAATGGTGTTGATATTTCAGTTTTGATCAAGAGCTTCTGAGAAGTATCCCTGGACCATAACTAATCAGATGCTTGGGCGCAACAATATGTGGTCCAAGAGGCTGAAGGGCGTGGTGATGTTATTAACCCTCATGGTTTTCAATATCTCAGGTACTCTAGTTCATCATAATTTCTAGTACATGATTATGGTTTTAATCTACCTCAGAGCTTTCCATATGATTAGTAGTACTTCATCGTATTAATGCATCTTCCATTCTGACTTCCCAAAGTGTGGCTGAGGCTACTCTGACACTGAAAATTTGTTATGTTGAACTGAGAAAAAAAGAACTAAATATATGTAATTATACATCTGTTTCTTTTATCGAAATTTTCTTTACATATTTGTTGCTACACTCTGTTGTAGGAGCATTTGTTGGTATCAATGTTGGCACCGACATGTCAAACCTGCCATCAGCATCAGACATAGTTTCTATCCTGAAAGCAAAGAAGATTCAACATGTTCGCTTGCTTGATTCAGATCATCAGATGCTAACTGCCCTTGCGAATACTGGAATAGAAGTGATGGTTGGGGTTCCAAATGATCAGCTACTTCGTGTGGGGCAGTCACGTTCTACAGCTGCTGATTGGATTAATAAGAATGTTGCTGCATACATTCCAGCGACTAACATCACATATATTGCTGTGGGTAATGAAGTTCTTACTACCGTTCCAAATGCAGCTCTTGTTCTTGTACCTGCGTTGCAATTCCTCCAGGCTGCACTGTTGGCTGCAAACCTCAATACCCAGGTGAAAATTTCAAGTCCTTATTCAACAGACATGATCTCCAAGGCATTTCCCCCCTCTGCTGCCACTTTCAATTCGACATGGAGTTCAATAATGTTTCAGTATCTTCAATTTCTGAAGAATACAGGATCTTCCTTCATGCTGAATGCCCAACCTTATTATGGCTATGTCAAAGGGCAAGGCGTATTCCCCTTAGAGTACGCCCTGTTCCGATCACTCAATCCCAACAGTCAAATCGCAGATCCCAACACTAATTTGTTCTATACCAATATGTTTGATGCTATGGTTGATGCTACTTACAACTCAATACAAGCAATGAATTTCACTGGGATTCCTGTTATGGTCACAGCTTCTGGCTGGCCATGGCATGGTGGGCCAAACGAGCGGGCTGCTAATGTTGATAATGCTTTGGCTTACAATACAAACCTGATACGCCATGTACTAAATAATTCCGGCACTCCTAGCCAGCCAAATAATCAAGTAAGCACATACATCTTTGAGTTGTTCAATGAGGATCTTCGGTCTGGACCTGTTTCAGAGAGAAATTGGGGCATCATGTTTCCCAATGCAACCACAGTGTACTCCCTGACATTTGAAGACGTGGCCACAGCTAATACAGATTCAGCAGCTTTACGTGGGACGTATTGTGTGGCAAATTCAACAGCACCCCCTAGTTCATTGAAGCAAAGCTTGGATTGGGCATGTGGCCCTGGCTCCGCAAACTGCAGTGCAATTCAACCTGGGCAGCCATGCTATAAATCAGATGACATTGTAGCTGTTGCTTCATATGCTTTCAACGATTATTACCATAGAACACAAGCAAGTGGTGGTACATGCAACTTTAATAGCACCGCAATGATAACGTCCACTGATCCAAGTAAGATGCATTCTTCTCTTGATTATCCATTTCCCCACTTTTAGTGGGAAATATAAATTTTGCACAATCATTAATTACCTGATGTAGGTTCAATTACTCCCGTATGGTTGGCACTTGGCATAATTTTTATGTATCCTTGGTCTCAGCACTAAAAGTGACATTTCACGATACCAAATTTAGCACTAACATGTTTGTGTGACATTTAGCAATCTTCACAAATCCTCTGATCTGATGGTTAACTAAACGTGACATTTCACAATACTAAAAGAAAGCTGCTTATATGACTATATCTCAAGGCAATTTTGATGAAGGTTTTCACCTAACCATTAGTCACCAAAGATGCTTTGATCTGTGTTTTTCATTGCACAAAAGCAACACTATATTTCTATTTTTTTATTCTCTAAGCCCTTTTTAATCTGTCAGCACAATATATTTGTATCGTAACACATTTCTCCTGAAGACTTTATGTTGGTTAGTCTGGTAGGTAACCAGCTCAATATCTTGCTGATTTGTGGCTAAGTTTCTCCCAGCAATGTACAGACATAGAAACTTCTGTATACAACATGGGAATAATTTGGCAATTTTGGTTAAGTAAGATATGTTTAACATATTCATGCCTACCCCCTTACATTTTAGAATCTACATGATTTCCATGAGGGCCAAGGGCTTCTCGTCATGCGGCATGTATAGATGGAAATAGAACTGAAAGCAGCAAGTAATTGCAAATGAATTTGTTTGCCCATTCATGACTTGGCTTGCCTGTTCTTCATATGACTCACTATTGGGCATCAATGGACGCCTTGGAGCTGTAAATACAAGGAGAGGTTTGTTTTTTTATGTCTGTCCAATGAGGCCATGATAAACCATATGTAGGAATGTGAGAGCCAGTTAAAATAGGACTCAGTGCTTAGAGTTGCTACATCTATTCATGCTAATGTAAGATAAAACACTTACTTTTAGTTGGTTAAATAATTATGATCACCATCTTGTAGTAACATTTTCTAATGAGAAAATTCCCTAAATGCCATTGAAGGTTACCCTGATCCCTTCCATGCCGCTGGAAAAAAATGTGGTTCCCTCCATGCCACTGAATTTCTACTTTATGCCCCTACTTGCCACTACCGTCACTTCCGTTAGGTCCGTTCGCCGTTAACCCTAAAAGCCCGCCAGATTTTTCTCAATATGCCCAAATTACCCACGGTTCGAGTTGGTGCATTCTGCTGCACCCCGGCCAGGTAACAATTTGGTATCGAGCAAGGCGAACCAGGGAGGAAGAGCGTGCGACATCCGGATGGAAGGAAGGGTGGTGGTATTGAGGAAGAGATGAAGGGAATGAAGGCGGACATCCGTGGAGTTGAAGGGATGTTTGGGGAGATGATGAGGATGTGGAAGGGCAAGCGGTGGCGGAGATGAGGAATGTGCAAAGCGGTGATCCGAAGGTCACAGAACCCGAAGGTGATGGCCGGTGGAAGCGCTGGCCGGGCATCGCAAGCAGGTGAAGGTGGCGATCGTGTGGGAGGAGGAAGGCCTCACGGTGAACATCATCCAGTGCGGCGTGGAGGCCATGGACGGGCGGAGGAGGAAGATGATCGCCATTGGACGCCTCGTCTTCCAAGGTTGGATCTTCCGGAGTATGACGGACAAGGAGACCCGTTGAGTTGGCTACGTCGGTGTGAGCGCTATTTCCGCGTTCACAAGATCAAGGAGGAGGAATGGGTTGAGATTGCAGGCTTGCATCTTTCGGGGGAAGCGCAAGACGTGTTGGACAATTGGCAGGAGGAAGAGCCGTGGATCGCATGGGAAGATTTCTATGATGCCTTCATCCAAATGTTTCTGTGGCGATCCAGCGATGGGTCCGTTAGGAGATTTGGCAAACTTCAAGCAGGGAGGGCAAAGTGTAGATGATTATGTTCGCGAGTTTGAGGCTTCGGCTAGGGTTCCAGGATCTGCAGGCGCACCACTCGAGTTGTTTATGGCAGGCCCCGACTCGAGCGGTAGGGCCGGGTTAGAGAACGTCCTCATGATTTGGCGAGAGGTGTCAGGCTGGCGGGAAGGCGAAGCGGAAGGAGGCATGGATTGCGGAGGCGGAACAACGTTGGACCCAGTCTGGGCGAGGAAAAGGAGGAATTCAGCATGGGAAGTTTTTCCGGTTCCATGGGGCCGTGAGCATTGGGAAGCGGGCGGTTATTGAGGCGCCCACGGATTGATGGTCGAAGCGATTCGGTGGTCGGCGATAAAAGCACCCGGTTCATACATGCCAAGCAAAGGGTATCAGTGGAGGAGGAATATCGAGCACTGGTGAGGTAGGGCAATCTGCGTGGTGAGCATGCAAAACACTGCTGGGTCGACTCCACCGATTGAGGTTGTCGGCGGATCGATTCGCGAAAGGAGGGCAAAGGACTTTGTTACAAGCTGCGACAGCACGTCTATACTCGCGGTCACAAATGTAAAAAGGTCATTTCATCTGGAAGTGGAGGAGAACAGGGGCGTGGAGGAGGAAGGAGAAGAGTTAGAGGTCGAGATAGCGATGGAGGCCGCATTGTCTATGATTGCAGCGGTGGGGCCTAAACAAGGAGATACCATGCAAGTGGAGATTGAAATGAAAGGCAAGAAATGGTTGGGGCTGATTGATAGTGGCAGCACGCACAATTTCATGAGTGCATATGCCGCCCGACAGTTGGAGAAGGAAGGAGCAGTGCGCACGGAGGGAGGAAATAATCAGCGGGTCAAGGTGGCTGACGGGTGGCACCTACCATGCCTAGGCAGCCTAGAAGTCGAGTTTCTCATACAAAACCCAGATTTGTCGCTCCATTCATTGCTACCCATTGACTCCTTTGATATGATATTAGGAGTTCAATGGCTGAAGTCTCTAGGGAGATTACAGTGGGATTTTGGGAAGCTTACAATGGAGTTTGAAGAGAATGGGGAGGAGGTGAAGTTGCAGGGGTTGTGTAGGAAGAAAAAGGCCAAGATGCTGCAGGTCAGTATGGAGGAAATGAACTTATGGGAGGCGCTTTTGGATTCATATGAAGATATATTTGAGGAACCCCAGGGGCTGCCACCGGCTCGAGCCTGTGACCATCGAATTCCGTTAGAGGCTGGAACTAATCCGATAGCGGTGCGCCCTTATGGATATCCATATCGGCAGAAGGATGAGATCGAAAAACAATGTGAGCAGATGTTGCAGCAAGGCATTATCCGACCGAGTCATTCTCCTTTTTCGTCGCCGGTCTTATTGGTGAAAAAAGGCGGATGGGACTTGGCGGTTTCGTGGACTATCGCCGATTGAATGAGAAGACGATCAAAGACAAATTTCCAATTCCGTGTCGAGGAGCTCTTGGGCCGAATTGGGAGGTCCGATACTTCACCAAGTTAGATTTGAGATCGGGTTACCATCAGTCTTGCATGCGAGAGGATGATATTATGAAGACGGCTTTTCGGACACACCATGGCCACTACGAGTTTCTAGTGATGCCATTTGGACTGTCCAATGCACCCTCCACCTTTCAAGCCTTAATGAATGAAGTGCTTGAGAATTCTTGCGGAAGTTCGTCTTTGGTTTTCTTTGATGACATCTTAATATATAGCCGAATCGGAGGAGGAACACAGAAGCATGTGGGAGCGATCTTTGGCAAATTGCGGCAGCACAGTTTGTATTTGAAAAAGTCGAAATGCGCTTTCGCGCAAGAGAAGATTGGATATTTGGGGCATATCATTTCACCGTCGGGGGTGGAAGCCGATCCAGCTAAGATTCAAAGGTGGAGGTGGCGCGACCAACCACGATTCTGAGTTATGGGATTCTTGGGTTTGGCTGGGTATTATCGGAGGTTTATCAAGGATTATGCTAGTATTGCGGATCCCTTAACGGCACTTTTGAAGAAGAATGGATTCGGGTGGAATTCGGCAGCAGAGGAGGCTTTCGGCAAGCTGAAGAGGTCTTTGGTTTCAGCTCCCGTGTTACAAATGCCCGATTTCTCGTTACCTTTTGAAGTGGAGTGTGATGCGTCAGGAACTGGTATTGGGGCTGTCCTCCACCAAAACGGACACCCGGTGGCGTATTTCAGTAGGAAGTTGGCCGAGCGTCATCGGAAGCTTCTTACCACTGACGAGAACTTATTGGTTTGTCCAAAGCGGTTCGTCATTGGCGGCCGTACCTATAGGGGCAAGGGTTTACCGTATGACGCAGATCATGGAAGTCTCAAATTCTTATTGAACAGCCTTGATCACTCCTCCTCAGCAGCATTGGTTGAGTAAGTTGATGGGGTTCGATTTCGGTGGAATACAAGCCGAGCAAGCACAATAACGCAGCGGATGCATTATCCGGACACGGAGGAGGGCAGCAGTGTCTTGCTGTGACAATTGTGCAAGACATGACCCGTCGCAATGGTTAGAAGTCTTTGAAGAATGACCAGCGGTCCAGACAAGGTCTTGTTGGTCACAAGCAAGATCGATGATCGCAAATCGGCTACAACACCACCAACCGTTCACCGGGAGGTCAAGGAAGGGTTAGTATACCGCGAGGGCAAGTTGTGGGTTCCCGAGCGTCACCTCTGGTTGAACTCATGATTGCGGCGGTGCATGATTTAACACACGAGGCGATCAAAAAAGACTCTCCATCGTCTTGAGCTATGTATTGGTGGGATCATCGAAAGAAATGTCAGGCGAGTTTGTGGCGAAATGTGCCATATGTCGTGAAGATAAAGCGAGTACCCAAGCTCCAAATAGGTCTTCTGCAACCGCTCAACATTCCTCATCAAGTGTGGGCGGACATCTCGATGGATTTCATTCTTGATCTTCCAAAGTCCCAAGGTAAAATGAAACCTTATTGGTCGTGGTCGACCGCCTCTCCAAATATGCACATTTCCTTCCTCTTACTAGACCCACCAACGTGTGAAAGATCATAAAGTTATTTTTGATCAGATTGTGCGGTTACATGGATTGCCGAGTCTATTGTTTCGATCGCGACCAGTGTTCCTTAGCGCCTTTTGGCAAGGACTCTTTAAGCGGAGTGGGACAACCCTGTTGCTTTCACCGCATATCATCCACGACGGATGGCCAAACCGGAAGTGGTGAAACAGGACTATTGAGATGTACTTACGGTGTTTGGCGGCAAAAATCCCTCTTCTTGGGTGCAATGGGTTCCTGGGCGAGAATCTTCATTATAATACCTCCTTCCATTACGCTCATCGGCTCACGCCATTTGAATTGGTATATGGGCGAGCACCCCTCCGCCGCTTCCATATCATGAGGCTCCACTAGCATTGATTCGATGGATTGTACTTTGGTAGATCGGGATGCTCTTCTTGACAAGCCAAAGCCCAATTGTTGCATGCTCAACACAGATGAAGCGATATTATGACGCTGAAGCATAGGGAGGAGCATTTGAAGTGGGTTCGTGGGTGTGGCTCAAACTTCAAAGACACGAACAGCGATCGGCTCATGATCCAACCTCTGGTCAAGTTGTCCCTCGTTTCTATGGTCCTTTCCAAGTTCTGCGGCCGAGTGGGTGAAGTGGCATATAAATTACAGCCAGGAGAGCTCTCGCATCCACAATGTCTTTCACGTCTCCTTGCTTAAACGCTTCAAGGGATTCCTCCCACAAATGGTGGAGCTTCCCACGGACTTCATCACGGCACTGAAGGCGATCGTCCGGAACCATACCAATTGTTGGCACAGAGGTTCCTTAATGGCCACCGGCAATTCTTGAGTACACCTGGACGAAGTCGGCGATGGGCGACTGGATGGATGCCATTGTTCTTGGCGTTCCTTTCCGGATTGTAAGCTTGAGGACAAGCTTCGTTTCGAGGAGTGATGTTAGGGCCTACTGTGACAAGGTGTTTGTGAGCTTACTGTGGGTCGCTGCCTAAGGGAGGGCTGGCGCTTATTTGGCAACGGTTGTAAATAGGAAAGAGGAGGAATAAAAGGAGAGAATAAAGTCTGCTGTTAGTTAGGAAAGAATAAAGGAGGAAGATCTGGTGGCATGCATGCGGCTGGAGGAGGAGGAATAAAAGGACGCAGGGAGAATCAAGAAAGGACTTTTTGGCAATTGTTTCATTGGAAGAACAAGGCGGTGGCTCCGACAACAGCCCTATCCAAGGCGCCGGCGAAGACGGTGAGTTCTTCAACGTCAAGTCTGCGACCCGGTCTCCGGCCGGGAACTCGAGCTTACGAGTTGGTGCATTCTGCTGCACCGGCTTGTAACAGTTCCACATATCAGCATATTACCCTTCTCGAGCCCAACCATGGTCACCACACCACCCCAACATATCTGCAAGTTGCTGCTCTACTCCTTGTCTGCATTCTCAGACTCCAGCCACCTTGCCCAGCATGCCCCGGCTGGTTCAGATCGTTGGCCTGGTCTTGCAGGGATGCAGTGGCACTGGCGGGAGAAGGGGAGGAGGACGGTGGGAGGTGGGGATGCAGCGACCCAAGTTGAGGTGCATCTCAGCGGTGAGCATGAGATGCAAGTTGATGGTGAGGATGATGCGTAGACCCACTTGCAAGACATTGACGCAGAGACAAGGCTGCTAGAGACGAAGGGGTTTCTAGCGGTTCCTCGACGGATCCAGTCGCCCCTTGCCGCACCGATGCCGGATCCATCTACCCCTGTCGTGCCGATGCTAGACACAGTCGCTCTCGCCAGTGTCGCCAGCCGCCTCCTCCGCTTGCTTCGGTCCTGCGACGCTGCCAGGTGGGACGACGAGAGGTGTAGGCAGAGGCATGGCTGAGGCGGGAGATGGAGGCAGCTGCCTCTGGTGGAGTCGGGGCAGGTGTTGATTTGGTTTGAGACGGTTTGCCCACTGGATGGAGACCATTGATTCGTCCTGTTTGGTGTTTCTTGCCCTATGCATGGAGCGGTAGGCCAGTGTGCATGGAGGAAGAGGAACAGGGCATAGGTGGAAGGGAGGAAGAACAAGGGTAGAAAAGACTTTTCACATGCCACTTAACAGCAAAGTGACAGAAGTGCGACGGGAGTGGCAAGGGAGGGCACAATACTGAAACTTGGTGGCATAGAAGGAATTGAATTTATTTCAGTGGAATAGAAGGGATCTTTCAGTGGGATGTAGGGAATTTTCTCTTTTCTAATATAAGGTGCTGTCTTATTAATTTCATTTAACTAGATCAATCGTATTTGCTGTTACATTGATCGTGCTATTGCCACTTTGTTTTGTTACATGAGCTTAACACAAAATTTCTCCTGGATTTAAATTTGCAGGCCATGGTTCATGCCATTTTGCAGGAAGGTGAGTCCTTGATGTTTTTGTAATAACGGTTCTAACCATTTTGCTGCTCTGTACTGACAATGAGGTGTGGTTCTCTGTTTGCAGCACCGGTTCCAATGGCAGCAGTGGTGGTGCGGCTTCTGGGCCTGTAGGCCCTGATAGCTCTTCTACACAATCTCAATCTTTCTGGTTGACTCACCTAGTCGCCGCACTGCTGCCCATTCTAGTTCTCCTGTAAAACATTGTAACCATGTTGCATTTTGGATGAGATGCCCGGAATTTATTGTGGATCTTGTCATTAGGTAGAGGGTAGGGAGCCATATTTGTCTTGCTGTGTTCAGGTAGATGGCATGTCTCTCAAAATCTGATGTCCTGGAAACGAATGAGCAAGATGCACCAATTTTGAATGTCAAGTTGGAAAACTCGATTGTGAATGTTTACTGTATCGCTTCAGTATTGAACTCTTGACCTAAATTAGTAACGTGGCCCGTATATTTGCACGGGCATCATTCTTAAAACATATTTACATGGTTTAGCGGTACTTATGTGATGGGTAATAAAAGAACTACACGAGGAAAATAAAGTGCTGCGGATCACATGAAAGAATTCAAATGTTAGAATTTTAGAACATTTATCAATTTGGTTTAATTTTCATGTTTCTAGAATTGGTTTCATTTGTGGTATAAACGCATAGCAGTACATGTTAAAACAAATAATATAGATTATATTGTTGGAAGGAAATAATTGTTAATCATTCAGTTAGTTAGATGTTTGTAGTCCAGCATCCTTCTCTCTCCTTTTCTTTTGAAAAAAGTCATGAAAATTGGGTAAACATATTGTTGGATTTTTATAAAATTGTACAAGTTTGATAATAATCTAAAAAATTTATTGTACTATCTTTAGTAGTGCAGGATCATACAAAAAAATTTCAAAATAATTGAACTTTATTTGTTATTTAAAAAAATCAAAAATAGAATGAATATAATTGGGACAATAACCTTGTTAGATTTTTATAAATTTTTTCGAGAGTAATCATGATCTAAAATTTATATGAAAGATTAAGAATTGCCTCGGTACCATTCAATAAAATTTGCAAAAAAATTTAACTTTTTTGTTTGGTCAAGGAAATCTATATAAGTACTGAACTTCATTTGTTATATTATATTTCAAAAACCAAAAAGAGAAAGAACATAAATGCTACTGTGCCTTTTGAGAATTTTATAAATTCATTGGAGTGTTATCATGATTCAAAATTTTATGTGATCGTAAACATTTTCTTATCACCCTTCTGTAAAATTTTCAAAATTTTTAAACCTTTTTTTATTACTAAATCAAATATATGTATTGATTATCGGTCTTTTATCAGGACGTAGCACTATCAGGATTTTTAAAAATTATTAAGCATGATCATCATCTAAAAATTTTATATAACTATTAATGCTACATCAAGACCATACAAAAAAATTTCAAAATTTTCTAATATATTTTGGACTATTTTTCCTTTCGTTTAAGTTTGTCGGTAATGCTTTTAACATGACAGTAGCACTGTTCGAATTTTCAAAAATTCATACGTCTTAATCATCATCTAAAAATTTTATGAGAATATTATAGATGTGTCAGAACCATCCAAAAAACTCAAAATTTTATAATCTCATTTGTTCTAATTTTCATTTAGTTCAAACTTGCTGGTCAGCGTTTTCTCAAGATAGTAGCAATGTTCGAATTTTTTAAAAAATTCAGGTTTGATAATCATCTGAAATTTTTAGAGAAATATCATCAATTTGTCAGGACTCTTCAGAAAAAACTTCAAAAGTTTTCGTCATCGTTTGACACACTTTTTAGTCAATGCAAAATGAGCAAAATTTTGGCAATTTCCTCGAATTTCAGATTTTTTTTCTGTGGCAAAAGTACCAGATTTGAATTTTGGTTTTTAGATTTCGACTAAAATTTATCTAAAATATTAAAATTTTGCTAAAGTTTTAAATTTCGGTCATATCTAATATTTTTCTCCAAACAAAATTTGAATCCTTGGCTAGTACCAGTAGTGATCAATACTTTTCCCGCAATAATGACTAACGTGCCAAAACCCTATATTTTATTGAGCCCAGGTCATCCCAACCCATCTGGGCCTACTAATTGGGCTCTGGACTTGGGCTACTAAGACAAAGTCTAGCCCAACCCATTATTCATTCTATTATAGGTCTACCTTGAGGGGTCAGGATTGAGCCGAATACTGGCCCATCCACGTGGAAGTTGAACACATGGATGGGCCGGGACCTCGTCCAAACCAGGCCCATATAAAATGAGACTGAAACAGATTTATTAAAGCCTCACCAAGAGTCTAAGACTTCAAGACGGCCCAGGTACTTTCCTCCCCCGGTCACCGTCACAGGCATGTCCTCCTCCTCCTCCTTCCCCACCTCCCGCTTCCCTTTCGCCGCCGGTGGCCCGCCGGTGGCCCCGGCGGAGGTGGCGGTGGCGGAGTTGGCGGCGGCGGAAGCAGCGTGCGGCCATGGGGTTCCAGCGGCGGGACATCGGTGTCGTCGTCGGGGAAGCGGATACAGAAGGAGTTACTGGACCTCAACGCCTCCGATTGCTCCGCCGGGCCCAAGGGAGACAACCTCTACCACTGGCTCTCCACCATCATCGGACCCGAAGGTATGATATTTATCCTTTCCGTTTCCTCCTCTCCAGTAGCCGATTCAACACAAGAAAAATATTGGGCTATGTGGGAATTTACTGATTCAAATTGCGGTTTTTTTTTTCGCTTAGATGCAGGACGTGGGGTGTAGAATAAACTAGTATCATAAGCACCTGCAGTTTGGTTTAACGCAGTGTTTGTCTTGTAGGGTCGCCGTATGAAGGAGGGATATTTTTCCTTGATATCGTTTTCCCACTTGATTATCCGTTCAAACCCCCCGCGGTAAGAGCTAAGAATTCACTTTTTTATTTTGCTAGCATTTTCTTTTGTGTCATGTTGGTTGGTTGAGTTGAGGTGTGCAGCGCATAGAAAGTTTTTCTGGATCTTGCAAGCTTAAGTTCTCTAGAAGGAATGTGACATTCGGTTGTGGTAACTCTGAATATACAAATACTGAAACAATGTTTTATTTCTAATTCTGCTTGTTGTGCAATTGGAATCATAAATTTGCTCATTAAGATCACTCTTCCTAGTTAATGGAATGAAAACCATGTAAACAGAGTATTACTAAACGATGAACTTTGGCATGCTTCAGTAAATGAACAGGAAAATTTGTCAAAAGTCCATTATCCCCAACTTTCTACGGTCCATTGCCTTAATTTAGTAAAATTTCTTTAGCCTAGAAAGAGAAAATCTTGTCTGTCAAGAATCAAGATTCATCTAGAAACACCACACCTCAATGGGCAACTTTGGGGAAACTGGGAGGCATGTGTTTGAGGGCATGCCAGCAAAGAGTGGAACGTGTAGAATAACCTAGATGAGAAATGGATCATCTAAAGTGAGTTTACTTTGTTGCTAATCGAAGCTACCTTTGTTTCTGAAGTGAAGTGCATCTGTTTTTAAGTGTGATATGACATTTCATGTCTTTTCAATATGATCTTGATTATGTATTAAGAAAACTTCTCTGAAGTTTCTGTTTCACTGTTGGTATTCAGGAAAAATAACTGTGCAGAGTTGCTAAGGTGTTATTTTCCTAGGTGATCACCTGACCTATGTTCTTGCATGCTTTTGGTTGATACATTGTCAGAAAATGATTTTACAAAGAAAGGTTTTGTCCATTGGAAGCCTTACTAGTATGTGCTTGGACATCGCCTTTACCATGTGTTGACATATTGTTTGTAGTTTGTGAATCTTGTCTTAGAGTACAAGCCTATAAGAGAATGTGATAAATAAGGAAAGCTTTCTAAATGCAGATTTTCCATCCATTTAGCAGTGTTATTGATTTGTCAGTATCCACCTGCTGGCCATAGCCTCACCAACACTTTGTGGAGGTGGCCAACACTGCCACCGTCTTTGTCCAGGCATCCAGCTATTACCTTTGATTGATGATGCCTTGATGGTAGGTTGAAATTTGAGGGGTCAGAAACAGACAACCTCCTTTTCTAGATCTCAGCACTAGAACAATGCTGACACTACTTTCACCCACCACAGCCCTACAGTGTCCTACTTTTACCATGACCAGCACATGGACCTAAGCATACACCAAATGCAGGCCACCACAACAACCATACTAAAGCTACTAATGTGATATTCCAAATAATATACCTGTAGTATGTGAATTTTCTCACGGTTATCTGAAGAGATTATCACACAATTACACTGTAGCATATACACTATACGGCTCTGTCATGGTGATGTTACTATCATGACTTTATTTTTGACATTTCAATAGTTAAGGGTATTCTTAGGTTATTTCACTCTTCTAGTCGAGTGTGTCAAATTTTCAATACATTATGTTTGGATGGCACAAATTTAGTTTCACTACTGTAATTTTAATCAGTATTTAAGCACTAGGGCACCTTGTGCTGACAATTGTGCTGTCACTCTCCTAGGTGACTTTCAAAACAAGGATTTACCACTGCAATGTTGACTCCACTGGGAAAGTGAGTTTGGACATTTTGAAGGATGGCTGGAGTCCAGCTTTAACTATTTCAAAGGTGCTACTGGCCATCAAAGCCATCATCACAAATCCGGATCCATGTATGTTCCAACATTACCAGAATCATTTTCTGAACTGTCTTCCATAAGAAAAAACATGGAATCCGGTTCAAATTAATTCTGCTGTCCACACTGCTGTTGCCTCATTTCTACTGAAAAGTCTTTCGTTATTTTTTATTTTGTTTTTGCAGACAACCCACTGGCGCAGAGCATTGCACGTTTATACTTGACTAATAGAACCAAGCATGATGAAATAGCTGCTGAATGGACAATGAGGTTTGCAAGATAGGGAGTTCTGTCTGCAACTAAGCAAGATGACTGACTCTGTAAATGAATAAACTTTGATTTGGCCCGAGATGGAAAATGTTGGCAAAGGACCAATACTGTGTTTAATCTGAGTTGTGACACAAAGATGTACTTTATGTTCGAGCATTATTGTACTTTATCTTCTCCCAACTTATGAGCTAGTTTCTGAAATGCAGTTTATTGAACCCTGGACAAGTGGACATCAGGACCTATTTGACGCTAATGTAATAATTTGTTCAAAGGAAAACTTTTAGGTTACTATGAAAGGTCAAATGATCAAACACTGTTTCTACATTGCAATTGTGTGTATTTATTCATTTATATCTAGTCAAACTACGTAAAGTCGTGTGTCAAACTTGAAACCAAATCTTGCTCTTAGGTTGTTGGAGAATAGCTTCAATCGTACAGGAATTTTCTTTATTTATATAACTCTGCGCATTCGTTGTACAGTGATTCATGTTACTATATTGTCATCCAACAAAATACTATCGTGGTGTACTAAAAGCTGATTTAAGAATAAAGATGTCAGATGTTCGAGGCAGAATATTGGTCACTTGCCTACTGACTCTTAACTTCAATCTCACTTCATGTAGGAATTAAAAGCTACTAGGACAAGTACTAATCTTCCAAATGGCCAAACCAGACCTCATCTCTGAAATGGACATTTCACCAGTTCACCGGTTACCAGTACGGACTGCACATCTATACACATCAGACGACCTATTTGTACTCCATCCCAGAGAAGGAGCGAGCAACCCTTTCTGGTGTTCTTTCTCCTCTGACCACAATGGCCACCGAGTGTGATGTGAACAAATCTCGCCGCTTTGATCTTGGCATGTCGAGGCGAACACGAAGATCGATAAGCCTCGTCGCTTGTTACCAAGATCAGTATATGCCGCCCTTGACACAACAGGTACACCAAGATGCCAAGCTGAAGACCTTGTTCCAGTGTCAAGATACAGAGCTGCAGGCACCCCAGCAATGTGAGGGTGCAGAGCAGCAGACGCCATATCTATACGAAGATCAGGACCTGAAGATTCCAACACCATATCTGTATGTAGATCAGGACCTGAAGATTCCACAGGGGCCACACCGACAGCAGTGCGAAGGTTTTGAGAAAAAGGCACCAAAGCAATATCAAGATGAGCAGAAGAAACCACAGCAATATCGAGATGAAGAGCAGAAGAAACCACAACAGTATCAAGATGAAGAGCAGAAGACAGAACAGCAATACCAAGATGAGGAGGAGAAGACACCAGAGCAATACCGAGACGAGAAGCAGAAGACACCAGAGAAATACCAAGATGAGGAGCACAAGACAGCTAAACAATGCCAAGAAGAAGATGAGAAGGCATCAGAGCAGTATCAGGCTCTATCAGTGTCTACAACATTTTATCAGCAAGCAGAGCAAACTGCGGAGCAGTATCAGGATGAAGGGCAGAAGGCACAGCAGGAATGCGAAGATCCGGAGCAGAAGGCCTCGGAGCGATGTCAAAGCGTAAGCAAGCTGATCACGCCACCGGCTGTCGACGACGTGCCCCGGTTTTCCCTTCAGGAGCTGATACAGGAGAAGCAACTTCTCATCGGAGAAGCAAAAACGACCGGCAAGTTCAGCTACCTGGAGAAGGAGAATGTCCTTGCCGATCATAAAGCCCCTGGAGCAGCGGCAAGCGGCGGCGCGACATTGGCTATGGTGATAAAGCGGCCCGATGGAGGTAAAAAATCGATGGGAGTGATACGGCGGTGCGTCAAGGCCTTGAACCAGATGATCAAGACCAAGCATGTGTCCAAGAAGAACGTACCTTTCTAAGTAAGCATATGGAGTTATGTCAGGTCCTGGTTTCTTAATAGGTTCTGCACATCTCAGAATAATGCACGGTTTGTGCAAAAAACCAAGTTTTGGGGATGATGCAAGATGTGCAAAATCTGCTAAGAAACTCCACAGCAAGGCGCAGCGTCTACCTAGAACAATAAGCTGTGGAATTTAGTCGTAGATCATCAGTCCGTTGTTAATCTGAGAAGTTGTTTTACTGCATTCGATCAATTATGTATTTACTCACTGCTGCGCCGAGCAAAACATCAGGCTATCTAGATCAGGCCCTGGATGTATGTTCTGCAAAGTTACTGTATAGAAGTATGAACACGATGGAATTGCTCAGTTCTACCGACGCTTTTCTTCTAGGACAGAAAGTGTGTTGGTGCACACTCCCTTTCTTTCTTTTTGAGTCACATCCCCTTTCCATTTGGTGCATGATGAATGCTAAGAGTACAAGTTAGTGAGGTGAAAAAGAGGAGAAAGAGTGCAAGCCTGTGAGGAGCTCACGAATCATGATTGAGGCTGCAACATGTGTGTGCTTCATCACATAGTTCCGATCTTTTCATGATCTATCACAACTTTTCCTGTTGTCAACTTTTGCTAGTTTTGCTAGAGCAGTTGCTCTTTTAAAAAGAACATCCTTATGCTACACTTGAGTGTGAGCTTCTGTTTGATAAAGGAGTTTTGTGACACCAACTGACATGTAGGCCAAAATGCATGGAATCTAGAGGATCCCTCATTTTGGGAGTGTTATGAAATTCTGAAAAGAAATGTTGCACAGAGCCATCCTGTCGAAAGGACAAAGTGGCTTAAAAAAAGGACTTGGAGAAAATAATGACGCGTCTCTGTAAATCTGAAAATGTTGAAAAATTGATCTACAATCCGTTGACGATAAATTTATTTAAGAGTTGAAAGGTCGCCCTGTCAAAAGGACAGAGCGGCTTCAGAAGGGAACTTAGGGGAAAAAATGACATATAGATATATGAAAATGAGGGGAAAGATTGATCAACACAAATTCATTAACGAGTTGCGACGTTTTTCCAAGCGTACTGAAAATTTACCTTCCATTTACAATTTTACTGCTTTAAAATTGGCCCGCCAATGTTTGAGTATACCGATGTCTAATTGTATTTACAATTTTAAGCTGCACACAAGTTTGCCAAAGCTTGCAACTCGTGTGCCAAATGCTGAGTGCATCATCCCATCAGCAGATCCACCTCACAGGCAGAGCTGCTAACTGTTTGGGCTCCTTGGCGATGAGTACAGTTCCACCATCGCAAATACTATAAAAATGAAGTTAAGTTTCCTTGGATAAGACATCGTTTTGAATCGTCAAATAGTTAAGTTTACTTGTAGTCCTAAAATTTCATGGCTCCGCCACTGCATCGTCCAATAGCGTGGGTTGCCCTGATTTTTATCAGGTTGCAGCTGTGAGCCCTCCACGTCAGCAGGATGGCGGAGCCAAAGGATTGGATTCCCGGCGCCGCGTGGCACCACGCGGCCGCGCTCGCAATCTCCTACCGGATAAGCCACCCCGGCTTCGCGCGCTTAGATCCCTTGAACTGCCGCGCACCACATAAGCCGTCGCGTCGTCTCACCACGCGCACACACACAGCAAACTCCACGACCACAACGCGCTCTTGCAGCAATGGCGCTGGTGTCCGCGTCGTCCTCCTCCACCGCCGTCGCGGCGCTGCCCATGAAAGGGCAGGCCAGCGCCGCGCGGGCGCCCTTCCTCGGCGGTGCCGGCAGGACGAGGCTGAGGGAGGCGCCTGCGCGGCCGTCGTTCGCTGTGCGCGCCGCGGCCCCCGACAGGCCCATCTGGTTCCCCGGGAGCGTCCCTCCGCCGTGGCTCGACGGCAGGTCAGTAGTACTTACTTGTCGGACGCATCCGTCGCCATGACAAAACGTATCGGCTAGTAGTTTGTATGATGTGACCGGCCGCCTGACAGTGTGTGCACGTGGCATTGATCTTGATGCAGCCTTCCCGGCGACTTCGGCTTTGATCCCTTCGGTCTTGGTAAGCTCCGATCAGTCGATCCCATGGCTTGTACCAGCAGTAATTTTCCTTTCGTCGTTCGTATAACGAACTGCTCAATTTGTTGGTTTTGTTGCTTGTAGGATCGGACCCCGAGAGCTTGCGGTGGAACGTGCAGGCGGAGCTGGTGCACTGCCGGTGGGCGATGCTGGGCGCCGCGGGCATCTTCATCCCGGAGTTCCTGACCAAGATCGGCGTCCTCAACACGCCGTCGTGGTACACCGCCGGCGAGCTGCAGTACTTCACCGACACCACCACCCTCTTCATCATCGAGCTCATCCTCATCGGCTGGGCCGAGGGCCGCCGGTGGGCCGACATCATCAAGCCCGGCTGCGTCAACACCGACCCCGTCTTCCCCAACAACAAGCTCACTGGCACTGACGTTGGGTACACACAGACATTTCTCCATCGATCTCCACGCATGCATCAAGCAAACTTGTTCCAAGTCTCTACATGATAATTAATAGGCTAATTGATGTATCTGTGTGCTGAAAATGTAATTAGGTACCCTGGTGGGCTGTGGTTTGACCCGCTCGGCTGGGGCAGCGGCTCGCCGGAGAAGATCAAGGAGCTGCGTACCAAGGAGATCAAGAACGGCCGCCTCGCCATGCTCGCTGTCATGGGCGCGTGGTTCCAGGCGGAGTACACCGGCACCGGCCCCATCGACAACCTCTTCGCCCACCTCGCCGACCCCGGCCACGCCAACGTCTTCCAGGTATGTACAATTAACACACAAGCATCTGAACTAATAATGCAGTACATTGTGTCAACCTTGATATGATTTGGATACTAATTAACTGGTGATTTGTGTGTGTGTGTGTTTGTATTTTAGGCCTTCACCCCCAAATGATCGCAAGTCCGAGTTTAGCAGTTCGAGGAGTACGTGCTACCATGGGAAGAAAGATTGTTGGTTGATGCAGCTTACTTTTTTTTCTGCGGGGAGTAGATTATCGCGAACGATGATATGTAATTGTGGAGCAATGCATGCACGCCTGTTGATTGTGTATTTGTGTACTATGGTGTAACTGATTGATGTAAAAAAAAGTTAATACTCTCTTAGAAGTCATGTTCCCTTCACTGAACCGAAGTCTTGATCTGTGTAATACTGCTCGAGTACTCGTAATGTTTGACGATACGTAGCACGGATACATAGTTTACGACACCTTGAGGCCGGTTCTTGCGTAACATAAGTTGAAAACTTCACATGGCTAATAGCATCATCCCTCAATTAAAGATTGCAAGTTTCCTGAGATTCTACGCAGCCACGTGTCGCTGTACACACATTTGCGAAGAACCCCATCCGTTTCTTCAAGTTACGGATAGATCCCTGTAGATTACGAATAGGTTCTTCGTGATTTTTTGTGAGGAGAAGATTTTTTTTCTAAATCGCGTTTGGGTACCTCGTGCGCCGTTTTACGGAAAAAAAACTTCCGTTAAATTCAAATCGCGAACAAGCCCTTTTCTAATTTTTAGGATAGCGGACAGGTCCAAAAACGTAACATTCAGGTCCTTACTCTTTACGTCTAGGTCCTTTCTTCGTTTTTCTCGGGAAAAAATGTTTTTGTCACCAGAAATATGTGTGCAGACTTTGTTCCCATCTCGATTTCCCATCTCGATCTCGATATTTTTAAATCATGTATTATTCTTCGGTGAGCAGCGTAGAGTGTTAGATTCGACAAAAGAATGTTGTCATCTCTAATAATTTTTCAATCTTTTCCTCTAGACTTTTTTCTCCACGCGTTTTCCACCTCGTCTCAATATTTTCCAAATAATTCATCGAAAGAGATATTTCTACAACTCTATCTCTATATTTTTCCGTTTCACTCATTATTTGACGATCTAAAAAATAAAAGCGGTAGGAAAAAAAGTAATTTTTCTCTGAAAAAAGCAGCGCGCGTGGCGTGTTACGCCATAAGAAATTTTGTGTCCTTTCAAAGTTTACTCATTATTTCGATGATTTAAAAATAAAAGCATGAAAAAAAAAACTTTTTCTGAAAAAGCAGCCGCAGATACGCCATGAGTCTCTTATATTTTTAGACATGTATTATTACTCGTGAGCAGCAGAGTGTTAGACTCGACAAAAGAATGTTGTCATCTCTAATAGTTTTTCGCCCTTTTCCCTCTAGACTTTTTCCCCACCGTGGTTTTTCAGCTCGGTCTCCAATATTTTCCAAGTAATTCGTCGAAAGAGATATTTCTACAACTCTAGCTCTCTATTTTTTCCCCATTTCGCTCATTATTTCGACAATCTAAAAATAAAACGCACTAAAAAAAAAAATTTCTAGAAAAAAACAACAGCAGCGGCGTGTTACACATAAAAAATTTTGTGTCCTTTCAAATTAGTTTTGCTCATTATTTCGACAATTTAAAAATAAAACGCCGTAAAAAAAAATTCTCTGAAAAAAGCGGAGCAGCATAGCGTGTTCGCGCCATAAAAATTTTGTGTTCTTTCAGCTGTTTCACTCATTATTTCGACGATTTAAAAAATAAAATACCGTCGAAAAAAAAGAAGCGCGATGTGTTACGCCGCGAAAAATTTTCTAGTACTACCTAAACTTTGAAGAGTTCCCGTGATGTCGTTGGTGCCACGTCTCTTGGCCCTACGCACAGGCGTCGTTTGCTTCCCGTTTTGCTGCCCCATGCTCAGCTCGCTCTCGTCCGTTTTCCCTTCTCGTTTTCATCGTGTGGCTCGCTCTCCTCTGGTTCCCCTTCTCGTTTTCATTGTGCCCTTCTTTCCGGCTACGCCGCTCACCGCCGTGGAAGAGTTTCAACTTCATCCTTTGAATCCGGCGCTGTCGTGTGCCGGTCATCCTCGATCGCTCCTCACGCCTTACCGTGAGCCTCGACGGCTTCCCATGCTGAGCCGCTTATTTCTCCGTCCGGCTCTCATCGTCGCGGCTCCATGCCACCTGCTTCAGCTCGTTCCTCCCGTCGCCTGTTCCCTTCCGGCTACGCCTCTTCGCGAGCTGCGGCTCTTCTTTCCGTGGGCCGATTCGGGTCTTGTTCTTCGAATCCGCTGGCGCCGCGTGTCGCCGGAGCCTAGATCCGTAGCCACGCTTCGCCGTGCTTGGGGATTTGTTGGTTTTGGTCACGCGATGGATTTCTTCGCCTTTTGATACCGTCTATTTTTCCCCTGCTTTTCTTGTTGCCAACACTCGGCTTGTCTTCTCGGCTGCACAGGCGCCGGTATGGCTTGTCGCTATGTCTTGAGCCACCGGCTTGTTTGGTGCATGCAGTTCTTCTTTGCTTTCGGCTCCACGCAGTTCGTGCCGCCGTTCTGTGTTTGCTTTGCCCGTAGTTTTCGCTGTCGGTGCCAGGCATGTTACCATGTGTTGTCGATGTCCCATTGCCTCACGGTCTTATTCATCGCTTCTCAGTTCCTATTTGGTCAAATTTTATGTTGCTCTTTGGTTTCTGCCTTTTTAACTAGCGTTTGGGTTTTCCCCAAATTTTCCTATGCGCTTCAGCTTTGTTGCTGCTTCTACGAATGTCTTCTTTTTGCTGGAAAGCAGCCCGTTGATTCACCATGTGTTTCATCGCCTTTGTTGCCGCATGCTTTTCCTGATCGATGTACATTTACTGCAGCTTGGTTTTCGTCGCCTGATGCACAATCATCATCTTGCCCTCCGCCGTCTGCTTCTCGTTTACCTGCTAGGTCCACATTTGTCGGCCCACCGTCACCGTCAGCCGGTATGGTGTCCCTTAATTTTATGCTTATTCTTCCTACTCGTTTCCTACCCCCTACCTTCTTTCTCTGATGAATTGTCCTTTGCTTCGCTTTCCGCATGTCGCCTATCGCTTTTGTCATGTGTTGTGCCAGCTCCTTCAGAGCAGCGGTCGCTACTTCCGCGCAGGCACCCATATGGTTGCTCGTTTTGCTTCGTGCCTTTTCCTATGCCCGCGTTTTCGTTTGTGTTTTCTTTGTTTTTCGATTTAACTTGTTCTTTTTGTCTGCAGGAGAAAGCCTTTGTCTATCGATTGATTCTATCAGTGCAACCGAAAATAGAAAAAAAAAAGTTAGCTAATTTGCAGCGTCGGTGTGCTAGAGCAGGTTTGTTCGTTTCACCATCTTTCTTCCTGCAGGTTTAGCGATATTGCGTTCACGCTATTGTGTTTACTGTTACGGTTATTAGCACTCCTACTATGTTTCTTGAAAGTTTATTACTGGCAGCATATTATTTTGTGCTTGTTTATTATGCTTTCAGCTATTTCCATGCTTGTTTGTTTAGCTTGTTAAGGATTTTCATTCTCTTCAACGTTTACCGAACGCCTTTCTTTTTCTTGCAGGTGCTGTTGGTGCATCCTTTCTGTTTTCATCTCGCGCGGACCCTGCTCCTCTTCGTAAGGAATATATTGCTTACCTAAAAGGCATGCTTTTGCGATATTTTACCCATTACTGTTTTGTAGCTAATTCAGAAAAAAATAATGCTTTTTACCCATCTTTCCTTTGCTTCCTTTTGTGTTTATATTTCATTTGTTCTACCATTGCAGCTACCTATAGTGATCGATCTTATTATGGTGGTCCGGATTATGAATGCGTCAAATGTAGTGCTATCTTTTGGTTCCAAGAAAAATCTGCATGTAGGATTCTTCTAGACAACAGCAGATTATTTACAATACATGCTGCCGAGGTGGTAGGGTCTCGCTTTCGTGACATAAAGATTTCCCGCCTCCGCTTAGGCAGCTTGTTGGTTTCGGTAGTAGGAGTAGATCAAATGAATTCATGCGACGGATTAGACAGTATAATTCATTGTTTGCATTTACATCTTTAGGTGTCGATGTTGATAGCGCCATAAACATCGGTACAGGCCCTTATGTTTTCCGCATTAATGGCGTTGTTCATCATCGCATTGGATCATTACTACCTCAGTCAGGTGAAAGGCCTAGATATGCTCAATTATATATCTATGACACTGACAATGAAGTTTGCAATAGATTATCTTCTTTGGATAGAGAAGAAACTATTTCTAATGAGGTGGATCCTGCTATCATTACAAACCTCATTAGTATGCCTGACCATCACAATGTGTTGGTAAAGAAGTTCAGGATGGCACGTGATCGGCTATTTTCTCCGCAGAATTCAGAAGTGTGTATTCGTCTTATTGGCTCATCACATACTCATGATGATCGCTATTCTTTACCAACTGTGCCAGAATTGGCTAGTTTATTAGTTGTGAGTTATCTGAAGAAAACAACAAATTTGATATAATTGTTCAGACCCATGCTGGTCCTTTACAGCAGATCTTACCACTAAATCCTGCCTTGATGTCTCTCTAATATCCATTATTGTTTCCGTATGGTCAAAAGGGCTATCATCTAGGTATTAGATACAAAGACACTCATGAGTTTCCTCAATTTGCCAAAGATAGAGTATCTATGCTGCAATATTATTGTTACGAATGCCACTACCGAAAGAATGAACCAAATCCTTATTTATGTTGCGGTCGCCTTTCTAATCAGTTAGAGGTTAATTGTTACTCATGTGTTGAAGCAAACCGTCTTTCATTTCATTTTTTCAATCAAGATCAGCTCTGTTTTGAAATATATCAAGGTATTTCTGATGCTGTTGGTTAGGGTGCGACTGATGGGAAGAATATCGGTGTGCGAGTTCTACTTCCTGCTAGCTTTACCGGTAGTCGGCGCTACTATGTATTAAATTACCAAGATGCTATGGCTATCTGTCGTGAGTATGGTCCTCCGGATGTTTTTCATACCTTCACATGTAATTCTAGGTGGCCGGAGATTGCTGACGCCCTTAAGTATGAACCTGCACAGAGCTATTCTGAACAGCCCGATATTATCACTCGAGTTTTCCACATGAAGCTCAATGAATATATATCGGATGTTAAAACGGGTTATAGTTTCGGCCCTATCTGTGCAAGTTAATCCTTTGCTTACACCCTTTGCGGACCGTGTCCTGTTTTCCGATTCTATTATTGCTTGTTTATTGCACGCTAATTTAGTGTTATTATGCAGTTCTATACACGGTGGAATTTTAAAAGAGAGGGCTTCCCCATGTTCACACGCTCACATGGCTTCATGGCCGCACAGGTCAGCCGTCTTCCGAATTTATAGATAGCTTGATATCAGCTGATGTCGGCGTATTCCACAGACAGGCGAGTCTCTGACCGGTTTGGTTCGATGAGGAGGCGTCTTGGCGGTGGCAAACCCTAGCGAGTGAAAACCCTAATGACTCCCACGAAGGACTTGAGCCTATGAACTAAGATGACACAAAGATTTTTACCTGTGTTGAGACCCCGCAACTGTGGTAATAGCCTTACGTCCTGCTAGATTTTTTATAGAGTGTTTGAAGCTAGTACAGAGCTTTCGGGTTACAAGTTTTTCCTTGGGCTCTATTGCTGGACTCTCGATCCCCCTTCCCCATGCACCCGGGTGCCCTTATATAGCGTAGGCTAACGGGGGTAGGTAAAAGGGGGGTCATCATGCTGATCCATATACATTTATTACTCCTTCCCGTGCTGTCCCGTTCCTCCAGCCTCATTAAATGCCGACGCATGGCTTCGCCCGGTCCACCCGGGATGCGACCCCTTTGTGACGGGTAGGTGAAAGGCGTCAGAGGATTGGGCTTGTATCAGAATTCCTCACAATCAATGGACTGACACAAAGAGCTCGCTTCTGCATGGTGCGATGGGGAAGGAGACTTCGAGAAGAAGCCAACACATCCCATCTTTTTGCTTTGCTGCGGGGCGAGCAGGGCGTCCTCGCCCACCTGCTCGCCCAAACGCCACGTGGGCCGACACACAGTCGTGGGCGTGCTCGCCACCCGCCGCCGAAGCCGCCACGTGGGGTGGGCGCCGCGGCGAGGCGTCTCGCCCACCTACTCGCTGAACGCCACGTGGGCGACACTGGCCGGCGGGCGTGCTCGCCCACCGCCGCCCGAGCCGCCACGTGGGGCGGGCGCCGCGGCGGCGCGTCTCGACCACTGCTTTCGCCCGAACGCCACGCGAACGCTTTGTGCGATGGAGAGGGTACCCTGGCGCAAAGTACACCGACAGCTGAGATACCTGATCCAATTACCGATCCGCTTGGCTATGCTCTTGTTGAAGAGTTTATGATGCAAGATCCTTGTGGGGATCTCAATCCACGATGCCCATGTATGAAAGATGGCTCATGTTCAAAGTGATACCCAAAATCTTTCGCCACACATACTACCGTTGATGAATCTGGTTTCCCAGTATATCGTCGTCGCGATGATGGGAGATTCATAATAAAGAATGGTATCAAACTAGATAACCGATCGGTTGTGCCCTACAATATGTTGCTCTTTAAAAAATATCAAGCCCACATAAACGTTGAATGGTGCAATAAGACTAATCTTGTTAAGTACTTACTTAAATATCTCACTAAAGGACAAGATAAAGCAAGAGCAGCTTTTCATACGCGCGGTCAGCAACCTGGAATATCAAATGGTGTTGACAACAGCGGTGTTGATGAGATTGCTGACTACATTAGATGCAGGTATAACCTTTTTCGCATTGCTTTTGGTTTCTGCTTTGCATTTAGTCCGTACTCATCGTTTATGTGTTACTTTTATCTAATGTACTTTTCTGCTTGTTTATAGATATTTATCTTCTTGCGAAGCTATTTGGCGCTTGTTTAGCTTTGAAATACATGGTCGGTTTCCTTCTGTTGAGCGCCTTGCAGTGCATATGCTTGGTATGAATAGGATCATATATAGTGAAAGCTCGCGTTTACAGAATATTCTTGCAGAACCAACAGCAAGCAAGACAACGCTCACCGAGTGGTTTACTGCTAATCATAGTTTCATTGAAGCTAGGTCTAGCACTTATTGTCAATTTGCATCTGAATGGAGCTGGGATGTTAGTAGAAAGAGTTGGAAAAAAAAAGAAAACGTCGTAGTACAAAAATTGGCCGTATATATAATGTGCATCCAGGCACTGGTGAGCTATTCTATCTTAGAATGCTATTAATGATAGTCCGTGGTGCGCAGAGTTATGAAGATATACGGACTTTTCAAGGTGTTTGCTACCCTACTTTCAAAGATGCATGCAGAGCTCGCAGGTTGGTTGGTGATGATACGGAATGGTTCTTGCTATTCGATGAAGCAATTCTCTAGGCCACTGCGCACCAGCTAAGAAACCTCTTTATGGTCTTACTTTCTTTTTGCAGTGTTGCTAATTCTCAGGATTTATTTGATAAATATTGGCTCTTTTTTGCTGATGATATTGCGTATAAAATACGCTGCGGCTTATAGAATCATGCATATTCCATCCCAGATGAATATCTATAGGCACAACTTGTTAATGAATTCACTGCTGCGTTCTCCAAAAACGGCCTATCATTTTCCTCCTATAATATAGTAGTTAGATCTACGTCTGCTGACACTATCCCAATAAACAGGCTTATTGCAGAAGAGTTAGCATATGATAATGCACTTTTGTTATCTCAAGCTGCTTCTTATTGTGCTCGATTAAACAAAGACCAAAAGATTATATTTGATAAAATTATATCTTCTGTTGCTGAGCAGACTCATGGCTTCTTTTTCGTGGCTGGCCACGGTGGTACTGGAAAAACATTTCTTTGGAATGCCATTACAGCTACATTAAGAGCTGAGTCAAAAATAGTTATTGTTGTTGCCTCTTCTGGAGTTGCTTCCCTTTTGTTGCCAGGCGGTAGAACAGCGCATTCTCGTTTCAGAATACCTCTTAATGTTAATGAAATAAGTTTATGCACTATTTCTCGTGGAACACACCTTGCTCGCCTCTTAGAAAAAACTTCCTTGATTCTTTGGGATGAGGCACCAATGACACACAGACATTGTTTTGAAGTTGTCAGCAGAACTTTATGTGATATCATGTCTGCTGAAGATCCTGCATTCATGGATATGCCTTTTGGTGGCAAAACAGTGGTTCTTAGCGGAGATTTTCGACAAATACTACCAGTTATCGAAGGTGGCACTGCATCTGAAGTCATAAATGCTTCCCTCATTACATCGCCTCTCTGGCACCATATCGAAATACTAAAATTATCTATTAATATGCGACTACATAATGATAGCCTCCCTCTTGCTCAACGCCAAGAATTGTCTGTGTTTGCCCAGTGGGTGTTAGATATTGGAGATGGCCGCATCCCTCCTATTAGAGAAACAGCTGAACCAAATACGACTTGGATAAGTATTCCCGATGACCTTTTATTAATGCCAGCTTCCGATAACGTAGATGCAATTATTGGTGCTGTTTACACTTCGTTCCATATAAACTACTGTGAAGCAGAGTATTTAGCACAACACGCAATTGTCTACCCAACAAATGCAATCGCTGACATCCTTAATAAAACTATCTTTGAAAAAGTTCCTGGTGATTCAAAAGAGTATCTTAGTTCAGACTCTATATCAGAATCAGACATGCACGTTGCTGATGCTAGCCTTTTATATCCACCTGAATTCTTAAATTCGATTGTTATCAATAATTTTCCCCATCATAGCATCAGTTTGAAAATAGGTGTTCCAGTCATGTTATTAAGGAATATAAATCAGTCTGCAGGCCTCTGCAACGGAACACGCCTTGTTATTACACGGCTTGGTGATCGAGTGCTTGAAGGACAGATTATAACCGGAGCTAATGTAGGTCAGTTTGTTTGCATTCCAAGAATTGTTCTTAACGCAACGAGTCTTCGCTGGCCCTTTACTTTGCAGCGTAGGCAGTTTCCCATAAGCCTATCATATGCTATGACAATTAATAAAAGTCAGGGGCAAACTCTATCAACAGTGGGAATTTACCTCCGAACTCCAGTTTTCTCACATGGGCAGCTATATGTTGCGGTTTCACGTGTCACATCACGTGCAGGTCTAAAAATACTAATTGAAGATGAGTATGGGGCAGCCTGCACTCAAACAAAAAACATAGTATACCGCCAAGTGCTTTCTTCTATTTAACACACTATATTGTGACAAGACTCCCTATTACTATTAAAGCTCATCATATAATAGATGGCTATTACCATCTCCTGCTTTCCTTTGGTGCCTACTTGCCCATACTCTTATCCAGGTATGCTTCCTGTTACTGGAGAGTCTATCCCTTTATAGGCTTTTATTAAGCTTTTCCTCAACATAGTACTCGTCCTATCAATGCTCTGCTCTTTTTCCCTTTTATTATATCTTCTTTTGGTTCTATATGCTTACTCTATTTGCCCATCTATCTTGCAGGACCCGTACATTGTTACAAGAATGGTTATCGTTGTTGATAAGTTCGATGTAGTAGTTTGCTTTTATATCATTATTGCTACTCTTTTTTTAAGTTAGCGCTTTGGTTTCAGCCGTAAATAGACCTACCATGCTACGTAAAGCGGTAGCCACATTATTCCTCAATAGCATGCATTGCTTTGGTTTAGAATTTTTGCTACTATGCAGTCAGTCTGCAATTCCGTTCTCGTTAGCACAAGCTATTACTGCTTCTGCTATCCGCTGCTCTGTTCTTAGCTATTGCTAACCGTATATTGTTTCTTGCCATGTTTTTATGCTGCTCCTCTCTTTATAGACTTCCCTTGTATTTTACCTCCATATAATATTCACTCCATTATTGCCACATTCCATTTTTACTCTCGTTATATCTCCTGATTGTATACACCTTTTTCTTCCGCCTATGTGGTCTTCTGTTGTGTTTTCCCTCTGTATAACACTCGCTCTGTAAATACTGCTCTCTGTTCTCAGCGGTTCCTATACTCTGTACAGATAACACTCGCTCTGTAAATACTGCTCTCTGTTCTCAGCAATTCCTATACTCTGCACAGATTAATATAGAGCCCATTGCTTTGTCCAAAAAGATCATATTGTTTAATGATTATACATATGGCTGTGATAACAAATTAATATAGAAGCAGTAATAGCTTGTGCCAACAGCTGTCTATTCTCGTTGGCACAAGCTATTGTTTTCTTATATTTCGTTAAAATGTGATAACAATATATCTATTCTTCATCCAAATGGTTTAGTTTGTTTTCTTATATTTCGTTAAAATGTGATAACAATATATCTATTCTTCATCCAAATGGTTTAGTTTGTTTTCTTATATTTCGTTAAAATGTGATAACAATATATCTATTCTTCATCCAAATGATTCTGTTTTTGTCGACTTCTTACCAGCACCTACTGCTTTTTTTTAGTGTCTGTTCATTACCTAATGAATATAGGTTGTTCACACAGTTTTGGATATACTGCTTTATATCCTAGCTCACCCTATATGCAAGATTCTCCTCTGATTTATAAAGTTGTTCTTACATATAGATCTACAGAACGTTTCTATTTTCGATGCAAAATATATTCATTGTTGGTATCTTTTGCAGTAATTACACCTGATGGATATAAAGCACAGTTCTACATTTTATCCTGTGTGCAAGGTTAATTTTCTATTACATCGTGTTATAATTAGTGCTTTATTATAGAATTTTACGCTTTATATATATTTAATGTCTGTCAAGCTTCCAACACTGGATTGATTTTTCGTATTCAAGACATAACAGATGCTCCTGTGATTGAACTTTCAACACACACCCAGGGAAGATACTATCATCATTGTTCAGCTTGCAGTTTCAGCAATATGCAATAGCAAGTAAAACCTATTATAGAATCTAAAATACTACTATAGTGCTTTTTCTGCATTATCAAGACCTTCGTCTTATTGTTTTCAGCTGAATATCCACGTGCTCGGCTTAGGTATACTAACAGAGAGGATTGATCTTATTATGAAACATCTGTTCTATACCTTTGGTTTCTCTTGATAAACATGAAATTTGGATATCAAAGGACTTATATCATCTCTTCTACATCTTAAAGAAATGCTTCTACACATAGAGTTTAATGCAGCTTACCTTCTTAGTTTAATGCAGCTTGCCTTCAGTTAAAACTATCCTGCCAGTTTTATCAACAGGGTGTTCAAGGAAATGCTATACATGCACCAGAATGTTTATTGAAACAGGTTCTCGATATTACCCTTATTAGTCTTTGCACGAATTTAGTTCGATCTTTTTGCCTATATTACTCGCATGCTTTATTCTTCCTTCTCATGCTTCTGCTATTCGCCTGCGTTCTATGTTAGCCTACCCTGGCGAGCGAACAAAGTTTCAAGACATGCTTTCCCTATTCAATTCCTGATTATATACAACTTTTCCTTACGCCTATGTAGCCTTCTATTATGTTTTTCCTCTGCATAACACTCAAACTGTAAATACTACACACTGGCCTCAACAGTTTCTATACTCTGTACAGCTTAGTATAGAGCCCATTGCTTTGCCAAAAAGATCATGTTGTTTAATAATTATGGACATGGTAAGATTTGCGTTATCGTGTTTATTGTTTTAGATGACAGCTAGGTTTTTTTATGTTCCATTAAAAATCAATGACAATATAACAACTCTTTATCCAAATGGTTCAGTTTTTGTCAGCTTCTTACTGACATCTACTATTTTTTTTAATGCATGTTCATTACCTAATGAATACATGCTGTTCATGCATTTTTTGATATACCACTTTATATCCTACCTCACCCTATATGCAAAGTTGTTCTCTGATTTATAAATCTGTTTTTACATACAGATTTACAAAACATTCCTATCTTCGATGTAGAATATATTCGTTATTAGTATCTTTTGCGATAATTATGGCTAACAGCTATAGAGTCCAATTCTACATTTCGCCTTGTATGCAAGGTTAGTTCTTTATTCCATCATATTATAGTTAATGCTAATTTTAATATAGGAATTATTATAGAATTTTTTGCTTTATAGATATTTGATGTCTATCGAACTTCCAACAGCAGGAGGATTTTTTGTGTTCAGGATATGATGAATGATCCTGCGATTGAGTTTTCTATACGCTCCGAGGTTAGGCGCTATCATCATTGTTGAGCTTTTGGTTTCAGCAACATGCAATAGCAAATAAAGCTTATTATAAAATCTGAGATGCTGCTATAGTGCTTTTTGCGTATTATCAAGTCCCTCATTTCGTTGTTTTCAGCTAGGTATCAACATCTTCGACTTGAGTATACTAACAAGTACAATCGATCTTCTTATGAAACATATATTCTATGCCTTTGGTTCCTCTTAATAATCATATAGTTTGGATACCGAAGGACTTATATCATCTCTTCTACATTTTCAAAAAATGCTTCTACAAATAGTAGTTTCACACATCTTGCTTTCTGTTAGGAACTATCATGTCAGTTTTATCAAAAAGGTTTTGAAGAAAATGCTATACATGCACTGAAATGTTTATTGAACGAGGTTCTACAATATTACTCTTATTAGTCTTGCCGCAATCTAACTCAATTTTCACGCTTGTGCTACTCGCCTACCTTATTCTTCCTTCTTTCATGCTTCTCCAGTTTGCTTGTGCTCTATCCTAGCCTTCTCTGAAGACCGAAGAAAGTTTCAGGATATACTTTCCCTATTCGCTGATGGAAGAAAACTTTTTTATTCCGAAACATACGTATGAAGATATTTACGCTGATGACACAGCCTACTACTGCATTTGGCTATCTGGCGTCAGATCATCACCTGCTGTCATCTAAGAGCATCATATGTGCATGTTGTCTTACCGTGATGCACCTAGGCTAATCCCAAGATACTATATGCCTACTACGTATTTATTGTTGCTGTAGTAATATGTATGCAAGACAATAAGATAACTGTTGCGCTTTGTGTTTCTTAGTTGTGCTATTTTTCCTTCCTGCCGTTGTAAGCCGCTTTAACAGATAGCTTATAATAATTATTTGTGACAATGTTGTAAAAAATATATTTATAATCCCGCGTACAGAATATAATTCTGTTTTTTTCCCTTTTCAGAATAAATATGCTGCTTGTCAGATATCTTGATAAGCTGTGCTTCTGCTTTTATTGACAAATGTGCTTTATTAATGCTTTCAGTACCTATTGAAACCATCAATCTAATCGGTAATCTAAAAAAACATCAACGTTTTTCCCCTACATTTATGTGGTCTCCTCTCACGAAAAACCCACAATTGCCCTAAATCGAAATGTTCTTCCCATGAGAAAAAAAAGATAATCCGAACATAATTGTCTTTTTCCGGTATTTATTTAGAACCTTTTCACGAACGTTTCGTGGTTTTCCTGAATAAAAACTTGTTTACATAAAAAAACATTCGAAGAACCCATACGTAGTTATGTGTTCTTTAAAGTGGCTTACACAGAAGAAAAACGAGCCAACCCAACTAAATAACTACGATGATCCGAACACAACTGTCTTTTCCCGATATTTATTTAGAAACTTTCCACGAATGTTTCACGATTTTTCTAAATAAAAGGTCCTATCTGTAAAAAAACATGCGAAAAACCTAAACGAGATTATTTATTTTTAGGATGGCCAATACAAAGAAAAAACCGAAACGAGCCGGCTCGCCTCTACGCACACCGCTGAAAACAAAGAGAAAAAGAAAAGGTCTGCAGCCTTTAATAAAAGTATAGTGTGTGTGCACACACACACACACACTATCTTTAGACTACAAGCTAAACATTGTTTCGATTTGCTATAAAGTAGTACTTAGAAAAAAGAATTAAGCCTACCTTATAAACCGCACGCACTGCTCTTGTATGCAGTAATTCACCGGTTTTAACTTTACTATATGCCTCCTAGCCGTAACAGATCCTTTGCATAAAACAATAACACAGCAGGTTCCCACGGTGAGATTTAAAGCACCTATCCTAGTCTACTGCTATTGTGCCCTACTGCAGACAGGCTACTTCTAAGCTTTAGATATTTTACTAAAATCGTAAAAAAAATGTTGCTGCTATCCAATTATTTTACCCGTTTCTGTTCACGGCTTGTACTGTCCGAATTCCTAGCACTACTAGCTTCCACCGACTGTCTTCATACCTCTTTACTCCCATCCGGCTGCTAGCTTCCACCGACTACCTTCATACCTTTTTACTCCTTTCTACTCTTTCCTTTCGTCGGCTCTTCTACTTTGATTCACCGCCGCCGACAAACCTTCGCCATACCATCTCCATCTACAAAAAAGGTTTCCACTTTTTCTTCTTCTAATCCAAAAGCTTACCTAGGTCATTTGCTTTTCCCCTTTTTGCTCGATCTGATTCTACCTGCTAAATAAACCCTATCATCTCCCCCCTATCCATACGATCCTTATCTCAGCATTCAACATCTAGCTATCTTCCTATGCAATCTAGCTATGGTTTCTTGAAAACCTGCATTACATTTGGCTTTTACTTCCTCTCCTGCTCTTAGCTTTTGCTTGCATTTATTTTCTACAGAATCTTGCTCTTCCATATACGCATAAAAAAATATGATCTTCCCCAGTGTTGTTTCCCTTCTTAATCAGCATCATATAAATCACCTTTACTTCACCGGTGTTTTTCTTACTGCACAGGTTTGCAATGTCCTACTCGCTCCTGAAGAATGTGAACCAAAGCTCGTATAAATGGAAAATCTTAGTCCGCCTACCACGCGTGTGGCAGTTTTCTAACCCACAAAATTCATCGAAGTATACCACCTAGACTTCATTATGCTTGATGAACAGGTTTAACTTCTACCATTTTGCTACGTGTGCTAGCACAACCCTATATGTTTTTAAAATATCTTTATATGCACTGCATACAGCACACTACAAGATGCTACCCATGCTCTGCCATTTTATTTAGCCTTCTATTGTTATGCAGGGTAATGTTATGCAAGGCTTAGTTTCTCAAAGATGGCTTCAAAAATTTATGCCAGTATTAAGAGAGGGAGGTATATATGACATCGAATATTTTGAGGTTATCGAATCAAGAGAATCCTACAGAGCAGTTGATAGAAATAGCCTGGCTAGGTTTTCGAAGCACACTAGGATTAAAGAAATACTATTAGAACCCGCTAACTTTCCTGTCTACGCTTACAACAGTGCTTCATTGACCGCATTAAGAGCATGCATTGGTAAAACTGATTTGCTATCAGGTACACCGTCTTTTAGCTCAGTAGTTATCATTCATTATGGTTATCATATTTACTCACTTTTCCCTCACATCAATTTTCTTCTATTTTTACTATCAATCAGACACTGTCGTTCTCATAACTGCCGTCTCCATAATTACTGATATCACCACAAGGCGTGGGCCTACTGTTAAATGCATAATTAACATAACAGATGGAAGGTGCGATCACCACACAACATAAGACATTTTTCATCTATTGCATTTGTATATCTACTGACCCAAACAGCCATGCTTCTATTTATTTACATGCAGCGAGACAGCGATTATAACTCTATGGGGTGATCATGCTCATCTATTTAGAGCTGACATAGTGGAAAACATTTCTCAGGATGCACCAGTTATTGCTCTTTTTGTCGGCATGTTGGTTAACACATATGCAGGTTCATAACAATCGTTTCTTCCATTTCCCATATATCGCATATGTACACAGTCCTGCATACATGATATGTTTTCTTCATTAAACATGCCAATTTCTAGCTGCTTACAAATATATTCATACGTGTATACAGGAGAACTTGCATTACAAAGTACGGCTGCCTACAAGTGGTAAATTAATATTCCGATTGCTGAAATCCAAGCTCTACACAACATGTGTGTTTCTTCACCTACTCCCTATGCAGCTGATCTACCGATTCATTTGCTATACGTTCTGCTAACGATATTATATCACGCTCAACAATACTAATTGATCACATACTTTATGCAGTATCGCAGGTCGCCCACATCAGATTGAACAGCAATCGATCAGCCGATCTGAAATAAATCCAATCAGCACAACAGTTCGCGACCTCATAGAGTTAATACCAAACAAATCTATGGTATGCCACAAATAAAACTTTGTGCGCTTTCGCACATGGCCACCGTATAATTCCACTCACTACATTAACACTTTGCATTCTGCTATAACTAGGGTCAACTTTTCAAAGTTACTATTATGATCATAGACATTGTATAGAACCAACCATGGTGGTACATATCATGCTCTTCGTCTTGGGAAAAAACTGTTCCATATGGAGATGGATACAAGTGCCAAAGGTGCGGGACCATAACAGTTGAGCCAAGGTACACAGTCTATATAATTCTATATGATCGCTGCCTTTATACAAACTAACATCATTAGTGCTAATCACATAATAGATACAGAGTCAATATGATTGGTATTGACCCTCCCACCGACGACGACAACAATGTTGCTTCTACAGAATTCATGTTTTTAGGCAATGTAGCACAAAGCTCAATTGGCAAACCACCAATGGTGTTAGTTGCATCAGCTCAAGGACAACAACAATATATTTCACCAGAGATCGCAAATCTCATTGGATCAAAACAAGAAATTGTCGTTACAATGGCAGAAGCATCATTACAAAGCGATATCCCAACATATCGTGTTCGATCAATAATATCACCCACTGCCTTTGCTGAAAACCTCTTATTAAAGACCACACAAGATCCATTATTACTAGAGAACCCTTCAAAAAAACAGCTATCTGCCAGCGTCCAGCTTTCTCCTGAAACACCAGTACCATCGACAATGATTGTTATTCCACCACCATCAGCTTCCACTCCGCCAACGCCATCCCTTCTCCGTTCTGTAGAGGTACACAAAATATAACACGCTCTAGCATCTGCTTTTGCCTCTATAGTATGCTGAAATCATAAACATCCTGTTAGGAAACAAGTTGCAAATCCGATACCGTGTCTGTTGACCCTTATTCGCTTGCTTCATCCAAAAAGTTAAACATCGAGTAAGTTTATTTTCTGCACTTCATTACATTCTGTGCTGCCATTCAGATCTCCTTGTGCATGCTATCTATATCTATCTCGCAATTACAAATCTGTCTAGCTTTACTCTCTCTTTACAGATCTATGCACACTGTCAAAAAAATCAAGACTGCAAAAGAACTCTTTCCTGATGACAAAAGCTAATATGCCATCGAAAACACCCAGGTATATACACATAGCTATTGCCGCTTTTTCCTCCATGTCTATATACTATGCACAACACATTCTGACTCCCTTCTTAAAATCTCTTTTACAGCAGTATATTCAGCTCTGCCTACCACGGTGACTACACCGATATGCAATCATCCTGATATCCAAAATGCTACTATGCTTCATGTAGCTCAACAACATTGACGCCCGTGGTTTTTGCTACCTATGCTGTATTTTGTGAAACTATAACCAATCTCACTATCCCCACAGATACATGCGCCAGCTATACATACCAAGCTCTTGTTATTATACCATCTACTGTTAATCTATTTTGTTAATACTACCTCTATCTGTTTCCTATTACACAACTGCACATCGTTTTGTACCGATCGGTATAAACCGCCGATGCTATGCTTTCAACACACATATGCCCTGCTAACCATATTATATGGCATGTCTTAGCTTATCGCTATAGCATTACATGAGATTCTCGTTTTATAGAATTCCTGTTCTGCACCCATGTATATGTTACCTCCAAAGCATTTAAACATTAAGCATATTATATGGTATGTCTTAGCTTATCGCTATCGCATTACATGCAATTCCCATTTTATACAACTCCTCTCCTACACCCATCTATATATTACCTCCAGATCATTTAAACAAACTTACACGTGACCGTGCACCAATAAATATAACATATCGATTACAGTTTTATAACACAAACATCCTCTATAAACATTCTACACCTTATGCACCGTTATTTAATCTCATTAAACAAGTATTTTCCTTCATCAAATAAAAAAAACAGCGTGCGGTGTATAACGCTGCGAAAATGTTCCTAGTTATCTATTATACGCGGAAGAATCCTCGTGCAGGGAGGTCGGCCACGTCACAACTTTTGCGAAAAAACCCTCCAAAAAATTCAAAATCATGGAAGGTCCGTTCTTAATTTTAATAGGCTATTTATATTCCTATATACTTACAATACTAGGATTAATCATTGTTTTTAACATAAGTATGTAATGTATGATATGTTTCACATTCCGTTTAGTACCTTGTCTATATTTGTGGTAACTAGGGAGCCTTTTTTGTTTTTAAGTAAGTAAAATTATGAAGTAATGAAAAGGAAGCGGTGCGACTTGCTTTAGAGTAAATTCAGGAAAGAAACATGTAGTTTTTTATAAGTCTAATGTAATCTAGTCATGCATATGACCATTCATATGTAATATAGTCATATGGGAATTAAGTTCCCATCTCTAGAACTACATGTTTTCGGTTGAACGTGCATCATATTTCTATGCAGTCTCGGCTTTGTAGATATAAAACAACAAAACCTTTTTGTATTTGGACCAAATACAATTTCGGAGGCCACATTTATAGACAAGAAGGAACTAATCTCTTCCATGGCAAATGATGTAGTCTCTTGAGTATATAAGATCATGTTCATATTGTATTCCCTCTACGAATAGTGCTATAGAGTATGCCCTGATGTTATGATAAAATAGATTGTTGCAATATTTCTTCTGTGAGTGAACCACTATGTCATATTCTTATGTAAAAATATGTTAGAAATAATATACCCTCTAAGGATGCAACTCCTGGACTAGGTAAGGGAGTTGAGCCCTTATATTCGGTTGTGTGTGTGGCATGTAATTGATTTATATATTCTCAAGTAGCCGAAGATGTATTATTTGCAAATAGACATGTTTTTCAAAATTTGAAAACTTTGATTGTGTACCATTGGACTATCTATGCTTGCTATTGGCTCCACATTATGTTCATGATGCAAGTAGTTTTTGTTGTGGGGCTACATAGCATGCCGTTATTGTGCTTGCGTCTGTACATCATATAGCTAGCATGTGCAGACTAGACATTTCTATCTATTCTACTGCCTATTCGTTTGTTAGTTTGTCTGTGATATCTATTAGTTATATGTCTGGTGTAGAACGGATCACCGCATGGATATTTGCATATTCTACAGTCGCTGGTGTGTTTTGCTTTACGAATGTTCCAGTGCATTAAAATAGACCGCATGCAGCGTAGTGCGTGAAATCTACTAGTTATAAATGATAGTTGGTGTAGTTTAGTGTAGCAAAACAGGCTCAAGTATAAGAGAGGTGCTTCCATGCTTTAAAAGTTGCTCAAATATTAAAGCATCAATAAAAGATAGATGGAAATTACTTACCCCTTTGTTTTTTCAAGATTTGTGCAATTTGCATTGAAAGAAAAAATATGAAAATACTGTTCCAAGTATAATTGTTTTCCCTCAAAAGTCAACAAAGCAATGTTGCTCGGTTGGTTACATGGATCATAAGACTATTTGCGTGGGTACCTAGTCACAGTTTTTTATTAAAAATAGGTGTCGTCACATGATATGTCTCTATTCACTCTTTTTCTCTTTTCCATACCTTCCTCCTCTGACACAAAAAATTTCAATTCAAAACTTTAAGATGAATCAAATAAAAAACTTTCAGTTCGAGAAATTTTAATTCAAAAAAATTTGGGTTCGAAACTTTCAAAAATTGTTATAAATACTTGGGGCTGTTTGGTAGGGCTCCAGATCCTAGATTTTCATTTGGAGGAGCTGGATCCAAACCAAACACTACCAGTTGCAAAAACTGATCCATGAATCTGGATTCGGAGCGGAGCTGGAAATGAATAGAAAATGCGGAGCGACCTTATAGGCGCTCACGCCGGATCCAACACAAGGAAATGAAAAAAGCCACCAGAGTTCAAGGAAATTACCCGCAATGCCACTCACTTACCCCCTAATCCTCCTCACCCGGCGCCCCGGCACATGCGCCGTTCGAATCCTTCAGATCTCGCTCGGGCGACTCGGCGGCGACTTCGAGCGTGCTCCCCTGGCGGCAGGCGGCATGGCGGGCTCCTTGCACAGCGGCGGCCGCAGCGAGCTCCCTCGGGCGACAGAGCGGTGGTGGCCGCTCTGCGGCGCAAGGCGCAACTCACGGGCAACAAAGACGGCGACGGTGACCCGTGGGCCCCAGGAGGCAGCAGTGGTGACTCGCGACCAGGAGGGAGAGCTTCTTCGAGGCAGCCGGTGGCCCTCGAGTGCAACGGTTCGACCTCGTGCTAGTAGAAGGTAAACCCTAATCCCCAATCCTCATGCTAGTAGATGGTAAATGTGGATGGTTTGTTCTTTGTTGCAAGAAAGTAGTTCATGACATAATTCCCTTCACACAGGAAGGATAGAATGGAAATAAGCAAATTATCTTCTCCCACTATGTTTCAGAAGCATAAGTGCAGAACAGAAATAATTTGAGAATCAAAGAAACGACAAAATTTTGAGTGCACTTGTAAAGCTTTTCTAGCTTGGTCACTTGTGGTTTTGCTTTTGCATCAACAACATCAGGAACCTGGAAGTTTTGCTTTTGCATTATGTGGCATGTAGCTTATGGTTGTTGTAGATTTCATAGTTTATATGAAAAATGAAAGCATAAGGATATGCATAGTTGTTTTCTAGCAGAAGAAGACCGCCTCTGCATGAGCTAAATGCGAGAGACAGCACAACTTCAAATACCTGTGCATGAGATCTGTTTCTTTTCGGTAGCATTTTGAAAAGTTCAGGGTGGAGCTTCAGTTTTACACTGTCCATCGCTTGTCCCCCTTGGGCTTTCCAGAGGTTGAAACTTTGTCCCAATTAGCAATTCTTGTTGGGAAAACAGTAGCTTGATTGGGGCAATGAATGATACACCCAATTAGTAAAATGCACCTTCGTAATGCTTATCTGCAGGATGATTAGAAGTTGAAACTAGAACCTGAGCAATCAAATGGTATTATTTTGTTTGCGTGAACCTGAGCAACATGGTGATCTACAAAATAATGCTCAGGATGATTAGAAGTTGGATAAGCAAACAAAGGAGGAAAAACTGGAGCTTGTCATGCATACCCTCTCACTCACATGTAGTCATGTGCATAGTTTTTTGGAACTGGACCACTCCATATAGTGCAAGTAACGAATGGTATAATGGTATTTCGAAATGCACATATCACTTATGTGAAAAGAGAATAAACATGTAAAAAGAGACATACTAGTTAAAGTTGGAATTAGAGCGAATTGTTTGCATGCGGCATGTGGTTCTCTCTCTGACAAAGTCGTTCTCTCCTTTTGCTTTTGAATGCATGCTCACTGTACTCCTGCTTGCATGTCATGCAGAGAATTTTTTGTTGGATCTTTCACTACTAGTATCTTTCTTTTTCAGCTTGGCGATCATAGGATAGGAGTACTAGTATTCCTTTTTCCTTGTTCATATATTTGCACTGCTATTTCAGCTTGGCGATCATAGGAAATAGTACTTGCTTAGCTGCAGATAATGTAGTTACTGAAAACAGTAGCTTCATTGGGGCAATATCGCATGGCCAACTTGTCCTAGTTTTTAACTACTGAAAATAGAACAATGCAGATGGACAATGCTGAGTGGAATGAACACAACACTAGAATAGTGTGTGAGCTTTTTGTTGAACAAGTAGTGGTGGGAATCGTCATAATACCCATTTATGCAACCCTGGTTATGATGTTGTCATAGAGAGATTTGCGGGGAGAACCGGTTTGCGTTACACCAAGCGACAATTTAAGAACAAATGGGATAAACTGAGAAATGAGTATCACACTTGGAAGAAACTACTGAAACAGACAGGTTTAGGTTGGGATAAAGAAAAGAAAACGGTGCAGTGCTCACATGAGCGGTGGCACAAACTTAAAAAAGTAAGTCATTATTTTTTTTACATTAGCTTTCAATTTGCCAATTTACTTTGCTTGTTCTAACATGTGATGTTTTGTAGGAGTTACCTGGTTGTGCCAAGTTTCAAAAGGCAGGACTGCAAAATGAACCATTGTTGTCTATAATGTTTGAAGATATTCGCAACAGCGGTGCAGACCATTGGTCTCTTTCTATGGGTACTATTCCTAAGAGCAGTTCACACCCATCCCCTAACATTGATGCCGATGAGCATGAAGATGGCTATGGCAACAAGGAAGACAGTGAAAAGGAGGATGAGTCACCGATGAGTTCTAAGAAAGGAAAGAGAGCTCATTATTCTAAAAATGATAAGGTCAAAAAGGCTAAGAGTGGGTCTTCAGTGATGCAAGAAGAAATTAAGCGTGTTGTCGAGTTTAGTGAAAAGTCATTTTCATCACTTGAATCATTTGCAAGAAAGAGAGAGGAATCATCTGGCTATACTATAAAAGATGTGATGGACTTGGTAGATGAGTGTGGGGCTGTTGAAGGGAGCAATGAGCACTTCATTGCGACTGAAATATTTGTCAAGAAGGAACAAAGAGAGATGTTTATGATAGTGTGTGATCAGGGTCTACAACTTAAAAATGTAATGGCAGTGTGTGATCATGATATGAGATTCATATATGCATCTATTGGGCAGCCAGGTTCAATGCATGACACAACTGTCCTATATCATGCATTGGAAGCTGATAGAGATACCTTTCCACATCCTCCTCAAGGTAAGTTGTACTTGCTTATTTTCTTTGTACTTTCTATACATTGAGTACTCAAATGACATGTACATTGCATGTTTCAGGTAAGTATTATCTTGTGGATGCCGGTTATCCTAATCATCCAGGGTACTTAGCGCCATACAAGGGCCAAAGGTACCATGTGCCAGAGTTTCAAAGAGGGTCTGCACCAAGTGGTAATAAAGAGAAATTCAACCAATTGCACTCAAGTTTACGCAATATTATTGAGAGATGCTTTGGTGTATGGAAAATGAAATGGAGAATTCTTTTAAAGATGCCAAGCTATCCAATGTCAAAGCAAAAGATGATTGTAGCCGCAACTATGGGATTGCACAACTTCATACGTGACCATGATGCGCCAGACAGGGATTTTCAAAGGTTTGATCTGGATCCAAACTATGTGCCTACAATACCATCAAGATATAAAAGATATGTTATTTCTCAAGATGCATCGGATGCGTCAACATCAGATAGGAGTGATACATCTATGGACGCATTTCGTGATGTGCTTGCACAGGCAATTGCAGGATGATTGAGATATTATTTGTGGCATTTCTCGTCTTTTGTTAGCGCTCATGGTTAATCCATGCCAGAATTACCAATATATGGTTTCTTTTTTGTCTGTAATATTTTCTCACTTGTGGAATATGCTCTAGTAATTCCTTGACTTTAACAAAATTCTCCCATCATCTACTTGATTACATGAACTGCGCCATCTAGCATGGTCTAAGTGGTTGTATTTCAACATCTAGTATGGTCTAATATGGTTTGTGTTTGATTTTATTTGCTTTATAGTGTTTATATATACCAATGTAATTATTCTGGATGACATTTTTCATCCACAACATTGGGCCCAGGAAAGGTGCTTTATTTCATCGTTCATGTAGTTAGGGCCACAGTGAAGTTGGCAACATGCTATTTGATTTGCTTCATAGCTACCAGCCTACCACGTTAGGGATCCAGCAACTGTTTGGAGCACATACACGGAGGGATGCGTGTTTCGATCGATCGAGGCTTCAAGGCTTCGTTACGTGGCTCGTCAGCTCATAGGCTTTCACAGCATCACCATGTTTCGATCGATCGAGGCTTCATTACGTGGACATAAATAAAGAAAAATGAAGAGTTACAATCAAGGGTAGTATGGTCTATTTGCTTTCATTCCTCTCTTCAAGATCTCTGGAGCTAATTTTCTAGCCAAACGCTTTTGTCAAACTGATCCAGCTTCTGAGTGAAGTAGATCCTTCAGAAAGCTAGATCTGGATCTAGAAAAGCAGGATCTGGAGTCCTACCAAATAGGCCATTCATATTCAAAATTTTGGGAGGAAATTTGAAACATAGAGCTTGTTGAATTTGAGAAAAAGGAATGAGGATAAAAGGGGATATCTCCGAGTACTGTGACTAGGAATGGTTTGAGGGAGAAGGAAAGTGCCCTCAAATTAGCAAAAACCAATTAACAAAATCGATCTTTCTTCGCTTCATCTCGCTAACGACTCGGAGAAGCAGAGAAACCGTGCGTGCCAAGTTTCGTAGCTGCCCGCGTAGGAGTGGCCAGCCGTGCTTTTCGCCGTGCTGCTGCCGGAATCAGAGGAACCTCAGGAACGTAACTCCACCCGCAATCAGGAACCGCAGGTGAATCATCGGACGGCCGAAATCGAGACGTCCTCCGACGCGGGCTCCCCCACCGACTCTTGCCCTATAAATACACGGCGAGGCCTCCCCCTGCAGCACATCTTGCAAAAAACGAACACGAAACCGACGAGTTCTCCGCCGATCTCCAGCGCAAGGATCCCCGGAGCCAAGAAACCCGCCGCCGTGTCGTCTTCGTCGAAGTTGAAGGCCAAGGTGTCGCCGCAGCCGTTCGCGTTGGAGAGGTGGAAGTTGGGGGGCGCCTCTTCGTCCGACGAGGAGGAGGAGGAGGCCGTCAGAGGGGCTGCGGCCGCGGCGAGGCAGAGCAAGCTCAAGGGCGGGGCGCCGTCGAAGGACAAGTACCTGCTCTCTCGGCCTGCGAGAGGAGGGGAAGGCCAAGAGGGTTCGCTGCCTCTCGGAGACAAGTTCATGTCCGACGCCGACTTCAGACTGCCGTCCTCCTTCGACCCGTTCGCCGACGCGCAGGCAGAGGACGCTGCCGCCAAGGACTACGTGCACCTCCGCGTCCAGCAGCGCAATGGCCGGAAGAAGCTGACCACCGTGCAGGGGCTCGGCACCGACTTCAACTACGCAAAGTTGCTCAGGGAACTCAAGAAGCAGCTCTCCTGCAACGGTAACGTCGTCGAGGACAAGGAGCTCGGCATGATCATCCAGCTGCAGGGCGACCACCGCAAGAACCTCGCAGGGTTCCTCGCCAGCTCCGGCATGGTCAAGAAGGACAACATCAAGGTCCACGGCTTCTAGCCGTACCGTTGTCCCAAGGGCTGTCAGACACACACAATTTAAACTTCGAGTCCGCTATTTAGGAACAGTTTGTTATCAGATGCTTTATTAATTATTTGGTAGTTCCTCTTTCAGTTTAGTCGAAGTGTGTCGAGTCTACCTTAATTGCTTGCAGTTGTCAACTTAATCATGTTTGAGGGTCGTACTTTTTTACTATATCAATGCAAGGCAGACTGTTATGTACAGTATCTTGCTTGTTTGGTGTTCTCTGAATGCTTCTGCCCGTGATATCCACTTAAAACGATTCCCCTTCAGAATTTTCAGGGCGAAAAATCACTAGCACTGGAGCTATTATAGAGCTTATTTTAAAATTAAAATAATTCGACACAAAATCATTTTATTTACTGGTTATTTCAAATTCGAGCCAATAAACCACTATCGAGCCGAGGCTCATTAATATTTTTTCGTTTGAAATGGATCTATTTCAATTTTGAGATGTTTAACTATTGTAATCGAAGCAATTTTGATTCAAACCTTAATGAGCTTTTTTGCTAGAGTTACAAATCACTAATTATTATAAAATAATTAGAACCAAACCATTATTATTTAGTTAAAAGATTGAGTGTATGTGATTGTCTTGATGACAAAAGATGACACAAGGTTGGATATCCTCACAAGTCACAAAGTATTTTGCCGAGGTATTTATCTTAAAAAACAATAAGTATTTGGCTGATTTTAGAAACATAAATATTTGTTTTTGGAACTTTTCTTTAGTTGATTTGTTGATAAAACATAACAAGGTCTGGTGGTGGTGGGAGTTCGCATGTTGAAAAAAAGTGCAAACAGAGCAGAATTGCTGTTGATTTTGTTCTTAATATTAGATAAAATCAATATTGTGGGAGGAAATTATCGTTAATTAAACGGTTTTGCTATTTGTAAGCCTCCTGTTTTTTATTTCTTTTATTTAAGTCAATTTTTGTGACCATTATACTTGTAAGCCGCCTGATAGTTAATTCAGCCCGGTTCGGCCCAGTTGGGCTAGTATGGGCCGACCTGGCTGAAATCTCAACAGTATTTCAACCTGGCCCGACAAGTGGTTTCGCCTCTTACGACCGATTTCTCCGGCGAAACGAAACCATACGCGAGGCTCTTCATTCCAGTCTGGTTCGTCTCAAGGTCACGGAGCGGAGATCAGGTATCGCGCCACCAACGGCGGTCGGCGGCGAGCGGTTTGCCGCCCCGTCGTCAGCGGACTTGTCCAGTGTAAGCGGATTCCTCTCGTGGCAATCTTTTTTTTTTTTTAACCCCGATTTTTTCTTGTCATGTAGAGTCTCCATGAGACGATCTTGGTATATGCTTTCGTACCAACTTATAGAAAGCAGCGATCAACTTGCGCCAAATTACCCATGATGCGTGGGAGAGGGGACTCAAAGATCGTAGCAGAGGCAGAGCCAACAGGCCCAACACACTCTGGAAATTTTTGCAAAAAAAAATTCACATGTTGTGACAGTAGGATTAGGGCCGGATCCAGGAAAATTGGTCGTCGGGGTCATCGCCGACATACGGCCTACGGGCTATTTGCTTTCGGATGATTGGTCAGACTAGATGAGCATTAGAGCTAGGGTCCAAGCTAATCTGCCACCAGGGTCATCAACAGTATTTAGCGAGAAGTATAAGGGGCTAATACGGGAGCGTCGGTGTCACCGGACTCCGGCCCCTCAACTGTGGATCCTAGGATGGATACTCGTGTGCCAGTGTGGCTATATGAGCGCCGCCTCCAGCAATGCGCATTTCCCCTCTAAAGAGCAGTTGAGCAAGTGGTAGAAAAACTAGGAGTTCGGATTCGTTCAAACGAAGCAGTAGGAGATGCCTACCACTGGTGGATTTGTTTGATACCCTGAACTTGCAATCCCAACCTATTGTGGTCCCTTGTCTGTTCCGGGAGCAGGTGACCGCTTGCAGTTGCCAATGCCGATGCTTTGGTTGGCCGTGATGCTGCCACCGCGTTCTTTGAATCCGTCTGGTTTCTGGTTTGTCCTCTGGCATATAATATGTTCCTCCGAGATATCATTTAGGTCTCTTGCCAAGTTAACTAACAACAAAAGGATGATGAGCAGGGAATTGACGTAGACATTTTCAGCTGACATTGTCGGCGGTCTTCCATTATACTCTTCCTTCAGCATCTCCCGATGTCAAATTGCCATAAATGGTAATTGCTTGGTGGCAAGGATCATTTCAGAAGTTGATGTCTTGTACTATTCCCCAACCCACCCTTTTACTGAAAATAGCGCGTTACTGAACTGCAAATTCTTCTTAGCTAGAGAAGACAACAGTGCAAAGTTTTCCGGTTTTGAAATACTTTCTGAATAAAATTTTGAGTTTGAAGAAAGACTTCCTTCTGAGCCTTTCTTATTTTGTTCATTTCTACATTCAATATCTCCAAAAGGTATCCAAAGAACTTCCCAACAACATTTTATCTTACATCTTCTAGGTTGTCATAAGTAAGTTTGGCATATTAAAGATGAATACTAACGATTACAGTCAAATCTGCCAAGTGGGCTTGTTTAAGACTTATCCACTGAATTCTTCTATGGAAAGAGACCGTCCTGGCAGCGCTAGTGATGTAGTACCATGGAACAGAATAATAGTCACAAATTACTAAATAATATAACTGTGACCTTTTTCCAGCCAAGTGATCCAATGCTATAAAAATAGCTTGGGGCATAGACAGACATATGAAAATAAATGCACCATGTATGCTCCGTATTCTATCTCTGTAATCCTTCATAGAAATCGAGCTCACCATTGATTTTTATCTGTTGATTCAATCTAATACACTGCGTGGTCTGCACAAAAATGTTGAACAAACGCAATTGGTTGTCATCTTTGGTTGTCTTCGACTCAAAAGTTCTGCCTACCAAAGGCAGTTTACATATGAAGTGACACAAGTAGAGGAGAATTATGTGACCATGCTCCATAGCAATTCAATGTTTTGGAGTCTTCAAAACATGACATATATAGTACAATCGGAAATGCTCATGTAAATTGGAAACTCAAATTAGATGAATGAGAATCACACTCCTAGGACACTCCTATCCTTTAAAATGCTAATGCTTTCTGCTATTTTGGAGAAATCCATGGAATATGCTTAAAATTGTCAAGAATTGAAGGTCCAGTGGATGCTAATTACCTCGTGATGCCACATGGGAATTTCTTAGTTTGTTAGAGAAATATGTTGCTAGTTGCAACCACTGCAACATGTATATATACTACTGAACTGAATTTATTCCAAGCAAAGAAGGGTTTGGGTATATTCAGAAAGTCAGAGATACCCCTTCTTGTTATTCTGACTGATTAAGCATGCGGTTGGTACTTGATAGTGATTAAAGAAAAATTAGCTTCTTGTATCCCAAGAGTATGACAGCTCGCTTCTACCTAGTGATCACATCACTGACGTGTGCATAGGCGTAAGGGAATCTTTTACCCATGTGATTAGCAAACTTAGACTGAAACTGACTGAACCATGGCTGATTAATGACTATACGATTAAATCTTGAGAATTTCATAGTTCACATTGCACTTCACACTCGTACTAAACTTCTATGTTCTACTAATTTGTAGGTAAATACATACCTGCGTTTCAGCAGAATGTGCACAGAATAAAAATTTGACAAAGCTTTTTGCTGACATAAGCTATATACAGTGGTGGATCTACCATGGGGGCTAGAGCACTGGCTCCGCTTGTCACACCCTTAGTATCCTTCTACTATCTCTGGTATTATGTGCATTACAAATCTAGTTAATTTTGTTCTTAAAATTGCTACTTGTACATATTTTTGAGCTTTTAGAATGCACCATCCATTATTAAGACATTGTCATTAATTATTTGCTATTTTAACTTTGTTGCTCAGTGATTTATGTATCGATTTGAATTGCACGTGACTTTCAAATGTGTTTTTGCCATGCTCGCCTTAATGATAGATTCACACTAATACTCCCTCCATTGCCTATATACATACACCTTTTCAACTTGCAAACCACCGGTGATTTGCACTGCCTAAACTTGAACTTTAACATGTTTTGTCGTATTGTACATACAAAGAACTGAAGTTTTCCTCACTGGCATGCACTTTAGTATCTTTTGTTGCTTATTTATTGTTTCCCGATAGTTAAATACTTGTTTTTCTAAGTGAATGTTATGATTGGACAGCCCAACGGCATGAATGGAAGTAGGGTTCTCAGCTGACACAATGGAGTGATATCTGAACTATCATTGTATATAATTAAACTGATTACTAGCAGTACATGAACAGTAATCATCCGAGGTAATTTATCAACATGGAGAGAGGAACCAAGCAAAACCCCTTCTTCCTCAGATCATTGCACTTATACAGTGCCTTCTCATTGATATAATCACCAGTGACAACTTCTTGAACCCCTTCGATCACCTGCTGTCTTGAACCAACATCGACAAAATACTCGGCCTGGAATATTCCAAGAACACACTCTTGTAAGAAAACTAAGGACTAATACCTAATTAGCATCTGAAGAAAGAAAGGTATAGCGATTGTATACTTCACAAACATACCAGCTGGGGGATGTTGATCTCTTTTGCATCCATGGTTACCATCGACTTCATATCAACATTGTTCATGCTAGTTACCTGCGCAACAATAATCATAATTTGTGTTAGAAGATAAGCTATGTTATGTTGTTCAACAATCTATAACCAGATAAATCTTTTCTCTACCTTAGGGCCAGCTGCAGAAGAACAGGCGGTGTCCTGTAAAGAATCTTCCTCGTCGTCGTTGGTGGACATCAGCTCCGACGTGGTGAACGAGGCGTCGTCACCAAAGGAAGCAAAGATAGAAGAGAAGCCAGAGGAGAAGCTACTGTCAGAGACTACTTGTTGATTCATCATGTCCTGATTGTTGTGTGGTGATGAGAGGAAATTTGCAATATGCATTGCCCAGCTGCTCTCACCAGCTGACATGGATGTGGCTGCTGGGCTAACGCATGAAGAGTGTGATGTCTTCTCCATGTTATGAGTAATTGTGTGTCTGTATGCAGTTGCCTGCAGTTTACAGCCTTGGGTGTTCTTGCTATGGATGGCGTGCTCTGAAGCTAGAGGTCGTGTTTATATATAGCTCCAAGGAAAGGAATGGATATGCATAGAACTACAAGAGTATGAACTGTCTGTCAGACTGTGGCATCCATTTAAAAATGCCGCTCTAGGAATCTTCTCGTTTGCATTTCTTTATCCTGTAATGATATCTTAATCAAGAATTATTCTGCTGTAATATACAGAATAATTATTATGTTGTTTATATTCTTGGCGATTGCGCCCAAGCGGTTGGAGCATACACCAGCTGATTCGGGCCAATGATACATATCGAGTGAGAGAGCTCCACTTCACCAACTGTAGCTTCTCTTACCAATTCAAAGTTCATTGTTTTTTCTTACTTTTTTAACCACAACTGTCTTAGCCTTAATTAGAACTAACAATACAGTATAAATTATACCCCGTCTATTCTCAAATAGAAAAGGTCGACTCATGGTCGTGATCCCTTAACTCTTTTCGGAGTCTAATTCTCAAATAGAAAAGGTCCATCGGAAGAGTTGAGGATCACCAATGGACCTTTTCCTTATCAAATGTATACTATATATTATAGCGCTAGAGATTGTCATCGCTGGAGCGGTGCCACCTCAGCGCGTTTGCGGAGAGGCCCTCCGAAAAATTGAAAATTGTGTTTAGGTCTTTTCGACGGTTTTTTAATAAAATAGGCACGAAAAAAATCAAAATTACATTAGGTCCCTCTGTGGGTTACATTTAGGTCCTTCTGGTGGTTTTTAGCGGAACGGGCTCTGGAAAAAAATAGATTACTTTAGATCCCTCTACAATTTACGTTTGGCTCTTGCCAGCGGTTTTTAGAGAAACGGACTCGAAAACAAAGATACGTATAAAAAAACACAGATTTGTCGAAGGTTTATAACAGCCCACGGATTCGTTAACGGGTCCTAGCGACTTTTTTTTAAACGTAAAAAAAACAGCCGCGATTTTCTAAAAAAAACGCAGATTCGTCAAAAGTTTATACCAGCTCGTAGATTCGCCGATGGGTCATAGCCGCGGTTTTAAAAAAAACACAGATTTGTCGGATGTTTATAACAGCCCATAGATTCGCCGGCGGGTCCTAACAACCTATTTTTTAAAAAAAATGAAAATACGACTAAATTTTCCGAATTTTACACATTGCATCGTTATGTGCGACGCAGCGTAGCACGTTATTCTGGCTAGTAGATGTTATTTTAGAATATGTTCAGTCAAAATTTTAAAACTCTGACAACTAGTAATATGCACAAACCTATTTAGATTTATCACAAGCAAGTAAAATTAGTGGATTTATCACCAAAAGTACTACCATATCATTGTATTTTCTTTAGTTTTTACTAACATATAATTTTAAAAAGTAGTGGCTATATGTGTATATTGAAGACGTGTTCATGTCTAAAACGAAAAGAAAAAAAACCGTATCAGCATATGCCCATTTGTATATTGTTTTCTATGGATGAACAGACCGGCCTCGCTGTTGCACTAATTAATTAAGCTTTCATAAGAACAACTCTCTTGGGTAGGATTAATGGCGAAAAGGTGCATGCAGTGGACGAGTCAAGAGTCAAGATCGAAGAGAGATCTGGTACAGTTCATTCTGATCATGCTGGTACAAAGTGCTGGGAAAACCAAATCAGCTCGCCAATTAGCCATCAGGCACGTCTCCAAATCGGTACCTAATCGATCCGATCCTTTGTGATCACGATTAAGCAATGATTGCATTGCAAGCAAGTTCTGATCGTGTGAATTAGCAACCATGTCCATGCATGCATGCGAGTAGCTAGCGACCATATATATCTCGGGAAAGCACAGTTTTAGCTCAGGGAAGCAAGGCAAAATTTATATGACAATTGACTAGTGCATGATGACCAGATCAAGATACGCTGCAATCTGCACATGCGGCCTGTCTGTGCATTCGTGCAGCGATGCAACGCAACTCTGCAAGCGATCACCTCGATGCGTCACGATTTCGTCGTCCACATGCAACTCTCCAGGGAGAGACGATGGACGCTGTATAGTGTCGTGCCATTGTGATTTTTCATGTACAACCCTTCATGTAGAGATGACGCTGTGTACAGTGTCGTGTAAGAGCGGATCTAGAGGGTGTCAGGTATACATCAGAATCCTAAAAGTTTGAGAAACGTCAGGAGTCAGGACAACACGTGTTCAGTCGGTTAAATTTGTTGATTGAATTGATTTTGATTGTTTAGGATTTATAAAACATTAGAACTATTTGTACCGTATTTTTAGTAAAATTCAAATATATATTAGATTTATAATATTATGAAATTACTATATAAGACAATATAACTATATATATATATGTGAAGTGCGCGTCGCAACAAAAATTTGTAGCTCCGCCACGGTGTCGTGTCGTCGTGATTTTGTGAACTGTGACGCGTATCGGCGTATGCATCATGCATGCATTGGGCATGTCATGTGAGTGAAGGATGGGGATGCGTGGGGTATTCCTGGCCCATCCGTCCGTGATCAGATTCGTCCGTTGGTCATCCAAAACACTGTAGGAGAATGTGTCTAGGGAATGAGCATCATGGCATTGTATTGATACAGCTAGGCGTTTCCAACTTTCCATCCATACAATGATTCTCATCTACCAATCGAAACATATGCATTACCATCGCATATTCATTATGGTATGTTTCGTTAGGCGCCTGCATGCGTTATCCACCATCGTCTCCTCGTGGCTGCGCGCATCATGAGTTCGTCCGTTGGTCATCCAAAACACCGAGTGTAGGAGAATGTGTCTGGGGAATGAGCCACACGTCATGGCATTGTATTGATACGGTATAAACAGTACAAGTGCACGCTATAAGTTTCCAACTTTCCATCCATACAATGATTCTCAAGAGGAAACTCTACCAATCAAATAATATGAAACATATGCATTACCATGCATAGCATATTCATTGCGGGTATGTTTCGTTACTTGTGTCACTTTAGTCTGTTTTGTACTCCATAAGCTATCTAGGCTAGCTTTGGCTATGTTGAAATTGGCTGTGTTGAAAAGATATTTAGTTGGGTGGATGCAAATGATGACGCTCCACGCCCTATCTGTCATTTCATCAAACACCTTCAGGGCGTCGTCGTTGCGGCCCTTCCACCGAGGCGGTCCGTGTCGAGAGTCGGTGAGGAAGCTTGATGCAGGTGCATCTCACGTCCTGCATTGAAGAGAAGCCTAGATTTCGCATTTCCTCGAGCCTACACGAGTGGGTGTAATTGCATCCACTTGATCTGGATGAACAACAAACTAAACATATGTCTAGCAGATAGAGCTGCATTCACCTATGTGATTCAGCCACTATACAGGCAATCAAACGCACCCTACCATGCAAGGAACACATACTATACATGCTAACACCGAGAGCTGGTTCTAATTGAATCCGGATGGGTCGGTGCCGTTTTTAATTTAAAAAACACACAATGTTTCATAACAATTAATTTGACCTTTTGAAGAACTCCCAAACACACACACTTGTCTCACAAAAATCAATCCAAACTTCCAAAGCTTAGGCCTAATTGGAACGCAGGATATCACAATAAATTCACATACATTGTGCACAAAATTATATGTTCCCTATTGGAAACGCACTTCTAAATGGGTAAAATGTATGGGCAGATCAAGCTGGCCTCCATATATTTTTATTCCATTCATTGAGTTTTACCTAGCCTTAGCTCAATACCATCAAAATTCAAAACAAGCTAAAATAATACCTCGCGAAAAAAGAAAAAATCAGAGTTGAAGAACAATAACAAAGGCCCCATCTTGAGAAAAACAGAGGAGGCCCGAGAAAACCAAGTTCATAGTTATCAATGAGACACTACTGTCTCTATACACGGGGACATGGCTGCATAACATCTCACGTTATTTATTCATGATCATCTAAGTAACACTCATCTCTACCTTTTCATTGCGACTTGTGAGAACACGATTAACCTCTAAAATTGAAATAGCGTGTTGTCGGTGTTTCGAGAACCGGCAAGTAAATTTGTAGGTCTAGAGGGGCTACGCGCTCCCGCTGGTTAGACCAAAAGACAAGAGGTCCAAGAGTTATACTGGTTCGGGCTGAATGTCCCTACTCCAGTTCATGGGGTGGTCGGATGTTATTGATTCGGGTGTGTCCGTCGTGTTACAGGCATGGGCTGAGCTCGGGCTCGAAGCGCCTTGTGTGCGGGGATTGCCGAAGACGGCAGGAGAAAGGTTCGGGAGTGCTATGTTTGATCGCTTAGATCGTCCCCCCGCTCCGAAGGGCCACGCCTCCCCTTATATAGCACGGGAGGCAGGGTTACATGGAGATTACAAGGAGTGCGCAAAAGGAAAAATGGGTGGGGCTCCTTACGCCTAGGAGTCCGGTCCTTCATCTCGATGTCCGGTCATTGGGTCGCCTTCGACGGGTGGTTGCACGTCTGCGTTGGGTTGAGTGAAGCCGCAGGTGACGGCTCGGTCCGTTCCTCGGAAACGGCGCATCGCCTTCTGCTTATTGTTTAAGTGCCGACGCCGAGTGTCGACCTTCGGGATCGACTTGGGAAGGGCGTAGCGTCCGTCCGGCTTCGATTAGACGAGTCGCCGTCGGTCGATCTAAGCGACCGAGAGGGGCAGTTCGATGATTTGACATCGCTTCTCGGTGAAAACGAGCTCGTTCAAAATTTGCGATCGGTCCGACTCATCGATCGGGCCAACCACTGGTCGTCGTTGCCGTGGTTCGTGGGGCGCCGGTCCCGTCGCGCCTGGTCAGACCGCTCTCTGGGGTTGGCTTGGTCGGAGGTCGTGGGCCTCTATGCGGGGCTTCTCGTTTGAGGCCCAGGCGCGGTGGCGGCCCATATGCTTCTCCTGGGCCGCTGGGGATACCTATCCCCTGGGTATTCGTCAATAGCCCCCGAGCCCCCGAGCGGATCGGAGAGCCGGTCGGGGGTTTACCCTGTTCGACGGGTGCTGGTCGACATGCTGCTCTGATACGGCCGGATCTCTGTGCCTTAGGACTGATCGAACGGTTTCTGCAATTTCCGGTGCCCGGCCAGTCGGGTGTGGTCGGTTCGCCCGGTCTTGGCGCATCCGGTGGATGGAGTTTCCGAGCCCCGAAGCGGTCAAGAGCCGGTCGGGGTTTACCTCGTCGCGGAGGCTCGGGTCGGTGTACTCGAGCTCTGGTCAAGTCGCCCAAACACTGTAAGTGCATCGGTTGAACGCAGGCGGCCTCCTCGGTTGCTAGTCGCTAACGCCGCAAGGCGAATGGCGCATCCGGTGGATGGAGCTTCGAGCCCCGAGCGGTCGGAGAGCGGCCGGGGCTTGTCTCGTGTGTGGAGGCGCCCATTCTGCGTCGTGACCCCGATGTACCTGTAAGGTCGGCGTTGCGCCAAAAATAGATAAAAGCGCCCCCACGCCACCGGCGGGGTGGCGGCTTTCCACTTAATACGCCCCATCGCGGTGTGGGACTGGAGGGTGAGCTAGCGCGCGTTTGCCATGCGCGTTGGCTTGAACGCGTGCTCGTCGCGGTGATAGCGGGTTTGTCCGAGTGGGCCTGGTGGCTTCCCCGAAGGAGAGCCGTTTCGGCGGGCGTTATCCGTCGCGCGCGTCCACTTCGGGCGACCCATGAGAACCTTTCTTTACTCGATCCGTGTCGGATTCCGGTCGTCCGCCGACCGAACGCATTGTAGCGCCACCGTCGGCAGGTTCCGCGGAGAGCGTGAAGTATGGTCTCGAACACGATTAAAGGTGATTGGGCGTTCGTCGGCCAACTAGAGGCCCACTGGGAGCTCACCCTATTTTCGTCCCTCGCTCGATTTTTCGTTCGGGGTGACGCGTGCACCCACTTGATGGTTGGGCGCTCGGAGCCCACAACGCTCGGTCGAGCCCCGGACATAAGTCGGTGAGCCTTTTCGCGGCTTCCGGGACCATAGCGGCCTTGGCGTGCCTCTTTTCTGTTGCCAGGCGCCCTTTCAAATTCGGGAACGAGGCTCGAGGAGCCGTGCGCCACTCTGCCCGATGCGTGGCCTTCTCGCCTGGCTGCTGTCCTGTCAGGAATTAACGCAAGGGCGACCAAGAATCGAGGCGTCGTACCGTTGAACCGTCGCGACGGTCGGGGAGGGAAACGCACGCCGCTTCTCTTCGCGATACCGTCTGTTCGGCTGACGCCTGTCCGGGTGATGGGCGTTGCGCTCCTTATAAACAGAAAGGGGGCCTCTGGTCGGATTCCCCGTGTTGTCCTGTGCTTCCCTGCGAAAGAAAGAAAGAAAGACGAAGGCGACCGTGAAGGGAACCAAGAAACCTAGGAGAGGGATTCCTCGCCTCAGCCTCCTTCCTCGCTCGTCGGTCCTGCCCTTTCGGAGGCGATGTGGCCGGAGTGCTCCGTCCTCGATGCTCGTGTGCTTGGCCTGGCGAAGAAGCGATTTCTTCCCCCGCGCGACGTATCCCGGTGGAGAGTGCCGACGGGAGCTGCGGCCCCGGAGCCCGGCGACGGCGAGATCGTCGTATGCGCGTCCTGATGGAGGTGGCGGAATTGCCGTTGGGATCGACGCTGCCGCTCCCGCTGGCAGAGGTTGGGGATAGGCCATCCGGGCCGGAGCAAATGGCGGAGACGGCGGCGTTGATCGTGCCGTTCGCGGCGACGCGTGGCGGCGATTCGCGCCTCTGATCGCGAGCCGGCTAATGAGTCGGTACACCACGGAGCGGCGAATGACTTCGCCGTCGGGATCGAGGCCGATGGTGGCGGAGCAGGCCTTGCGCCGCCGGTCGCCGAAACGCCCCGCCCGGTCTGGTCTTTGAAGCCTTGTCGCTACCGACGCCGAGGGAGCGACCAGGAGAGGAGTCGCAGGTGGTGGTGGTGGTCGCCGATTCACCGCCGGTGGCGCCGGAGGCCTCGCCGTCGGTGCAGGCTGCTGGGATGACCACGAGGGAACCCCTCCAGTCGCCACCGTCCATCTTAGTGTGGCCGGGCAACGGCCCACCTGATGAGGCATCATTCACGCTGGATGACGGCGCGGAGCTTGGAGAGTGGGAATCCCTGCAGGAGGGCTCCCTGCGAGTGAAGACTGAGATGGAGAAGATTCGGGCGAGCCTGGGTCAGCTCCTCGAGTCCTCCGGCAGAGTGCTGGACGCCGTCACCGGAGGAGTCGACCCGGCCGGTGTGGTAAGTTGTGTTCGAAATTTCCCCGCCTTTTCAAATTCTGCTGGATCTCGCATTGGCGTCTTGGGGCCGGTCGCAGCGTCTGCGAGGCCTTCGAAGGGTAAATCCGGGTTCCTCAAAGTCGCTTGCGGCGGAAGGGCGGCAGCGGAGGAGGACCGCAACCAAGCGGGCTCGGTTGCATGAGGCGCGGAAGGCTGCGGCTCGTGGCGGTCGCGGCAGAGGAGGCCAGCCGGACGGCATTTAGATGGCGATGTCTTGCGGGAGGCGTCGGTTGGGCGATCCTCATGGGCGGGTAGCTGAATCGAGTCCCTCCTAGCGAGGCCAACAACGCCAAGGTTGTCGCTCGAAAGCGGCGTGGCGCGAAAAAACTTCGAGAGGAGACTCGGGCCAAGCTCATCGCCATAACCAATCGTCGGCGATGAAGCGTTATCATTCGGCTGATTTGGAGGCGGCGTCGTCGGCGTGCCCGCCGACTTTTGCCCGATCTTGAGTGTAGAAGAATCTTGGCGAAATCGCGAGGCACGGCGATTGGCGGTGGAAGAGCGTGTGGCGGCGGTGCGGGCGGGCGGTGGCTCGGTCGGCGTGGAAAGAGATGGAGGCGGCAAGAATGAATCGTGTCGACGAGTTGGCGACCACTGGGAAGGTCGGTAAATGTATCGCAACCGGTTGCTCGGGGCCGTGCGGGGCACAAGTCTGCTTGCGACCGAGTTGGCTCGTGTGCCGGAGCACGTCGAGAAGTCGGTGAAGACGAGTGCTGCCCTGGGGGCCACTTCTACGCTGGTTAACGCCATGTCCTTCTACAATGGTATTAACCTGGACAACGTCAGCAGCGGGATTGCCAGGAACCGGACCGACGAGGAGGTCCATCGCCAGCGCTCAAAGCCGAGCCCCATGCGAATGATCAGCGATCGGATATCGCCGCAGAGCGTCCTCCACGGGGACTATGAATAATGTTAGACATTATTATAATTTTTGCCAAATGTAAAGAACCTTGACATGTAAGGAATCGGGCTTCGCTTTTGTGCTGACGAACCGGGGTTCGTTTTCGTGTTCATTTGCGACTTTGAGCCGTTCTTTCGCGCTTGGAGACCATAGCCCTGGGAACCGCTGGGATCCTTTCGGGCGTGGTCGTGTTGATTTGCGAAGGAAGCCGCGAGGAAGTGCTAACGAACCGGGATCAGCGCCTATTCACGCTTCATGCGGGGAGGTAGTTCCGTGACTTGTGGCTCGCGCCGTCTTGTAGCCTTTACCGCAGCGCTACTTGAAATCGTAGCCGTTGGGGCGTAGGTCGTAGGGCTTGGGTCGGACGGATTATCCGCATGGGGAGCCGAGTGGTCGGTCGGCCCACCTGCCCGTATGAGTATGAACGACGTTAGAGAACAAAATTCACGTTTCATGCGGGGAGGCGGCTCCGTGACTTGTGCTCAGCCGTCTGGTAGCCCCTACCGCAAGCGCTACTTGCCCGTGGCCGTTGGGCGAGGGTCGTAGTGCTTGGGTCGGACGGATTACCTGCACGGGGAGCCGAGTGGTCGGTCGGTCCACCGGCCCATATGAGTGTGAATGACGTTGCTCCTGTGCCCTCGAGTAATTCGCGGCGACCAGGCCGTGGTCGGCGCGTATTGCTGGTCCTTCAAGTTAATCGCAAAGGGGACCGAGAGTCAAGGGACTTATCTTCGTGGGTCGGTCGTCGAGCGGCTCGCTGGCGCCTGGTGCGGATTCCGAGGTTGTCCGTATAGCCCAGAGATCGAAGGGTCGCGTTGCTTCAACGTGGAGCGGCGCCCTCCTGTGCTCGTGTCGCTTCGCCACATTTAATGTGGAGTGGGATTTTAATGCCCGTCGCGTCGGCGCATCGGACGATGGCGTGTCGGGGAGTTCATGGGCGCCGTCTGGCGGTTTTGGTGCGTGAAACCACCCCTATAATCTGGTCTTTGGGTAGTGTAACTCACATCCGGCCCGACGTTCGCGTTCGCCGCCTTCTTCACCTTCAAGCGCCTCCTTGAAGACTATGGCGGCGGTGGCGGTGGCACGAGAGGTCGAAGGCGGGTAGTGAAGCGGACCGGGGTTCTCCTTCAGAAACCTCGGACGGAGGGTTCCTCGGTGCGGCGAGGTGGCGTCGACCGCCTCGCCGAGGTTCTTCATCTGGAGCCCGTCGGCGGGTATATGTCCTTCTAGTTGTTTTAGTGAGACGTTGGGGTTGCCAAGTTGAGGTCCGCTTTCGATTTTTGCCTCTTGCAGGTCTGATCGGCCCATGGCCCGACAAGCGCCGCCGGGGTAGCTCAGCACCCAGTAGCGAGAGTGGCTTGCGAGGGGCCGAGGCGCGAGCATGGTGGGCCTTGTGCGGTCACATCTTGAACTGTGTCCCAGTGGGGTCTTCTGCCGCCCTTAGAGGCGCGGTGTGGCAGCTGCAGTCTTGGTCTGAGCCACGAAGATGGCGGCTCAGCAGCATGCCGAGGCGCAGAGGCGGAGATAGCCAGCGTCTTGAGGATTCGACTCCACGCGGGGTTCTCCTCTCCATGCTCCGCCACCTTCGAGAGCATGGGCGGGAGCTGGGCGGCCGCAGGGGCGGAGGCTGAGCGAACAGTTCAGCCAGCGTGGCGTGATCGCTTCCGGGCTCACTCGGGCGGCGGCGTTGGAGAGCTGCCCGAGCTCTCGGGGCCTTCCGCTTCGGGAGGCGGAGAGGTCGCCGCCGACGGCGGAGTATGTCTTTGCGTCTTTGCGCCCGGCCGGTCCTTTGACCCGGGCGGCCGCCGCCCATATCCGAGGCGACTCGGCTCGAGCCTGAGCAGTCGCAGGGCCAGCGGGAATGGTGGCGAGCGGTTGCACTGGAGGACTTCGGACAGCGAGGACGAGGCGAAGCGAGAGGCTCCGGGGAGATGAGGACAGCCGTCTTGGACCAGATCCTTAGGGGCCCGATCTTGCTTCGCCCTGAACTTCGCCATGCTGGCGAGGCATCTCGGCGCCAGAGCTACCTTGGCCTCCTCGTTGCGTCCGTATTGCTTTTGATTTTTGCGCTCTTTTGCTTCAGGAGACTGTACAAGTTGTATGCCGTTTTATGTTCCCTTTCTTGTAATGGACGCCGTGCTTTTGGTGAATCGTATCCTATCCTTGAAGCTTCTTGGCGCTTAATGTTTCCTCTCGTTGAACTCCTGTCTGCGATCGCTTCGCTGGTCATTACTAACCGCTGCGAGAACTCCTTTATGTCGTCAGGTGGGTCGGCGTGGGGGCCCTCCGCCCATGACCACTACTTTAGTAGTCGTAGTCAAGAAAAAACTACCGGGTTTTCACAAGGCGTGAACCGTAGTGGTCGGGCGGTGGGTCCTTGCGAGGAGGACCTTGGGTCGACTGGGCACCACGCAACGAGGTTACGTGGGGTAAAGCTCCGGCGAGTTCGCGCCGCTTCGGGCTCGTCAGGTGATAAGGCGTCCGGCCAAGAAAATTAGTTCGGGGAAAAAAATCGCCTAAGGCTTTCAATGTTCCAAGCGTTTGAAACAATGTTGCCATCGGTGTCTCTTAGTCGATAGGTCTTGGGCAGGATCACCTCCTATGAAGGGCCTTCCACCGGAGGACTTGTGCAATGAGCGTTGGGTGAACTTCGGCGAGGACCAAGTCGCCTCGTTGAAGGCTTGGCGCGGATCTGGCGACTCGATAAGCGCGCGATGTTTGCGATATTTGGCGGCCGGAGAACGGCAATGTCGCGTGCCTCATCGGTGGTCGGCGGCGTCTTCTTTGTGGTCGAGCCCTCGAGCTGGTCGAAGGTTCCGACCTCGGGCGCCGTATTCGGTCGGTGGGGAGGGCGACCGGCGCCGAACACGAAAAAGAATGGCGTGAATCCGGTCGGCCGGGTTGGTGTGGTCTGCGAAGACTCCAGGGCGGAGGCGGCTCGGTAGCCCATCGTCCCGCAGACCTCTTCAGGCGATCGAAGATTCGTGGCTTGAGCCCCTGAAGGATCATGCCGTTCGCCCTCTCGGCCTGGCCATTGGTCTGCGGGTGGGCCACGGATGCCCAGTCGATGCGGATGTTGAAGTCGTCGCGACCCGAAATTCCTTCCCCGTAAACTGCGTGCCATTGTCGGTGATGATGGAGTTCGGGACCCCAAATCGGTAGATGATGTCGCGGAAGAAGTTGGCCACTTGCGCGGACGTAATAGTGGCGACCGGCTTCGCCTCTATCCACTTGGTGAACTTGTCCACCGCGACAAAGAGGTGCGTGAAGCCCCCGGGCGCCTTCTTGAAAGGTCCGAGTAGGTCGAGTCCCCAGATTGCGAACGACCATGTGATGGGGATTGTCTGGAGGGCTTGGGCGGCGGTGCGTTTGTCGAGCAAAGAATCGCACCCTTCGCGGTCGCGAACAATTTGCTTTCGGCGTCGGCGGCAGCGGTTGTAATAAAACCTTGACGGAAAGCCTTACCCACGAGGGACCGTGGTGCGGCGTGGTGACCACCACCCCGTGGATGTCGGCGACAACTCCTTGCCTTGGTCGGTCGGGATGCGCCGGAGGACCCCGAGGACTCTTCTTGTAGAGGTCTTCGTCAGCGGGACAAAGACTTCGCTCACCGGCGGTAGCGCCGAACCTCGATCGGGATTACGGAGGAGGTCCCATTCGTCGAGCGATCGGCGTGGGGCTTCCTCAATCGATTGACCACGAAACACGTCCGATTTAAGTCGGATCGCGCTACACCGGTTGATTGGTGGTTGGCCGGCCGTGGCGGCCTTCGCTTCGGCGGTGGGTCGGTCGGATGGGCGGTTGGTGAAGTCGTGGGCAAAGATCCCGGTCGGAACCGGTCCCTTGCCCGAGGCGAGGTTGGCGAGGTAGTCGGCCTCGCCGTTATTACGCCGGTAGCTGTGGTGGAGCTCGAACCCCTTGAACTTCTCTTCAAGTTTTCGCACTTCATCGCGGCAGTATGCCGCCATGAGTGGATCCGGGGTTCGAGGCCTTCATGACTGGTCGACCACCGGCTTGAGTCACCGTATCGTGAAACGAGTCGTAAATGCGCCGAGGTCGGCGGCGATCCGGAGGCCGTGGATGAGGGCCGTGCTCGGTGGCGTTGTTCGTGGCGTCGAAGAAGCGAGCGGACGGCATATTGGACTTTGTTGCGAAGCGGAAGCGATAACGATTCCAAAGCCGCGGCCCCATTCTTCGTGTAGGATCCGTCGAAGTACATCGTCGATACTCGGGATCTTCAAGCAAGGGCGCTGGCCGGTCCACTCATACGAAGTCCGTAAGGGCTTGGGACTTAATCGCCGTCACGGGACAAAGCGAAATGTCGTGGCCGTTGAGCTCGATCGCCCATTTGGCTATCCTTCGGCGTCGCGGATTGCGAATGATCTCGCCTAGCGGCGAAGAGGTTCTGACGAGCGGGGTGTTGGCGAAGTAGTGGATCGATTTCCTTCGCGATTAGAACCGCGTGAAGTAAGCCGCACTGCGGATAACGAGCTTTGGACTCGAGAGTACTTCATCGATGAAGTAGACCGGTCGCCGCACCTTGAGGGTGGCCTTCTTCCGGCCGCTTCGACGCGAGTGCGCGCTCACGACACGGGTTGTGGCGGCAATGTAGAAGGCGAGAGGCTCACATGGCGCCGCGCGATCAAGACCGGGCGATGTCGGAAGGCCTTTAGTCGGTCAAGGGCTTCTGAGCTTCTGCGTCCAGCGAAGTGGTCGGATTTTACGGCGGCTTATAGAGCGACATCCGCGCTTCGCCAAGGCGAGACACGAAAGCGGCTTAAAGCCTGCGAGACAACTGTCGACTTTTGGGCGCCCTTTAGGTCGGCGATCGGGCCCATCTTCATGATTCTTGAGATCTTCACGGGTTGGCCGATGCAGCGCTCGGATATCATGAAGCCAAAAGCTTCCTTAGGGACCCCAAGACGCATTTTTCGGGTTAAGTTTTATCTTGAACCGTCGGAGGTTCGCGAAGGTTTCTTCGAGGTCGGCGACAAGGTCGCCGCTCGATCTTGCCGGCGATGTCGTCCCGTGAACCTCAACGTTGCGGCGATCTGGTCGCCGAAGCAGTGTACATGCACGCCGATATGTCGCACCCGCGTTCTTGGACCAAAGGGCATCGTCACGTAACAAAAGCAGTGAAGGGTGATAAAAGAAGTCGCGAGTGGTCGGACTCTTTCATCGGGATCTGGTGATAACCGGAGTAGGCGTCGAGAAGGAAGGCGATTCACACCCGTAGTGGAATCAACGACTGGTCGATCCGGTAGAGGAAAATGGTCCTTGGGACACGCCTTATTGAGCCGTGTAATCAACACACATCCTCCATTGCGGGACTTCTTTTTACAAGGACGGGGTTGGCAAGCCACTCGGGGTGGCGTACCTCTTTTATGAACCCTGCCTCCAAAAGTTTGGCTACTTCTTCGCCTATGAGCTGCGCTTTTCTTCGTCAAGCAGGCGCGGCGTTAGGCGGCACGACCTTCTTGGCCGGGTATTGAGGTGTGCTCGGCGACCTCCCTTGGGATGCCGGCATGTCGGAGGTCTTCAAGCGAAAGCGTCGATTCGCCGGGAGGAAGTCGACGAGCGCGCTTTCCTATTCGGCGGGGAGGGCGGACCCTACCCGCACGGTCTTGGCCGGGCCTCGGGGTCGACCGCGACCCTCTTCGTGTCCTCCGCGGACTCGAAGAATCCGGGCCCCGACTTACTGGGGCCAGGGACGGACCCGGAGGCCTCCCTTCGGTAGTTGTCGAGCTCGGCGGGCGCGATGACCGTCGAAGCCAACTCATAATTCGCTTCATGATTGAAGGCAAAATTTGAAAAAGCGAGGCCACGTAATGATGCCTCGTGGCCCGGAATCTTCACCGTAGGTGTAGTTGGGGACCGCCATGAACTTAGTGTAACACGGCCTCCCGAGTTGCGTGGTAGGATCCGCTGAATCCCACAACCTCGAAAGTGAGGTTTTGGTGCGGAAGTTCTCGGGCCCCCAAAGGTGGCAGGCGGTCGACTGCCCAAGGGGTAAACTTCTGGCACAGGATGACACCGTGGAAAGGTGCCTTGCTCGATCGCGAGGTCGGCGGAACTCCAGGCGTCAGCGTTTGAAGATACATGATGTTGAGACCGCTTCTGCCGATCCATGAGCACCTTCGTGGCGCTTTGACCCCACGATGGGATCGACGACGAGCGGGTACCTCCCCGGGTGCGGGATGCGGTCGGGGTGGTCCGTCCGATCAAAGGTGATCAGAGACTCCGACCACCGGAGGTACTTTGGGACCGCAGGGGTCACCGTGTGTACCTCGTGGTAGGCAAGCTTTTGCCTCCGCTTGTCAGCGTAGCTCTCCGGTCCTCAGAAGATCATGAGGCATCCGTCAGACTCCGGGAACCCATCGTCGCCTTTTCTTCCCGACCTTGGCGCGGTCGTGCTTCTTTCCTTTACCCGTGGTGCAGGCGGTTTCGGAGAAAGCGCCTCGAGACTTCGATCCGATATTTGTGCTTGACGGGGTACTCGTGATGCGGACACGGCTCTCCATCAATTTTTCGGTGGTGAGGCGCCCTCGCGCTTCTTCTTTGGCGAGGCGGTCGGCGGTTGCGACCACGTGGTCCTCGCGGGCCTATTTTCCCTTCCGCCTCCGTTTGTCGGAGTGATCGGAAGGGGCGGCGGGCTCGGGGCCGGATTCTCGTTTGGCCTTCCCTTTGTCGAAAATGGCCCCCACGGCCTCCTCGCCGGAGGCGTGGTTGGTGGCAATGTCGAGCAGCTCCTTGGTGGTCCTGGGTTTGACGCAACCCAGCTTGTGGACCAAGGCTTTGCACGTTGTGCCGTAGATGAATGCCCCCACGACGTCGGCGTCGCTGATGTCGGGGAGTTCATTGCCTTTGTTGGGAGCGTCGGATGTAGTCGGGCGTTTCTCTGGCTATGCTGCGACTTTGAGGTCCTAGGAGTTCCCGAGCGCTTATAAGTGCCAGAAATTCCCGACAGCGTTCTTCAAATCGGCCCGATTCCTAATAGTCGGCGAGCGGTACTCGAGCGAGCTCAGTTTGAATCCGCCCGGGTAAATGGGGAATCTTGAATGATAAAGATCATTAGTAGCTCACCGTCTCGACAATGGCCGTAATCTTCGAGCAAACAAGGGGTTCGTGCCCGTGTATTTAGCTATATATGGCGCCGGAATCGGGCGAAACCAGCGACGGATTTCGAGAGAATACTGAGTCCGGGCCTTCGCTCGGGCGGCGATCGTGGCGCCGGCCATTGTCGCGACTCGCGAACAGGCCCAGCCCGGCCGACCTCTTACTGGCGTTAAGGGTGTCGCGGTAGTCGTGGCGTTGCGAAACGCTTGTTGCCACGAGTGTAAGAGGCTGGGGCGCTCAAGCTGTGGTGCGGTTTTCGGCTTCACGGCGAGTTCAGCTTTGGCGGCAGTGGGACCTCGAGTGATGAGGGTCGGGGGCCGGTACATATTGTCGGCGGCGTGCTCTATCGGCTCCGGAGGTCTTTGGTAGGTGGCCCTAACCTCGAGCTCGCCCGGCTCGAGGACGCCGAGAGCAACATTGCGGCCATGGCCAAGTTTTAACTAGGAAGGGGAAGCAGGCGAGGACCGGATTCTGCTGCCGATTGTCATTGTACTTAGCGTGCGTGCCTGTATCGCCGGCGCTGTGGTGGCGTGAGTTGGCTTGGCCCGACGGGTCGACCCTTGCCTTGCCGAACCGCGGCCGCAGCGCAACTCCGATTCATTCTTTGGGCTTCGTCATGGTGGGTGCGAGGAGGCCCAGATCGTCGTCTTGACGCCCGCCTCCGGCGCCGGAGCGCCGGTGGCGAGCTTCTGGCAGGGAATGGCGGCCGTCCGATTAGCTCGTCGACCACGTTGCATTCGTGGGAGTATGGTCCGCCGATGCTTGCTCGTCTTCGAGCCGAGTCGATGTCGGAAGAACTCTCGATATTTCGTGGAAGGAGGTCGGTAGCGTAGCGACCATCGCCACGCAAACGCGATCGCGGAAGGTGGTAGCGTCGCTGCGGGACATCGCGCGCCGCGAGTGGCGGTGGTGTCTTGGCAGCGCCGCGCGCGAAACGACAGCGAGTCCTCGAGTCGAAGGTGGTCGGCGTGGGCGACGAGGTCGAGCGCCCGTGGGGCAGCCCGACGAGCGGCGGAGCGAAGCTTGAGCTCTCCGCCGTGGTGACGACGGTCGAAGAACCGCAGATTCGGCTCTGGCGCGGCGCGTCGCCGTCGGTAGTGGAAGCCATCAAGGAGACAAATGGGAATCGGGGATCTTGATGGCGCGCGAGCCCCTACCGACGCATGCCAACCGCTTGTTTCGAGAACCAAAGTAAATTTGTAGGTCTAGAGGGGCTCTGGCGCTCCGCTCCTTGAATGGTTAGACCAAAAGACAAGAGGTCCAAGAGTTATCTTGGTTCGGCCGAATGTCCCTACTCGGTTAGTGGGGTGGTCGGATGTTATTGATTCGGTGTGTCCGTCGTGGTTGAGCATGGGCCGAGCTCGGGCTCGAAGTGCCTTGTGTGCGAGGATTGCCAAGACGGCGGGAAAAGGTTCGGAGTGCTATGTTTGATCGCTTAGATCGTCCCCGCTCTGAAGGGCCACGCCTCCTTATATAGCTTTGGGGAGGCGGGTTACATGGAGATTACAAGGAGTCGCAAAAAGGAAAAAAATGGGTGGGGCTCCTTACGCCTAGGAGTCCGGTCCTTAAATCTCGATGTCCGGTCATTTGGGTAGCCTTGACGGGTGGTTGCCGTCTGCGTTGGGTTGGTGAAGCCGCGGGGTGGCGGCTCGATCCGTTCCTCGGGAAGCGGCGCTTTGCCCTCTGTTTGTGTCAGTCTTGGCAGAGGTGTCGACCTTGAGGATCGACTTGGGAAGGGGCGTTACAAGTGGCTATAGTTAAACTTGCCTAGATTCTCAAAATTTTGTGGCTTCGCTAGTGCACGTACTTCAATACTTAACAATTCACATATATATATATATCTGTGTATGAATAATTGAAGGGGAAACCTTGTTACAATTCACTTTCATTCCATGGATCTCCCATAGGGGTGGAAAAAAGATTGAAGCTCGCAAGCCGGCTCGGCTCGTGGTGTGCATGAGCCGAGCCTCTTATCCAGCTCACAGATTTTTCAAGCCGAGCCTGAGCCAATTCATGACCCACTTGTAAGCTCACGGTTGTACCTTAGGTGAAACCGAGGAGACCAACGTCCTAGCTATTTTCCGTCCACTCCTCTTCACTCCCCTCCCATTCCCTCCGCCTCTTGCTCCACTCGGCCCCCAAGATTCCGACTTATCAGGCAATTAGCCACATGGGGACGAGCCATGCCGACTGCGGTCACCTGCTCGGTCAAATGCCGCCCCACCACCGCCTCTCGTCGACACAGCTCCAGCCCGCGCTGGAGCTCTTGGGCCACACCTCGGTCGCCAATGAGCTACGAGAGATGATGCGGTGTTGGAGCTTGCTGTCCTTGTCCTTCGCGCATGCCGCCAACCACGTGGAGCCCCGAGCGCTGTGCTGGAGACCCCAGTCTGTGAGGCGGGCCCATGATGCAGTGGTGAGCGAGAAAGACGAAAACGACCTTCCTTCCGCGACGAGCTCGTGAGGAAGGCCTTCTTTGTGGCCACCTGGGCGATGGCATCCTTGCCCTGGGCGACGATGTCACTGAGGTCGTCGAGCGCATGTGTAAAGAAGGAGAGGTCCAGCGCTGCCATCCGAGAGAGTGGAGTAGGGGGCGGTGGAGGATCCGGTGGCAGCCATGACGATGTCGTCGAGGCCGTTGAGCGTGTGAGTAGAGGAGGGGAGGGCCTGTGCGGCGCAAGCCTGTGTCGAAGCCACCGTCCTTACCATCCAGCTCGTGAGCCCACAAGCCGACTCGAGCCTGGAAACAAGCCGATCCAAATAGGACGTTTGGCTCATTCTCTAAACGAGCCAAGCCGAGATGAATTTCAAATGAGCTTTTCCGAGCCTGCTCGAGCCGGATCAAAAGGGAAAGCAATCATCAACACAGGGGTGGCTATGCAATATCTTGACATTCCGAAAATAAATATAGTACAGGGACCTAACTTGAACTTTGACCACCCAAGTACCCAACTTCCCCTGCAAGAATGGATCGAGGGACTACAGAAAAGTAGACCAAAAACAAAGGAAGGAGGCATCCAAAATCCAAACAAAATCGAATCGAGGAAAAAAAGAGGAGCACGCGCCGCCGCCGCCGCACCATGGCCGCCTCCACCCGCCGCGCGTCGCAGCTGCTGGGGTCCGCCGCTTCCCGCCTCCTCTACGCTCGGGGTTTCGCGGCGGCGCCCTCGCCGGCGGTGTTCGTCGACAAGAGCACCCGCGTGATCTGCCAGGGCATCACCGGCAAGAACGGCACCTTCCACACGGAGCAGGCCATCGAGTACGGCACCAACATGGTACGCCCCCGCGGCCCAACCCCGCCGCTTCCCTCTCTGGTGTCTTCTTCGATCGGTGCATTCCTACCTCTCTAGCGCGCGATTCTAAGGTTTGAGGGGGCCGAAGCTGTGCGATCTCGTCATTCTCGTAGATGTGTGGTTCCCGATCTCCATATTCTCGGGTTTTAGGGTTTTGTTTCCAGCCCGGCGCTATGGTTATGGTTGTATTCGAAAAGGGAGAGACAAACGGTGTGAGCCGCATACGCGTAACTGGGGGTGTTGGGAGGCAAAATGTGCTATGATAGTTCCCTACTTATGTGGTAGAGGGCCTGAAATTGTAGGTGAAATGGCTAAAAACTAGTATTCCTTGCCATTTGCTGACATATACCTGAGTGGTGATGCTGTGTTTTATGTTTTCTAGTAAATTGTGGCACTAGTGGTGTTCTTCACTGTGCAATCTAGTGAGCCAGCACGCTAGAATGTGTCGTGACTCACATGGAAAAGAAATCCTTGAAGTAACCAGCTTTCATTGATTCCTCGCTGTTTTGTAAATCTAGGCACTGGTTGATCTAAAAATAGCGTGGAAAACCATCTCCATCATGCAAGCTTTGAGACTTTTTGAAGCTGCTGTTGTAAAATCCAACCGAAATAAACGTTATGTATTTAGATACCATCATTCTTCAGTAAGTGGGATGGAGACACCGAGACAGGTTTTGCTTGTGGTCTGTTTGGTGTGTAAATCAGGCAGTGTTCTCTGCACGAGAAAAGTACCGGAATGTTTGAAGAAGGAACTCAATAAGTATAATCCTGGAATTTCCTAAAGCATACTGACAGCCTTCATGGATCTGATGTGGTGCTTGGCAGGTTGCAAGTTATAATTTCACTACTATGTTCGTGGCCAGCAGTTCACAGGGTTAATGAAGTTGTCCCCAATTTGATTATTTTCACATGGCACAATATTAGTTGGATTATGAATGCAATTCGAAAGAGGACCATGCTACACGAACTGTTTCATTAAAAAATGGCCTTTTTTTTGGTGGTTTCAGCAATGCTTCAGTAAGATACTATAGTTTCGACTTATAGAAAAAAAAGTAGTTTTAACGGATTAGCCTGTCCATGTTATGCTGCTTATTTTCTTTTTACTCTTTTTAATTGAAGTACTTATCATTGCAACAGGTAGGTGGAGTTACTCCTAAGAAAGGTGGAACTGAGCACCTAGGCCTTCCGGTGTTCAACTCCGTAGCAGAAGCTAAGGCAGAGACAAAGGCAAATGCATCTGTCATATATGTTCCACCACCATTTGCTGCTGCTGCAATAATGGAGGCAATGGACGCTGAGCTTGACCTTGTTGTCTGTATTACTGAAGGGATACCTCAGCATGACATGGTAATTTTTAACAATTTCAGTACCTCATTAGTCACTTTATTGCTCTGTATTTCTGAGCATGATAAATTGATAATTTTCTCATATGTTTTCTCTTCATCAATAACTCTACACTTAAGCTAGAAAATTTTAGCAAAAACATTAGAAAAATACAATGTGTGATCCATGGCATTTTATTCAGATGCATATATAGCCATAGACTGATATGCATACATGGAGCAGCATGAGGTGATTTTCGTAAATAATAAATAGGAGTTCCAAACTGTCATGAATTATAGCATGAACCACTGAGCAGTTCACTTGCTCTTATTCCTTTGACTATCTTTTTCTGAGCGTAGTGTTATTAACTCATGCGGTCATGCCATTCCATAATTAGGTGTTTGTCTTTATTCTTTCCCACATTTTAGATATTTCCTTTCAGGTTTATTTTGATGTATTTTCTGCTTTGTTGAGGGAACTTAATGAGGCAATCATCATAAGGTTCCCTTTTCAAATTTCAGGTGAAAGTGAAGGCTGCTCTGAACAGGCAATCAAAAACTCGATTGATTGGACCTAACTGCCCTGGTATCATTAAGCCTGGTGAATGCAAAATTGGAATCATGCCAGGTTACATCCACAAGCCTGGTCGTGTTGGGATAGTATCTCGTTCTGGTACCTTAACATATGAAGCGGTATGCCCTTTATTATAGGGATGCTTTCAATATGGGAATGCACTTGCCTAAGGTGTATTGCTTTCATCATTGACAGGTATTTCAAACAACAGCTGTAGGCTTGGGGCAGTCAACTTGTGTAGGCATTGGTGGTGATCCCTTCAACGGCACTAATTTTGTTGATTGTCTTGAAAAGTTTGTTGATGATCCTCAGACAGAAGGTACACTTTGTGACTGAGGCTCCACAATCTTTAGCAAAAGCTTATCTTTTTCTCTTTTCATCTACTTCTAAGATATCCAAATGCCCCTTAATTTGGTATGTTCTGCACTACCACTGGTCTCAATTAAATCAGCATGATTGGTTTTACCTTTTTTTATATTATAATCACTTTTAGGTTGGCATGAATCTGTAGGACAAATAAGTAAACCTTGATCTTTACTTTAGCTTATCTACCCATGTATATGCCAACCGGAGGATTTCTTACAAATTGTTTGCTCTGACTTGGTTGAATCTAACAATTATAGTTGTCACGGTGTCGCCATGGTGTCGCATGGTTGACAACGTGTCGTCCACTGGACGACAGTGGACGATAGGGCTGCTCGCCTCAACTCGCAGCAGTCTAGGTGAGAGAGGGACTCAGATCTGGCCTTTGGATGACCTGAGAGAGAGAAGGGGGGGACTGGTTCAGGCCTAGAGAACCCTACCCACCGCCCGTCATTGACCCTCTTCAGCTAGCATCTGTCGCCATTGCCATCCGGAGCACATTGTCGCCTCCCTGCCTTTGCCTCGCTGTTACTCTTCTCTCCCTCTCCTTATCTGTTTCTCCCTCCCCGCTGCTCTCTCCATAGCTCTGCTGCACTATACTTTGTCACTCTGCTGCTCACGGTGCTGGATGCTGCTACTCACCATCCTCTCTGCTCTGCTACTGGAGGTGGCAGCTTGATGATATTATCAGGGCACGGGAGGAGGGAGGGGATGACATAGATGGGTCTTTGGACTTTAGTGAGGTTGTGAGCTGAGTGGGTAGTGTTCCATCTGTCATCTATTCTTCCTATTTTCTTTGTTATATGTGTGTTATATGTGCTGATTTGGCCAATATACCTCATTGTCTAATCTCCGTCTAGGAGGGTGCCTAGGCGTCCTGGCGCCCTAGGGTCGCCATGGCTGGCTGGAATGCCGTGACAACCATGCTAACAATAGAAGAAATTAATCATGTAGAACTCCCTGTTTTGTACAGTTCTCTTTATCTTATGTTTGTACTCTTTTGTGTGTTGTTAATTCCTTATATTGGTTAGTTAAGGCACACAAATACGTTTGCTAAATTTTTCAATATTGTTGTATATATTTTAGTTATTATTCCAATCGATCAATACTGCACTATCCTTGTAAGTATTGTTCTCATTGAGAAATATTGTTCTGTGCCTTTTAGGCATTGTTCTCATTGGAGAAATTGGAGGTACTGCTGAGGAGGATGCTGCAGCCTTCATCCAGGTGAGGGTTTGTTGGCCTGTTGGGATTGGCATTAGTTTGTATAACCTTTTTCTGTATTACATGTCCTATTTCTGTAGTGACTTTGCATGTTGCAACACCCCCTGTCTCATGAACCAGTGGAGTATCATTCAATTTCAGTCATGAACATGACAGGCAAAATTATGTTCTATCTATTCTCTAATAGGCTTCATGATTTCTTACGTTACTTATTGCAGTTCAAGCATGATGGCAATTAAAAAGGCGCTCTCTCTGATTTTGAAGTATTTATACCTGATAGGACCCTCAATATTCAATATGTCCATGCATCTTTCCCAAAAGATTTATGATGTGTCTCAACTGTCAATGCATGCTTCTTTTTTGTGTAGGAAGCTGCAAAATTATCTAATGTTGTGGTTCTCTTTTTTCTACATACTAAAATGGGTATAGTATCCATGTGTGTGCTGTAGTTCACCATGATTTCACAAAAATAGGTTTAAAATGTTGTTAACTCCTCAACTATTTCTGTAATCTTCCTAAAAACCTTTTTTTGGGGGGTTTCAAAGAAACAATGGAGCCAATACATATTCTAGATATATTGCCTAAAGGCCCTTTTGGTCTAGCTTTTAGATAGACCTTTTTTTTATTGAATATAACTTAGCTTATTAGATAAGCTATAAATATTGTTTTGAGTAGCTTGTGAACCCTTGCAAACTTATAAACCCCATAATCCTCCCTCCCCTGTCCTCAGTTTCTGAATGGAAAGGGGGTTTAAGTTTGTAAGGCCTAAGGGAAACCCAGAAATAAGCTAGTTGTCTGGGCCTAGCTTAAGCTTATGTGACCCACAATTCGAAGCTGTAAATATTCTACAGTCCCCAAACAAAGCTGCTTTGGATACCCATTTTGGCTAGATAGGTCATGTGACCATGACTCTTTGGCACTATCAAAACATTATTTGCAATAATTCAGTTTCAATGAGAATCCAAGTGGGCCACCACATTATTGTCATGGTCTCATGGTAGCTGCAATGAACTCGGTTAGTTTTTCATGTGACATGGAATGTCTTAAGGCTGTACCTGGTCAGGTTTAGAAGTAAAAAAAAATTATATTTTGATGATTTATTAATGTTGTGAAGTGACAGATGATCGTCAATCACTGCAAATATGTGGTGAAAAGTAACAATTATTATCAACTAATTTATGTTGATATCAATATGTCAGGAAAGCAAAACACAAAAGCCTGTCGTTGCATTCATAGCTGGACTCACTGCACCCCCCGGCCGTCGCATGGGTCATGCTGGAGGTATCAACTTAATAAGAAGTCTGTTATTTGTTTTTTTTCTTTATAATTCATGCTTTACTATGGCCTTGTTTGTTTTGGCCTTTTCACCGGCTTAAAAGCTAAAAAGCTACAGCCTAAACAAATGAGTAGCTTTTTATCCACTGCAGAGAGGCTTTTTTGGCTTATTGATGGTTGATTTTAGACTAATAACACTAAAGTTAGGTAAAATCACTCGCTTCTATCACGTACAAAAGCCGTTAGCTTTTAAGCTGTTTAAGCAAAAAAGCTGGCTTTGAGCTATAAGCCAAAAAATTTAAGCGTAAACAAGCAGGGCCTACATAGTACATATTTTCTCTCCGCTCAGTTGTAGTCTTTGGAAGTACAAAGTTGAAACAATGCTCCTGGCAGTCTTAATGTTGCCAGACTAGTTCAGGAGGTCTGGCCTCTGGGTGATTTTCTATTACTATGCATGGAAATGGTAGTTCATGAAAAATGTTTCATAGAGATGTAATTAAATTTGCAAATATCAATAGATAAAAAGGTTAATACTTTACAGATTTTAGTATGAAAGTTTCACCAGGGTGAATATTGTATTGATTCACTCACTAGTAGCTGTGGGTTTTTTATTTCATTCTTCCTATCAATATGGACGTTTGCACAATTTAATTGGGTAAGTTGCAAAGCAGTGATGTTGGACCTGATTTATGGTTGCATTGGATCCTATTTGTACCTTTGCCATCTATTGTATCTTGGCCTTTATGATTGACTTTGTTCCTTTACTATAACATGGTAATTATGTATGGATTTTTTTGCGTTCTGCAAGCGTCGCTGACATGTATATGAAATAGAGAAGATTGCTTATATGCCACTGAATAACATTTCATGAAATTCATGGTGACAACATGGTTCGCTTTCTTTAATTTGTTGCTGCATTTGTCAATATAACTATCAAAACAACTGTAGTACCACACCATTACTTTATAATGGCAAAGCATATAAATCTCAATCTTCCATGAAAAATGTGCGCTGTTATACATTTATTTGATCGTTTTGAATCAAGTTCAACTGCTACATGTACTAATCTACTATCATTTTCCTCTCATGATGCAGCAATTGTGTCAGGGGGGAAGGGCACCGCCCAAGACAAAATCAAGGCACTCAGAGAGGCTGGGGTTACTGTTGTCGAGTCACCAGCAAAGATTGGCTCGACTATGTTCGAAATTTTCAAGCAGCGTGGAATGTTAGATTAGAGAGAAGGAATGGCACAGTAGAAAAACATTGGGAAACTTCTTTTTGGTGCTCGTGGGTTGATAGCGAGCAATTACTTGGTAGAGCCGTGTTGCCGGCCGCGGAAAACTACTCAAGCTTTCATTTCTTCCTTTTCCTTCTCTGCCTTCAGCACGAAGATGGCCTTCTTGAGACTGACCTTTCCGTGTGCTCGTTTCAATAAGACAAATTCTCGAGTCATGGACATGCTATTTTGCTTGGAATTGATGCGGAAACCAAAGATGTTCAGGTTTTCTTGTTCATACGACGAAATTACCATTCCTGGTTATATCTATGTTCGTGTCTCCAATCTACATTACTGTTTTCCTTGTCGAACCTTTCCTTGTGTTAGGTGTATGCGCACTTGTTGGGGTGTGGTAGCAAGAACGGTGTTGCACTATGCGAGGAATCGGCAGAAGCATGTTAAATTAATGTTAGCTACTGTTGATTCTCTCCTGACTGCCTAACAAAAGAGAAATTGCTATGCTTCTTTCAGAAAAGCAGTGAAAAATTGTCCCGTCGAACACACTGCGGCAATGCACATCCAGTTTATCTATTCATTCTCAAGATTGTTCTGTGCAGGTGGAAGATCACGTCAGCAGTTTTTGTTATAAAAGGATACATGGCCGAAGGCATAAAAAAGTTTTGAACCCCTCAAAAATAAGTTCCTGCAGTCGTTGGATCTTACAATACCGGATACCGCAGAATGTGCTTTGCAAGACTTTGGTAAGTCAATACCATGTGATCAATGCATGAAATTAGAAGGGTCCCTTCTCTTTTTCCTATTTGTTTGTTTGCTTCAAGACAATGTACTTATATACTACAAGCCCAGATGCTGTACAGCTAATTGTATCTCTTTTGGGGCTACATACAACTCATGGTACCATTTGAGTTGATTTGATTCCATCAAACGACAAAACTTTCTAGAGAACTTCGACAAGAGATAGACAACGACGAAGCAAAATAGAGCAAAAAGGACAACATTGACAACATGATTGGAGCCCTGCTGGATGATGCTCTTGTTCATCCGTCGCATGTTATTCTTCACTCCAGCCTGAGCTCTTAAGGGTCATTTGCTGTCCATGCACAGAAGATAACAAAATCAGAGCATAACTAGGATAAAGATGGCTAAAAACATGAGAGATTATTTGATGCATAGTGGTCCTTAAAAAGTAGCTCAGGTATAGATAATATCTAGAGAGTTCAAACAACAAATCAAAACTTTTAAGAACTCGCTGCAAAGCAACGAATTCAATAATCAACAGTTTACTACTGTTGATCAAAGGGACCTTCAAGGTCATACACAATAAATGACTTCATCGATCGTATGAAACTCTTGAAAGATGGTAGGACTAAACAGCATATGACAACGGGATAAAATGTTTGTCAACTATCAAGGACAGCCATCACACAACCAAGAAGTTAATAATATAGCAATTGCGAGTAAAACATGACATTGTGTTATGGGTCGAGCGAGCCATAACAGCCAGGACGTGGTGCATGGCAGCATGTCATTAATTAGGATTAGAATAATTAGTTTCCTTATTATTTGGGTTTGTTTCCTTTTAAATTATTTCCATGTAATAGGGATTAGTTTCCTTAATACAAGAATAGGTTTCTTAGGGGTCAAGTCTAGCCATCCCTATAAAAGGGATATCATGTATCACTTTATGCATCCAAGCAATGAGTAAATCAAGTCTCTAGCGGATCGGTAGCGCCATCGATAATCGGCCGGTGGCTCAAATGCGACCAAGGCGCTAGCCGACAATACTCGTTTACCACGTTAAGGGCCCTATCTCATCCCCATTGCGTGTGCGGATCGTGCACGTAACAATTCGCAAGGGGGGGATAATGTTATGGGTCGAGCGAGCCATAACAGCCAGGACGTGGTGCATGGCAGCATGTCATTAATTAGGATTAGAATAATTAGTTTCCTTATTATTTAGGTTTGTTTCCTTTTAAATTATTTCCATGTAATAGAGATTAGTTTCCTTAATACAAGAATAGGTTTCTTAGGGGTCAAGTCTAGCCATCCCTATAAAAGGGATATCATGTATCACTTTATGCATTCAAGCAATGAGTAAACCAAGTTTCTAGCGGATCGGTAGCGCCATCGATAATCGGCGGTGGCTCAGATGACCAAGGCGCTAGCCGACAACACTCGTTTGCCCACGTTAAGGGCCCTATCTCATCCCCGTTGCGTGTGTGGATTGTGCACGTAACAATTTGGTATCAGAGCCGACGATCCTCCTACCACGGTGACCATCGAAGATCGCATCTCCAACCTCCGCGCCTCGCCGACCGAAGGCCCAACGCTTCATCTCGTGCGAATCTTCCAAACTTCAACCTTGAGAACAAGGTTGATTCGCAAGGGGAGGATAATGTTATGGGTCGAGCGAGCCATAACAGCCAGGACGTGGTGCATGGCAGCATGTCATTAATTATGATTAGAATAATTAGTTTCCTTATTATTTGGGTTTGTTTCCTTTTAAATTATTTCCATGTAATAGGGATTAGTTTCCTTAATACAAGAATAGGTTTCTTAGGGGTCAAGTCTAGCCATCCCTATAAAAGGGATATCATGTATCACTTTATGCATCCAAGCAATGAGTAAATCAAGTCTCTAGCGGATCGGTAGCGCCATCGATAATCGGCCGGTGGCTCAAATGACCAAGGCGCTAGCCGACAACACTCGTTTACCCACGTTAAGGGCCCTATCTCATCCCGTTATGTGTGCGGATCGTGCACGTAACACATTGACATGGAAATAAGAAGGCAACAACACCGGTTGTCCGAGAAAATCATTCGGAACTTGGCTTCGGTGTTTATCTCCTAGGCGACTCGAAAAGCAATCGAGATCATATATAAAAATAAGCTTCGAAAATGTGAACAAAAACCAGCATCAACAACTTAGAAACAAAGAAATAGCACAAACGAATAATCAAAACTTAAATGTCTTTTCTCATCAAATGGCAAACCTATTACTAGTTGGAACTAGAAACATCGATATAAAATGGTAAAACCTATATACAATATCATTGAAATATTCACGATTGATTTTACGAGAAGACAAAATAACTATAATCTCGTTAACTACCATCGACTAATCCATAAGATTGTGCAGATGCATAAAACCGAGAAAAGTCAATGGAGTCAATTCCAGATGAAGCTTCAATGGAATCATTGCATGCTCTTAGCAAACATATCCAAGGCAAGATAAATCAATGACTATCTATATTAAGGTTCAACGGAATCACTTGCATGCTCGTATCAAAGATATCCGAGGAAGTATAAATCAACGAGTGTCTCAAAGAATCTAATCATAAACGGTAATAATGGATCGAGGAGGACGAGCAAGCAACGGAATCTGTAAGACAGATGGAATGCTGCAATGAATGCTATGGCATATATGAAGGAAATGCCTTGAGGACCTGAGCAAGTGACTATTGAGAAAAAATATCCGAAGCAGAGCATATGACCTTAATTTACACCAGGCTATACGTTGCATTTCCATTCACCCTAAATCCACTAACATCACATCAGTTTTGAAAGCTCTGCCACGAGATTGAAAAACAATGCAGGATTGTAGGGTACCAATTTGTTACTATATTATTAAAAGGCACTATCTACATATGGTGTTGATGTTAGCAGCCCAAATCAAACAAGCAATCTTTTATTTATATATGATGATTCTGATTTAAGTGACATGTACTCCCAATTCTTCTTAGTTTAAAGACAATAAAATCAACTTAAAACAAACTTACCAACTCCCCACCACCAAGAACTAAATCAGCGATCAAATTACCAGTCAAAAACATATTGGGAACCACGAAATATATATTGGAACATGTTTTCCAAAAAAAAAATCTTGGAACGCCACCCATAACATCTACAATGCATGCTTAATGTATACACAATCCATAGGTTTCTAACTTGCAAATTAAGGCAAAAAGACCTTAACTGAGCACACATAACAGATAGCAAGAACCAGACAGAAACAAGGAGAGAGGGAAATAGAAATCTTACGTCTTTCAATAGGCGAACCCTTGAATGCAGCCCATCGATCTCCTCGTTAAGATCGCAGTGCATCGGATCGATCCGCAGCTGGATCTCTTCCAAGCTCGACGCGTTCCTGCAACCCCGAAAGAACCCCCAACAAATTTATCACGGAATCCGATCCAATTTTGCGGGACAAATCTACGGATTCGAGCAGCAGCCAGCCAGAATTGGACCAAACAACCTCGGGGTTCAGATGGGGTTTACCTGGATCGAAGCGGCCTGGAGCCGTACATTGGGTTCGCCATGACGGGTACGAGGGCGGCATCGGCCATTTGGCTTGTCCGCTAGTGACTTGAGTCGGACGTTGATCGAATTGACGAGGGATCTTGCGGTGGCAGCGCAGGGAGAGGCGGGGAGGGGGTGGCGCACGCTGCGACGCAGCGCGACGGCAACGGCGGGTGGAGATCGGAGAGGAGGGTGGGAGGGGAGACGTCGCGGGAAGGGAAGGGACTAGAAAGGAAAAAAATGATAAATGACTCTCACATGTGGCTCCAGTTGTCAGTGACTGTTTTGTTTCCGTAGCGAGGCCTTGTCTAGCACAGTCCTAAATCCTGACTCTACCTTAGCACAGCTCTAAATCCCAGCTCCATTTTAAATTTGAAGTTTATAGATTAAAATAAAATAAATTAAGTTTATATTTTTAGTCTAAAATGTAAACAAGATAATCTACTTAAACACTCTTAGAGTCTGTTTGGTAGAGCTCCAGATTCCAAATTTACCTGAGATATGAAACTTGTAACTAAAATAAGGTGAATTAAGTTTATATTTTTAGCCTAAAATGTAAACAAGATGATCCATCTAAACACTTTTAATGTACTTACAATTTCAACTCCACAGATCTGGTAGAGCTAGAAATACTCAGTTCCACCAGCTCCACGGATCTGATAGAGCTGGAGCTTTACCAAACACACCCTTAATGTACCCACGGCTTCAGCTCCTTAAATTTCTAGAGCTAGAAATATCCCTGCTTCGCCAACTTTACGAATTTTGATAAAGCTGATGCTGTACCAGACACCGCCTGACTTTCGTCAAAGGCTGACAGATCACGAGGATTTGGTTCTATCTAAAATTCCAAGGGATTGTCTCCATGGATGCTGCTGTTTGCCAATTTTTTTTGTTAATGTGATGACTAATTTGGTGGTAAGAACTAAGAAGTTAAGAAAATTTCAGTGAAGCAATTTGTATGCAACACAGATAGAATGCTATGAAATATCTGTCTCGAAAAGATAATCGTGTCTAACTCAACCACGAATAACTGTCGAGCCTTTACGTTGTTGGGTCCAACGTTTTATCTTTTTGTGGATCTTGTATAACCTTCAATATTTATTTCAAATATGACACTTACATTTAGCTCTATCGGTATTTTTTTGTACAATAAATTAATATTACACCATCATCGACATGCGTCGCAAAAAAAAATCATATATTACAAATCTTTTCATTGTGTCTTTTACAATCTTGGGGTCATCTTCGCACGCTCTTTTGAAACATTGGATAGTAAATAGCCAGTAGTGATCACATTTCACACTTGACCGTTTTCATGCGGTCATGCTCACTCTTTAAGAAAAAAAACATCAATACTAATACGCCCTCCGTTTGATTGATCTTTATATGTTCTTTCTTAATTATATGCATTTATTTATTACAATCCACACAAAATATTATATTTCATCTTTCGAAAACAATTGTAAGGGAGTATCGAAGTTATTTTCTCTCACATCTTTCTCAATTTCACCATACACCTTAATCCTTATGCAAAGTAAAAATACACCTTTATATTTATCAATGGATGGAGTACACCATTGACTCCTTGAAAATAGAAGTGACGATTAGGTCATGCTTGAAATGCATGAATTTTACAGGAATTTCATAGGATTTTTAAAGGAATCGGTTTAGTTCTAGTAAGAATCAAGAAAAATTCATGTGTTTCAAATGGCCTTTATATATATGTGTAGAGAGGTGTTTCCGTACTTTTCTTTTTTTTAAAAAAAATTTATATTATGTAATTTATATTAAGAGAAAAAGCATGCAAGTACCGCTCTTTGTAAATAAGTCCGTTCAAATTGGTCGAGTAAACGCGAGGGACAATACTTTAATGGCGGGAGATTCATTAATACTTACTCTAACATTCTCTCGCTAAAATGTTCTTTCGGGCTATTATCATAGGCGTATAAAAGAGTGACATTTTAGCGAGAGGCAATGTTAGAGGTGGTATTTTCACAATTTTTTCTTAATGGGCGAGTCATTGACAAGCAAGAGCTACCAACCTATCCACGTGAACAGTGATCCACTCATTTTTATGTTTCGATTAACATGACCCCACCCACCGCCTGCGTCGGGAGCCCGGCTCTGCTAAAGTCGTGTCGAAGCTCCGGGTCTCGAGCGCCACTAGCGAGTTGACGTGCGGAGCCACCCATTCCGAAGCGACGATGTCGCACCGTCCACGCGACGTTCCCGTGGCCTTCGCCTTCCCTTCCCCTCCCCTCGCTCTCCGCTCCTTTGCCGCGGCGACTCCTTTCTCGAGCGGATCCTGACTCCAGACCGCACGGGCGGCGAGCGATCCTCGCCGCGGCCGGAGGTGAGCCTGTGCAGTCTTTGTCCGATCTGTTCCAAGACTGTCGCGTGTTGAATTCGAATTTGGATCACGGGTAAAGGTTCCCGCAACCTTTGGTTGATCGCCGCGGGTTGGGGCTGTCTATCGTCGAGGGACATGTAGTATTTTAAGTGTGCGAGTAGTCTCTGTGCAGTTTGGTTTATTAGAGTCTGTACTCTGTTGGCAGTTTCACTGTACCTGGGGCTCCGAGAAATTTGATCGTTTGGCAAAAGTTTAATGCAGTTTAGCTACAGTTTGAATGTTAGTTGCAATAGTTTGGGCAGGGTGCGCGCGCGTGTGTGTGAAGATGCCAATGTGTGAATCTTCGTTTGGATTAGGATTGATTTGGAAGAAAATGTGGAGAGGAAAGGGAGGGGGAGATCAGATGATGGCTCATAAAGTTAGTGGGATTGCGAATGTTTCTTTTCATGGGTAATTCCGTTTCATCTTTAGAGTTGGGGCGCTTAGGTAGTCGATGATGCCCGTTGGGCCCCGTCAATTTGTCTTCGGTTTTAGTGATTTTTGTGGGAGACGAGTTGGGCTTTATCCAGCGGTTGGTTGCCTGAAACCTTTGCAGAGAACCGCTGAAATGATACATGAAAGCTCACTGTCAGGTGACGCCATACTCGCAAACAGATGGTAGCCTGTATTGGCTTTGGGGATTTAATGATTTATACCATAATTCTGTTCATGCTATGAAAGATGCTGATTAATTATCAATTTTTGTGGAGAGATTTACTTGATGTTGTTACTCCACAACAAAGAAATCAGAAAAGGAACCTTCAGTTTGTCTCGTGAGCCCTCTTGTATCATTGCATTAACAGGAAATTTGATGCATCTCATCTATGTTGAGACTAATCAAACATGAACACTTTTCTGGAGTTTGGCAAATATGAAAGACATCCTGATTGCCATTGTAAGATTGTTAATGTCTTGTATTTATTGCATAATAACAGTACATTCAAAGTGAGAATCAGTCATCCAGTCAGAAATGAAACTTGAATCCCAAGATCATTTGATATAGATTGAAGCTTTGCACCAAGTACCTCAGCATCTGTCATGTTGCCAGTCTGGTTAGTTTAGGCATCACATACAAAATTCACAATTAGCTGGTCATATAACTACATCTTTGCCATTTGATTGGACCAAATATATTTCTGATAAAACTGAAATTTCGGTTGTAAGTTGAGCAGTTTATTTCTCGAGCCTCAAGAATAGCATGCAAACATTTTCACTTTTCATTAAACTTACGAGTAGCAAGTTTGCAGTACAGTTCTGTTTCTTGGAAGTCCGTAGTGATACTGTGTTATTTACATGCTGAATTTAACACATTTGCCTTTGTGGTGTAGGTGATACTTTTATAGTCTTGCTAATATCAAATAATGGTAAATATGATGGATAATGAGTCATCAAGTGATGCACAACTGGATGAGCCTCTTGGGAGAATGCCAATACTTTCCTATGGTTCTGGGCATATGCTAAATGACATTACATCATCTTGTTGGTTTACCTATTTGCTGGTATTCTTGACAGATGTAGGGCTTAGTCCAAGGTATGTGCTTTTGGGGTTAGATTTTTTTTTTCATTCTTACTGTACTATTATGTTCTGTTCTTTCACATATTGCTAAAGCATATTGAAAGAAGGCATTACTGCACTCTTTTTAGCTGTAGTCTAGCTCTTTATCCATTCTACTCAATGAGGAATTTAACAATTGCATTGGAAATAAGCTCATATTTAACTTCTAGATGTCTTAAATGTGCCGCAATAAGTATTTCATGGCAACATACTGCACAATTTTTTTTAACGTAAGTATATTCTGCACAAATGGTTATCCATTTTTCATTGTTCTTTTTCATTATTAGTTCTAGTGTGCTGTTTGAAAATTGTCCCCGACAGCTTCACCAAGGTCCAATATACTAACGAGGAAATAACAGAAATGTTAGTAACTTTGTATCATATTAGGAAAGTTTAATTAATTTTCTGTTCAAAGACATGCCATAGTCTGCCTAAAATATTGAATTGTGGGATCATAATATCATTTTTTATTCGTATTTTGAGAAACATCCTGCAAGAGATGTTGAAAGTTTGAAACGATTACTTGTTGCTTCAGGATTCTTTTAGACATTTCACTTTACTATTCACCTTTTCAGCGATGCTGCTGTTGTCATGCTTTCTGGTCAATTGGCGGATGGTTTCACAACAATCTTTGTTGGAGAATTGGTACGAGCCAAGATAGAACATGATTAATTATTATAGAAGTGCTATATAATTGTGATATAATATCATTATAATTGCTTCTCTTCTCTTTAGGCATCCACTGCTAGGTTTATCTGCATTTACTGTGTGTTCTGAACTAGATACATCAATGTATCACTTTTGTTCTAGATCGATCGTTTTGGGCACTTCAAATTGTGGCATGCAGGAGGATCTATTTTAGTAGCAATTTCCTTCTCATCTGTTTTTGGTAGCTGTTTGCCTTGCAAACTTACCGGGACCAATTCGTCGACTCTGGAGACTGTTGGATACAGCACATTTGCTGCTATTTTTAATGTTGGTTGGGCAGTTACTCAAGTTGCTCACATGTAATGCTCCTTTCTTTTTGTACTTATCTTTATGCCTTTTATTTTGATTTCAGCATTTCACTTGCATAAATGTTTTATATGTTTTCCAAGGTCAATGGTGAACTGCATGACATCAGACCCAACAAGTCGGGTTGCACTAGTAAGCTGTCGCAATGCCTTCACAATGGTTAGAACACCTTACTCTGACCTTCATTATACTCTGTCCTGATACCAAAACAACGGCATCTGATGTACTCAATTTTCATGCTTTGCTAGGTCGCAAATCTTAGCCTGTATGGCATTGCTTTGTTGATATTTAGTCTACTGCAGTCAGTAGGCGTATTAGTTCAGGTACGCTACTGTGTTAAGTGATATATTACTATTTACCTGACCTTTTCGATTTATCTTACGTTTTTCAAATCCTTTGGTCAGTATCGATGGATTGCTTATGTGTCCATTTCCCTTGGATCTTGTTTTGTTGTTGTGTTCTTGATTGGAACAAAAGAACCAGGGTAAGATGAAAACCTTCTTAGCACTTATGGGTTTTATAGTTTTAATGCCATGTTCTTTTGATAAAGTTCTTAACTTTCACTAGGTATTTCCTCTCATTTTTTGGCAGTTTTTGAATAAACTTTAATTCAGGTTGAATCAACATTGTCAGAATAAGAGCCTTTCCAGAATATCATGGACCCACTGGTTCAAGAAAGTACTGTACTACCAAGTTGCTCTAGTGTACATGCTTACTAGACTGGTGACCAATGTTTCACAGGTATCTAGTAATGATTCAGTATGTGATTATGAGACCAAAATCACCTTTTCTCTGAGAAATTCTAGAGCCGTTTCTATTTCTTTATTCCATTAATTTTGTTGCCATATATTATCCTTGTTCCATTTTCAGTCCTATCATGTTTTGTGCTGAATGCCATGTATGGCAAAGGCCATTCCTACTAAATACAAGTAATTGTACTCTAGAGTAAATTGCCCCATCAATTGTAAGCCATGGCAGGGTGAAGCTTTGCAAAATGTCTTGCATCTAATTCCAATTTCACAGAATGATTATTAAACAGCAAAATTTTTAGATGTTTCGGATGAAATTTTGATCAATTCATTCTTATGTCTGGTGTTAGATATTACATGTATCTCAAATAAATTTTTTGGGTTTGTTCTCAGTTGTGCTGTAAATATTTATGATAATATTTAGTTCAACTTTTGTAAGATAATGATAACATGCACCAATTTCAGGAGAGACTAAAGATTGCTAGTTCTCATTATATAAATTAGTATTACAGCCATGTATAATTGCATCTCATATATGTCAAATGACAAATTTGTTTGATTGTGTGTTGAGTGTTTGTGTATATTGACTTGCATTGGCATTACTTTTATTTTCACCAGATTTTGACTATAGGCTTTTTCCCTTATGCTTTGAACTTCAACTAGAGACAGAGACTATAATGTTTCTATGTTTGGTCAGGCACTTCTTGCTTTCTACGTGATAAATGATTTGGAAATGCACCAATCCTCCAAAGCACTGGTATGGTTTTTCCCCTCTTTGCTTTTGAAATAGCATTTCTGTGATTTATTTTTGTCTCTTTCATTTAGTTTGTCCTGATGTTTATTACTTGATTATGTCCTTTGGAAAGTTGAACTCATGTGATGCATACACTATTGTATGAAGTTTAAATTCCCGAATAAATAAAATTGATCATCGATGATGTAGAAGGTGCCAAAAGTTTGAATAGCCTATACACTAAAGTAGCCGAAGGTGGCCTTTGTCGGAACTGAGCTTGCTTTGCATGAACTCCAGTACACTTGGTGGTCAAACTGGGAACCCCGATGGTTCAGAGTCAAGATAATCTGAATGCTGAAATTGATGCTAGTTAGTGACATCTCCTTGCATTAAGACCCTTGGTCTTTATATTTCTAATCAATTTACACTCGTTTGGCTCCTAGGGATTTGCTATAGAATCATGGATTTGGAATTTAATTGAGTAAATTTTACAAAACTACATTTTTATAAACTATAAAAAAACTATAGATTTTAGCGCATATTTTACAAAACTATAGATTTTAGGAAAACTTATATCACAAGACTACATGTTTTAAAATTGATTGGTTCTTATAACGGGTCTGATCGTATGGGTCCACATGGCAGCCTCACGAGCGAGTGAAATGGGAAATGATGGCAGCTTCACGAGTGAGTGAAATAGAAAATGAGGGTGCATGAGGTTATCATATAGACCCACACTTAGACTTGTTATAAGAAATGGTCGATTCTAAAACTTGTAGTTCTATGACACAAGTTCTCTTAAAATATGTAGTTTTGTGAAATAAGAGCTAAAACTTGCAATTTTCTAATAGTGTGTAGAAAAAACTCCTAGTTTTGTAAAATTTACTCAATTTAATTTCATAAGTAGAGTTGTTTGGCTGCCATTGGAATTGGAATCAACAATTTTGCGGCCAATTCCAAGACGTGGAATACGGCCAGAAGCAATTCTTTACCCTTCGCATAAATCGCGTGGAATCAAAGACAACACATCACTTCTCATTTCATGCCCTCACGCTCAAGGTTCAAAAAACCGCTGAAATCTTGGAAATCTCGGCTGAGATTTCGGATTCCGGCCAGGGACGGGATCCAAAATCCCGGCCTGGTAAAAAAACTGAAAAATTAAATTGCTACAGCAAATTGGAAATTTCGGCGTGGTTTCGCCAAATCTCACCGAAATCTCGGTGTTTTTGACTTTTTATGGCCAAATTTGACCAGCTTTGGTCCAATAACCCTTAAAAAAGTCATCTTCCATGAAAATTTGTTGAAAAATCGATTTTTGAGACATTTTAAAATTTTGGTACAAACACCGTAAGATTTTTATAAAATTATACAAGCTTGCTTATGATCTGAAAAATTTATGTACTGTCTTTGGTAGTGTAGGATCATACATAAAAATTTTCAAAATACTTGAACTTAATTTGTTATCTTTAAAACATCAAAAACAGAATGAATATAATTGGGACAGTAACTTTGTTAGAATTTTATAAATTTTTTCGAGTGCTATAATGATCCAAAATTTTTATGAGAGCTTAAGAATTGCCTCAGTATCATTCTCTAAAATTTTCAAAAAAATTTAACTTTTTTGTTTCCTCAATCAAATCTATGTAAGCATTGAACTTCATTTGTTATATATCAAAATCAAAGACAGAAAGAACATATATGGTACAGTGCCCTTGTAAGAATTTTATAAATTCACTGGAGTGTGATCATGATTCAAAATTTTTATGAGATCTTAAGCATCCTTAGAACTCTTACGTAAAATTTTAAAAATTTTAAACCTTTTTTTATTACTAAAGCAAATCTATGTATTGATCATTAGGCTTTTATAGGACGTAGCATTGTCAGAATTTTTAAAACTTCTTGAAGCTTGATCATCATATGAAAATTTTATAGAAACATTAATGATACATCAGGACCATCCACAAACATTTTCAAAATTTTCTAACATGGTTTAACCATTTTTCATTTGATTGAAGTTTGCTGGTAAGGCTTTTATCAGAACAGTAGCACTGTTTGAATTTTTAAAAATTCACGAATCTTGATCTTCATTTGAAAATTTTATGGGAACATTAGTGATGCATCATAATCATGCACAAAAAATTTCAAAATTTTCTAACTTGGTTTGTTCTATTTTTCATTCGGTTCAAACTTATCAATCAGTATTCTATCAGGATAGTAGCAATGTTTGAATTTTGAAACATTCCTCCGACTTTATAATCATCTGAAATTTTTATGGTAACATACTGATGTGTCAGGAACCTTAAAAAAAATTCAAAATTTTTCGACGTCGTTTGAGCCATTTTTCGCTCGGTGCAAATTCACCGAAATCTCGGCAAACCTCGCCAAGATTTTGGGAATTTTGGCTGAAATTTTGGTTTTTTCGGTGCAAAATAAACCGGATTTGAATTTTTTGTTTTTGTATTTCATTTAGGGTTTGTTCGAAATTCTGAGATCTCGGCGAGATTTCGAATTTCGGCCACCTCCGAGATGTCATTCGGAAACGAGATTTCAAACTCTGCTCATGCTCAACTCCTTCCCAACTCTTTCGCCACTCCTCCCACTACCGCTCGTCTCCGGCAACTCGCCACCGTGCTGCCTCCCCTCTCCCACTTTGCTGCCATTCCTCCCTCGGCGCCTTTGCTCTACAAAGCTAGTGGCATCTGACAAAGTGCTTCGCCTTGTTGTCGAGAGGTTTCTCTGCTCACGTCGACGGAGAAGACAACGGTCAGTGGCGGCGGCCCCCACAGAATCAGGTTCGCTGACGATGGGTTCAAGGGTAGCAGCGGCCACAAAGTACGGCCTCTTTGGTGACGATTGGTATGGAACTATGGATCCCTGTTGTCCTTGATTGCTCGATTAGGCTGTTTACAGATCCATGAATGTCCTTGATTGCTCGATTTAGAAGTGTGAAGCACAGATGGGAAGTTCATGTGTTTATTTGCTTGATTTAGATGTGTGAATCGGAGATTGGAAGTTCGTTTGTTTGTTTTTCTTTCTTTTTTCTGGAGAGAAAAATTTCAATTCCAATGAACACTCAAAACACAAAAATTAGAATTTCAATTGGCTTGACTCAAATTCAAATTCTATGGGAATTGGATTCGTATTTCATTTGAATGAATCAAATTCAATTCTATGGAGACAAACAGGGTGTTAGAGGACCTCGTGCTCCATTTTCTGGATTTTCCATGAACTAATAATTACTCTTTCTATTTTTCAGGTACCTGCCATTATCTATGTCTGCAGCTTGATAGTATCTGTCATATTACAGGTCAGACTATGTTCTCAATGTTTAATTTGTCTATTTTCTTACTCAATTTAATGTAATTCTAAATTGTTTATATGTCTATTTTCTTACTCAATTTAATGTAATTCTAAATTGTTTATAGGAGACTAGATGGTCAAGTTGGCGTCTAAAAATTTACTTTTCGACTGGAGCAATGCTTTGGATATTATCTGGTGTTGGAATTGTTGTTCTACCAAGCAGAATGCACAACTTCATGTATGCTCTGTCAATCACAATAGGAGCTGCCAATGCACTTATGACAGTAAGTTCTTAGCTTTGATTCACACTTGTATTTTGAAGAGTTGATTTAGTATAATACTTCTATGCACAACTTTAGGGGAAAAAATTGCATGATGTATTTGGCTTAGAAGTATTTGTCATTATGTAGCTGTCAATACAGCTGTATGACATATCTGCATTTGATAAATGCTTTACTGTGAACATTTTATAGCTCTTTTGATTTAAATACTGTGTTATCTTATTGACTTGTGATCATAATTGTCTACATTTCCATATGTTATGCATGACATGATGTTGTTATGGCTTGCGAGTCCACTTTTCATCATTCTTTTTCTTTTTGGTGTTTCCCTTGTCACAGGTAACAAGTATCAGCATGGAAGGTGTTTTAGTAGGAGAAGATCTAAATGGTTGCGCTTTTGTGTATGGCTCATTAAGTTTTGTTGACAAAGTTTCATGTGGACTAGCTTTGTATATTCTTGAGTCCTATCAAGGTAATTCCTGTTACTAATACCTTGGCAATGACGCATCATAATGACAAATTTTGAGGCGGTACTCTCCTAGTAGAAAATTTGAGTGTTTGAAATTGTGCATGGCAGGAAGTACCAAGATCAGAGCTAATCAAGGATTGGTATTTGGCTATTCAGTTACAAGACTTGGTTTAGGGTTTGTTCCAGCTGCCTGTTCATTGCTTTCAGCGATAATAGCTTATACTATGGTTCTTCCTGACACTCGGCGAATACCTTTAGTGGAGCCTCTTCTTGCATAACTCTGCTGATAACAGTTCGACTGTAAACCTTTGATTATCGGTTGTACACTTGTTCTATTGTCAATGAATCTAATGCTGGTGCTAGGGTTGGAAAAAAAGCTCGGTGGTGAGGTCGGTGGCTCATTCAAAATTGCTCTGATTACACTCGTTTATTGGTTAAATATTGAAATGAGTCAATTTCGAATGAAATTAGATTTTGCTCTGGCTCGGCTCGTTGGCTCGATTCTAAAAATACATCCAAATTATAGATAAAATGATATTAAATCAAACTATGTCAATTTCGAAAAAAACTCGAAAAAACGAGGACTTGCTCGATTTCCACCCCTAGCTGGTGCTACTAACAAACCTTACAGAACACAGGAGGTGAGGAACTGAGAGACCAGGTCAATTCATCTTGGCTCCGAATGGTCTGAATAAGTTATATACGAGTGGATGACACACAGAGAAGGTACTCAGCAATGTATTATGGATCAAAAGTAGCATAAGGGTAGAATCCTGCTATTGATCATACTGGACTGTGTAAATTAATCTCCAATACCTTGTAATTGTAAATGTACCCTAGCCACATTGTTCAGAAGAATCCATATCTTGCAAGATTATTTATTCTACATTGTTCAGAAGCATACATAGCTTGTATGTTTATTCATTCTGAAACCAACATGCAATTGAACAGCCACTTCGGCATATTTACTTCCTGGCATTAAATGTTTACTAAGGGCTTTGCTTTGGAACATTCTAATTTCATCGTAAATGGTCGTGGGCTTAGATATGATCATGATTCTAATGGAACATTTTGCATTGGTGTTAACGGCTGAGAAAGACTTGTGTACCATCATATGCTATTCCAGATATTCGGTATACACTTGTCTAGACGATTGGTTTCATCACTGATACAAAGGTAGAAGGCTAGCTGAAAACTGCGCGCTTGCATGTGTGATGTCTTGACTGGTGGCGCTCAATACAATCGAGGCAAGTGGAGATTTAAGAAAAGACAAAGGCTAGTGGATGCCGTTTCATTCTGATTTCTCGATGATTGGCAGTGAAAGTGTGAATGACGCGAAGTCGAAATGGAAAATGGCAGAAATATTCGCCCAACAAGGTGTTTATCAGTGCCATCCCGGACTTGAAACGGGGGAATATCCGATTCTAGGAAGAGGCCAAAAGAAACGGTGAGATTTTTCTTCAATTGCACTGTGTTCACCGTCCAAGTCACCTCGAGATTCTTGCTAGCTTCTTCTCTCTCTCTCTCTCTCTCTCTCTCTCTCGTCTCCCAAGCCGTCGCCCCTCCCCTGAGCCATCGCGGTCTACGCCGCCGCCGGCCGTCGGTTGCTGGAAGCCCCACCGTCGCAAACCTCTCCTCCCTGAAGCTGCAATGCCACCAGAACCCCTCCTCCACGCAGCCGCACCAGAATCTCGACGCAAAATGGATGGTCCGGGTAAGGCATTTAGCTACACGCATTACCGAAAGAAACAAAGTTCGACCTTTCTAGGATCAACCTATTGCTTCAGTTGATGTTCATGCACCATCCGTGCTGCCTTTTGGGGCCTTGTTTGTGTGAACTTTTTTTTCCTCAAAATTCTTACACTTTTTTGAGTTACTACCTGTTATAATCTGCCGATCCTAGCCTCCCTAGCTAGTCCATGCCAAAGTGAGAGAGTTCCAAATTCTAACTTTGTTTCACAGCCAAGATTGTCCATGCACTTCATTGTTGCTTCCTTCAGCACTTCATTCCAACTGAGAATCATTTTTGTACTATTCAGAAGATGGGCATCCAAAGTGCTTCACGAAAGCTACATTTAGCTTTCACTCGCTCGGCTCCACGTTAAGGCTTTCTATCTCTGACGACAATATAAACATAGCACTAATGTCCTTACAAGTTACAACGCAACATGGGCCGCAAGTCTTTATATTATAGGGAAAATTCGTTTTGAGCCATTGCAAATATGCACGTTTCGGAATCTGCCATTATACTTCGCCGACTCGCATAGGGGCCAACTTTATTCTCGCGAGTTTGAAATATGCCATTTTATACGTCCTCCTCCGCCTCGGGCCCACCTGCAGGTTACCAATCTTTCGTATTCCCTACTCTGCCCCGCCCCCTGCCGTTCATCCCCAGCCGACTCTTCCTCGCGACAAAATTCCCCACCCCCATTGAAGAACCCTAAGCCCGGACGCCTCCTTCCCTTTCTGATTTCTTCGTTTCCTTCCGATTTCCCCGAGTGGCAAAGTGTGGCGGGGGAGGCAGTGAGTGGTGGAGGAGCAAGCGACCTCGACAGCGGGCGAGTGGCGGAGGAGCAAGCGACCTCGACAGCGGGCGAGTGGTGAAGGCACGCGACAGGCAGAGGCGATCGAGAGGCAAGGCAAGGCGACTGGCGGGGGGAGATGGAGGTTCCCGAAGCAAGTGGTGCTGGTTCCTCTTTTCCCAAACAGTGAGTTGTCCAAATCTCTCTCTCCCTTTCATGTTGTGCTAATCTGTAGAGTGCACCTACTGTATGAACATGTTGTTGTTGTGTTTTTGCGGTTAGAATCTAATTAGTCCCATTTATGGGGTAGGTACGGTTCACGATAGAGCTTAAGGTTCAAGGATTTGTGAGCAAAGAGTCAGGCGGTAGGAAAAGCTATACGCGCGGTTTTTCTCGAAATTGGGTAGTGGATTCGGAGAGCTGTTCAATGGATTTCCTTATGAAAAGCTTAAGTGCGGAATTGAAATGGAGTGTGAACCAGACTGCTAAGGTTTGGTACTTTGACAAAATAATGGGTGAGGATGTTAGCTTAGTCGATGACAAATACTTGTAGGTTTGTTTGAAATGTACTAACTTGAGAAACATTTTGAGTTAATTATAGCGAGTGTTTGACAAAAAGGTTGTGGAGGAAAATGAGTGTTCCATAGAGCCTCTGTGTATTGTGCCTCCTCCATGCGGTCCTAGAGAGAAAAGCCAGGAAGCAACTACATCTAAACCTGCAAATCAAAATGCAACAAGAATCGAGGCTGACGTGTTTGACATTGAAGAGGAGTATGTTGGTGTGAATGATGAGCACTTATATGGTGCTCCTCCATGTGCACATCAAACTGACTTTGACTTTGAACCACAAACACATGGATCTGCTGAATTTGGACAATCTTCTCACTACCGGCATCTGCCGGGCGATGGGGTTGCACCGAAGAGGCGAGGTGATCGATGTAGACCCTCGTGAAGTAAATGTGTTGCTTGATCCTGATGAGCCAGATATTAGGAAGGGTGCTTTATTTCCTGATATTGTATCGTTCAGAAAAGCTATTAGGCACTATGCCATTAAGAGGGGTTTGAATTTTTCGGTTTAAGGACCGATAAAACAAGATTCATTGCTAGTTTGCTCATATGAGGATGTCCTTGGCGTATTCATGCTTCCAGTGCGCAGGATGAACGCACAATACAAAGTTAGAATGATGTATAACTTCAATTATGCATGTTAATTTTGCATGTTAATGTTCATATGTTGATGCTTCCCCATGTATCTTTGTGCGTATAAAGGTGCTTCCTTTTGATCACAATTGTCCAACAAGAAAGTTGATGGATGGGAAGATGGCAACTCAAGAATGGATTGTCGATAGGATTGCCGCTTGGGTTAAGACCAACCCACGTATGGGAGCAAAGGATGCAAAAGAGAAGTTGGAAGAACAAGATGAGATTAAACCGAAATATTCCAAGGCTTGGGCAGCATGAGGCTAGCTCTAGAGCGATTCATGGCAAGTATGAAGAAAGCTTCCAGCCTCTTCAACCGGAAGGCAGAGGTTGAGAAAAGGATCCCGGATCCTCATTGATATTGACTCAAGAAAGAAGGTAACAACATGTATTTCAAGAGAATTTTTGTTTGCTTCAAAGCATGTAGAGATGGTTTCTTGGTCGGTTGTAGACCATACCTAGGTGTAGATTCAACACTCTCCTTTGGAAAGTACATGTGTCATTGGCCTCAGCTACTAGTGTTGATGGGCACAATTGGCTCTTCTATGTAGCATATACTATTTTTGCATCTCAAACAGAGGACAACTGGTCTCAGTTCATGCAGCTTTTATGAGAGTCAGAGGTTGTCCCGAGGGTTTAGTGATATCCACAGATGCTTGTAAGGGTCTAGAAAAGGTCGTTGATGTGGCTTTTCCCGGTTGAACATAGAGAGTGTATGAGGCATCTTTATGCAAATTTCATGAAGAAGTTTCGTGGACCAATCTTCACACAACACTTGTATCCAGCAGCAAGGCATTACACCGAAGAAAAGTTTAGATGGCACATGGGATAGATCTTTCAAGCCCACCCAGATGCCATAGAATGGCTAGAGAAACATCATCCGAGGATTTGGTACAGGTGTGGATTTTCAGAAGAGAGTAAGTGTGACTACCTGACCAATAATGTCTCTGAGAGTTTCAATAATCAAATAAAGGGATACAAGGCCCTCCATCTCCATGAGCTAGTCGACACAGTTAGAGAGTTAATTATGGAAAAGATGGCTCTAAGGAGAATGTTAGCAAGGCAGATGGAAGATGGCATACTTCCAAATGTGATGGAGTTGAATAAAGCAAGTACGAGATTAAGAATTGTGAAAATTGCAAGGAGTGATGATGACTTGGCAGAGGTAACATTGGTGGATCCAGATAATGTGACAAGAAGGCACACTGTACACTTGGCCAACCAAAAGTGCTCATGTAGGCGAGTGGCGGTGTAATGTGCAAGCCCCGCACCATGCATTGGGTTGGATTTGTGCTAACAGAGGTGTCAAAATTGAAGACTTTGTCCATTGCTATTACTCTGTGCGAGTTCGGGCTGCCTATGATCGCACCATTCCAACCATGCCTGATAGATCTCAGTGGCCTGTGGTGGATCTTGGCTTCAAGGTTCATCCACCAAAACTGAAAAGAGCTGCAGGAAGGCCAAGAGCACAAAGAATGAAGGGGTTTCTAGAACCTGGGGCTAGAAATGTCAAGTGTTGAAGATGTGGAGCATTTGGGCACTTTCAAAAGACTTGCAAGCTTGCAGAAGCACAAGATGAGGGAGCACAAGTTTGGTACCGACCAAGGAGAACCAAAGAAGAGGTAAAAAACTAATTAAACTTCTCATACTTCATTTATTATCTTTATTAATTGGGAAAATTTGATTCTTCATTAAATGTGTAACATGGTTATAGGAAGAGAGATGCACCCTCATCTTGTGCTGGTACCAGTCAAGGAGAACCAAAGAAGATGTATAAGAAGAAGACTACACCCAAGAAGAAGATGACACCAAAAAAGAAGAAGGCTCAAGCAGCATGTAGTGCACCTCCTGCGAGAGTCATTAGAAAGCTCTCTGATTTCCTTTGAGACATTACTGTAATGTTATGTTGGTGAGAACACTAGATGCTATGTGAGAACACTAGAAAGCTCTCTGATGTAATGTTTGCTGTTGGAGCTCTCTGATGTAATGTTTGCACTCTAATGTGCTATGAAAATACTATCTGTTGAAATTCTACTGTAATGTGCTGTTCACATTTTGCTTAGTAGCCTAGCTTCAGATCATACATGAGTCCCGAATTTCATACATCAAGAATTGCTATTAACATGAAGTCAGAATTTCATGGTACGCCATGTTATGAGACATCCAGAAAAACATGAATCCAGAATTTTATACATGAAAAAATTATTGTTAACATGAGGCCATTGAGACAACATCAGGTTCAAACTTTATCTAATTACAAGAAGACCTAACACAACACCTACACATACAACAACTACACCTACACATAACATCTGGTTCTTCAATTGGCTAATTTGAAGCTTCATCTCCCATATTTGTTCCTTAGCCTCACCAATTTGTTGCTTCCTTCCATATTTGTCTTTGCTCTAGATGAAAATTTTCTCTACTTCCTTCTCCATCCACAAAACATCCTCGCAACCCGGTTTCATCCAGTTTCTCCAACCGACGAAATAGCCCTTGTACTCATTCTCCCACATGAAGAATCCACATGTTTTATCATTCTACATAAATCGAAACCACAATTAGTCCAACCGAAAATAAGCACAAATTGCACAAATACAACTATCTCACCGGGATATTGTTGATACACTTGTAGAATACTGCACCAAACGAATTTGGTTGCTTGCTCAGTAGCCTAACCACGGGGATCCCACACGCCGCAATCAACCATTCAGTACCTCCTTCAGATTGCTGCCAAGCGGCGCCGACTCGAGCCCGACTTCATTGGACTTCGCCTCATTGCCATGGAACTAGGGCTCGCGCCCCGCCACTTGCCCGCCGTCGAGGTCGCCTCCTTGCCGCCTCCGCCGCCACTCGCTTAGGGTTCTTCAATGGGGTGGGGAATTTTATAGTCATACTGGGATGAACAATGAGGGGCAAAGTGGGGAATATGAAAGATTGGTGACCTGCAGGTGGGCCTGAGGCGGAGGAGGACGTATAAAATGGCATATTTCAAACTCGCGAGAATAAAGTTAGCCCCTATGCGAGTCGGCGAAGTATAATGGCAGATTCCGAAACGTGCATATTTGCAATGGCTCAAAACGAATTTTCCCTATATTATATTACTCTTACGTGTAGAATGCAAGATGGTTATAGCATTGCATTTCAGCTTTTGGTATATGCAAATGCACATCTTGTTCAGATCTTACCTGCAATTTAATCGTAGCCTAGTAATTGAAAAACGTGTCCCTGAAGCTATCTAATTATCTTATTAGCCTAGTAATTGAAATTTTTTTGAAGGTTTCTGACACATCAGAGATATTATCATAAAAATTTTCAGGTGATTATAAAGTCTGTAAAATTTTTAAAAATTTGAACATTGCTACTGTCCTGATAAAACATTGACCGGTAAGTTTGAACCGAATGAAAAATGGTACAAACCACGTTAGAAAATTTTGAATTTTTTTTTTGCATAATTCTGACACATCACTAATGTTTTCATAAAATTTTTGGATAGTGATCAAGCTTCCAGAATTTTTAAAAATTTGGACAGTGCTACTGTCCTGATAAAAGCCTTACCGGCAAATTTGAACAAAATAAAAATGGTTCAAACCACGTTGGAAAATTTTGAAAATTTTTGTGGATGGTCCTGATGTATCACTAATGTTTTTATAAAAGTTTCATATGATTATCATACTTCAAGAAGTTTCAAAAATTCTGACAATACTTCGTCCTGATAAAAGTCTAATGATCAATACATAGATTTGCTTTAGCGATAAAAAAGATTTAAAATTGTTGAAAATTGTACAGAAGGGTGATAAGGAAGTGTTTAAGATTTCATAAAAATTTGAATCATAATCACACTCCAGTGAATTTATAAAATTCTTAAAAGGCACAATAACATTTATGTTCTTTCTCTTTTGGTTTTTGAAATATAGTATAACAAATGAAGTTCAATACTTTTATAGATTTGATTGACCAAACAAAAAAAGTTAAATTTTTTTAAAATTTTATAGAATGGTACTGAGACAATTCTTAATCTCTCATAAAAATTTTAGATCATGATCACACTCGAGAAAATTTATAAAAATCTAACAAGGTTACTGTCCCAATTATGTTCATTCTATTTTTGATTTTTTTAAGATAACAAATGAATTTAAATTATTTTGAAAATTTTTATGTATGATCCTACGCTATTAAATATAGTACTATAAAGTTTTTAGATCATTATCAAGCTTGTACAATTTTATAAAAATCTGACAGTGTTTCTGCCCAAATTTTAAAATGACTCAAAAATTCAGTTTTTCAACAAATTTTCATGGAAGATGATTTTCTTAAGGGTTATTGGACTAAATCCGGTCAAATCTGGCCCTAAAACATCAAAATCTGGTTTCAAATTCTGTGGTTTGCCCGAAATTACTGTAGCAATTTCATTTTTTTTCAAAATTTTCAATTCGCCCGGTAATTTAAATTTTGCCTTGTACCGAAATCCAAGATTTCACCGAAAATTTACCAAAATTCGCCGAAATTTTATACCCTGAGTAACGTCGCAAAAGTTTCCACCACAAATCCAACTATCCCCTTTATTGGCTACTGGCTAGGCCAACCGGGTGGCACATGTATCGTGTGGCTAAAAGCTAATGTTCTGATATCGATCTATCTATCAATGTATCTATCTACCTACTAATTAGAGGCTTCGTAGGAGATCCACGTTAATTCTAAAGAAAAAAGACTAGAAAATCCCATATCAATTGAAAAAGAAAGAAAAAATGATAGAAATTCCACATTAATCTAGGAAAAGGAACATCATGACCATCCAATCCTTTTGTTTAATCACACAACGCTTGGATTCAATTGATATCGGCATATTACTTCTACATGGCAACGTACAAGAGATGGAATCCGATGTGATCTACTGAACTTATTCAAGCAGGAATAACCTACTCGGAAAAAAAAACTCCACATGCAAGAAGATTACATGCATGCCACAGCCGCCGGAATAGTTAATATTAGTACGTGGCAACATATGCATTAATTGCTACTTAGCATATTAGGGAATATTAGTTGTTACAAAAATAGAAGAAAAGCACTAAATTTCCACATAGGAGAAAAAACTGGTCTAGAAACTTTTCCATTGATATATGTAAGGTTTTAAACCATGGTTTGCAGTCTATGGCTGTGGGAGGTAGGAAAAGATATCATGGTTACAACGGACTATTGTAAAAAATTTCAAATTAAGAACTAAATTTTTAAAAATATTGTTCCATCAGAAAATACCTAAATTCGACTTAAAATCCCAAAATCTCCAATTATTACAAAAATGGAAATTATTGTATCCAAATATATACCTCCTTGATCATTGATTAGTGTGGTATGGTGTTTTTTGCTTTGTATATACAAATATTCACAAGTTAGCGTGATCTAGAAAGCTACAAGGGGAAGCAACATAAGCTATGAGAAAGGGAGGAAAATGATGATTTGCCTCATTTTTCCTTTGACATTGATAATTTGCTCTGTGATGTCTCACTGACATATAGACGCTAGGATCAAATGTTAGTGAGATATGCAGGGCAAATGATCAGTTACATCCAGAAAAATGGGACAAATCATCAAACCTCCTAGCCTTATTTCATTTACAGGTGTTTACAACAAAGCTTCAAACATTACATGAGGGGGTATAAATTTGTAATTGAAAATTCTAAAATAATTATGGCTTAAAAATATACCAACTGCCCAATAAATTATTACAAGATGTGCACTAGCTACCAAATATATGTAGTTTATAACTAACTAAACTTAGAAAAATAGAAAGTTTGAATTTCCAAAATTCAAACCATCCAAAAGTCTAGAACAGAATCCAATATTTGCTGTAGCTGATATTAGCAAGTACTCCCTCCATTGATTAATATAACGCATATAGTTTTCATGGCATTGTTGATAAAATGTATGACAGGCATGTAAATTGAACAATGCTTTTCTCATCATGCCTGCGTATATATTTTCTCTCTCATAGTACCAACAAAATATATTTCTCTATTGTCTTTCCAAAGCAACTGTGAGAGAGTACTAGATAATTTCCTCTCGTAACTTTATCGATTTTGTCACCCCTTAAACTTGGTACAAAATCAAAATATACCCTATATTCATTAACAAAGAGGGAGAGGGAGGATTGACAAAAGCCATAAATCTCTACTAATTCTAATTAGGAGTTGGTGGTGGTACGTCCGTTCTCCACCTCACCCCGATACGTGTGCGCACCCGCGTGGCTGAGTGAAAAGCGGGCAGTTGCCACCCCGGTAGATTAGATTGGATCATTCCGTCACGAAAGGTAAATGAATGTGCATGACTCATTTATTGATTTCCTTTCTTCCATTAATCTGGCATTCGAATTGGCGGCGATTGCTGTTTTTCGAATTGGATTGATTGATTCCCTTTCGAAGGAAGAAGAGTTCTGATTTATGGAGTTGGATCTCTTCTCACCTCTTTCCTTTTTGTTGCCTTTTTTATTCGACGATTTCTAAATCTGGATTCCATAGATATCTTTTCGGTTGCTGAATCTATATAACTCTACCGCTTCTTACCTCTCCTTCAGATGTGTTGAGCTTATTTGTTGAGCGGAGGTAATGGGCGACCTTTCTGATCTTGTCGATGCGGTACAGGGGTAGGTCGTCGGTGATGGGTAGCGAGATAGGTTGGCGGCGCTGCTAGAGCTCGCCGCGGTGGATGATGTCAATAGGTTGAGGGAGGCGCTCGCAGGGGAGGCGAGGAGGCGGTGAAACTGGTTGATGAGGTGGGGCTATGGTATGGCCGAAGTAAGGTGTACGAGCTACGCACGCCGCTGATGGTAGCAGCTACATACGGATGACGCCTACCTCTTCAATGCCTTTGTGCCCATAGGGCAGCAGATGATGCTTCTTTCGGTCGATCGATCAATCTCAAATTATGGTATTACAAATTTACAATCCTAAGTGATGTGATGTTATTATTTAAGTTTGTGAAATTAAAGATAATTTTAAGCTCGAGTTTGTAAATAGGTGCTTAGAATTTGTATATTTTGATGAATTAATTTAAACATTTAACCATTGCACATTTAGAGTGAACATTATTATTCAGATAAGGTTAGTACTCTTTGCAAATAATTTTTTTATCGTAAATTGAGTTTTCGTTGTATCGCACATGCACATAGCTAGTCATTAAAAGTATATGAGTTGAAGGCTAGTGAACCAAATGTTTGGTGGACTTATTTGTGGATTTTTCGGAATTTGATCACGTTGCTTCTTGCTTGCTATGCTAACCAATTGCATTTTGCAAAAAAAAAAAAAAAATCAATCCAATTACCTATACTTAAGGTCAATCTTCTGTCCTGGCTATTCGGATGTGACAAGTGTTGAGTCCTGTATTAAATTTTGCGTGTCACTGATTTAGAGCATGTATAATGATATAGACAACGGTTGTATGTAATCCACCCTTATATTATCTATAGATAGACTAAAAATAACTCGTATAATGAGGCTCTATTTGTTTGGGTTTTTTGACCGGTTTAAAAGCCAAAAAGCTAAAACCTAAACAAATGAGTAGTTTTTTTTTGGAGCTTTTCAAAAACCATAAGTCTCCATATAACTAAAAGCCAAAAGCCTCTGGAGAGAGGATTTTTTAGCTTATTGATAGTTAGTTTTAGACTAATAACACTAAAGTTAAATAAAATTACCCATCTCTATCACGTACAAAAGCCATTAGCTTTTAAGCTATTTAAGCCAAAAAGCTGGCTTTAAACTATAAGCCAAAAAGTCTAAGTCTAAACAAACAGGACCTGAATTGTCTATATTGTTGTCTGTAATGATTTGTTATACAACTAATTGATTATCTATATAATGGTATACATAATATAAATTCATCTATAAGACAATCTATTAAATGCTCCCTCCATCCAAATTTACAATACATATTTCATCATGGCACGTTGATCGAAAAGATATTAAAAATGACTAAATTACCCCTAATTATTATCACTAGGCACTATATTCAATGTATGCGTATAGAGAATATGAAGTAAATGTGAAAATTTATTACATGTATAAAAAGAACATCACAATAATTTTGCATTGAAATATAAAATACATCTTGCGCACGCGCGCACACACACATATATATATAGGAAAATAATTCCATACTTCTAGGTGTATGTACTCCCACCTCCAGTATACCGTTTAAATGATATTGTTATACCTCTTTATCCTTTTAAGTATACTCTAATACTGATTATAAGATACTCCAAAGTGAGTTTCACAAAAAATTTCATCAAAATCCACCCTTTATAGCATAATTTGTTTATATATTCCTTTTACATATGGAAAATGGTACTTAGCAAAAAAAACAAAAGGGCTTTGATGAAAATTTTCAACCATATCGTATAGGAGTATCTTAGAATTATTATTGGAGTATACCGAAAGTGATAAAGGAGTATAAAGCGTTTATTTAAGTGGTCATACTCCAATACAACATGATTAAAAAAATTTCATCGGACCCTTTATTTTTTTGCTACATACCCTTTTCCATATGTAAAAGGAATATGTAAACAAATTATGCTATAAATGGTGGATTTTACTGAAATTTTTCATGAAACTTACTTTGGAGTATCTTATAATCTGTATTAGAGTATACTCAAAAGGATAAAGAGATATAACATCATTATTTAAACGGTATATTAGAGGTGGGAGTACATACACCCAGGAGTATGGAATCATTTTCCTATATATATATGTGTGTGTGTGTGCGCGCGCGCGATATTCTACATCTGCGTGTAGAATAGTTTATTCTAAGTGCCAGCCAGTTTTCCATACTGACCAAGTCTACTTCATGGCATTAATTAGCAACCAAAAAAATAGCGCGTTTGTCCAATGAACTAAACCCTACTAGTAAATGACTAATAAATGCTACTTCTTGTTTATACATGATTTTTTATTTAGCCATAACTTTCAAATTAGAACAATTTTGGTCTTCAAATTTTTTATGATTGTAGAATCTCACCTCCTCTACATATGGTAATATTTTTGAAAAATTTTAAAAATATATACATATGTTTTTTATGAATTTTAGAAAACACTGGATATGTTATCTTTACTATTCAAACAAATGATATGAGACGAGTTATTACACCAGATGTTACTACATTGAAATAAAGTGTTAGACAACAACTTTACATAGGATATAGTAACACATTGAGTAATAGACAATAAAATGTAGTATTTTTGATAGTAAAAGGTAGTATATGCTGCTGTTTAGCATTTTGTTATTTTCATATCGTTTAAATCTGATTGAGTTTGTCTTTCAAATTTTACAAGGTTATAGAATCTTACCTCCCCTATATGTAGTAATTTTTTTATAATTTTTTACAGTAAAATTTTATTTTCTTGATAGTAAAAGTTAGTATATACTGTTGTTTGGCACATTGTTATTTTTATATCTCTCAAATCCAATTGAGTTTGGTCTTCAAATTTTATAGGTTTGTAGAATCTTATCTTTCCTATGTGTGATAATTTTTTGAGAATTTTTCAAATATTTTACTATAGATCTAACAAATAGAACTAAATTCTTATTCATGAAAACTATAAGTACACATTTTCAAAAATTCTCAAAAAATTACTATAGATAGGGGAGGTGATATTATACAACCATATAAAATTTAAATATGAAAATCAATGTCAGTTGATAGACTAGTGATTTTTTACTGTTTAGTACTTTATCAATTTCATATCTTTCAAATGCTATTGAGTTTGGTCTTTAAATCTTGCAGGGATGTAGCTCACCTACCCTACAAATGGTAAATATTTGAATTTTTTTGAAAACTTATACATATGATTTTCTTAAATTTTACACCATAAACTGCTGTAAACAATATATAGTGATACATTGAATAATAGGCAATAAAATATTATTTTTTGACGGTAAAAGATAGTATTGGCTACTGTTTAGCACATTGTTATTTTCATATCTCTTAAATCCGAATGAGTTTTGTAACACCCCGGCGCCAAACGCACCGCGAATGCTACCAAATACCATAAATAACAAACGACACCTCTACGAAAAGATTGAAACTGAATTTAATCTCTAAACTCTTAAACCGGCTTAAAACTAAGTCACCGAAATTTACAAAATTTCGGCATGACCTCTAGAACAGAGGACATCCACTCAGTGAGATATAAGAACAATAGCAATTATATAATAATATCATAAGCAACTAAAGGAACCGACCAAGCACAAACATGGGTCATGGTGCCAACCAACCCCCGTGACCCCAAGCAGACACAAAATAACTCCCACAAATTACTTATTACAAAACATGAGCTCATTAAGTTTGAAATCACAAGGCTAAAATGAAACTAGGGTGATAAGCCGTGACGTGCTACTACTCCCATCCCAACATGCTGACTTCAGGGAACCTACACACATTTACGAGAAAAAAACGTGAGTCGAAACTCAAGAAGCACAACAAAGTAGCAATATCAATAACAATTAACATGTGTAATTCATAAACATGCCCATATTTTGGAATACTAAATTAACACGTATAACAAAAAGAAGAAATCACTATTGGTTACCTCATCAACTACCTTGTTCACGGATTTCACATACCTCATTAGACCACATGGAACGAGTCCACGACTGATCCATTCTTAATCCTGTAATTTACCCTCAACCCAAAGGTCATCTCTTTGCTATTCACCATTAGATTACCATGCAATGCATCCAACAAAAACATATACAAGGAATCGGCACACATCTTATTTAAACAATTTTGGGGAGTTACCCCACACCTTACCACTCACCACAAGAGCCATTAAATTCAACGCTATGCAATACAAACATGTTGGAATGCTCCAGTGCAATTGTCATGAATAGAAAAAATGCAACCTTCATTCATTTCCAATCATAGCATAGTCATAATTAACTACAGAAGCATCCACTCGTTCTCACATACATAACATAATACTTACTTTCGTTTATTCAAACACATTTAAACATGATTCATCATCGTCAATGCAAAGCATATGCAAATATGCCATACAAAATAGAATCTCACATCCATACATCACAAACAACTCAATGAACATGACTCACCATTGTCAATGCAATGCATATTTCACAATTCTCATGCATATGATGCATTCTCATGCATATTTCACCATTCTCATGCATATGATGCATTCTCATACATATGATGCATCATGCATGACTCATCTCCTCTTTCTTAGCAAATACCGGTATTGCCGAGCACCACCCGTCGATGCGTGCCCTCAAACCCAACCATCCCGTGGAAGGGGCCTGCCGAAACAGGACTTGCCCGCTACCCAGGAGCGGGTCCTCGCTTATCACCGCTCCCATCCACGCCAAGGATGGGACTACGAGTAGGAACTCCGAGCACTCGGATTAGTCATACTTTCATATAACTTTCTCACCGCCTTAGCTCAATGCAATTCATGAATGCACATATGAAAATGCCATTCCTCACATTCATATCCATATTCTCAACTCTCATATTCATATTCTCATCACTCATATTCATATTCTCAACTCTCATATTCATATTCTCATCACTCATATTCATATTCTCAACATTCATTTGCATAATCTCGACACTCATATCTACATAGTCACAATTATCATTACTACACCTTCATACCATAATCCATCTTCATGATCACCAAATCATCCATTCTTATTAATCAAACCTCATTACTTCATTATTCACATTATCCTATCATACGAGTAATAATAATATGATATCTCAAACGATAGCTTTTCATAATCACAAGGTGTCATGATATTCAACTTTTGACACAAATCAGTTCAGTCAACGATGCACTTGTATCAGAATACTTAACCTTTTCATCAAAAGACAATTACCCTACTAGATGTGCTTACAAACACGAATGCAATCATAGCGTAAGTATATACATAGCACAAGCAATCAATTAGATATCGTATAAGAGATATACGGGTTATACTTGCATAAAAACTCGATTAAATAAAAGCATAACCAATTAGCCATTCTCATTCATCATATCGAATGCAAAATCAAACATGGCAGTATTAAAGCAACACATGGATAATTTGTATTATTGTAAAACTTAGTGGCCACCTAGCCACAACCGATGCAATGCACTTGCCTCTAACCGCGGGAAGAATGGGAATAACGAGAAGTTGAAGCCTCCTCAAGCTACTCCTCCTGAAATAACATGGGCAACCTCAACTTTCCCATTCTAGATAGTTTACAACAATAATACATGCAACATTGCTACCCCTTAGTGCAAAACAGCCCCAAATCAAACACTAAAACTCAACCGCAAAAACTGAGCTTCCTGCAAACTTCCCAACTTCGACAAAACTTCCAAATAGCATAACTATTGATTGGCTCAACGGATTTTCGCGTTCTTATACTCAAACGACCGCAAGGGAATGAACTACATGAATAATATAACCAAGCACTCAGCCAACGCACCCGCAGCTCCCAGATCAAAGATGAACACAGACTGTACCAATCGCGACAAGAATTGGACAGCACTCGCTAAAATAGTCATAACTTCCAAACCGCTGAACAGAATTTAGCAATTTCGGTCTCTATTGAAAGGTAATTCAATTATCTACAATATTAGTTATAGCCAAACCCCCAGAAAACGCTTGTAGAATTTTCCATTAGCAGCTCTAACCAAGGACGAAAATCTGTCCGAACAGAACATTCTCATTCACTCTAGTCTCTCAACTAAAAGCATTGCAAAACAGGAATCCTAGTTGGACATTTCATCAAACACCATACATGCAAGCCTAAAGGATCCCCACCACCTAGGGTTTTACCTCAAATATCTTACTCATGGAGGAAGGGAGGTGGAGGAGTGTTGCAGCAGTGGGGAGGGAAGGCTCACCGCCCATGGGGATTTAGTCATGGCAAGAAGCCGGAGATGGGCGGCCGACCAGAGCCGGTGGTGGGAAGCTCAGGAGGCGACGGCCAGAGCTGCAATGGCCAGAGAGCAAGGCACCAGGAGGGGGAGGCGCAGGAGGCAGTCGCCAAGGAGTTGAACACCAAGCAGGTGGGGGAGAGGAGAAGGGGAGTCGGCCATGGGGGCACCAGGCGCCAGGAGAAGGGAGGCGCAGGAGGCAGCTGGAACTTGGAAAAAAAGAAGATGGCTGCCCCAAAAAAATCTTAGCCACACACTAAAAGAAAGAGAGAGAGAGAGGTTAGGTGAGGGAGGGAAATTCCTAAAAGAACCCCCCTCCAAACCAAAGCCCATCTTTTAACTGGTAGCGCGAACCAAACTATTAAATTCTTGGCGCGAAACGACGATTGTCAGGAAAATACCGCCGCCAAACAAAACGGCTCAAAAGATACTTCAACTGAAAAACTAGCGCAACAACCAAAACATTTACTAAAAGCTTCGAAAACGCGGCAATCAATATTTTCTCCCAAAGACAAGTCCCTGAATCACGAAGGTGGAATAATTACCAGCCGAACAACCAGGAAAATGATTTATATATATATATATATATATATTTTGTTGTATTACAAGTTTGGTCTTTAATTTTTTTTTGGATTGTAGAATATCATCTCCCCTACAAGTGGTAATTCTTTTAGATTTTTTCACGATAAAATGTTATTTTTTCTGACGGTAAAAGATAGTATATACTGTTATTTGGCACTTTTTTATTTTTATATCTTCCAATCTGATTGATTTGTCTTTAAATTTTCTAGGGTTGTAGAAACTCACCTCCCCTACGTGTGGTAATTTTTTGAGAATTTTTCAAATATTTTACTACAGGTCCGACAAAAAGAATTAAATTATTATTTATGAAAACAATACGCACATGTTTTAAAAAAATTCTCAAAAAATTATCATATGTAGGGTATGTGAGCTTCTATAGTTCTGTAAAATTTGAATATCAAACTCAATCACATTTGAAAGATATGAAATTGACAAGCGCTAATTAATGATGAATAGTAAATTTGTTATTTACATATCTTTCAAATGCGATTGATTTTGTTATTCAAATTTTATAGGGCTATAGAAATTCACATTCCCTAACAATGGTAATTTTTTAAGAATTTTTAGATCTTGTACATATAGTTTTCATTTGTACATATAATATTTTCTATTACTAGTCAGGAAAATTACTATTTAATAGCAAGACTTATATAATTTTATTCCTCTCGTCGTCACTAAGCTACTGGTGAAAACTATTTGCAAATCTGAGCTACCAATAAAAAGATATAGCTAAAATAAAGAAGAAACATATTCATGTACAAACTATAATATGTATTAACTAGCTGGGTTGACCAACATATGAATTAGTAACTGATTTGGTAGTAATTCAATCTGTTGCTCTATAGTAAAACGTATTTGTGATTTACTACTGAATTAGATTCAATCAGTACAGTGTACTTTACATGCACGTCGCCAGAAAATTCATCAATTATTCTGTAGTAAAGTGTTTCGTGATTTACTACCGGGCTGCATTAATTTACCGGGGTTGTTTGCATGTGCTTCTCTAGCCAGAGCACATAATAGCTATTATACGCTTACAAGTAAAATAACGCCACCGTATGTATGTATGTATGTATGTATGTATGTATGTATGTATGTATGTATGTATGTATAGACAAGCCATTAAAAAAACGCGCCTTATAAACTTGATCAGATGGAGTAATAAATATCATCTTTCTCTCTCCTCTCTTTTCCATATATGGCGTAGAATTATATATAGTTGATATATATATAGGAAGCCTTTTCCATACTCCCGGGAGGACATACTCCCACCTCTAATATACCACTTAAATAAATGCTTTATATTCTTTTATCACTTTCGGTATACTCCAATAATAATTCTAAGATACTCCAATACAATATGATTGAAAAAATTTCGTTAGTCCCTTTATTTTTTTTGGTACATACCCTTTTCCATATGTAAAAGGAATATGTAAATAAATTATGCTATAAAGGGTGGATTTTAATGAATTTTTTCATGTAACTCACTTTGGAGTATCTTATAATCAGTATTAGAATATATTCAAAAGGATAAAGAGGTATAACAACATCATTTAAATGGTATATTAGAGGTGAAGTACGTATACCCAAGAGTATGGAACCATTTTCATATATATATATATATATATATATATATATATATATATATATATATACACACACACACACACCATTATATATATGTCTTTAAGAGGTTAAATATCAGCTTTTTCAGTACAAAACACCAATTTGTCAACGATACTGTAGTGTGACAGGTTGGCCAAACCTGAGCTCGAGTGCTCGACCTCTATAAAGTCATTATTACCACGTATGCATTCCTTCACCACAAGCTCACACATACATCAACAATGGCGTCCACGATCGCCAGCCCCTTGCCCTACTTAGTGCTGTTTCTCCTCCTTGCGCAGTTCACGCACGCAGCCATCATCCCAAAGCTCAAGAACCGCATTGAGCACAAGCCTCAGCCTTCGAACACCTACATCGTCCATGCCAACCACCTCTCCAAGCCATCCCAGTTCGCCACGCTCGAGCACTGGTACGCTTCCATGGTGGCCACCGACTCCCCTCGTGCAACCAACCCCAGCCGCATCCTTTACACCTACGACACCGTCATGCACGGCTTCGCCGTTCATCTCACCAGCGACGAGGCCCGGCGCATGTCGAGCGTGCCCGGCGTGGTCGGCGTGTACGAAGACAGGCTGTTCTATCCCCAGACAACGAGGTCGCCGGGCTTCATCGGTCTAGACTCGAGCCTCGGCACCTGGCCAGAAGCGGAGTTCGGCGACGGCATCATCATTGGCTTCGTCGACACCGGCATCTGGCCGGAGAGCGCGAGCTTCGACGACAGCGGGCTCGGCCCCGTCCGGCAGAGCTGGAGGGGCGAGTGCGTCGACAGCGAGGGGTTCAACGCCAGCTTGTGCAACAACAAGCTGGTTGGCGCCAAGTCATTCATCTCCGATGGCAGCGACGGTTTCCGCTCTCCGAGGGACAGCGTTGGGCACGGCACTCACGTGGCGTCGACTGCCGCCGGCTCGGAGGTCCCCGAAACCGATCTATTCACGTTCTCGCGGGGGACAGCGAGGGGCTTGGCGCCCAAGGCGAGGATCGCCATGTACAAGGCGTGCGGTCCGTTCGGCTGCTCTGTGGCGGCCATCGTCGCAGCAGTCGACGCCGCGGTGAAAGACGGCGTGGACATCATTTCCATGTCCCTTGGAGGAACGCCAACCGCCTTCTACGACGACCCCCTCGCCATCGCCACGTTTGGCGCCGAGCGCAAAGGAGTCTTCGTCGTCCTCGCGGGCGGCAACGGCGGCCCGCAAGCATCCACCGTGTGCAACGTGGCGCCTTGGATGACAACAGTGGGCGCCACCACCGTGGACCGGTTGTTCCCGGCGAACCTCACGCTTGGGAACGGGGTAGTGCTCACCGGGCAGTCTCTTTATACCATGAAGGCCAATGGCACCAGCATGATCCGGCTAGTGTACATCTCCTCCTGCGACGGCATGGTGTATGATGGCCTGAAGCCCGACAAGATCATGGGGAAGATCGTGGTGTGCACGGGCCTAGCGCAAGGCGAGCATAGCATTCTGGTCCAGAATGCTGGTGGAGCCGGGTTAGTAGCCGTGGACATCCAAGAACAGTTCTCCGACGGAGTCTTGGCCGAAGCCTTCACCCTTCCGGCTCTCACCCTCAGCTCCACCGCCGGCGAGAAGCTCAAGGAATACATGGGGTCGGTGCCTTACCCGGTGGCGTCGTTCAGCTTCGCCTGTGAGACGGTCACCGGCGAGAACCGGGCGCCGGTGGTGTCCGGTTTCTCGTCGCGGGGCCCCAACCCGGTCGTCCGTGAGATCCTCAAGCCCGACGTCGTCGCGCCGGGAGTGAACATTCTTGCGGCCTGGTCTCGCGACGCCTCTCTCTCAGTGCGCGAGCTCGACGCGAGGAGAGCCGACTACAACATCATCTCGGGGACATCCATGGCGTGCCCGCACGTTGCCGGCATCGCGGCGCTGATCAAGAAGAAGCACGGTAACTGGACGTCGGCCATGATACGGTCGGCGCTGATGACGACCGCCGGGACGCTCGACGACAGAGAACGTGACATCCTCGACAACGGGGCCATTCACGGTCGCAACATCACGAGCGCGACGCCGCTGGTGGCGGGGGCCGGGCTCATCCGTCCGCAGCTCGTGCTGGACCCGGGCTTGGTGTACGACGCCGGTGCTCAGGACTACGTCGACTTCCTTTGCACCCTCAACTACACCGTGGAGCAGATGCGAAAGTTCGTGCCCGATCTGGTCAAATGCGCGAGGACGCTCCCCGGCGGCCCTGCCGGCCTCAACTACCCGTCGTTCGTCGTGGTTTTCGACAACAGTACCGAAGTCCGCACATTGACACGGACGATGACTTGGGTGTCGGTGAAACCCGAGACGTACTACGTGACTGTCGTGGCGCCGGACGCGGTGAAGGTGACCGTCACGCCGACGATCCTGGAGTTCAAGGAGCCGAACGAGAAGAGGAGCTACACGGTCGAGTTCAGGAGCCAAGCGAGGGAAACGCGACGGCGGGGTGGGACTTCGGGCACATCACTTGGGAGAATAGGAATCATCAAGTCAGGAGCCCTGTGGCCTTCATGTGGAAGAACTGAACTGATGCCGTGTAGTAGAATAATTAAGATAGTGTTGGAAAATAAAAAGAACCAAAAAATTTGCCGGCTCAGGACTCAAACCCGGGACCTTCTGGTCTCAACTCTCAAGACAGCACACAAAACCAACTGAGCTACAAAGCTCTTCTAGCTTTACATTGATTCTTTTCTCAAGTATGTGGCTTTTGATTCGATTAGTTGATAATCGTTTTGTGCTAGAGAAATTGCATTCAATTACGGAGATGTTTCGGTTGGGGCCTAGTTGTTCGATTGGCAATTCTTAGATTGCTCTGTTGGTTGTTGCTCTGGCCGTGGCGAAGGCGAGGCGGGGCAGCAGGAAATGATATGATTTTTATGTTGTTCGGTGCTTGTTCTGTATTCTGTAGCAACAGCTACATCAGGTGAGTAATGTTGAGATTAATATTGTGCATAAAGTCTTCTCTTGGTTAAAGTTCATAGTCCTAGTTTGTTTGGTTTGTTTTCTGTTTCGGTATTGTCTGAAATGTGAAGAAGTTTGCTAGTCTTTGAAGTCTTCAGAGTCTGTGTCGGACAAGTCACAGTAGTTATTTTTGCCGGAAGGTTCGAAGTCTGAATTAGAGTCCAGTTTGGTTATTGAATCCAGATCGTCCTCTGTAACTAAGTTCTGATTATGGTTCAGTAACTAATTGATTGTGTTGGGTTATCTGAATCAAGAAGGTTTGCGGCACCAAAAATATTCAGAGCGTTGATCTCTTATTGCTGTGTGTGTGTTAGTGTCAGGCTACTGAAAACAGGGAGTCTGAATATTGGCGGGAATATCAGGTCAGCTATTGGACACTTCAGATTAAGCAAGACCTTTTCATCAGTATGATTGGACGGAGGGAGACGATTATGAAGATCCAAGGGCTCAATTTAGCTAATGAAGTTTGCTCTTTAATCTTGTGGCTGAGGTTGAATATAGTAATTACAATATACAGTGCTAGTTGTTTTTAGTTTACTGCGTGTGTTGTCTTTTCTGTCTGGTAACTCTGAAGTTGGCTATAAAAAGCCTGAGTCTGTAACAGAATTCATTTAGGGATTAATCTGAGAAGTTTCTCGTGCTCTTACTTTCTCCATTTCTTGTTGCATCTTTCCTTAATCCATTTTGCTATTTCTTCTGTATTTTTGCTTCCGATTATTGCCTGCGATTTGGATGTTTCTGTCGTGCTGCACAGGGGTCTGACAGTTAGTTCTCTACGTTGTTTTTGCTCTGTGTTCTGGCGATCAGGAAAACCAACGCAAAGAACTAGTACAACAAAGTCTGTTCTGTATTGTTCAGGCTTCTTCAGGAAAGAAATTTGACAATTTGCAGGAGGTTGTTTCTACAATTAAAAATTCGTGTTGGTCATACTGTATATTTGGTCTACTCAAGTTTTCTTCCAAGTTCCTGCAGAGAATCTTGTGTTCCTGACCTTGAGTCCCTGGTGTGACATTCAACCTCCTTGTTCAGCTATTTAATTCAACATTACATTTGTTCCTTAAGCTCCAGTCCCGTCCGGTGCATGTCGTCGCTTCACTCCTGGGGCAGCGGCTGGTGAGTCTCGGCGACCATGAATAGGCACTCGTAGACCACCACAGCGAGGGGCCCATATCAGGGACCCAAGTTTTTCCGCAACACAAACAGACAGCAACATGGTTCAACCACAATACAGAGAACAAATAACGATAGATCCGCCAATAAACTAAGCTAGGAACTATGAGATAAGGAAAATGGCAGATGATCTTCATTCCAGGTTCCAGATCGAGTTTTAAACGCCAGCCATAACAAACTTTTAACCCCAAACAAAAAGATTCTGGTAAAAGGAAAAATTACATTAAGTGAAACTCAATTATGACAAAGTAACTCAGTAAATACTATGATTCGTCAGATCACCGTTCGATACAAATGACTGTCCCGATTAATTGATACTCACTTATCGAAGCCATCAAGTTATACCTCCTGGCTATTGACTTGCTCCTGTTTATCTTTGACGAATACTCATACCAGGGGTACCCCACAACAAAGTATACATCTATTTCAAGATCGTATTTCTCTCAGTCATCTGGACTCGAGTCGGCTGGCCACGATCGAGAAGTCTTTGGAAGGATATAACCAAAGCATCCGTCCCTCGTAGATGGGATTATCTCTAAATATCGGCTGGATCGTCAGATGAACCATCTTGGGCCCATCTCTAGGCCCAGGGGACCTGAGGATCACTCGGCCTCAATTAGGCCCGCCCGAGCGCTCCGTCAGAGCTACCGATCGGCGTCCCCAGAGCTCAACCAGGGATATTGGTCGGGCGTCCGGCGAACAGGCTGATCGAGGCGTTCCCACGGCTCGACCGGGCCTCGGGCCAGAACCTCGGTAAATCTCCGCCACTTGACGGCCGACTCAAGTGGTCACGCCTGTGGACCACGACATCCATCTTTGGGCGGTGGCTCCTTCCTAAGATGGCGCGAGGCCGCTAGGTCAGCGCCCGTCCCTTCACCCGTCGAGCCGCATGGAAGGGCGCTCAGATCCCAAGGCAACACGGAATCTGGCGCGAGCAGCGTCAACATCGGCGAGCGGCGGCGAGGGCGCGTCGCACCTTTCTAACGGAACACTATCAGCTGTGTCTACCGACCGAGCATGGGATGAACAAGAATCTGTTAGTCGCCAAGACCGAAGACCGGGACTCCCGGGCGTAGCACACCCCTACCTCTTTTCTCCAAATTCCCATGTAACCTGCCCCCCTCCGTCTATATAAAGGGAGGCAGGGTCCTCTAGGAAAGGGGACGAACTCTCTCATTCTTCACATTCTATCTCATTTTCTCTCCAGACCGATTAAGACGCCTTGACCCGGCGGCGTTCATAGCTCCGGGCTCCTTCACTCGGACGGCGCTAAGGACTGTCCTTGGCCCTCGCATGTAATCCACCATACTCACGAGTAATGAGATCCACCACCTGAGCCGGGCGTAGGGACATTCGGCCGAACGATGATACATCCGGGACTCTATTAGTCTAACCATTCAAGGAGAGGCGCGCGACCCTAAACTTACAAATTTACTTGCGGTTATCTGAAACAGGCAATCTTCTTCTGGCGCCAATCTGACAGCCACCGGCCGATGCTAGGGGCCAACCCAATAGACCAGTCTTTGTGTCCGGATCTTGGGGTGGCTAGCGAGGCCGAAGGACCCGTTGGTTGCAGGACACGCCGTGAAACATCTGGCGAGTAGCGGTGTTGGCGTCGGCGAGGCCGGTGATGCGAGGTGATCCACAGTGCGAATTCCTCCGTCGAGGATGGTCGCGAGATGACAAGCGATGGCGTGAAGGTGAACCACGGCCTCGCATAAACATGACCTCCGCCCGACCGCCCGGAGGAGAGCGGAAATAGATGAGCCGTAGGCGAGCAATGAAGGCGGTGTGGCTTGGCAGGTGGAGCCGTGGGCGTCCGGTCTTTGAGAAAGCACAACTTCGCTCGAGGAATTGTTGGAAGCGCGCGATGCTTCAAGATTGCAATCCTTGTTGATGTGGCGGCATCGGTGTCGTGCTACGGCGGTGGCAGCGTCTTGCCACGACACGAAATTTTTTTTCCATCGGACTCGGATTCTATTTTGTGCTCTACTCGGAGCCTAAACAACACTTTCTAAAACAAGGTTAACTCTATCAATCAACCCTTAATATTATAACACAACTCTGATCTCAACTGTGATTTACCCAACATTTACTCGATACAAGATAGAGAATGCATCTCTTCAACATCATTGTCGGTGTTTGAATGCCGGTAAGTAAATTTGTAGTCAAGGGCCGCGTTCCCTCTCCTTGATTGGTTGACTCGGGGAGCCTAAGATGTATCTTGGTTGGGCGAATGTCCCTACTTCCGATTCGTGGTGGTTCTATATTGATTTGGGGCCTTGAAGGAATTGCGTGATGTTACAAGCGAGGGCTAAGGCACGGCCTTGGCGCTTCGTCGAGTGGGAGTAAGCGTATCGCTTCGTTAAAGCCGTTTGAGTCTCGGTCCCCTTCACGAGGTCACTGCCTCCTTTATATAGCCGGAGGGCGGTTACATGGGAATTTAGAAAAGAAAGGATGGGATATCCTGCGCCTAGGAGTTCGATCTTGGTCTTCTTGGTAACCGGCGTCTTCTCGCCCATCTTGGGTCGTGAACCGTCGGGTGGCGTGGTTTTTCTTTGTCTTTGGGAGTTAGCGCACCTACCCTCTGCGCTGGCGGTATGTCGATTCTTTGGAATCTATTAACGGTAATTGTCTTATCTTTATGCTCCTCTTCGCTACTGTGATACTTAAATTTAGTTAATTTGGCTTATAGAAATATTAAATATTAGTTAAACTCCAAACTGCTCTCCTAAATTTATATAATAATATAGATTATTTTATATTACAAATTGTATGACTAATATATAATGATCATAATGCGTGCTTTGAATTTTAATATCGTTCATTACATATCAATTACATATACCTCATATGCAGACACGTACTCTGAAACAGACAAGTTTATATATTTATAGGTTAGAATGCCTTGGACTAACTATTTGATGTTTGGTACATGATCAAATCCTAACCAATGGTACAAAATATTTGATTACATTAGGTCCTTCTTGCGTAATCCTAATTCCTTGTATGACTTGATTTAATTCGTACCAATGTAGGATTATTTCGTGAACGTGTCTTGCTAACCATATTTGTTCTTTTTTCCTCAGCGGCTTTTGTTGAAAATTCACCTAATTAATATTTTATTTCCAGAATTTTATTAGGGGATATATCGCATAAATACTAATGATTCATACTAATAAATAACATTGTACTTCAGAATAAGAACAGGAACATATATACTAGGAAATTAGCCAAACGATCACACAAACAACATATATGATAAAGAATAGGAAGCAGCGCAGAGACAAACCTTGAAGAGGCAAACCTTGAAGATGAAGTGAGCAGTCGTACAGATTGCGCTACTCGGAAATTTTATTGCTGTCACGTATAGGTACTCTCTACGTCGGAAAATATCTCGTCACCCGGTGAAACCACCGTGCAACTGAACTAAAAAAGTTTCAAAAATTCTGAAAAAATCATGGCTTTCATGATCAAATTTATCCTATACTAGCAGTTACAAAAGACAAATTCAGCATAAACGTGATTTTTACTGTTCATCACTATTCATTTTTGCTGCTGGCTAGTATAGGATGAATTTGATCATGAAATTTTATATGTAGGTGGGGTAAGTTGAGATGTACATCCATGATTTTTTCATGAAACTTGTGGTAGCTCATGTTGCCCACGTCACCCGTTCAGAGATGGCTATTCTCCCCCTTCCCGCTGCACACCAAAATGGAAGGCTGGCATGATGTGGTAGCTCAGCCCAGCAACGCAATAGTTCAGAGAGGAAGAAGAGGAGGAGAAAACGTATTCGGTGTTCTGCTCTGCACGTTTCCACATCATTCTAAGGGTGATACAATTACTCACCAGTAACCACCAAATTACTCACTTGGAACTGCTGAACTAAACTAAACTCCTAATTCAAATGAAATAATTATTCTTATGCAATGTTTATCAGCTCCTAATTCAAAACGGAGAGTGAAATACACGGTTAGGAAAAAAGTAAGGTGCACACGGTTCACGATGTGGCTACACCACAGCACACAGTTACAAATCACGTGATTTTCACAGAAAAATATAGAAAATACGAGCACACGTGTGTTTAGTCGAAGTCTTCCTGATGACATGCATCCCTACGACATGTGTCACCTGTTTCAAAAGATGACAAGGACTTTACCTTATAAATTTCTCTCTCACTACTTTGCTATATAATATGATACTAAACCATACATGCTTAAGAATTTCCAATAGAAACGGGCCTCCAGCAGTAACAGATTTGTCTGAAATTCTCTGATTTGCTGTCGACCATTAGATGCCTGAACATTGTGCGTCTATGGTAAAAACAATTTGCTCTGCTGCCAAATGGCTACAAAACTCGGTCTAGCACATTTTACACTGAACAATAACTTGAAACCCACCCATGGCATCTCTTTCTAACTATGCTTGTGAAAATTAGAAAACCTTGATTGGAGCAATCAAACGATGGAGCACACTGTCCATATTGGTCCTTGGTGGAGAGATCAAAACACAATGTTTACACTCTCTTGGAGCCATCTTCGTGTCACCATGTGCCTGACTATGCCGACCTACTGAAGTGAGAATTGTTCAGACAAAGAAAGAATTTCACTGTTGCTTCCACCAACCAATCAGCTGAGAATAACATTGTCTCTATCACCAGAATGCGCATCCACCTGATCAAAATCTGTACGAAAGCCACATTTGGCATCGACGTGCCTGCTCCATCTTTACATGGCTTGCTTCTCTCCAAGAACAATCTAAAGTTTAGTGATACACAGAAGTACAAAACAGCGTGTGTTGCAGTGATCTGTTTTCGCACGCAAGGCAACCAGCACGACCTAGCAAGAACGTACCTGACTTAGATGTTGTAGTCATATGTAGTGACTGCTGCGCTCATGCAGACCTACCTACGTCTCGGACTCGAATGGATGGCTCCGATCTCGTCAAAAAGAAAATGAAAAAAGATGGCTCCAGTCAATTGACATGAAAAGCAGCCAGTGGTTTTTTGATCGGATGGCCGTAACGTGTTTAACCATCACTATAGTAGTGGACTAGTGGTATTACAACTGCAAAACTTTTTACCGGCGTCACGAAGTACCAAAATTTATGTTGAGGTAGTATCAAGAGGTATCAAAAATTGATATATCTATTCTTTAAATATTTTTGTACTGTTTTAATGTAAATTTTGTAAATTTTGGTACTACTAAGAACGGTAAAAGTCTCTAATAAGTGCAGTCCTAGGACCAGCCCACGCTATTCACCTGACAGACAGAGCTAGCCTTAAGCTGTATAAATACCCATGCATCCCTTGCAACAATTCGTCCCAAGCGAGCGAAACCTCTCTACTACATGAACAATGGCGTCCATGATCTCGAGTCCCTTGCATTGCTTAACTTTGGTTCTTGTGCTTGCGCAGCTAACTCACTCGTTCACTGTCCCAACACCCCACAGGGAACTTAAGCACAAGCCTCCCCCTTCGAACGCATACATCGTCCATGCCGACCACCTCTCCAAGCCGTCCCACTTCGCCACCCTCGAGAACTGGTACAACTCCATGGTGGCCTCCCTCTCACCGCAGGATACCAAGTCCAGCCGCATCTTCTATACCTACGACACCGTGATGCACGGCTTCGCCGCCGAGCTCACCGACGACGAGGCCCGGCGCTTGTCGAACACGCCGGGCGTGGCCGGCGTGTTCGAAGACAGGGTGGTGCATCTGCACACCACGAGGTCCCCGGACTTCCTCGGCCTCAACCGGGACTCCGGCATCTGGCCGGACACGGACTTAGGCGACGGTGTCATTATCGGCATCATCGACGGCGGCATATGGCCAGAGAGCGCAAGCTTCAACGAAAGCGGGCTCGGCCCTGTCCGGCCGACCTGGAAGGGCGAGTGCGTCGAAGGCGAGCGGTTCAACGCCAGTTTGTGCAACAACAAGTTAGTTGGCGCCAAGGTCTTCACCCTCAGCGCGGAAGGGCGTGAGCAGGACATCGGTTTCCGATCTCCGAGGGACAACGAAGGGCACGGCACGCACGTGGCGTCGACGGCCGCCGGCTCGGCGGTCCCCAACGCCAGCCTCTTCATGTTCTCCCGGGGGACCGCCAGGGGCGTGGCGCCCAAGGCGAAGGTCGCTATGTACAAGGCATGCATCCCAATAGGCTGCCAAATCGCGGACGTCGTCGCGGCGATTGATGCCGCGGTGAAAGACGGCGTCGACATCATATCCATGTCCCTCGGAGGTGACGAATATGGCTTCTACGCCAACCCTATCGCAATCGCCTTTTTTGGTGCCATGCGCAACGGCATCTTCATCGCCTGCTCAGCAGGCAACGAAGGCCCTGGCCAATCCACGCTGAGCAACGTCGCGCCGTGGATCACGACGGTCGGCGCTGCCACCGTGGACCGGCTTTTCCCGGCCAGCGTCACGCTGGGTAGTGGCGAGGTCCTCAACGGGCAGTCCCTCTACGCCATGACGGCCAACCAAACCGGCCTGACCCCGCTATGGCCCAGCGGGTGCGTCGACCTAGGGCCGGACGAGATCATGGGCAAGGTCGTCGTGTGCGTTGATTCTGGGGTCGCCGACGGCATGGCTATACAGAGGGGTGGTGGCTCCGGCCTAGTTTCACTCAACTTTCTGGAGTGGCGTCTGGACGGACTCCCACTCTATCCCTTCACCCTTCCTGCCATCAGCCTCAGCTACATCGAAGCAGAGAAGCTCGCGGCGTACATCCATTCGGTGCCGTACCCGGTGGTGTCGTTCCGCTTCACCTGCGACACGGTCATCGGCAAGAACCGCGCGCCGATGGTGGTATCATTCTCGTCGCGGGGACCCAACAACATCGTCCGTGAGATACTCAAGCCAGACGTTATCGCGCCGGGTGTGAACATTCTTGCTGCCTGGCCCAACGAGGCGGTTCTGGCAGACGCCGACGACGACCCGAGGAGATCAAGCTTCAACATCGTTTCGGGCACCTCCATGTCGTGCCCGCACGTCGCCGGCCTAGCGGCTCTTCTCAAGCACAAGCACCACGACTGGACGCCAGCCATGATACGCTCGGCGCTCATGACGACCGCGGGGACGCTCGACAACAGCGGCCGGGACATCATGGACAATGGCGCCAACGGCACGAGCGCGACGCCGCTGGCGGCCGGGGCCGGGCACGTCCAGCCGCAGCTGGCGCTTGACCCGGGCTTGGTCTACGACGCCGTCGAGCAGGACTACGTCGACTTCCTATGCACCCTGAACTACACCGTGGAACAGATTCGAATGTTCGTGCCGGGTTTTGTCAACTGCACGAGGACGCTCCCCGGCGGGCCCGGCGACCTCAACTACCCGTCGTTCGTGGTGATCTTCAACAGCAACACCGACGTCCGCGTGCTGACGCGAACGGTGACGAACGTGTCGGAGCAACCCGAGGCGTACAACGCGAAGGTCGTGGCGCCGAACAGGGTGGATGTGACCGTCACGCCGGCGAGCCTGGGATTCAGCAAGCAGAACGAGAAGAAGAGCTACACGGTCGTGTTCCGAAGCAAATCGGACGGTGGACATGGCACGGCACAGATGGAGTTCGGGCACATCGTGTGGGAGAGCGAGGCGCATCGAGTCAGGAGCCCCGTTGTGTTCATCTGGAAGAACTGATGCCAGCCAGATAAGATAGGCTTGAATAAAAGATGACTTATCACACAACTGAGAAATTGTTGGGTGATGTTCTTTACGTCTTGTGTCCAGCAAAAGGCACACTCGTACCTGGTATTCATTCACCTCGCGGTGGTAAAATTAAGGCAATACATTCAGCATTACATTCAGAGTTTACCACCCCAACAAAGGCCATGCTTTGCAATCGAAAAATGATCCTGCAGCACGGTCGTACTGGTGTGAATCTCGGAGGTGAGTTACACCATGATGTCGCAGTAGCACAATGTACAGCACGAGCAATACGAGCAGTATTCGGCATTAAGCCCGTTGCAGCGGAGCCCGGAGCCCCGTCCCTTGGTGGAGCACTCGCGCTCGGCCATGCCACCGTGCATGAGAGATTCGAGAAGCGATAGCAAAAGCGACCGTGCGCGGCGTGGTGGCCAGGGCGGCAGCCTGCCGCGGCGACCTTCAGAGGGCGTGTTTTTTTTCCCCGCTTCCTCTCTGCTTGTGTTGGGCCGCAGCCGTGCTAGGCAGACCGTCCTGAGATGTGGTTTGGACGCAGGGGCGGATGTAGCGTTCCGGCGCTGGGTCCGGTGACACCGACATCTCCGTATTAGTCCTTTATACCCTCTGTTAAACACTGTTAATGACCCCGACGATAGATATGGAATGGGAACTACAGGAGTTTGGTGCAAATTAGTGAAGCTTGGAGTATACTAGTACTCTAGTAGGAAGCTTCCAACCAGCTCTCGCGTAAATCGAACATGACAGTGCTCATTGCTCATAAAGACTGAGCAAAGAAACCCGGCCCACTTTGCAAGCAATAACCAGCAAGCAGGCTGGCAGCTAGCACCTAGCAGCCCAAAGTAGAACCATAGTCCACACGCTGCTGCAGCCACGCAGGTTTTCCCTTGGACGAGCTCACGCGCAGCCACGCAGGAGCTTCATTCTTTTCGTCTTTTCCTCTTCGCGGGAGCATCACGCGACACAACTTTAGCTCCGCCTGGGCGGCGTGGACACTCGGCGAGTCTGCGTCGGCACTTGGCACCCGGCGCGTCGCCTCGGAGGATCCACGCCCAACGAGTCTGCGTCGGCGCCCGGCGCGTCGCCTCGGAGGCTCGGACCCTCGGTTGTCGGTTCTTTGCTCCGGCCTCTGCTCAATTCTCTCGATTTTGACGCCTCAAGCCCCAATGTTAGGTTAATATAATCCGATTTCTTGATTAAGTCTATGAGTAATGAGTTTATCACGTTAGGGCATGAGATGATGAGAGTTGAGACAGAATCATGATTTTGATTTTAGGGTTTAATTTTTGGCAATCTAATTTCTCAGTTAGTTATTCATGATTATCTAATCGTGTCGTGTGCAATTGTGCATCTTGGATTATTGAACTCTTCTTTACAGCGAATTGAGGGTTTCATTTTTTCCCCCTAATTTGTAGGTAGCCTAAAATAATGGAACGCTATTTTAAAAGGAAGACACCTCCACCTAGTGATGTTGATGCTCCTAGCACTGGCGAGGCTCCAAGAAGTGTTAGAGGGACACGTAACATTGATCATACTGGCAACACCGCAGTCACTGCTCCAACTCCTCCTTTGCCAGTGTCATCAAGAGAGGTAAATTTGGATGAACTTCCATATGATCCAGCAGATAGGAAGAGAATATCAGAATACATTAGTTCAAAAGCGCAAGATGAGATAAGGCAAAGGTATTTAATTAGAGGCCCTTCTAGGCCACACACAGTTTCATGTATCCACAAAGAGTATAGAAACCATTTACGCCGATTTAATCCTGAATGGTTCAACAAGTATGATTGGCTAGAGTATAGCGAGAAAGCGATAGAGCATTTTGTTTATATTGCTACTTGTTCGAGATTGCATTGAAGGTCAAGGAGGGAACGATGCCTTTGTAACTAATGGTTTTTGTGGATGGAATAAGTCAGATAGACTTCGTGATCATGTAGGTGGATGCAATAGTTTTCATAACACAGCAGTGAAAAGATGTAACAATCTGATGAAACAAGACCAATCAATTGTTGTGGCTCTCAATAGGCAAAGTAACATCACAAGAGAAGAGCATTGTATTCGATTGAATACTTCCATCAATGCTGCTCGTTACTTGCTACATCAAGGTTTAGCTTTTCATGGCCATAACGAATCAGAAGAATCTAATAATAGAGGAAATTTTCTAGAGTTAGTGAAGCTTGTGGCAGAGCAAAATGAAAAAGTGAAAATGGTTGTGCTAAGAAATGGTCCTCTAAATAGACAAATGGTGGCTTCAACAATTCAAAAGGATATAGTGAATTGTTTTGCTGAGGTAAATAAATGTTATGCTAAATACAGATTGAGCTTAAAACAAGTGAGAGGCCAGGGCTATGATGGGGCAAGCAACATGAGAGGTGAGTTCAATGGCTTAAGAGCTTTAATCACAAGAGAGAATAACTCAGCATATTATGTTCATTGCTTTGCTCACCAACTTCAGCTAGTCATTATGGCAGTAGCTAAAAAAAATGATGATATTAGTGACTTCTTTGACATGGTATCTCTTCTACTTAATGTGGTTGGAGCTTCCTGCAAGAGGAAAGATATGATTCGAGAAAGCCAACAAGAGAGAGTAAGAAAGGCTATAAGCAATGGTCGACTTAGTACTGGAACGGGATTAAATCAAGAGCAATCTCTTCAAAGAGCGGGGGACACTCGATGGGGTTCTCATTACAAAACCCTTAAAAGCATAAACAATTTGTTTCCTTCTATTATTGAGGTGCTGGAATATGTTGAAAAGGATGGTCCGAATGATGGGAAGAAACAGCAAGCTCGTGGTCTCTTGAATTATCTAAAGGATTTTGACTTTGTGTTCCATTTACACTTGATGTCGCTCATATTAGGGCATGCAAATGCTTTGTCACTATGTCTCTGAGAGGAAAGACCAAGATATTCTAGAGGCTATGTTAGAGGTAAAGTCAACCAAGCAGAAATTTCAGCAAATTAGAGATGATGGTTGGGAATCTCTATTAGAAAAAGCATATTCCTTTTGTGAAGAGCGTGACATTTCGAAGTTGGATATGGAAGAACAATATGTTGATCGGCATAAACCAAGACAAAAAAGTAACCGCACTAATTATCAGCATTACAGATATGATTGTTTGAACCATGTGATTGACTTGCAGCTTATAGAGTTCAATGACCGGTTCAATGAGGTAAATTCTAATTTGCTCACCCAATTGGCATCTTTCATCCCAAGAATTCTTTTGCTGATTTCAAATATGAGAGTTTGATGGGATTAGCTAAGTCATATCCATATGATTTTAATTCGAGCAGTTAAAGGATCTTGGTCATGAGCTTTACATTTATATTGATAATGTGCGAGCAGATGAAAGATTTGCTAGTCTGAACTCTATTTCTGAGCTGGCTAAGTTGATGGTAGAATGGTAGATACAAAAAAGCATCTTTCATTCCCCTTGGTATATAAACTTCTTAAGCTAGTGCTTGTTTTACCTATCGCAACGGCATCTGTGGAAAGATGCTTCTCGGCAATGAAAATTGTGAAGACGGTACTATGCAATCGTATGGGTAATCAGTTTATGAATGATGCTATCATTTGCTTTGTCGAGCAAGGGTTTCTAGCAACAATTTGAACGATGATGTAATAGATCGATTTCAGAAGATGAAAACACGCAAAGAGCAGCTATAAGAGGTAACTTCTATCATAATAAGAGCAGCTATAAGAGGCATACATTTATCCTTAATTTATTATGTGCTTTATGTATGTTTTATTTGTTAGATATGATATAAGATAATATTATGACTTATGAGTTATGAGCCACCTCCCCGCCGGCCGCCGCATGTCGGCGATGACTCCGGCTACCAATTTTCCTGGATCCGCCCCTGTTTGGACGATCCGTGGGCCGTGCACATGAGAGGGTTTCTACGGACCCCGAAGGTCGGGGCCCCAATGAGCCAAATGATACAAGTTGGAGAAAGAAAGCCAGTGAGTAGGAATGAGAGATACGTCTCTTGGAGTTTTGATATGGTGGTTGGGCCGTTGGGATTAGTTATTACCTTATCTTGCTTCCTAATAATTAAAAAAGAGTAAATTTCATAAAACTACATATTTTTTACAAACTATTAGAAAACTACATGTTTTAGCTTCTATTTCATAAAACTACAGATTTTAGGAGAATTTATATCACAAAACTATAGATTTTAGAATTAATACATATTTTAGTTTCTTTTCATAAAGCTAGGAGAATTTATATCACAAAACTATAGATTTTAGAATTAATCATTTCTTGTAACGGTCTGATAGTCTAAGTCTATATGACAACCTCACGCATAGGTGAAACGGGAAATAAGGGAGTGTGATACCACCATGTGAGTCCACATTGTCAGATCCGTTATAAAAACATATAATTCTAAAACTTATAGTTTTGTGAAACAAGTTCTTCTAAAACCTGTAGTTTTATGATACAAATTCTCTTAAAATCTGTAGCTTTGGGGAATGGAAACTAAAATATGTAGTTTTCTAGTAGTGAGGGCAAAATGGTATATTATTTCATTCATGAACTAACTCTAAAACCTACTACTTGTGATTGGTAGACTAATAAATTGAGTAACTTCTTTGTGGGCTTATGCTAAGACCTCTTAATTAGGCCATCCTGACCGGTCCAAGGGGTTGGACACCCCCACGACACAATCAAAACTTGTGCCTGCGAGGCTGCAACCTTGCCTGGTCGAGTCAATCAATCGTCGACTAATCCCAGTTCGACGGTAACATTTCTACTCTCCATGTACTAGGTGGTGAACATTTACTGGTAGCAATCCGGTGAAACAACAGGGCTTGGCAACGAGACTCGAGAAAGATCAGGTCCTGGCGATCTTTGGTCCGTTGATTACATGCCCTTATCCCCCCAGACGTTCTTCTTTTTGCCTTTTATTCGACTTATCTCGGGCGATACATAGTTGCATACCAATGGTTTTCGTTTCTTTCTGTGCTCGTTACATATTCCAATCAAGGCTGTACAAGTTGGAGTCTATAATTTGTACTAAACCTTTTTTCAAAAATCTCGGCCATAAACCAATCCAGCATATATAGTTCTGCATTACTGTTGCACGCAAACGGGCATTTATACAGTAGTCTTCAAAGAATGAAAGAAAACAGAATCAAGAACAATAATTTTCACCACAAATAGATTTAACTTGAAACCCAATAAGTTTTCAGTCTGTTCAAGCCAGAGCCACAGCTAGAAAGGTGCCCATTTCTGGAAGGGTAGGTAGACGGTTCCATTCAACAAACCCACAACTTTCCTTGCAAACAGCCAAGAATGATCACATTCACAAAGTTCTTCCAGAGAAATCCCCAGACAGAACGAAAGACGAAAAGCCAACGAGCCTGGTCTCGTTTCTTAGCTGAGAATTGCTCGGCTGCTTTTTCCTGCAGTGGTTGAACGATAGCAACGTTAATCAGACATTTCCATTAGAGGAGCATGGTCATGTGCATATTTTTTTTATTGTTTTTAAAAGATATTCCATGTTCTTGAGAGATATAGAGTACCATGAGGGTGAGCTAAGTCATATATATGCAGGTATGCACCAGTAACAGTAAGAAAAAAGGATCGTTCAAGCAAAAATACATTCTGTACAGTGGAGCTCAAATGTGCAAGCTCCAAGTAAACTGATGTCGCCAATAGGTTTCAGGTTTACTAAAACAACAGTAGGAGATAGACACCCCCAAAAATATTTTGACACCCCTTAAAACAACAGTAGGAGATATGTCAGTGGCTCAGTGCTTACCCACCAGTAAGCTTGTACGAATGAAAGTTCCAACATCTGTGATCTGTCTATCTCACATGTCATGTCAGGAATCCACCTCTCCTGGCCTGCAAGGTACAAACCGAGAGGAAAACGAAAAGATGATAAATCTGAAGCAGCAGTTACATTACCTGGTAGTACTCAGTACTCACCAACGCATTTCAAGACCAAGAACGCGCGTAAAGAACCCGAAGAATCTTGGAGGCGTATATTCATTCAGGGATAGCGAGTCCTATGTTCAGGCGAGATGACACCTGCTTCAAACGGATCAACGCAGTGCAAGGACTGCGAATTAAGCCGTCGATGTCGGTGTCATCTCTCCTGAGCATAGGACCCAACCCCACAAGAACAGCTAGCTCGTCCCTCCTCTCTTCTCTGCACATACCCTATTGCATATCTGCCAATTTATATGGTGCTTCTTGCTCTGGAGATGCAGCGTTGTACTCTATATGTTCCTCTGCTTGCGTTGTACTCTGAAGATACAACGTTGTACCCTCAGAGGTTAACTATGTGTTCCTCTGCATGCGTCTCTGCACAATGCACATCTACATGTCTATATATAGGATTATAGGCTGAGGACTGGGGACTTGGGGAGTGACACTGACAGACATTTCTGCTGAGATGGATGACGTGCATTCTAACCAGGTGGCAAGTGACGTCCAGACATGGTCAAGCATGCAATGATCTGACAAGCTAGCTTTGACCGGAGAAAAACTCGTGCATTCACTTGGAATTTTTGAGATAGTGGCTTGAGTTGCTTCCACACTGGAAAGGTCTAGGTCAACGGTGTCGTTAAGCGAGAATACGGTGTACACACAACTGGCAGGCAGTAAGTAGACCGTTTAGCTTGGGGCACTAGTGCCAGTGCCAGGTAAGACCAGGTCGTGAGTTCAACGTAAAGCTCTGATGCTGGCTGTAACACACTACTAAATTCATTCATAATCTAGCCCACCATAGAATAAGCTCACGCATGTATAACATCTCGGTTACACTTTTATCATCGTTTTATGTAAAAGGGTTGACCCAAAGAAACTATATTTGAACCCAACATACATTATATACTCACTCCCTTAAGAGCTAATGCCCTCGGTAGCATACTGTATACTTCATTAGTACACGTTCGTATGTCCAGTGCTGATGCATATGCTATAGGGTTAATTGGATATATGCCACCGCAGGAACCGGTTATTCGAGATTTGCCATCGTTCCTTTGCTTTTTCGATATATGCCATTACGAAACCGTGCTTATTCGAAATATGCCACCGCTTACGACACGTGTCCCGTCCGGTCAAACCGAGCGCAATTTGGACGATTTTGCCCATCCGCATCAAAGTCTTGTCAAAATTTTGTAGAAATCTCCAAAGAAGATCTAAAGCTAAGATTTTTACCTTGGTGACCGAGATCCTCATCTACCTCTGGTAAAAATATAAAAATTAAAACTTACATTTGAAACTTTTGGAAATTCAAAATAGAAAACAAATAAAGTTCAAAATAGGAAAATAGCAATGCCAGAATTTTTAAAATTTAAATATAAAAGATAAAATTTTCAAAACTTTATGTAAGATTAATAATACTATTTCAGATCTTGATAGAAATTTTCATAAAATATTAATACAATTTTAGCCTTAAATTAAATATAGAAATTCAAAAGTCCGGAGGGGCAAAATCGTCTGAAGTGGCTGAGTCCTGCGCTCAGTTTGACCGGACGAGACACGTGTCGCGAGCGGTGGTATATTTCGAATAAGCACGGTTTCGTAATGACATATATCGAAAAAGCAAAAGAACGATAGCAAATCTCGAATAACCGGTTCCTACAGTGACATATATCCAATTAACCCTATGTTTATATCGTGTGACCACTCCCACTACTGCTCCACATAAACCAGGGTATTACACTCACCCTTTTAACGGCTAACGCTGTCCTCGGTAGCACACCATATGGGTGAAACGAGGTGCATGGAGTCAGGTGCCCCCATTGTGATCATTTGGAAAAACTGATGTCATATATCAGATATAGGCACGCTCGAGTAAAGATGACTCGTCACAAAACTACTAATTGTTCGTTGATGTTCTCTAATATCTTGTGTCCATCAAAGGCAGTACACAGTGTGACAGTATTCATTCACTTGTCCAAGTTGGTCGTGAAGTTAAGGTAGCACTCAGAGTTCGGCACCTCATCAGAGGTCGTGTTTTGGGATTGAAAAATGATCCTACAGTACTGGCTAGGGATGGCAACGGATTCGGGTACCTTCGGGTCTAGCCTCCGTGGATCCGGACTCGAGACCCGAAGTTTGGATCTGGATCCGGACCTGAAGTCAGTCACGGGTCCAAATTCGGACCCGGACCCGATGGGTACCCGGACCCAATACCAGTGCTATTCGGTGCTCCTTTTGTCTTTCACGTGAGTTCTTCACGAGGTTTCTCGAGCAAAAGAAAAATTCTGGTCTGTGCTTGATCACGTGGCTTTGGAGTTCACGAGCAAAGCTAACTAATAGAAGTCCTCTTGAGCGATGCTTCTCCACGCGCACTCAGGCGAAGCCTCACGGGCGGATCAGGCTTAAGGTGTGTAACGGGTCCGGATCTGGGTACCTACGGACTCGGATCCGGAATTGAACCCGGAATAATATACCCGTGGGTCCAAATTTGGACTCGGACCCAGACCCATCGGGTCGGGTACCCGCGGGTACTCGGACCCACGGGTATTTTTGCCATCCCTAGTACTGGCACAAAATTGTAAATCGCGGTGGTAAGTTAGTACTACACAAGGTACAAAATCTTATCAAGATTTTTGATTTGGACTGGTGTTGACACTCCAAATCTCCATGAAATAAAACAAAGCTGAAAATTTTTAAATTACTATAGTGATTTAGATATTTCGACTTTTTGACCTGTTTTCTTTTTTTTTTTACTAGTTTTCATGTTTTTTATCGGATTTCATACCAATTTTTTTGTGACGTATTGTTATACATTTTTGTGAGAATACATGTGAAAATTTTATTAAAAAATACATACACAAATTATGACATAAAAATAAAAAAGAATTGCAATGGCTTTTCCTCTTATAAGTCTTATTGGCATGTAGCTTTGCTCATGTATCATCCATGCTCATTGCTCCATATGCTGCAGCTATACCATATACAGGTTCATTTATTCAAGCAGACATATACTCATTTTTCTACAGATAAAAACTAAAAGAAAGATCGCATTCGTTTGTGCTTTGCTACAATCATTATAATTGTTCGCTAAAAATGATTCGATAACGCTTAATTAGTTGGTCAAATGTGGCATCCTATTCAGATTTCCTCCACATGCAAAAAGGGGGGAAGTTTTTGTGTGCTGTAAATCAGTGTTGTCCACCTATAAAAAAACTCCACGAGGTGCCAGCTAGAGAAATGATTTGAAACTTATCATGCTGACTATGCTTCCATGCATTAGGCCCTTTAGCACAAGATAAAACATAATCCAACTAGCATTTTGCGATGAGGAAAGAAGGATCTGACGAGGATTAGTGTCCATATTTTATTTGGGTTAACAACGGTTAAAAACCATATATAAAGTAGAACGAGATCCACGTGCAGCTAATTGATTATGTCTTTGACTAATTTGTTAGCGTAGCCTATACATTGCTTCGCACTAGTTATCCCTGACCTATGAAATAGTCGCCTCGACCAATAATAATGGTCGGAGCAAGCGGCTATCTTTGCATATGCATTTGTGTAGGCAGTTAGAAGCTGTTTGGTTCGGCTTTTTTTAGTCCGCAACGGTTCCCATCGCTATCAAATACCAATCGTTCACGTTTGGATGGCCAAGTCGGTAATCGATCACAGCGCAAACACTTACCGCCCCTCAGAATCTCGTTACCGCTCCCCAGCCAGCGTTTTCCGATTCCCTCGACTACCTCACGCGTCTCCTAGATCCCCAATCGTGCCGCCACCTTCCCTTCCCTCTACAAGGCCAAAGCCTAGCCCGCGACCTCCTCCGACAAGCGATGGCGGCGGAGCTGGCGTACGCGCCGCCAATGAAGGCCGGCAAGGCAGGGTTCGAGGGCGTGCAGGAGGTGCAGCACAGGATCCGCATCACCCTCTCCTCCAAGAGCGTCAAGAACCTGGAGAAAGGTATACATCCATGATCCATCCTTCCGTGCACTTGCTGTTCCACTGTGATTCTCGTATATCTTTGTGCGACTTTGTTTTGATCTTGATGGCTGTGTTGCGTCAACAGTCTGCGCCGATCTGGTGAAGGGAGCCAAGGAGAAGCAGCTGAGAGTGAAGGGCCCCGTGCGGATGCCCACCAAGGTGCTCCACATCACCACCAGGAAGTCTCCTTGTGGCGAAGGTGATCTTTCTTTCCCCACAAGTTTTTAATTGTGCGAAGTTGCTGTGTTCCTGCTAATCTCGTAATAATGTCGATGTGGGTCAAGTAATATGCTGTGTTCCTGGTGGGAATACTCTTTTGCAATTTATTCCATAACTTAGATCATCTCTTCTTAGTTTGCTAATTTGGATGAATTGCATGCAGGTCCTAGTGGATGCAGAGTGTACTCATGATGGATCCATAAAACACATCGCCGTGTGCTTGATGCTGAAAGAACAGACAACCTGCTTCATCTTCAGGTACTACTTTCATTCTTGATGTTAGCTTGAAGGGTTATGAAAATGCTATGTCTGTATTTATTCAAATTTACAGGTACAAACAAGAGTAATGTGACCTTCTGTGGGTTATAACGGTTCTCCTTGTGCTTCCCTGTATCAACTACATATATAACACCATCAATTGTGATGCTAGTCTCTGCTATGTCTGTTGCAACAATAACCTGCAATATTGTGTAGTAAGTAACTAAATACTCAGTAGGTCTGAGAGAGAGAGAGAGAGAGAGAGAGAGAGAGTACTCACCTTGCGAATGTTTTCTGGTGGAGACTGAAACACCTTCCTTTGATTAGTGGGTGCAAGCAGTGAATGCAAAGGGAGAATCCAATCAGATGATGCCCCTCTAAATCTAACTGATGCAGATAATCTATCAATCAACATTTCAATCTCCGCAACTCCCTGTAGCAGCATCATAGACAGGAAAGGTTGCTCCATATGGCGACAAATCTATTAGAAAACAAAGCATTAAGCTGGCATCTTCATTTAAGCGTTTCTGAGTTAGCAACAGAAGATCTTTAATCAGAAGTGAAACATTGTCAAAATAAAAAAGGTGCAAAACATATGGTTCAGACTTCGGAGCATGAAACTCACTATATTTGTTTATGTAACTCTTTTGTTGATTGTGTTTAATTTTTGCCAAAGATGTTAGATATCCTAATATCCAAGTACCAATTTTCTTTTTCCTGTAGTCATCTGGGCCAGTCAGTATATTTGTTTATGTAACTCTTTTGTTGATTGTGTTTAATTTTTGCCAAAGATGTTAGATATCCTAATATCCAAGTACCAATTTTCTTTTTCCTGTAGTCATCTGGGCCAGTCAGTATATTTGTTTATGGCATGCTTATATTAGTGGTAGATAGAAAGAATATTACATCAAGTAGAAACTTTATTGATTTAGGAGTGTGTTCTGATCATTTGATTGTGCGGAAAATGCCATTTAGGTGAATCTTTTTCACATTTTTATACACCGCTGGATATTTCAACGACCCCCTGGGAAGAAAAGAAGAACGTCGTCTCACTGGTATATCCGAACCCACCTTGTCAGCTTCATAATGGATGATTTCACAAATATTGCTGTATATAGGTTCTCTTTCCTCTTTGGATGTAAAAATGCTCCGAAGAATTCTTTTATGTTGGATATGTGAGTCTGATACAGATTACATATTCTTAGAAGAAGTTACTTAGCGTAGGTAACATGCATGAGCCTGTTAGTCTATGACTTTTAGAATATATAAATCAACTCCCCAAAAAAGCGTAGGTAACTTAAAGTTGCCATATATGACTTTTTGTGTAGGGTTTAGCTTTTTCTATGGGGCATTCAGTATTATGCAGAATCTTTCTTATGATTGAGCAAGGGTTGAAGTTTCTTCAGCTTCATGCTCAGCTCCATGACAGCTTTGGTTGATTGCCTTTCCTCGAGGGCATTTTTTCTTGTCCCCGTTTCCCAGTTTCCCTGCTCTATTACTACTGTTGTGGAATTGCTTGACAGGAGGAGCCAAAAAGGAAAAAAAAAAGATGAACTGAACATATTTTGGGTGGAACTATTTGGTTTCTGAAAATATTTGGAGTTTTGTTTTTTTGTTTTTTAAATTGACTGAGAGGAGTGAATCTTACTAAAAGTAGTATAAAATTTTAGTAAAATAAATAGGTGAATCATGTGCAAGAAAGTTAGTAGATTAAATAGCATCAAAGTCTGCATTTTACACTACTACAACCCAACTTGAGAGAAAAATTAGTGGTTGCCACGGTCATATTTGAAGGGAATAATAATTACAGAATGAGGCAAGACTGATTTCATCCAACATGCTTCAGGAACCTTCATCATGGGTTTCCGATGGACTATTTGATAGGTACAAATAACTACTCCGATATTATCCTAAAAAGACACCCTTTTACGAGAAGACACCTTTTGACGAGAAGACATGTTTCGATCGTACAACACCTTTTTGGAGCACAATTGCTATCTCTCTATTCTATATAAACAAGGAGCCTATTTATACCACCAGGGCATCGACTTCTAGATTTTCATATAGACTCTATTAAGCCGCTTGGTTAATAAGAAGCAATCTCTTATTTTCTCCTTCGTGATCTTGTTCCTCTGGAAACCAGCAACCATTTTAATCATAAGAAAGACCCTAAGTCTTGAATATTGTTAGGACAGATTCATATCAATTGCTTCATGCATGCATGTGTTTATCATTTGTGATCACAATATATATTGATTGTTACCAAATGTAAGTGTTAGAATTCAAAAATCAGTCAAAATGTTGCTGAAATTTCTAAATTTAGATTCTTTTATGTGCAAATACTTAGTATTTTACATTAAAACAGATAAGAAATGTAGGTAAATGCTTGTATGATTTTTTTCCATATTTTTTTTTCTAATTTTTCTAGCCTCGGGAGACTATTTACAGGTGGTTCAAAATGGCAAAAAAATTGGCAATTTTGGCCAAGATTTGGTTTTTCTGGTCTCAAATTTACTGGATTTCAAATTTGCTTTTTGAATTTTGTTATTCGCTTAAAGAATATTCTGCCCTAGGCCTGTCGCAACTTACACCAGAGCCTGCATGGAGCCTAGAAGCATTTGTACGGGCCCAATTAGGATTTCCAATGCCTTGGTTCATCGCTAGTCCGAACTGTCCATGCCTTTTGACTCGAACGATGATTATCTTCGCTTCATGTTTTGCAGATCGCCTCTCGGGCGCGTTGGAGGCCAGCTGTGGCACGGAGCGGGCCTGTGCAAGCCGAGCCGACTTGTGGTTGTGGTGTCCAGGCTACCCGTGGCCCCGTGCCTGCGCGTACGACGGTGCCTCCTGGCCGCCTCGGCAGACGGCAGACTTTCCACTTCCGCGCGAGCCCGGCCAGCCGCTCTGAGAGGATGCGGCCGAGATTGGGTTGTCGTAGGCTGTTGAGCTGCACCTGCACGGGCGGCGGTTTGCGGCCACTCGTTACCCAAAGAAATGATTCACAGGTCGAACGATAAACGACCGGATAGGTGTGAGCCGTTTCCATCAAATGGTGTCCGCATGCCTTTTCTATCTCGCATCTTCCTCTTAACATGCCATGGACGTACCTTCTTCAAGCATTCTCCGCTGGAGCAAGGATTCAAAAACCAGTTCGAAATTTGCGGGATAAAAACCACAAAAACCACTCAAAATCGTCAGAAATCGGAGAGTTAATAAACAAAAAAATTTAAAAAATACCAAAAAATCGAAAATAGTCGCAAAAAAACCAGCCGACCAATTGAATGCTCTAGAAAACGGTTTTTTGCGAAAACCATGACTTTTCAACGATTTTCGAGCGGTTTTCAACGCATAATTAATTTTTTTTTTCAAAATTTTTGAATTTTTTAAAAAATTAGACCGGTTTACCGAGAAATTTTGGATCTCGAACCGTAGTGGTAAGGTTGAAAATAGCAGTTTACGAGCAGTTTACCGCAAAATTGTAAACCTTGCTTGTCTCTGCAACCACCTCCCTCTCTCCATCATGGCAAAATCCCGAAATGCAAGCGGTGGTGATAGGCTGGCCCTTGAGTGACATGGGGTGAGCGACAGTGGCAGGTCCTCTACATAGCGAGTGACCGCAAGCATGTAGGAGATAGTGGTCTACTGTGATGAGCCGCAAAACTGTGAGCTTCTGCGGAGAGAGGCGGGCGGCGAGGGGAACATAGCGACGTGACTAGAATACGTTAGATCTTGTGTCGTAGCATGAGAGGGCTGGGGTGAAGTAGCGGTCGGAGAGGGGCGTACGACGAGTGGGAACACAGTGACATAGCCTAATTACACCGGATCCAGCATCCTCCCCACTAGATAGGGAGAGGTCAAGCGGCGTTCAGCAAGGGCCGTGCCCGGAGAGGGGCAAGAGCAAGTGATGATCAGCGGTATGGAGGGCAATGTGGTGGGCAAAGAGGACGGTTGCCGGCATGAGGAAGGCAACATGGCGGGGTACACTGGCAACATGATACATCGGATCCGATCATCTTCCTCGTTACTAGCGACGGAATCCACCGAATCTCGTGACCCTCGCCTGCCTCCTTATTTGGGTGATAGAGCAGTCCAATGCCAACTCTACCTCATATCACCTCGTGGCTCCACTTTGCAACTATGCATGTTACAAGTGAATTTGAGCTATGGCTTTACCCCCTTAGGTGATCCGGAGGAGGCACGGGTGCTAGCAAGGGGCAAGGGTGGAGTGTCAGCCACACGAGCATGTTAAGAACTTGTTTGCTCTTTGTTTATTTTTATCTACGAAACTTATCAAAACTTGTGAAACTATGCGTCTACATGCCCTTTCTCGATCGGCACATTTTTCCTCCTTTTGGCTTTTGTTCTGCAACGTATTACCTACTATGACACATACCAATGTTTTCCACTTCTTGCTTTGCACGTTCCAATCAAAAGATAATTAGACCAGTTATGTCGTAAATCAGCTTGTTTGGCGAATATCTATTACAAAAAAATTTCGAGTAAGTCTCTATCATAAACAAATCTGTTAAATAGCACAGCAGAGTATATATAGTTTGGCACATAGTTAGAAATCCCAGAGAATTTTTGAAATTTTTAGCTGAGATCTCGGATTTCAGCTCAGGACAACATGCAAAATCCCGGCTAGATAAAAAATTGGAAAAAAATCAAATTACTACAGTATTTTCATAAATTTCGACACTCGGTTTTTTTACCGAAGTTTAACTTTTTTATCAGATTTGGTCCAATAACCCTCAAGAATGTCATCTTCCATGAAAATGTATTGAAAAACCAAAATTTTAAGACATTAATTTTATAATTTCGGCAGAAATACTCTCAGATTTTTATAAAATTGTACAAGATTGATCATGCTCTGAAAAATTTATGGTACCATATTTAGCAATTTAGAATCATACAAAAAAATCAAAATAATTGAACTCCATTTGTTGTCTTTAAAAAAATCAAAAACAAAATGAACATAACTAAGACAATAACCTTGTTACAATTTTATAAATTTACTTAAGTGTGATCATGATCTAAAATTTTTATGAGAGCTTAATAATTGCCTCAGAACCATTCAATAAATTTTTTAATTTTTTTACTCAATCAAATGTATGGAAGCATTGAATTTCATTTGTTATCTTTTAAAAATAAAAAAGAAAAAAACATAAATGGTATAGTACCCTTGTAAGAATTTTATAAATTTACTGAAGTATAATCATGATACAAAATTTTTATTAAAGCTTAATAATTGCCTTAGAACCCTCCTATAAAATTTTTAAAAAGTTCAAACATTTTTTGGTTTCTCAAGCAAATCTATGTATTGATCATCAATGTTTTATTAGGATAATAGTATTGTCAGAATTTTTAAAAATTCCTCATAGTTGATCATTATTTTAAAATTTTATGAAAATATTGAAGATGCATCCAGACCATTCAAAAAAATTTCAAAATTTTCTAACATAGTTTGAACTATTTTTCATTTGGTTGAAATTTGCCGGTCAGCCTTTAGTAGCACTATGCTAATTATTGAAACTTTCCCAAGCTTAATCATCAGCTAAAAATTTTATGGGAACATTATTGGTGCTTCAAGACCATCCAAATTTTTTTCAAAATTTTATAAAGTGGTTTGCATCATTTTTCATTTGGTTGAAATTTGCAGTTTGCATATTATCAGGATAGTAGCATTATTAGAATTTTTAAAAAATCCTCCAGCTTGATCTGAAATTTTTATGGGAATAATACTGTTGTGTCTAACAATCCACAAAAATTTTTAACATCATTTAGATCATTTTTTCACTCAGTTGAATTTTGCCAAAATTTAATTTCGGTTCAAAAATTCCAATTTAAAATTTACTTTTTGAATGTTGATCAGATTTCTTCCAAAATTCTGAGATTTCACTCACCCCGAGATGTGAACCAAGAATGAAATTTCAAACCCCGGCTCAACACCACTGTTGCACGCACATGTGCATTAAAAATGGAAGGAAAAAATAATAAAAAATAGCGAGTTTCACCAAAAACAAGCTAAAACCTGTTATGAAAGTCGTCCTCCTGCTCGAATCACCGGTAAGCAAGCAAGAGCGCGCGAATCAAGAGTCAAGAACACACAGAATATAGGGTGGAATTCTCTTTCGCTTTATTCAATTAATTTATTTATTACAATGGGGAACACCCGATATATATAGCAATATGAGAGAAGAGTTTGGATTCGCTCACACCATTAAGAGATAGAGTCATAAACTGAATACGATTAGACTCGCTTATCTCATAACAAAACCAACCAGTTCTCGGTTGGTTCAAGCTAGACAACCTATTTTAAGACAGGGTAGGTACCCAGTTACATGCAACAAACAAATAACTTCCTTTCGATCAGCAAAGGGTGACCATATGCAGAAAGTTCTGCATGCAGAAGAATGCTCCAGACAAAAAGTAAATAGAAAAGCAACAAGATTGGCGCTGTTTCATATCTAAGAACTGCATGACTGCTTTTTCCTGCAGTAGAAAACGATAGCAACATTAAACTGACACTTTCAATAAAGCAAAGTCGTATGCATATTCTTGAGATCGATGCAAAGTACCATAAGAGCCAGATAAACCGTGCATGTATGCAACAGTAACAGATAGAGGAAATGATCGACCAAACAAAAATACATTCTGCAGTGGAGTGTGAATTAAAACCCAAGCTTCAAGTACACAGCTGTTTAAATATAGATTTCAGTTCTGTTCAGAAACAGTTGGAGATATTTCAGTGTGTACACAGCCATTAAGCCTAAAAGACGAATCATTCTGGAATGGATGCAAGGCTAACCTTGTGTAGGAATTATTGCTCCAGCATCCGTCAGTTTCACATGTCATGTCGGAATTCAGAACAATATACCTCCTGAGTCCTCACCTGCAAGATAAACATAGAGGAGAACGAAAGGACAAGTGAATAGGCAGTCGCATACTCGCATTACCTTGTTTATTCTTGTAAAGCACGCGCCAAGGCGAACCATGAACAAGATAGTGCGTAGAACAAGAAGACTCGTCGAGGTATCAGGTATGAATTCATTATTCAGGGATAGTGAGTCCTGTGTTCAGGCGAGATGACACCTACTTCAAAGGGTTCGATGGACATGGTCTAAATCGATCCATTTGATGTCGGTGTCATCTCTCCTGAACACAGGTCCCAAACCCACAAGAACAGCACGCCCCTAGCTGGTGTTCCCATATATGAACTGTATGTCTGCTACTGTGTGCTTCATGCTCTCTGCACATACACTAGTTAAGGTATCTATGTGTGTGTCCCTGCACAATGCACACACACTTTGCGCCTATATATAGGCCGGGGAGTGACAGTACAGCTGTCTCCACAGCAATGGATGAAGCATTCACACCGGGTGGCAAGTGACGCAGTCCGGCCATGACGGGGCACGCGATGATCTGACAAGCTTTGACCGGCGAAAGCTCGTGCATTCGCTTGGAATTTTGGACACTCTCGCTTCCACACTGGAAAGCTGTGGGTCAACGTCGTCGTTAAGCGAGACCTTGGCGCCGTAGTAGCAGTGCCAATCGGGACCAGATTGCGATTTCAATAACGTTGTTCAGACAGTGGTGTTTCATTTTTGTGTGTGCGCCAACGTCACAGAAGAAGCTGTCTCATGGGCCATTTTTTAGATTCCTCTTTGGTTGCTTCTTAGATTGAGTTCGTTGTGAATTGTGATCGTTCTGTGTACAGTTCATTTCATAGAACAAGGCTTCTAGTTATGACAAAGTAGAGGTCCATGGTCAACGATGAAGAAAACCTGACATGATGGCATCAAAGGTTCTACTGAAACATGGTGAACAGGTAAAAGTAAAACGACACCGAAGTTACTGTTCTTTAATAGGCGTATTAAGTTTGATCGACTTCGTCCTTCACCCGGTCAAGTGGTTCAGGCACTCAGTGCAGCGCCATTCTACTGTTCTACGCCTTGCTCTCTCTGGTTGGATCATTCTGCGTTAAGATTAACGAAGAACGAAGAATAATTGCTCTTTTCTCTTACCATCAAGGAGAATAATGTTGTTCCTCGCGCACCATGACTCGACTGACTTTTCAAGCTTTCCCTTTGCTTTAATTCTTCTTTTATACCTTTTCTTCCTCCTGCTTCTTACTCGCTTTTGCATGTTTGTTCTGTTGGACTATTTTTATAGGATGTCAATAATACCACGTGTAGTCCGTGTTCAATGAACTTGACCAACCACAAAGACTGGGTATTTTACTGAAAAATATTGAAGTATGATCTGCTGCAGATCGTTTGTACCTGTAATATAGTCGCTAGATTGTTTTGAAGGATCACATTCACATACATGAAACATGTATGTGATCTTCAGGCAGTAGTATATGTGTTTTCTTTGATTTGGTCTGCCTGCCTCATATTCAGTAGTGTTTCTTGACTCATTCAACAATGCATATCAGTCTGGACTGATGGTTGGGCGCATGCACAGGGTAGAATTTATGAGGCACAAATAGCTAGATGTATACCAATCCCTCCCAAAAGCGACAGGAAAGATTGCTAGATGCATGCACATCATTGGTGATAAATTGGAATATGTGACTGTTCCCGAAAAAATAAATTGGAATATGTGATGTCATGAAGCAAATGTCAGCATGTAACTTTGAATTGACTCCTTTGTTAGGCCTACACCATTATCCACAATAATAGAGCCCTGGTTAAATTCTCTAGTGCTCTGGATCAGTTACTTTCAGAGGGTAAAATGCTCTGAATCTGTTACATATTCAGAGAACAAAATATGAATACTGTCATATTCTGTATGTTAACATGCTGTAATACGCGCGGTTTCCACATAATTGGAACTCCGCATGACGACGTCTCGATTAAAAACAAAAAATTTTAATAGGAGGATAAAAAGATTGTAAAGTTATCCAAGAAGGGGATCTTGCATCATTTGCGTATGCATGCACTAAATGATCTACTGGTGTGACTGTATCAGGAAGTTCATGCACCTCAGACAATTTACCGTTCGTCCATGTTGCTATCAAAAGAGTAAAGGACTAATGTATACATGCATCCTGATCCTTGATTCTTTTCACTCTGCCAGAAAACGTGCAAAAAAGACTTGGTTTTCAGAATAGCAGCAGACAAATGATCAGCTTGCTCCTTTCTCTAGTTCTTCCATACCATGCATGCTGCATATATACAGTTCAGAGAGAGCTTTTTTGGAGCTGTTCATCCATAGATGTATCGATTCCCATGCTTTTGTGAAGAATTCCTCAAGTTTTCTACTCTTTTGACTAGGACTAGGATGAAAATTGTTGCAGAATATTTTCTTGTGGCTCCTATGTTTCTTTTGACTGGGTTCAGATTTTGAATTGTCTTCCTTTTTGAGACAGTTGTAAACCTTGTTGCCTAGATATCCCTGTCACTGCAATAAAATCCGAACACGAACATTTTATCTACTACAATGTACTGCTTTTAGACAGGTCAGATATGCAGCCATAAATTATGTCTTCTGGATACAAAATAGCTTGTCTGAAATGGACTTATAACCTATAGAAAAGATCAAGGGACACGAACAGTGGCACTTGAAGATCTCATCATGATCTGCACAAATCCTTCCAAAGAGCATTTTAACCAGGAAAGAATATTGTACAGGAAACAAATCCTGGTGTGGATTCGCCAATTCTGTATCGAAAGCGAACTGATCAGCGACAGACTGACAGTGCACACCTATCATGATGATACTTTCATGCAGCACAAGCAATGCAACAAAAAATAGAATAGGGTTGGTTGGATATATTCTTTAATCAGTGCGTTACTTGCAGAGGTCCGGCACTTCGTTGTCTGTCATTCTCTGTCTTGCCTGTCCAGTTTCATATGCTGAGCCACTAGCTATTAGTATCAACCTATGACAGAATTTCTAGATTTATTTTTCAGTGTATTCCTTCTAATCTATCAGCACAAAAACAGTGCGACTAGTTTCGAGTGTACGTACATACTAAGGTACACTTGAAGAGTTGAAGGATCGTTCTGAATTTCTTATGGAAAGCAATGTGAACCACAAAGCAATGTGAACCACGGAGTCAATTCAAAGTTTGACCAGGACTTGTATTCTGGCCATTACTGACAGTAGTAGGAGCACATCAGAAGACATGTGATCAGAAGACCAACATGTGGTACATGGCACCTAGTGCTTAGGAAACATTTTGCATGGATGGTAAAAGTTTCAGGGGTTCAAACTTCAGAGTGGTCATGTACTCAACTACGCCGGACAAGTGGCACCAATCCAATCCCTTCACCCTTTGCTGGGATCTCTTCTAGAAGAATCCGTTTGTGCTCGTCAATCGAATGGGCCTATCCCCTATCCACACCCCTCTCGCCTTATCTCTTTCACCTCGTGCTTAACTGGCGCAAATTGTAAGCTTCTGCGGGTCTACTACTGGTCAGGGGAATGTTCTACTGTAGCAACTCAAAGTCTGAAGTCGGTCCATTTCAATCTGAGGTAGTGAGGTGACCGTGGACTACCCGGAGTCCAGAACTGCTACACGCCAATGGCTACGGATTGAGTTGGACTAATCTCTCTGCTAAAGTTATCTCTAATTTGTTGAGATTACTAATTAGTTTGTATTCAGGTTCTACTCTGTATCTTATCTATAACTGATGTTTGTTTCTCCTCTCTGTAATCTCAGAGACTGTTTGTAATCCGACAATATATAAAACAGACAGAGCAGGCTATTGCCTTTGTGCTCTGCAAATTATTCTTTACATGGTATCAGATCCAATAACGACGCAATGTCGACCACATCTTCCTCGTCAAGTTTGTCTTCTCTCACTATGTCTTCTTCCTCTACTTCCTCAACGTTCAACCATGCTGTCACCATCAAGCTCAACTGCGACAACTACTTGCTTTGGAAGGCATGGTTCCTTCCATATCTGAGAAGCAATCAACTTCTTAGATATGTAGATGGAACTCTTCCTTGCCCAAAAATTATGATGACATGTACTCCAGAATCAGGAGTCTCAATGCAGATCATCAACCTTGCATATCAGAATTGGTATCAGTAGGATCAGGCAGTTTTTAGTGGGATTTTTTCCTCGCCGTCTGAAGATGTTCTCGTGCATGTCATGTTTATGACTATAGCACATGAAGCTTGGAAGGCGCTGGAGAACATGTTTGCGTCAAGATCCTGAGCTTGTGTAGTACAAATACGCATGAAGCTTGCCAACCTCAAGAAGAAGGATCTGACTGCATTTGACTACTTCAGCAGATGAAAGCTCTAGCTAACACTCTCACTGCTATTGGTATGCCTCTTCGTGAAGACGAAATTGTGTCTAACATTCTTGCAGCTCTTGGATCAGATTACGAAGCATTGGTGACATCACTCACAACCAAGTCAGATGAGCTGACTCTTAACGAAGTTTATGCTCATCTTTTAAGCTAGGAACTTCGTCAAAAACAAAACAGTGTTGAAATTCAATTTGATGGTTCAAGTTCTTCTGCCAACTTCATTGGGCGCAATCAGGGCAGAGGAAATCCAGGAAGCACCCAAGGAAGAAGAGGCTGTGGTGGTTGCGGCCGAGGCTACCAAAACCGGAGAGGTAACAACAGTCCTAGTCAAGGTGGTCGTGGTCTGCGCCCCACATGTCAACTCTGCGGCAAAATTGGACACACTGTTATCAAGTGCTACCATCGCTTTGATCGTTCATTTCAAGCAGATGAGGGGCACTCGGCACAAATTGCTGCCATGACACCATCATATCAAATTGACTCGAATTGGTATATAGACACCGGGGCAACAGATCATATCACAAGTGATCTTGACCGTCTCCCGGTTCTAGAGAAATAACATGGAGGAGATCATGTTCAAGTCAACAATGGAGCAGGTTTGCACATCTCTCATATTGGTCATTGTTCTATTAATACCCCTACCAATTCTTTAAAACTTAGAGATTTGCTTCATGTTCCCAACATAGCCAAAAACCTTATATTCGTCCATAAGCTCACTCATGATAACAATGTCTACCTTGAGTATCATCCTGATTACTTTGTTGTTAAGGATCAGGTGTTGAAGAAAAAGGTTCTTCAAGGTATATATGAGTCTGGCCTTTATCCTATCAACTCGTCCACAATAATGATGTTCAAGACTACCACGCTCTGTCCCAAAATCAGCAAGGAACAATGGCATGCTCGTCTTGATCATCCATCATCTCAAGTAGTATAGTCTGTTTTGCATCTAAATAAGCTGTCCTACAACAATCCAACACATGCATATGTCTGTAATGCTTGTCAGTAAGCAAAGAGTCATCAATTAGCTTATTCCTCTTCAGTTCATGTGTCATCCTCTCCTCTTGAACTTGTATTTTCTGATGCCTAGGGACCAGCACCCCAATATGTAGGAGGATACAAGTATTATGTCACTTTTATCGATGATTTTAGTAAGTCCACGTGGATCTATTTGTTACATGCCAAATCAGATGTCTTGAATACGTTCTTGCAATTTCAAAAACATGTAAAATGAATCCTTGACAAAAAGATCAAATGTGTTCAATCTGACTAGGGAGGAGAATATAAAGAACTCAACAAATTCTTTCATTCCATTGGGATTCATCATAACGTTTGTTATCCTCATACACATCAACAAAATGGTTCAACTGAGAGGAAACATAAACATATCATTGAGACTAGTCTTGCACTTCTTATGTAGTCCTTCATGCCCTTAAAATTTTGGGATGAAGCCTTCCTAACCACATACCTTATAAACAGACTTCCTACTCGAGTCATAGATAATGCCACTCCTTTGGAACGACTGTTTAAAGCCAAACCCAATTATTCATTGCTGAAAATCTTTGGTTGCACATGTTGGCCGCATCTTAGACCTTTATAATAATCATAAACTCTCTTTTCGTTCCAAGGAGTGTGTGTTCTTGGGATATAGTTCTCATCGCAAAGGATATAAGTGACTAGATGTTTCATCAGGATGAGTATATGTGTCACGAGATGTTTTTGATGAAATAGTCTTTCCTTTCTCTAGGCAAAGTGAAGATGTTTCACATGATAATAAGAATACTAGTCGACATGATGTTTCACATGATAATAAGAATACCAGTCCACATATTCCTCTTCCTATGGTTGTTCCTATTCAAAATTTACAAATACTTCATGTGAATTCACCAACTGATGGTAGAAGTATTTCTAGTAACTCTGATCAACTACATGTGCAATCTACTGATTCTTCTAGCACTTCTCTTGCAGATGATACTCAAACACATGATGCTACGGATGAACAAGAACAAAATACAATGGGCCAGCATGCAATGAGAACTCGTCATCTACATGATAATATTTGAGTTTCCAAGAAACGAACAAATGGTATTGTGACGTATATAAGTATATCTTCAGATACAGATTTTGAATCTGCTTTGTTTGATATTGCTATGCATCAACCCCAGTGGAAGGAAGCCATGGACGTTGAATTTGCTACTCTTCAGAAGAATAAAACCTGGCATCTTGTTCCTCCGAAGCCTAGCCTAAGAATTATTGATTGTAAATGGGTTTTCAAGGCGAAAAGGAGGGCTGATGGCACTATTGAGCGTCACAAAGCAAGACTGGTTGCAAAAGATTTCAAACAACGTTATGGTGTGGATTATGAGGAAACATTTAGTCCAGTGGTAAAACCAACAACGATATGAATTCTTTTGTCGCTTGCTGTGTACCAAAGTTGGAGTATGCACCAAATTGATGTGCAGAATGCTTTCCTTCATGGTATATTGAATGAAGAAGTATACGTGAAGCAACCACTGGGATATGAAGATTCTAGATGTCCACATTATTTGTGCAAACTTGATAAGTCTTTATATGGTTTAAAGCAAGCACCAAGAGCTTGGTTTTCTCGTTTAAGCTCAAAGCTGCAAGAGCTCGGTTTTATTTCTTCCAAAGCTGATGTAACGCTATTCATTTATAATCAGAAAGGCATAATCATGTTTATGCTTGTTTATGTTGATGATATTATCATCATCAGTTCTTCAGTCAAGGCTACAAATATTCTCCTTCAACAGCTTAGAGACGATTTTGCGGTAAAAGACCTTAGCATTCTGAGTTACTTTCTGGGTATTGAAGTACATCAAGCAGTTGACAGCTTGTTGTTGTCTCAGCATAAATATATCATGGACTTGCTGCATAAGACTAATATGGTCAAGGCAAAGTCGGCTACTACACCAATGAGTACTATTGAGAAGTTGTCTAGGCATGATGGAGTGATATTGTCAGCTACAGATGCTACAAATACAGAAGTGTTGTTGGAGCACTACAATATTTAACTTTGACATCACTTGATATTTCTTTCAGTGTAAACAAGGTTTGTTAGTTTCTTCATATGCCAACCGAAGCCCATTGGATTGCTGTGAAGAGGATTTTACGTTATCTGAAGGGTACAATATCTCTTGGATTAGTTCTTTGGAAATCAGCATCCTCCCTACTTAGTGCATTCTCTGATGCAGACTGGCGGGATGTCCTGATGATCGGAAAAGCACAGGAGGTTATGCTATATTTCTTCGGACTAATCTTATTTCATGGAGTTCAAGAAAACACCCTATTGTCTCGCGATCAAGCACTAAAGCTAAATATAAGGCTTTGGCAAATACAACTGCAGAAATTGTATGGATACGATCCCTTCTTAGAGAATTAGGGGTTGTTCAACGTCGTGCACCCAAATTATGGCGTGACAATCTCTGAGCTACTTTCCTCAAAGCAAATTTTATTTTCCATGCATGGACAAAATATATTGAAGTTGATTATCATTTTGTTCAAGAGAGAGTAGCTCGCAAAGCTCTTGCTATCAGGTTTATATCATCAAGTGATCAAAATAGCTGATGTGCTCACTAAACCTTTGTCGACCCGGCTCAGTCTTCAATTTAGAAACAATCTAAACATGCCTGCAATATGTCCAGATTAAGGGAGGGTGTTAAAGTTATATCTAATTTGTTGAGATTACTAATTAGTTTCTATTCATGTTGTACTTTGTATCTAATCTGTAATTGATGTTTGTTCTCCTCCCTGTAATCTCGATGACTGTTTGTAATCCGACAATATATAAAATAGACAGAGTAGGCTATTGCCTTTGTGCTCTGCAAATTATTCTTTACACTCTCAACCGAATCAAATCTTGATTGATATTTGGTTGGCTTGGCTTTGTCTTCAGCTTTGAGCTCAAAAGGAGAAAACATGAGGGCATCATATTTTCTAGATCAATCTACAATACAACCTATGTCATAGTTAGAATGACCTAAAACATTATTGAGAATTGCTAAATGGTACTCTGGTATTTTTTTTGTTTGTTTGTGAGCACTCAAATTTTTTTGTCATTTAAATATTGGTGTTTTTTATTTGTGAACATTCAAATTTTTTATCTATTAGATATTTCTTTGTGATCTACGCTGTGCTTTATCATTTTTACTTTCTCAATATCTGAGATCCACGTTTTTTGTTTGTTGTGTTTTTTATAGTCTCTTTTGTTCCTCTTTTTTTTTACAAATTGACACATTATTTTTTACATAATTTAATTTGTGTAAAATTAGTATATAATTGATGTAAAAAAGGCTATGCGAAAAATAATAATGTTATTTTTTACAAATTATCACATCATTTTTATATAATTTAAATTTGTATAAAACTAATATATAATTGATGTAAAAAGGCCATGTATAAAAGAATAATGTTCATCATTTAATACCTAAAAAATGAGTACTTCTTAATAAAATAGTACTTAAATAGGAGGAGAGAAGACAAATTAATTTCATCCATTAGATCTAGATCTAAAGGCTTAATATTTAAGTGTTACTTAGCAAGAAAACACTCATATTGTTGTTAGCACCCCAACATTATTTGCAGTGATATAAAATAACTAATGAATTATTCAAAGTATGAATAATGTAGAAGTGACAGAGAATTATTTCTTTCTTTCTTATTTTCTTCTTTACGCATACAACCCTCTATTTATAGGTAACATGAGAGGTTGAACTAAATAAAGAGTTACAAGCTATTTATAGGTAACATGAGAGGTTGAACTAAATAAAGAGTTACAAGAATTGATGTTACATAGGTTTCATGGTAGAATGGTAATAGCATGGGAATTTCTCCTTCAATAGATACATGTGAGTTTCTCCCAAAGGGGTTATGGACATCCATTTAAAAGAATATTTTATAACACTCCCCCTTGAATGTCCATTAATTGTGAATATGTATACCTCGTTAAAAACTTTACCAAGGAAAAACCCAGTGTGGAAAAAACCATGGTTAAGAAAAAAAAGAGTATATAACATATTCACTCCCCCTGATCACTTAAGATCACTGAATCGATAAAGTCCAATCATACTGGTCAATTTCTTGAACATTATAGTGGGAAGTGACTTTGTGAATAAATCGGCAAGATTCTCATATGAGCGAATTTGTTAGACTTTCAGAACACCATCCTTTTGAAGGTCATGTGTGAAGAAATTTTTTGGTGATATATGCTTCACTTTGTCCCTTTTGATATATCCCTCCTTCAGTTAAGAGATGCATGTTGTATTATCCTCATATATAATGATTGGTTCTTCCTTTTCTAAAAGTAAGCTACATGATCTTTTAATACACCCCATCATATTTCTTAACCAAACACATTCTCTACTAGATTCATGGATTGCCAAAATCTTTGCATGGTTAGATGATGTTGCAGCTATAGTCTGTTTCATTGAACGCCATGACATAACAGTGCCACCATAAGTAAAAACATATCTAGTTTGTGATCGACTATTATAGGGATCAGATAGATACCCTGCATCTGTAAAACCAACTAACTCTCTCTTGTATGCATCAGTAAAATATAAACCCATATCATTTGTACCTTGAAGATAACGAAATATATGTTTGATGCCGTTTCAATGTCTTCTCGTAGGACATGAGTTGTATCTTGCTAATAGGTTGACTGCAAATGCGATATTAGGTCGTGTATGAGTAGAAAGATATATAAGTGTACCTATAACACTTAAATATGACACTTTAGGGCTGAGAATTTCTTTATCATTATCTGGGGGTCGAAAAGGATCTGTAGTTACATCAACCGATCTTACAACCATTGGGGCACTTAATGGGTGTGCCCTATCCATATAAAATTATTTTAAAATTTTATCTGTATAAGTCACTTGATGAATAATAATTCCATCCTTAAGATGATCAATTTTCAATCCAAGGCAAAACTTTGTTTTTCCAAGATTCTTTATTTCAAATTCTTTCTTTAAGCACTCAACTGCATTTGAGATCTCTTTAGTTGTTTTAATCATATTTAGATCATCAATGTATACAGCGATTCTCACAAATTCATCTTCAAATCTTTTTATGAATACACATGGACAAATAGAATCATTTGTGTATCCTTCTTTTATCAAATATTCATTGAGATGATTATACCACATTCGTTCAGATTGTTTTAATCCATATAATGACTTTCTCAGTTTAATTGAATATTGTTCTCAAGATCTTGCAGCTTCTGGCAGTTTGAATCCTTTAGGGAGTTTCATATAAATATCACTATCTAGTGATTCATATAAGTATGCTGTAACAACATCCTTTAGAAGCAAGTCAAGGCATTTCTTCATTGTCAAACAGATAAGATATCTAAAAGTTGTTGCATCCATCATGGAAGAGTATGTTTCTTCATAATCTATACCAGGTCTTTGGGAAAAGCCTTGAACAACTAATCGTACCTTGTATCTCGTAACTTCTCTTTTCTCATTTTTTCACACAAAGACCCATTTGTAACCAATAGGTTTTACACCATTGGGTGTACGAGCTACAGGCCCGAAAAACTTCTTTATTTGTTGGAGAATTCAATCCTACCTGAATTGCGTCTTTCCATTTGAGCCAATCATTTCTTTGTTTGCATTCCTCGATTGATTGAGGTTCTTGATTCTCATTACCGTGTATAATCTCTAGCGCTACATTATATGCAAATGCATTATTGATGTCAATATTACGGTTCAAAAGTTTTCCTGACATGACATAGTTTAGTGAGATCTCAGTTTGTGTAGAATCAGGTACCTATATATTAGTTATGTCATTCATCTCTTCAGGAGATTTTTCTTGGGCTATTATTTCCTCAACTTGACTATCTTGATATTTAGCTCATTTTCTTCTTCGTGGATTTTTATCTTTCGAGCCTAATAGTCTACCACGTTTTATAGGAGATTTTGTCTTATTTGAAATAGCTGGTTGTCCTTCTGGGACATCAATTTTTTCAGGAGCATTAGCAGTTGGAATATGTGACTTTGTCACTCGTTTCAAATCTGTAAAAGTATCAAACAAATTATTCGCTAAACTTTGTAGATGAATTATCCTTTGAACTTCATATTCACATTGTTTTGTACGAGGATCAAAATGAGATAATGATAATTCATTCCAAATAATTTCCTTATTTAGCCGCTTCATTTCTCCCCCCTAATGTTGGGAAATTTGATTCATCAAAATGAAAGTCAGCAAATCTAACTGTAAATACATCTGAAAGTGCATCTAGGCACTTATGTTATTTTGGTGATTAATGACAAACACATATAATGACAATCTATGTAATTGAGTAAATACTTAACTTAGTGCTTACCAAATGACAAACCTCTAATATGATTATATTGCTATGAGACTAACATGTTATTGCCTAGTTGAGTATCAGTCTCATCTATTTAGAGGAAAATCAAATGGGATGGTTAAGCAAAGATAAGGTATGCAATTTTGGTATCTCTTCTATATTTGCTATTGCATTCCTTTTGTGCAAATGCATAGTGAACTCCAAGTAGCATGTTGATATGCACATTGGTTCATGTCATATTTATTTGTGCATATATATTCATTTGAGTTCATTATGTGCTTTGTTTTTAGTCTGCATGTATTAGCTAGAGTTAAATTTCACATTGCTATAGATTGACTTAGTGCATGCATGTCTTAGTTGTGTATCTTCTCATGCACTTCTCTTAGTGAAGTTTAATCTAGTGTTGGATCACATATTTACTCTTATTCCAAATATTAGTTGCACATGTACAAGTCGTGTATATTCTATCATGTGCTTCATTTAAGTAAAGACTGTGATCCTTGCCGTGATTTAATTGATTCATCATATCGGCAATTATCTCTCTAGTGCATATAGATCAATTACATATTCATCATGATGCACTTAGTAGAGAACATTTCTTATGTCAAGTGTTTCCATTTTTGTTGTGCTTCTTTATATGAAACACTTGTAGCAATCAACTGCTCACAAACATCAATTTCTTCATATATATTGAGCTTTTGGGACTAATGCTTTTCATGAGTGGTTTGGAAAGAATTAGGTCCCGTGTGTGCATGATGACCAAGATATCTTGAAGGATGACCGTTAAGCCTAGGTCAACAAGACGGCGGTGTCACCAAGAATTGAGGACTAAGTCAAGATTGACTTGGCGTGGAGATCGTCAGAGAGGATGATCAAGTCAAGGTCGATAGGACGAGAGTCTCATGAGGTGAATCGAGTCAAGTTGGACAAGGCGAAGATGTCATCAATCATTTGGTAAAAGACATCATGCACATTGCATCCACGGAGAAGACGGCATGCGGATTGAATGTAAGACTTAGATTTCTCGTTTTAATTTGAGTCTAAGGATTGCCGTACTATTAAGAGGGATGCAACGTCGAATGACTTTTAAATATGTCAAGTGCTCAAGTGATCCATCCTTATGAAAATTAGAGAAAGAGTGGTGTTGGTGGTGCCGAAAAGTGAGAATTGTAGGTCTCTCTTGGATTCTTTGTGAAATCTGGATTTATCCTTTGAGATTTGGGTAGTGAGACCTTGTTAGTTGTGTAGCCCTTGTTCTTAGCTTTCAATAGAGTCCAAAATCACTAAAATCGGAGTCCGGAATCAAAAGTTATGCTCGTTTTCGTCGGGCTGCTCAGTGCGAGTTCGGACTATCCGAAGATGAACTCGGAGTATCCGAATATTCGGACTATCCGAACATATTTTCGGACTATCCGAAGTGAATTCTCTGTTACTTCGAGTTTGACACGTTCGGACTATCCGAACTTGAGCTCGGACTGTCCGAACTGACCTGAACGTTGAGGAAAACGGCTAGTTTTTGGTGGGCTCTATTTATAGCCCATCCTCCCCCATTTTGAAAGAGCTCTTACCCCATTGATTTGAGAAGCTATCCTCTTGTTCTTGAGCCCCCAAAACACCTCTTTGCCCTTAGATCTAAGTGATCCCCTTTGTGAGAAGGGTAGGGAAGAGTGTGAGGAGTGAGGTGCTAGGTTGAGTAAGATTTGAGTTGTTTGAGCACTTGATTTCATCTCCAAGCTTGTTCTTCGTGAGCATTTGTTACTCTTGGAGGTTGAGGACTCCTAGGCGGCTAGAAGGTCACCTCTGAGCCACCGGTACTTTGTGTGGTTGGCCGTGGGAAGTTTGTGAAGGCGGATTCCGCCTCAAGGGAAGGAATCAAAGAAGTGAAGCCGCAAGTGCAAGGTGCAACACCCGGCTAGCGGGTTGAAAGAGACCCCTGTGTCTTGGTGACCAAGGCACAGCCGTGAGTGCAAAGTGCAACACCGGAGGAAAAGGGTTGAAAGAGACCCGGCTCAAGTGTGACCGAGCCGCCTCACGAAGACGAGGATCCTCAAGGATCCGAACTTGGTGAAAAATCATCGTCTCCAAGTTTGCTTCTTACTCTTACTTTAGTATTTGATTTTGAATCTTGAAATTGCACGATCTACTTTTCTAGTGAGTTTTCGCTAGACCTCTATTTGCTTCAAGTATTCTAGGCTAACTAGTTTAATTTGGTGTATTTAATATCCCCAAATAGCCTAGATATCATTTATGAGCTATGTGCTCTGGAGGATTGAATATCCGAATAGAACTTGGATACTCGAATAATCTCGGACTATCCGAATATAATCTCGGACTATCGAACCACTCGGACAGATCCAAGTATTATTCGGACATTCAAGTTTTGTATTCATTGCAATTTAGTTTAAATTTATAATTCGCCTATTCACCCCCCCTCTAGGCGACATCCCCTGTCCTTTCAACATCTCCTATTAATGGCTCAAAATATTTTATTATAGAAGAGGATTCATACCCAATATATATTCCCAACCTTCTTTGTGGTCCCATCTTCGTGCATTTTTGTGGAGCAATTGAAACATATACTACACAACCAAAATTTTTAGATGGGATATGTCTGGCTCATTTCCAAATACTAACTGTAATAGAGAAGAAGTATGATAACTTATTGGCCTAATGCGAATTAATGATGCCACATACAAAATAGCATGGCCCCAAGCTGACATTGGAAGTTTTGATTTCATAAGTAATGGTCTCGCAATTAATTAGAGCTGTTTTATAAGTGATTCTGCAAGACCATTTTGTGTATGAACATGTGCCACAGGATGCTCAACATTTATTCCAATTGACATGCAATAATCGTTGAAACTTTTTGAGGTAAATTCACCAACATTATCCAAATGTATCAATTTAATAGGATAATCTGAAAATTGTGCTTGTAATTTTATTAATTGGGCTAACAATTTTGTAAATGCCAGGTTGCGAGTTGATAGTAGAGAGACATGTGACCATCTAGTTGATGCGTCAATCAAAACCATAAAATATGTAAATGGATCACTTTGTAATACCCCAAAACATTTACCAGGATTTTCCTCTCACCTAATCTCATCTATCCTTCCATTGTGTGGCTATCAATCCTCCCCTGGCAGATATTTTCTTTCCTCAACCAAAGTCTTGACTCTCTCCCTCTCAGTCGAGCTTCCCAGTACCGGCTCTCCCTTCTCTCCTTCGGATGGCGCCTGACCAGGCTTCTACTCTACACCTCCAGCCTCTGACTCCTCCCTCTCCTCTGGTTCGGCGCCCCAGGCTAAGCCCTCCCAGACGCCATGCCGGCTCCTCCTGGCGCCATACCCTCTCCTCCTGGCGCTTCCCTCCTGGCCGGCGCACCGCCTCGGTGGCGCCCCTTCCCAGCCTCCTCTCTGCTCGGCGCCCTCCCATGCCAGCAGCGGCCGGCCGAGCAGGTGGCGCCAAGCGGGATGATTGTAAAGTATTGGATAGATTAATGCTGTCATATTGATTAAGTGATGAGTAAGTGGTTTTTGGTGATGAAATTTTTGGTATGAATAGGATTTGTGAAGATGAATAATGGTTGATTTGGTTGCTTAATAAATGGTTAATTATTTCAATGATTTTATGAGGAATTGGTTTGGATGAGTGTTATTGTGAGATTATTCGAGATAATGTTGTATGAATGTATAAGTGATTGAGTTTTAGTTGAGAATGGATTGGTTTGGTTGTTATGATTAGGATGCTAATTCTATAGTTGAAGATTGTAACTGATTGAGAGATTGAATGAATGATTGATTGATAGGTAAATAGATTGATGTTGAGATCTTAGAATGTTTAGAGTTATGATTGTAGGTTAGTGTAGTAGGTAGTATTGAATGGATTGGAATTTGTTGAGTTTGAGTTTGTGGATGTTAAGATGTCTGATTTAATGGTTATGTAGAGTTGTCGTGTTATCTGATGTTGATTGTAATAGTTGTATGATTGGTGAGGATATTGCTATGACAGATTGATTTATTGTGAGTTAGGTAGTGGTTAGATTGAACTGTTGTAATCTTGGTGAAGCTTTATTGTGGTACATAGTATCGTGTTGAGCTGATGAAATAATTGTAAGATTGGAAGTTAATGATTTGAATGCGATGATGAGTATTAGAAGTGTGATGATTGGTTCAGTTGATGTTGTTTGTGAGATGAATTGAAGATGTGTAAAGTTTGATTGAGATGATCTAATATAATTGATGGTTGGTTGTAGTGTAGTAGTGTTGAGTTATCTGTAGTTAATATGTATTTTTCATTGAGGTTGTTAGATTGATTTAGTGATAATGATAGGTGATTAGGCTGTCTTGAGATGTAGCATGTTATCGTATTTTCATGAAGTTAAGTTGAGTTGTATATAAGATTATGGACTTTGTTCTGATTGTCGAATTTGAGTTGGCGAGTCTTGCTAGATATAGTTGTTTGATATTGGTGAATTGACTATTTGGACAGTGAATTTGAAGATTTTGTAGAATCGTATCGTGTAAGATATGAGTGATTGATGGTTGTTATTAGATTGAGTGTTAGTGAATTGTGAAATGTAGATGATTGTGATTATGTCTGAATGGTGTTAGATTAGTGTTAATTGTAGGATGTCATGGTTAGGATGTAAAGTTGGTCTTGTGAGTCGTATAGAAGTTAGAAGTGACTTATTGTAACCATGGCTAGAATATTTATGTGATCTTAGAAGCTATGTTTGAAGGGTTGTTGATTGAGATGTAATGAGATGGTTGTTAATAAGTTGTGGAGTTACTTTGAATGTATTGTTAGTTGTGATTGAGATATTGTTGACGTAATGGGATGTTGAAGTGGTATGGATGAGTAGTTTGTTGTATAAGTTAATTTCATTGTGATTGAGTTCTTGAATCTGATTATGTTTTGGATTTTGTGACTATGTATGGATTTTGTAATCATGATTCTTAGTGGTGGCTAATGATTCTGTTGCAGATGGATTGTATGATGACATTCATAGATTATGATTTGATAGTAGATCTGTCAATTGGTATAGAATCTGTTAGAGGTGTTATTGTATCGAGGTCCTATTGGTGTTGATAAGTATGATTCCTTGTGAGTCTTGATAGATGGTGAATTGGATGTATGTGAGCATCTGATTTGTTCCATACTATGTATGTTCGTTGGCAGTAATTGGGTATTCTTTTAGGATGTAGACATCTCGATAGATCGATCTGTCAATGATGCCTTTTCTGTCGTGCTCTATGTTCTCTATTGTGAAAGCTATGATATGTGTTGCCTGAGTGATAGACTAGATGCAGTTGATATGCATGTTCACTTCTCAAGTTTTGTGGCTATCTAATGAGATTCAAGTTCCGTAAAGTGTTAGCCACTGTCAGCTTAGTCAAGCATCTGCTCGTTGGGATCTATATGCTTGCTGATTTCCATCTGAGTTGATTGTCTGGCATTGCTATTGCTTGCTTCAGCTTGAGCTGATAGTCTTATAAAGTTTCAGTATGCTTGGTTGCCGAGTTGAGATCTGCTGCATATAGGTGATTGTAAGTCTGTGTAATAGTTAGTTGTGACTGCATCATTTGCATTACTATGAGTATATGTCATGTTTGCTATATAAAAGATGCTCAGTCATAGGTTGATTAACTGCTATTGTCGATGAAGGAGCTTAGATAATGATTCATGCATTTCTTTACGTTTGATTCGACTGCTTGTATGTGTTCATGTTGCAGAGTCATGTTACTGATATTCATTGATAATCAGAGTCAATGGTAAGCGTATTAGTTAATCGTTTTAGACATTTTTCTCGAGCATTGTTGCCGACTCATGAGCGGCAAGTCATCCTGTTAGCATTAGTTTACTTCTGCATGATTACTGTTGAATCATATGGATCGTTGCCATTAACTTCATCTGTGCTGCATTGATTACGATGCATTCGTGCGTACTCATGTCATGCAGTACGTCACGTTGCACTACTTGGCTTGCGATTCTAGAGTATGCAGTCATAATTGCATATCGTGCCACTGGGCTGTATTGGCTCTACGTGTATGAGAGCCTTAGTCTTTAGCGAGTGCTAGAAGTATGGTATGTCTGGAGTAATGATTCTGGTCAGATTGTTGAGTTGTCAGTTGACTAAGTTGAGTATAGTCATGCACTTCTAAGAGATATGAGGTATATCTATATTGTATTATGCATTTATCATATTTGAGTTGACAGTATGTTGTACTGATTATGAGTTGAATTGTGAATTCATGAGATCATGTTAATCTCTAGTGCTATTTAATAGATGTGGTATGATTGATGCAATGTAATATTTGATACGTTGATTTATGATGTATTAAGTAGAATGTAATAGTTCAAGTGTAAATGTGTATGATAGATGTATATGATTTGAGTATGCTTTAGCAATCTATGTAAGCATTTGTGAGTGATATGCATTTGGATTAGAGATATTATGATATGTGATTTATATGATTAGATCTATTATAGTATGTTGTATGTATCAGTGTGAGTACAGTCGTATTATGTAGTCTGTTGATGCATGTTATTGATGCATTCATGTTTATGTAAATCATTGAACTTATCTGGTATGAGTATGCTTGTATGCTGTTGATACTATTAGTATACGATGTTGTTATTGATAGAGATGATGAGTTATTGGATCATAGTGAACTCTGATATAATTCGGTATAGACTATGATGATGTGATTCATATTGTTGACTATATGTATTATGCATGTGTAATGTCAGATTATAGAGTGATTGACATTGATGTAGATTGAATTAAGTGGTGATATGTGATGAATGTAGTATAATTGTAGTTTGCAATTGTCATGATGAGTTTCATGTTGTATAATGATGTACTTGAAGTAGTTGATGATTATTCTGTAAGATTTATTATCATTAGTGAGTAATATGTTGAAGCTTATTCATGATAGTTGTAATTATGTCATGCGTTGTTTGATGTATAGTGATCGATTGGATTTACTGTTGTACTGATTATTTGAATTGAAGTTAATCAAGTGATTTGGATTGTGTAGATTAGCATTTGGTACTGATGTATTGATTTGATGTTAGATGTGGTATTATGTTGGAGATGCATAGAAAGTCATGTGACATGTATTGTTCAGTTGATGAGTTGGATGTCAGTTATAGTGGGATTACTGTTAAGTTGTCTTGAAGTGTGCTATTATTGTCAAGTAATTGTTATGTAAGTTAAGTTAGTCTGTAGTTTTAGGATGATTAAGTTATTTTCTGTGATCGTGAATGTTAAGTATTGTTCTATGTAGTTTGATGTATTATTTTTCATATCTTATTATTACTTATGTCAGTTTCGATTTCTGGTTTTGTTGTCATATCTTTCAGTGATCTCTCATTTCTAATCATTGATTAACGTATTGAGATATAGTTTAGTTCATCTGATGTTACTTGGTTGTTTGCCTTAGATGTGTCATTGAATGGTTTTAAAGCGGCAAGACAGGCAGCAGCAGCAAGAAAGCGGCAGAAGCAGCCACAGCCGTGAGCTTGCTCGGCACCACGGGCCGTGAGAGCTGCCCTCCGTGGCAACCGTCGTCAAGCGAGCCGCCTCGGCTCCATCTCCCTTCCTCCATGGCTCCATGAGGAGGTCTTTGAGGTATAGTCTTCTTGGGGTCCAACTTGCATGCCAAGTGTTTGTGCAAATGCCTAGCTAGAATCCGAGTTCTATGGTGTAGCACAATGTGCGTTTGCCATGATGGTGGAAGGATCGTCTAATCACGTAATTATGTTTGAACTAAGTATGATCATTCTAGCGATGTTAGATATCTAAAGGATAGCAACATGAATTGTTGTCTTTGTAAGTTCTGATATGATAGTTCTTGGATGGTAACTAATGAATTGTTGATTGGAAGTAGTGATTTAATGGTCGAGTGTTCTGACCGATTACTCATATGTCACCTAAATGACACTTGCCAATTTCGGTAATGCGGGAGGAGGTTCTAACTTTGGGAGTTTTGAAATTCTCACTTTCTTTTGATATTTTTTAAAAAAGAATGTTCGAAGTACCACATTTAAATGTGAGAAACTCCTAAAATTTGTATGAGTTGAGCATAAAGAGTGAAAACTCTGCATTTGCTAGTGAGTTGCTTTTATTAAAACCATCTATATTATTACCTCTGGTGCTTGCTTCTTTGTTGTTCTATTGAGAATCAGTAACGATTAATATAGATATCATCAATTGTGAACCGAGCTATGTTCGGGTTATGCATATTACTTGAATTTACGTGTATTTGCGGGCATCTAAGTGATTGAGTCTGTTACGGTTTGTCTCATCCTTTGTATGCGATCCAAAAGCTTAACCTCCTAAGGAATGTGATTAGTGTATATATATATATATATAGTGGGGGTAAATGAATTTCATTGATCGAAGATGTTAAAATCTTGTATCATTGAGATAGGGAGTAATCTTGATCACTAGAGTTTTATTGCCATCTTAGTGGCATTATTCACATGAGGAATGGATTTTGAGTATTGTTTTATTTCTCTAGGGTCGGAGGTCTCTATCCGCAAATCGGACGTCGATTATCGCCGAGGTTAAAGGCAAGTGCAATCCCTAGAGTGTTATTAGGGTGTTAAATGCTTTGTTTGCGATAAGATTATGAAACTTCTAATGATGTGGGTATGTTTAATATCATATCTAGCAATTGTTTTTAGTATGGTGATGAAGATGGATGAATGTTAGCAAAATGGTAAGTAAGTTATACAATTCCTATTTATTGCATTGCATTACGAATTTTATGAGTGAGTATGGTTATGTTGATGCAAGTAACAAAATGATGAATGCGATTGAATGATAACGTGTGTGTTTATATTCGGGTTGGCGTGCTTATAAACATGTGTATGACCAATGTGGAGTTGAAATAGGATGAAGCGGGTAGATCATTCATGTCGATTGCATAATTGCATTCATGATGGACGAGGCGTCCCATGTTGATGCGGACCTCGGTGCTCACCGTAGTGAGCACGAAGTCCTACTCGTAGTCCCATTCATCGAGGTGAATGGGAGCGAGTCGATAAAGTAGGCCCCGCCACGGGATGGGTGGGATTGAGGGTGCACACCGGCGGTGTGCACTCACTATACTTAGGTATCGCTATGACAATGTGCATTATGAGCATGCATGGTGCATTCATTTTATGATTCATGAGAAAAAGGGAATGAGAACATAAAGGCATTGCATTGTGTGTTGCATTTGGTAAATGTTAATTGATGAGAATGGAAATGACAGGTTGAGTATTGAGTCGTGGAATCATCTGAAATGATTGTTGAGACATGAGTAAGGTTTATTTATGTTTAGAGTTGGATGTGGTAAGTAGGGTTAGTTTCGCTTTCTTTAACTGGATGATTTCAATTAAGTATTGGTTATGTCAAAAGATGAAGTAGTTGTGCTCTTATGTTTGGTTGTATATGAATTCAAACCGTTTCTCTTATTCGGATATCAAGTAAAAAACTTTTACTTTATGTCTTGAAGCATTTATATTCTAGTCAATTCATTACTTTCCATACTTGATTGCACTTTCTTTGAGTCTTGGACTCACGCTTGTTGTTTTCTTGTTTTAGGTACTTTGAAGTGGCTCGTCGGGTTGGGAGTAATAACACGCACTACGATTTCGGTCTCCAACAGTTTAATTAACAAATTCGTTAAGTCGGATGTAATTAATGTGGTTGTAATGTATTGTTCATCGTGGTGAAGCTTATTATTTTCATTGGGTGTGATTGATTAACTAAGGACCCGCTAGGATCATATCATCTGCAAATGTTTTCATCTGCTGAGTGGATGTCCTACTTTCTAGAGAGGTCATGCCGAAATTTTGTAAAATTCGATGACTTAGTTTTAAGCCGGTTTTTAGAGTTTAGCGGTTGTTTGCAGGCAGTTCATATGGGTGTTAGGTTTTTATGTCTTCTTCGGTAAATCCTCAATTCTATTGATCTTATTGTGGAGAATTATCGGGTGTTGGTAAACCTTTGGACCTATGTGGGTCCGAGGGGTGTCGCTAGTGAATCAGGTTTTTTAGTAACATCCGTGGCGCGCATGGGCTCCGGGGTGTTACAGTTGGTATCAGAGCGGGCATCAGGTCCGTGGTGTTGAATGTAGTGAGTAATTCTAGAATAAACTAACATTTTGTTGTATGAAAGTAGAAACATGGTTTAGGTTGAACCTTTAAAATGTGGCCCTAGGGCAATAACCGTAAAACTTGATGTAGAATGACGAATTAATTTAAAATTTGACACACTCGATGCACAATTAGGAAGGGATGGGATATCGTTGTATTGTGTTACAATGTTCTTTTGAGATTTATGCTATATTGATACTTGTTGGTATGTTATATGTTAGTCTTGTTAAGGCTATGGTATTATTTATGGCTATGTATTTGAAGTGATAGATTGATTAGTGGAGTCGGTAGGACTCTTTGTGTCGAAGGGTTCGGCTTTGTTGTGTGGCTGTGGTTGTTGGTGCGGCAGTTTAGAGCCAGCACCGAAGGAGAGTTCTTGTGTTTCAGTTATAAATCGGAGAGTTGTTGGAGTGCGTATGTGAACTTTGTCTTCCTTGGTCTTCTTGGATTTAAGACAAAGAAGAGAGTCTTGTGTTGCACCTTTTTGGTTGCTTTGCGGAGAAAGTCATGGTTTTCTTCTGGTGTTGAACCTTCTTCGAGTTTAAAAGGAGTTATTGGGTTTTGTGAAATCTTAGGTCGTGCGACTTCAAGATTTGGGGCTTTAAAGGAAAAGTGTTATTTGATTGACCCGCTTTTTCCTCCGTGGATTTAGTTGCACAACTCCTTTCTTTCGTGGAATTTTGGAAGTTTGATGATGATTTGGGGATTTGTTGAATGACCGAGTTGAGTCTGCCATTCTCTAACTCTTTTGAGAGATGAGCTACCTTGGAAGTTTCGGTTGGGTTTTTCGGAAAGGAAAGTCGGCAATCGAGTATATTGTGGGTTGGTTGAAGATCTCCTATAGCGATTAGTAGAACGATTGTGTGGTTAGGGTGGTTGATCCTAAATTTGATAGAGGCAAGGATTACGGTGTTGGTTAGGGTGATCCACGGTTATAGTGGAGGATTGGTAATGGTGTGTCTTGAAAGGCTAGTAGTGGTTATGATGTAGAAGAAATAACAAGTTGGGCTGCGGAACTTGTTTAAATAAGTTGATGGGGTTGCTTTGGCTAGAGGTGTCCTCGATTGCTCGGAATGGGTTGATTAATGATAAGCTTCTACAAGGTGACGATAAAATGACCTAGAGTGGAATTGGAGTTAAAATCGAAGAATCATTAGATGGAGTATGTGGGAGCTTGGTTTCTTGCTAGCAATGGATGGTCTTATAGCCATTTTAGGCGATTTATATCTTGAGGAGACATTGTTTATTGAGGAGACCTAAATGGTTTGATCTAGTGGTTGATCGTATTGCTAACAAATCGGTAGTATGGATGGCGGGCGTTAAACCTCTGAAAATTTCTTCGAGAAGGAAAACTTGAATGTAGTTTATGAAGTGGACTTTGATTTGGTAGGTTGATTATGGTTGAAGTTATAGCTCACTTTCCGTGATAAGTACCATGGGGAAGAATTGGTTAATGTTAGTGGTAATCTGTCAGGGGTGATGTATTTAGGTGAAAGGTTGGACTTATGATTAAAATCATGGAATTGGATTGTCGATGTAATCTATTGGGTGTATGCCTTTGTTAAGGCGTTACATTGGTGTGCAATGGAGAATTTCTAGAATCGTTGCGTTTCGCCAAGTCGCGAAGTTAGTGGATGAATGAAGATGAGGAAGAAAGAATGCTTAATCATGAATTGATGTGATGGTAGGTTGTGGACTTACTAAATGAGGGAAATAGATAGAGGTAACGAAAAGTGTTGGAAGTTTTTGAGTGAGAAAAAAAAAAGAAAAAGAAAAAGAGAAGGGTATCAGTAGCTTGATTGGAGTTGGACTCAAATAAAAAAAATATAAGAATGATTTTTATGAATATTCAAAAAGATGCAATCCTTAGTTGACGTCGAAAGTGGTTTTCGGCTAGAAAATGAGGAAGGTTGGTGGTGGTGTGATAAACGTCTAGGGATGTGTTGTTTCCTATTCGTGTGTTTCTTTGAAGTGAAATTGTACACCTTGGATCCCAAGGTGATGGAAATGAATTTTGTAGTAAGGAGATTGGGGACCTAGGATTGGATTTCTTTCTCGAGGTGTCTCGTTTTTCTTTAATCGAGTGCTTTCTCGATGTGAAGTTTTTCACCTTGGAGCTTAAGGTGATGGATTTGGTTTGTGTTGGTAAAGAGAATTTAGTTCTCTTTGGTTCTTTTGTGACTACTTTTGAAGGAAGATTTGTGTGAAGTTCTTCGTCTTAGTTGAGTTTTTTTCCGGTGTACATTTTATTGCTTTGACTTCAAGTTGAGGAAAGTGGTTAGTTTTGTTAAGCAAATTCAGATTTTCTTTGTTCTCAAGTGTGGGACAAGAAAATGCTTGGGCCTTGAGTTCTTGGTTGAGTGTAATAGAAGATTATGCTCTTTGATTTATTTGTTGAGTGAATGGTTCCATTCGACTCTTTTTCTTCAGTGATTATCTCTATGCACGAGACATGTATGAAGAAGGCGGCGTGATTGTGTATTGCGATGGAATTGGGATTTATGCCCGATTGGGTGATTCATTTTGATAATAAGGAATGGCTTTGACCTGTTGTTTCGAGCATCTGTTGAAGAGATAAGAGTTGTGTTTTGATTCTGGAGGATTCGGTGTTAAAGGTTAGAAATAGTGATATGTTGAAATTGGCTAGAAGCTTGTGGGATTGAAAAGCCTAGTGTGGCTCGTGGTTTAAGCTAATCGGCCGTGGGATAGCTATGATATGGTGGCTAACTTTCGTTCGATGATATGACTTGATAATGGTTATGTGGTTATAAAGGTTAATCATTTAGGAGAAATGTGAATCAGGGTTTCCTTTGTTCTTAGGGGATTTGGGTTTAGAACCCCAACTGTTCAATCGGATAGAATTCAGAGATTCAGTGAAAATTGGATGGATGCTTAATAGAGTGATGTGACTTGTGTTAATCATGTCATCTCGAGTTTGTTGACCTGTGAGGTAGAGGTTGAGAGAGAGGAGAAAGATTTGGTGAGTGAAATTGAATAGGAAAATTAGAATTGAGTTGGAGACTAGTGATATGATCTTCCGGGGAGAATCATTGGTTGATTGCAGGTCGTATGTTGAAGCATTAAAGAGAAAGTGTCTGAGTTGTCAGACAGGTGATGAGAATGGTATGAATTGGAATTTTGGCTGTTGCCTAGATCTATTGGAGTTTAAGTGTGAGAGTTGTAAATTCTCTGGTTGAGAAAGTGCTTTTGGGATTCCTGGTTAAGAAAATGCAAAGTAGATTTGGTTTAGCCTTGCTCTTTGAGTAAGGCCAGGTTTTCGGGTCTTGTGCCATGCTAATTAAGGAGGTAAAAATGAGTGTTGATTCAAAAAGGGATGTAATGAGTTAAGTTCTAGCTTCTTTATTGGAAAGAGAAGTGGATTGAATTTTGGAGTTCCTCTTGCGTGAGGAATACCCGGATTTGTTGTTTCGGATATCCTTGTTTTGTATTTTGTTTCCGTTGTCCTTGTTGGTGTTCTTGTTGTGGTCAGAATTCGAGGTCGAATTCTGTTAAAGGGGGGAAGAGTGTAATACCCCAAAACATTTACCAGGATTTTCCTCTCACCTAATCTCATCTATCCTTCCATTGTGTGGCTATCAATCCTCCCTGGCAGATATTTTCTTTCCTCAACCAGGTCGACTCTCTCCCTCTCTGGTCGAGCTTCCCAAATACCGCTCTCTCCTTCTCTCCTTCGGATGGCGCCTGACCAGCTTCTACTCTACACCTCCGACCTCTGACTCCCTCCCTCTCCTCTGGTTCGGCGCCCCAGGCTAAGCCCTCCCCGACGCCATCTGGCTCCTCCTGGCGCCATACCCTCTCCTCCTGGCGCTTCCCTCCTGGCCGTGCCCGCTCCAGTGGCGCCCCCTCCCAGCCTCCCTCTGGCTCGGCGCCCTCCCCATGCCAGCCCAAGGCCAGGCAGAGCAGGCAGTGGCGCCAAGCAGCAGAGGCGGCAGGCAGAGTGCAGCAGCTGAAGAAGCAGCAACAGCAGCTTTGGCCTCCAAGCACCTGGCCGTGAGGCGCCCCCGTGCCGGCGACGTCCTCAAGCAGAGCGCCTCGGCTCCATCTCCCTTCCTCCATGGCTCCATGAGGAGGTCTTTGAGGTATAGTCTTCTTGGGGTCCAACTTGCATGCCAAGTGTTTGTGCAAATGCCTAGCTAGAATCCGAGTTCTATGGTGTAGCACAATGTGCGTTTTGCCATGATGGTGGAAGGATCGTCTAATGCGTAATTATGTTTGAACTAAGTATGATCATTCTAGCGGTGTTAGATATCTAAAGGATAGCAACATGAATTGTTGTCTTTGTAAGTTCTGATATGATAGTTCTTGGATGGTAACTAATGAATTGTTGATTGGAAGTAGTGATTTAATGGTCGAGTGTTCTGACCGATTACTCATATGTCACCTAAATGACACCGCCAATTTCAGTAATGCGGGAGGAGGTTCTAACTTTGGGAGTTTTGAAATTCTCACTTTACTTTTGATATTTTTTAAAAAGAATGTTCGAAGTACCACATTTAAATGTGAGAAACTCCTAAAATTTGTATGAGTTGAGCATAAAGAGTGAAAACTCTGCATTTGCTAGTGAGTTGCTTTTATTAAAACCATCTATATTATTACCTCTGGTGCTTGCTTCTTTGTTGTTCTATTGAGAATCAGTAACGATTAATATAGATATCATCAATTGTGAACCGAGCTATGTTCGGGTTATGCATATTACTTGAATTTACGTGTATTTGCGGGGCATCTAAGTGATTGAGTCTGTTCTGGGTTGTCTCATCCTTTGTATGCGATCCAAAAGCTTAACCTCCTAAGGAATGTGATTAGTGTATATATATATATATATAGCTGGGTAAATGAATTTCTGTTGATCGAAGATGTTAAAATCTTGTATCATTGAGATAGGGAGTAATGCTGATCACTAGAGTTTTATTGCCATCTTAGTGGCATTATTCACATGAGGAATGGATTTTGAGTATTGTTTTATTTCTCTAGGGTCGGAGGTCTCTAATACCGCAAATCGGACGTCAGTTATCGCCGAGGTTAAAGGCAAGTGCAATCCCTAGAGTGTTATTAGGGTGTTAAATGCTTTGTTTGCGATAAGATTATGAAACTTCTAATGATGTGGGTATGTTTAATATCATATCTAGCAATTGTTTTTAGTATGGTGATGAAGATGGATGAATGTTAGCAAAATGGTAAGTAAGTTATACAATTCCTATTTATTGCATTGCATTACGAATTTTATGAGTGAGTATGGTTATGTTGATGCAAGTAACAAAATGATGAATGCGATTGAATGATAACGTGTGTGTTTATATTCGGGTTGGCCGTGCTTATAAACATGTGTATGACCAATGTGGAGTTGAAATAGGATGAAACGGGTAGATCATTCATGTCGATTGCATAATTGCATTCATGATGGACGAGGCGTCCCATGTTGATGCGGGCCTCGGTGCTCACCCGTAGTGAGCACGAAGTCCTACTCGTAGTCCCATTCATCGAGGTGAATGGGAGCGAGTCGATAAGAGTAGGCCCCGCCACGGATGGGTGGGATTGAGGGTGCACACCGCGGGTGTGCACTCGGCTATCTCGTATACGCTATGACAATGTGCATTATGAGCATGCATGGTGCATTCATTTTATGATTCATGAGAAAAAGGGAATGAGAACATAAAGGCATTGCATTGTGTGTTGCATTTGGTAAATGTTAATTGATGAGAATGGAAATGACAAAGTTGAGTATTGAGTCGTGGAATCATCCCGAAATGATTGTTGAGACATGAGTAAGGTTTATTTATGTTTCAGAGTTGGATGTGGTAAGTAGGGTTAGTTTCGTTTCTTTAACTGGATGATTTCAATTAAGTATTGGTTATGTCAAAAGATGAAGTAGTTGTGCTCTTATGTTTGGTTGTATATGAATTCAAACCGTTTCTCTTATTTACGGATATCAAGTAAAGAAACTTTTACTTTATGTCTTGAAGCATTTATATTCTAGTCGAATTCATTACTTTCCATACTTGATTGCACTTTCTTTGAGTCTTGGACTCACGCTTGTTGTTTTCTTGTTTTAGGTACTTTGAAGGCGGCTCGTCGGGTTGGGAGTAATAACACACGCTACGATTTCGGTCTCCAACAGTTTAATTAACAAATTCGTTAAGTGCGGATGTAATTAATGTGGTTGTAATGTATTGTTCATCGTGGTGAAGCTTATTATTTTCTGTTGGGTGTGATTGATTAACTAAGGACCTGCTAGGATCATATCATACTGCAAATGTTTTCTGTCTGCTGAGTGGATGTCCTACTTTCTAGAGAGGTCATGCCGAAATTTTGTAAAATTCGATGACTTAGTTTTAAGCGGTTTTTAGAGTTTAGCGGTTGTTTGCGGGCGAGTTCATATGGGTGTTAGGTTTTATGTCTTCTTGGTAAATCCTCAATTCTATTGATCTTATTGTGGAGAATTATCAGGTGTTGGTAAACCTTTGGACCTATGTGGGTCTGAGGGGTGTCGCTAGTGAATCAGGTTTTTAGTAACATCCGTGGCGCGCATGGGCTCAGGGAATTATTCTGATTGGTATCGAGCGGGCATCGAGTCCGTGGTGTTGAATGTAGTGAGTAATTCTAGAATAAACTAACATTTTGTTGTATGAAAGTAGAAACATGGTTTAGGTTGAACCTTTAAAATGTGGCCCTAGGGCAATAACCGTAAAACTTGATGTAGAATGACGAATTAATTTAAAATTTGACACACTCTGATGCACAGTAGGAAGGGATGGGATATCGTTGTATTGTGTTACAATGTTCTTTTGAGATTTATGCTATATTGATACTTGTTGGTATGTTATATGTTAGTCTTGTTAAGGCTATGGTATTATTTATGGCTATGTATTTGAAGTGATAGATTGATTAGTGGAGTCCGGTAGGACTCTTTGTGTCGAAGGGTTCGGCTTTGTTGTGTGGCTGTGGTTGTTGGTGCGGCAGTTTAGAGCCAGCACCGAAGGAGAGTTCTTGTGTTTCTGTTATAAATCGGAGAGTTGTTGGAGTGCGTATGTGAACTTTGTCTTCCTTGGTCTTCTTGGATTTAAGACAAAGAAGAGAGTCTTGTGTTGCACCTTTTTGGTTGCTTTGCGGAGAAAGTCATGGTTTTCTTCTGGTGTTGAACCTTCTTCCAGTTTAAAAGGAGTTATTGGGTTTTGTGAAATCTTAGGTCGTGCGACTTCAAGATTTGGGGCTTTAAAGGAAAAGTGTTATTTGATTGACCCGCTTTTTCCTCCCGTGGATTTAGTTGCACAACTCCTTTCTTTCGTGGAATTTTGGAAGTTTGATGATGATTTGGGGATTTGTTGAATGACCGAGATTGAGTCTGCCATTCTCTAACTCTTTTGAGAGATGAGCTACCTTGGAAGTTTCGGTTGGGTTTTTCGGAAAGGAAAGTCGGCAATCGAGTATATTGTGGGTTGGTTGAAGATCTCCTATAGCAGATTAGTAGAACGATTGTGTGGTTAGGGTGGTTGATCCTAAATTTGATAGAGGGCAAGGATTACAGTGTTGGTTAGGGTGATCCACGGTTATAGTGGAGGATTGGTAATGGTGTGTGCGCGAAAGGCTAGTAGTGGTTATGATGTAGAAGAAATAACAAGTTGGGCTGCGGAACTTGTTTAAATAAGTTGATGGGGTTGCTTTGGCTAGAGGTGTCCTCGATTATCGGAATGGGTTGATTAATGATAAGCTTCTACAAGGTGACGATAAAATGACCTAGAGTGGAATTGGAGTTAAAATCTGAAGAATCATTAGATGGAGTATGTGGGAGCTTGGTTTCTTTGCTAGCAATGGATGGTCTTATAGCCATTTTAGGCGATTTATATCTTGAGGAGACATTGTTTATTGAGGGAGACCTAAATGGTTTGATCTAGTGGTTGATCGTATTGCTAACAAATCGGTAGTATGGATGGCAGACGTTAAACCTACTGAAAATTTCTTCGAGAAGGGAAAACTTGAATGTAGTTTATGAAGTGGACTTTGATTTGGTAGGTTGATTATGGTTGAAGTTATAGCTCACTTTCCGTGATAAGTACCATGGGGAAGAATTGGTTAATGTTAGTGGTAATCTGTCCGAGGGTGATGTATTTAGGTGAAAGGTTGGACTTATGATTAAAATCTGTGGAATTGGATTGTCAGTGTAATCTATTGGGTGTATGCCTTTGTTAAGGCGTTCTGTTGGTGTGCAATGGAGAATTTCTAGAATCGTTGCATTTCGCCAAGTCGCGAAGTTAGTGGATGAATGAAGATGAGGAAGAAAGAATGCTTAATCATGAATTGATGTGATGGTAGGTTGTGGACTTACTAAATGAGGGAAATAGATAGAGGTAACGAAAAGTGTTGGAAGTTTTTGAGTGAGAAAAAAAAAAGAAAAAGAAAAAGAGAAGGGTATCAGTAGCTTGATTGGAGTTGGACTCAAATAAAAAAAATATAAGAATGATTTTTATGAATATTCAAAAAGATGCAATCCTTAGTTGGCGTCGAAAGTGGTTTTCGCTAGAAAATGAGGAAGGTTGGTGGTGGTGTGATAAGCGTCTAGGGATGTGTTGTTTCCTATTCGTGTGTTTCTTTGAAGTGAAATTGTACACCTTGGATCCCAAGGTGATGGAAATGAATTTTGTAGTAAGGAGATTGGGGACCTAGGATTGGATTTCTTTCTCGAGGTGTCTCGTTTTTCTTTAATCGAGTGCTTTCTCGATGTGAAGTTTTTCACCTTGGAGCTTAAGGTGATGGATTTGGTTTGTGTTGGTAAAGAGAATTTAGTTCTCTTTGGTTCTTTTGTGACTACTTTTGAAGGAAGATTTGTGTGAAGTTCTTCGTCTTAGTTGAGTTTTTTTCCGGTGTACATTTTATTGCTTTGACTTCAAGTTGAGGAAAGTGGTTAGTTTTGTTAAGCAAATTCAGATTTTCTTTGTTCTCAAGTGTGGGACAAGAAAATGCTTGGACGCGGGTTCTTGGTTGAGTGTAATAGAAGATTATGCTCTTTGATTTATTTGTTGAGAGTGAATGGTTCCATTACGACTCTTTTTCTTCGAGTGATTATCTCTATGCACGAGACATGTATGAAGAAGGCAGGGCGTGATTGTGTATTGCGATGGAATTGGGATTTATGCCCGATTGGGTGATTCATTTTGATAATAAGGAATGGCTTTGACCCTGTTGTTTCCAGAGCATCTGTTGAAGAGATAAGAGTTGTGTTTTGATTCCTGGAGGATTCCGGTGTTAAAAGGTTAGAAATAGTGATATGTTCGAAATTGGCTAGAAGCTTGTGGGATTGAAAAGCCTAGTGTGGCTCCGTGGTTTAAGCTAATCGGCCCGTGGGATAGCTATGATATGGTGGCTAACTCGTTCGATGATATGACTTGATAATGGTTATGTGGTTATAAAGGTTAATCATTTAGGAGAAATGTGAATCGGGGTTTCCTTTGTTCTTAGGGATTTGGGTTTAGAACCCCAACTGTTCAATCGGATAGAATTGAGATTGATGAAAATTGGATGGATGCTTAATAGAGTGATGTGACTTGTGTTAATCATGTCATCTCGAGTTTGTTGACTGTGAGGTAGAGGTTGAGAGAGAGAGAAAGATTTGGTGAGTGAAATTGAATAGGAAAATTAGAATTGAGTTGGAGACTAGTGATATGATCTTAGGGAGAATCATTGGTTGATTGCGGTCGTATGTTGAAGCATTAAAGAAAGTGTCCGAGTTGTCGAGACGGTGATGAAATGGTATGAATTGGAATTTTGGTGTTGCCTAGATCTATTGGAGTTTAAGTGTGAGAGTTGTAAATTCTCTGTTGAGAAAGTGCTTTTGGGATTCTGGTTAAGAAAATGCAAAGTAGATTTGGTTTAGCCTTGCTCTTTGAGTAAGGCCAGTTTTCGGTCTTGTGCCATGCTAATTAAGGAGGTAAAAATGAGTGTTGATTCAAAAGGGATGTAATGAGTTAAGTTCTAGCTTCTTTATTGGAAAGAAAGTGGATTGAATTTTGGAGTTCCTCTTGCGTGAGGAATACGGATTGTTGTTTGGATATCCTTGTTTTGTATTTTGTTTCGTTGTCCTTGTTGGTGTTCTTGTTGTGGTGAGAATTCGAGGTCGAATTACATTAAAGGGAAAGAGTGTAATACCCCAAAACATTTACGAGATTTTCCTCTCACCTAATCTCATCTATCCTTCCATTGTGTGGCTATCAATCCTCCCTGGCAGATATTTTCTTTCCTCAACCAGGTCTGACTCTCTCCCCTCTCTGGTCGAGCTTCCCAGTACTGCTCTCTCCTTCTCTCCTTCCGGATGGCGCCTGACCAGCTTCTACTCTACACCTCCACCTCTGACTCCCTCCCTCTCCTCTGGTTCGGCGCCCCAGGCTAAGCCTCCCCCCGACGCCATCCCGGCTCCTCCTGGCGCCATACCCTCTCCTCCTGGCGCTTCCCTCCTGGCCGGCGCCGCTCCAGTGGCGCCCTTCCCAGCCTCCCTCTGCTCGGCGCCCTCCCATGCCAGCCCGGCAAGCGGCCAGGCAGTGGCCAAGCAAGAGAGCGAGGCAGCAGCAGTCTGGCCGAAGAAAGCAGCGGCCGTGAGGGCTTTGGCTGCTCGGCACCTGGCCGTGGTGAGCTGCCCTCGTGGCAAGCCGTCCTCAAGCGAGCGCCTCGGCTCCATCTCCCTTCCTCCATGGCTCCATGAGGAGGTCTTTGAGGTATAGTCTTCTTGGGGTCCAACTTGCATGCCAAGTGTTTGTGCAAATGCCTAGCTAGAATCGAGTTCTATGGTGTAGCACAATGTGCGTTTTGCCATGATGGTGGAAGGATCGTCTAATGCGTAATTATGTTTGAACTAAGTATGATCATTCTAGCGATGTTAGATATCTAAAGGATAGCAACATGAATTGTTGTCTTTGTAAGTTCTGATATGATAGTTCTTGGATGGTAACTAATGAATTGTTGATTGGAAGTAGTGATTTAATGGTCGAGTGTTCTGACCGATTACTCATATGTCACCTAAATGACACTTTGCCAATTTCGGTAATGCGGAGGAGGTTCTAACTTTGGGAGTTTTGAAATTCTCACTTCTGTTTTGATATTTTTTTAAAAAGAATGTTCAGAAGTACCACATTTAAATGTGAGAAACTCCTAAAATTTGTATGAGTTGAGCATAAAGAGTGAAAACTCTGCATTTGCTAGTGAGTTGCTTTTATTAAAACCATCTATATTATTACCTCTGGCTGCTTGCTTCTTTGTTGTTCTATTGAGAATCTGGTAACGATTAATATAGATATCATCAATTGTGAACTGAGCTATGTTCTGGGTTATGCATATTACTTCGAATTTCTGTGTATTTGCGGGGCATCTAAGTGATTGAGTCATTGCAGGGTTGTCTCATCCTTTGTATGCGATCCAAAAGCTTAACCTCCTAAGGAATGTGATTAGTGTATATATATATATATATATAGCTGGGTAAATGAATTTCTGTTGATCGAAGATGTTAAAATCTTGTATCATTGAGATAGGGAGTAATGCTGATCACTAGAGTTTTATTGCCATCTTAGTGGCATTATTCACATGAGGAATGGATTTTGAGTATTGTTTTATTTCTCTAGGGTCGGAGGTCTCTAATACCGCAAATCGGACGTCAGTTATCGCCGAGGTTAAAGGCAAGTGCAATCCCTAGAGTGTTATTAGGGTGTTAAATGCTTTGTTTGCGATAAGATTATGAAACTTCTAATGATGTGGGTATGTTTAATATCATATCTAGCAATTGTTTTTAGTATGGTGATGAAGATGGATGAATGTTAGCAAAATGGTAAGTAAGTTATACAATTCCTATTTATTGCATTGCATTACGAATTTTATGAGTGAGTATGGTTATGTTGATGCAAGTAACAAAATGATGAATGCGATTGAATGATAACGTGTGTGTTTATATTCGGGTTGGCCGTGCTTATAAACATGTGTATGACCAATGTGGAGTTGAAATAGGATGAAACGGGTAGATCATTCATGTCGATTGCATAATTGCATTCATGATGGACGAGGCGTCCCATGTTGATCGCGAGACCTCGGTGCTCACCCGTAGTGAGCCTGAAGTCCTACTCGTAGTCCCATTCATCGAGGTGAATGGGAGCGAGTCGATAAAGTAGGCCCCGCCACGGATGGGTGGGATTGAGGGTGCACACGGCGGGTGTGCACTCACTCTCTCTGGTATCGCTATGACAATGTGCATTATGAGCATGCATGGTGCATTCATTTTATGATTCATGAGAAAAAGGGAATGAGAACATAAAGGCATTGCATTGTGTGTTGCATTTGGTAAATGTTAATTGATGAGAATGGAAATGACGGGTTGAGTATTGAGTCGTGGAATCATCACGAAATGATTGTTGAGACATGAGTAAGGTTTATTTATGTTTAGAGTTGGATGTGGTAAGTAGGGTTAGTTTACGTTTCTTTAACTGGATGATTTCAATTAAGTATTGGTTATGTCAAAAGATGAAGTAGTTGTGCTCTTATGTTTGGTTGTATATGAATTCAAACCGTTTCTCTTATTCTGGATATCAAGTAAAAAACTTTTACTTTATGTCTTGAAGCATTTATATTCTAGTCGAATTCATTACTTTCCATACTTGATTGCACTTTCTTTGAGTCTTGGACTCACGCTTGTTGTTTTCTTGTTTTAGGTACTTTGAAGTGGCTCGTCGGATTGGGAGTAATAACACGCTTTACGATTTCGGTCTCCAACAGTTTAATTAACAAATTCGTTAAGTCTGGATGTAATTAATGTGGTTGTAATGTATTGTTCATCGTGGTGAAGCTTATTATTTTCTGTTGGGTGTGATTGATTAACTAAGGACCTGCTAGGATCATATCATACTGCAAATGTTTTCTGTCTGCTGAGTGGATGTCCTACTTTCTAGAGAGGTCATGCCGAAATTTTGTAAAATTCGATGACTTAGTTTTAAGCCGGTTTTTAGAGTTTAGCGGTTGTTTGCAGGCAGTTCATATGGGTGTTAGGTTTTTATGTCTTCTTCGGTAAATCCTCAATTCTATTGATCTTATTGTGGAGAATTATCGGGTGTTGGTAAACCTTTGGACCTATGTGGGTCCGAGGGGTGTCGCTAGTGAATCAGGTTTTTTAGTAACATCCGTGGCGCGCATGGGCTCCGGGGTATTACACACTTACTGGATGAATAGGCCCACATATATCTCCTTGTATGCGCTCTAGAATATCAAGGGATTCAGTCCCAATTTTAGCTGGTGATGGTCTTACAATCAATTTTCCTTGAGAGCATGCCACACATGAGAAGTCATTGGACTGAAAAATCTTCTGGTTCTTCAACGTATGTCCACACAAAGTATTTATAATTTTTTGCATTATTGTTGATCCGGGATGGCCCAACCAGTCATGTCAAACTATAAATTTGTTGTGGTTAGTAAACTTCTGGTCTACCACCATATATGATTCAATTTTATCAATTTTTGTATAGTACAAACCAGACAATAATAATGATAATTTTTTTCAATACATTTTTTCTACCCGATGACATATTTGTAATGTTAAGGTATTCTCTATTTCCTTCATTAATTGTCTCAATGTGATATCCATTTTGGTGGATATCTTTAAAACTCAATAGGTTTCTTTGAGACTTTGGGGAATACAATACTTATTTGACACTTATTTTTGTCCTACCGGATAATAATATTATGGCCCTTCCAGTGCTCTCTATCAAATTTGCACTAGATACGGTATTGATACTTCCATTATGTATCGTTAAATCATGAAAATACCTTTTATTCTTGATAATAGTATGTGTTGTTGCAATGTCTACAATACATACATCTCCACCATTTATCAGTATTTTTTTCGTTCACTTCAAAAGAAAATTTTAATAAGATAAATGAGCATTGTAACATAAAATTCATTAACACGTGAAACATTACAACCATAATTCAATACATAATATATTATATTTATTCTTGAATAAAAACATAACATGTTTGCATTATTAAAGATGTAACATATAAAATTTATTCTTGTGCAAATAACTACTTAAGAAAATTATTCTTAGATAAGAAAGTCGGAGACATCTAGATGAGTTGTATCATGTTAGCCGGTGTATTCTTCTTGTGTTTTGCCAAAATATTCATTATCTCCATTACAAAAGGTGCTTTGGCATACGACAGTTACGTGATCAATGATTTTTGCCTCCACAACGATAGCATATATTTTCAGATTTATAGTTATTATTTTTCCCCATATCTCCCTTTTCTTGCCTCTTCTAAGGACCATTTATGTTTTTGAAGGAAACATTATAATTTCTTCTACCACGATCTCGTCCATATCCACAACCACGACCATGTCCTCAGCCACGTCCTCTATTGTTATTATTATATCTTATCACATTCATTTCTGGGAATGGACTTGAGCCAGTTGGGCGAGCCTCATGGTTTTTCATCAAAAACTCATTATGTTGTTCAGCCATAAATAAACAAGAAATAAGTTCAGAATATTTCTTAAACCCTTTTTCCCGGTATTGTTGCAGCAGGAGCAAATTTGAAGTATGGAATGTGGAGCATGTTTTCTCCAATATTTCCTCATCCGTAACATTTTCTCCATGCAACAAAAGTTGTAAAGTGATTTTGAACATGATTGAATTATACTCACAAATAGTTTTATAATCTTGCAACCTTAGGTGCAACCAATCATAACGAGTTTTGGGGAGAATTACAGTTTTCTGATGATCATATATTTCCTTTGATTTGTTCCAAAGAACAAAGAGATCTTTCACCGTGAGGTATTCAGCTTTTAACCCTTCATGGTGGTGATGCCGAATAAAGATCATGGCTTTATCCTTTTCTTGGTTAGACGCTTTATTCCCCTCCTTGATTGTTTCGCCGAGATTATTTGCATCTAGATGGATTTTGGCATCAAGCACCCAAGACAAATAATTTTTGTGCGTAATATCCAAAGTTATGAATTCAAGTTTTGCAATATTCGACATAATAAATTACAATACATAGAAATGCAAACTATGAATTATAGTGTGCAAATTAAACAAGATAGAATAAGGATTGAAAGAATACTTTACCTCAGAAAACGACGATCAAAGTATTTTAAGAATTTTGTACGTGAAGTTTACGATAACCTTTTAGAGGCGATCGTGCTGATAACGTAATATAAAATAACTAATGAATTACTTAAAGTATGAACAATGTAGAAGTGAGAGAGAATTATTTCTTTCTTTCTTATTTTCTTCTTTCATGCATACAACTCTCTATTTATAGCTAACATAAGAGGTTGAACTAAATAAAGAGTTACAAAAATTGATGTTGCATAGGTTTTATGGTAAAATGGTAATAGTATGAGAGCTTCTCCTTTGATAGATGTACTAGTTCAATGCCCGTGCGTTGCTACGAAAAACAAAATTGCTAAATGTCAAGCAATAAAAAAAATTATGCTACGAGATCAAACATTTATCACTGCCAAAATGATATTTCAAAAAATAATATCACGATTACAATTAATATCATGCGATTACAACAATATAATATAAGCCAAAATTTAAAGGGATGGCAATATAGCAACCTTCTTTCCCTTTCCGTGATGATTGCTTTGGATGATGCGACATAATTGCCAAAATTATTTGTGATCTACAAAACGATTGGTGTCAGCCCATCGAAATTATGACAAGAACACTTTGATGGAGTTCAAGAGCATTTCTCGTACAAAAGGGTTTTTGTGCATTTTGAGTTAAGTATTGCATATTTAGAGCAGAATTGCAAGCTTGACGCTTCATAATTGCATTCTTTGTGAGATGAAGTTAATTCCTTTTTGATATTACGACCACGTCTGCTTGACAACCTCAACTTCATCTTGTTTCAAGATTCATTTCTGATAAGTTTTTTATCGGTTGTTCCAAGAGTTGAGCTAGGTGATGGCGGTTAACCCAAGATGGAAATTAGGCATTATATTGGTCAATACTCTGGCCTAAGCTATTTCTAATGGATGAGGAATTTGGGGATTTGGGGAAGCGAATGGTGCCCTTCCTTTTCCTCTGTGGGATAGTTTGTGATCGACATGTGGAGAGATAGATTATTATCATTAGAGGAATCGGACAGACATCAAACTACTATTCCATGAGTTCGGTTTCTAAATTATCTTACTACTCACTTCACATCAAACATTGCCTTTAGTTTATAAAGAACCAAGAAATGACAACTGGTGTAATGCAACAGCCGGTGGTGCTCCTTGAGCTATGGTTATCAAATGGTTCCGAAGTCCCCGCCTATCCTTGTTGCAGTGTAACCTCCGAGGATTACTAACTAATAGTAATTGTACTACATGCATGCATACACATATTATCCAAGGAAATGATCCAACAATCCACGATCTATAATATAATATTGCAAAGCGAAAGATAAACTTTACAAAGAACACAATGCATAAATAGGAAATTATTTCTGACTTTACAATGATATAAACACGGCAATTTGCATGCATAATATTGTTTAAACACGACAATTTGTTGACTTCTGACCGAATAAACCACGGCAATTTGTTGACTTTACAAAGAAATATAATACGATTTGATGCAAACTTGTAATTTATAGTTTTGTTACTTTAGTTTAGTTATCTTAGATTTAATGGCATGATCGATTACTACAAGAAGAGGGTTTTCGATCTCCCAACCCGTATTGGCATGAGCGGTTTGGTTTTACCAAATAGTCCAAGTGTCTTCAAACCATATAAAGATGTGTTTAGGAAGCAGTAATAACTTTACTCAATGACAAGTTTGAGCGGCACAAATATCCTCCATAACATCATCATCATTATACCATATCTATGCATAAATAATCTATGCATAAATAGCTAACAAAGCGAAATGCAAGTAAAGAAGAGAATCGGCGCACATATTAGTAGCTTGTGTTGTTTGGTGGCTTTGTATTCGTTTCTCTAAATCTCCATCTAGTTAGGTAAACATGAAAAAAAAGTCATATAAGAAAGGAGAAGTATGAGAATGCTATGTACCAGGATGACAAAACACACGGTTGGGGACATGGATGCTCTTTGCACAAGCTCTATCCTAGTACCATATATCCCTGGAAAGAGGTGAAACTATGGCTAGCCGCTAACTTCGCTGGCAGATTCAAGCGCATCTAGCAATTGGAATAGTAGAACAACAGCATGAAAAAAACATGTGTTTGTCTTATCGTGTGAAAATAGTTCAAGAAAAAAACACACAGAGCAAGCTAAGAATATATCTAAGCTCAAACAACTTTAGCATAATAATTGACTAATGCGAGAGCGTAACAAGCAATTTTTGATAATCATGATAAGAGCTAGGCTAGTGGTACATGCAAAATTTGAATAAAATACCACATGAAGCATTTTTACAAAATGGCTAACACCACCAAATTACACAATAAATTAAGAACAAAAACAATATGAGATCATCCAATTTCATTTTCATCGAGAAAAAAATAATGAAGATCAATCTTTGAGAAGCGTAAAAAGCATACCATCCTCAATTGTGCTTGTTGCTCTATTGCTTGCAGACGATTTTCAATTCATTGTTTTGAGTCGCAAGTCCAGTGAGTCTCTCTGCAAGCAAGTGCATCAAAGGTAACTAAAATCATCATAAATTCATAATTATAAGCAAAATAAAAATCCACAACACCTCCATAGAACAAACTGCGGACATTGTCAATTGTCTTTGAAAGTGTAGTAACCTCGATCTGTAAAACTTGTACTTTGTGCTCAAGCTCTTGAATGTACCTCGTCTTGCGCTCCTTTGACCTTCTTATGATTGCCGATTTGCCAAAATCTGAAAAATTTTAACAAGTCGCAATGCTTAATTTAGAAAAAATCATTTTTTCCCACTCTACTACGAAGAAATGCACACCTCTTGACCCTCTTAGGATCCGTCAAAGCTATCTTTGCAAGGCGTTCATTTGCCATGATCTTCTTCTTCTCAACCTCAGTGAACTCCCCATTGGCAAACTCCGTATCAAACAACAACGCAGCACCGCCATCCAAGGACCCGCTCCCGCTCCTCAAGAGGCCACCATTGAGAGCGACGATGTAACTTTGGTGACTCTTCACTGCGGCAAAGTTGAGCTTCCCATGAAGCCGTCCCAAACAAAAAGGCTGTGACAATGCAGGAATTGCCTCCGTCCTTTTTATCCATGCGTCGACCGGCTCTCGGCCTTGTTTTCGGCTGCTCTCATGGCGCTCGGGCGTCGCGCAGCTTAGCTTGTTATCGCGATCGTCAAGCCGGTCCTTGGAGAGTTGGCGCGTCTAGCCCGTCGAGTCCATGTAGCCGTTGGCGAAAGTCGTATAAAGGCCGCCTCGTTGTCGTCCGATCTCTGACCCTCGGCGTAGTGACCGCCTCGCGCTTCACGGCGCCGTGGCGCGAGTGAGCTCAATGAGAAAAGCAAAGGGATGTCGCTCTGCGGCCGTGGTGCCCGCCCTCGAGGTGGCGGCGGAGGTGGTCGGTCGGTCGGCAACAGCGAGGATAAATGCGGCGACGGATCGGCATCTGGGGCGCGGGAGGCGAGTCGATGAGAAGAAGAATAAGTCATGCTGCGATAGCGCCTGACCGTGTGGCCGGTGGGATCTGGGCATATTGCGAAGGAGAGCCTGCTTGGGCGGAGCGAGTTGGAGAGACAGCTGTGCTGTGAACCAGGCGGAGGCCACGGAGAGGTCAAGCGAGGTCGGGGAGGCGGGACCGTGCCGTTGCCCGTACGGCCCACTGCGGAGAGGTGGTGGCGATGTGATGGCGGCGCGAGATCGATCCATCGGCTAGCTTGTAGAAGGTTCGGGAGGGATGCGGTGGAATGCCAGCACGGACAGGAGGAGCTAAGACTGTGGCGAAGCGTCGAGGAGGAAGAGAGGATTGCGGTATGGGATCCGGTTTGGAAGGGCAAGGATCATTGTTGGGGTATCCGGATGGGCTGGCGGCAAGGATCGTTGAAAGGGGACGGATCATTGTTTGGAGGGCCACGGTGCTTTATATTAGTAGATTTTTTTGGGTGTCGGTAGGCTAGTTTTTTAGTTTGGGGTAGGTTGGTGGTGGAGAACGAACCACCACCAACTCAAAATTAGAAATAGTAGAGATATGAGTTTCTCTCGAGGGGGTTATGGACATCTATTTAAAAAAATATTTTGAAACATGCAGTTTTTTTTAGGAGATTTTGCAGTTGAGCTGAGCATTGTGTAGAGTGCATGGAAGCCTAATCTCGAACAAATGGGCCCGATCCCGGACAGTAGGCTGTCCCAGGCCGGCACGGCGATTCCGACGGTAGTAGGCCTCGGCTCCGGCCAACCGACACGGCCCGCTCTCCCGTGACCCGTGGCAGTGGAATCTACAGCCCGGCGGCCGCGGCCGCGATGGCCGCGCGGTGAGTAGAGTGCCTGAGACACGGCGGCACGAGAGGGGGGATGATTAAAAATGCCGTGTGCTCGCTGACGGTACTCCTCCACCTGCCCCGCGCTGTCCCCGCTCCCACCTACCGCGCGCTGCCCCCGCTCCCCCTCCGGCGGCTGCGGGCCTCCGCATCGGCCTCGGTCCCCCTCGCTGGTGGCGGCTCCGCCATGTCGACGACGGCGCAGACGGTCGCCGACCAGAAGCGCGCGCTGCGCTCCGACGTGCGCAGGGCGCTCAAGGCCCTCTCCCCCGACCAGCGCGCCAGCGAAGGTGATTCCCCCGCCTGACCGCAATATTTGATTCCGGTCCCTGATGTTATCGTTGAGGCGTTGGTCACCACCTGCTCGTCGATTTCCCAATTAGAACTGCTCTTGGCTAGCTTTTTCGCGGACATAATGAACGTGTATTGGTAATTTGGTGGCCCGTAATAGAGAAGACTGATGAAATTCTGTGTAAGGTAACTCTGCGATAGATTCTCCATAACATTTCAGTTTCTCGAGATTAGTTAGCATTAGAGGTGTGCCTTGGGGATGTCCCAACCTGATGATAAGTGTGATGATAAGCAAATCAAAGGTTTTAGTTTGCATTGAAGTGATTAGCATGAGAGCATCAGAGAAAGTTGCTAAGAAAAAACAAGGATAGTGTACTGCCTTTTGCTTCTGTTACCAGAACAAAGTGAATTTTCGTTTTGTTAACTTGTTCTAGCGATCTAGTCTTTAGAGACCTTAAGCGAAATGAGGATGAGTGTAGCCTTTATGCTTCCATTGTTGGAACAAACAAAGTTGGTTTTCTTTCTGTTGACTTGTTGAAGTATTTACTTGTAGTTTCTTATTTTTCCAGACCTGGCTATTCAAGGCACTATTTTGAACTCTTCTTGGTTCAAAGCAAGCAAAAGATTATGTGCTTATGTAAGTTGTGCGCAATTGCGAGAAGTTGATACATCAAAAATATTAGCGGAAGTTGTATCTCCCAATTCTGGTGAGTCCTATATGCAGATACACTCCTTGATGTTTCTTTTCTCTAACAATTTGGTTTTTTAAGGACATGATGGACAAGCAAAGGGTCTTTATGTTCCTCGAGTGGAAGATAAGAATCGCAATATGAGGATGCTCAAAATCACTACCATGGACGATTTAGTTAAAAATTCAATGAACATTCTGGAACCATCACCATTGGATGCTAACGGGAATGCTCGTGAAGATGGTATGAAGTTTATTACCATGTTACCACAAAACTTTTTCCCCAGTTTATATGTTGCTTCAATGGGGTAAACTTGATGTGTATGCGTTACCGCTGATCCACTTTTGATTCTTACAGTGTTGTCAGCCTCTTCCCCTGTTGATCTTTTTCTGTTGCCTGGTAAGTCTTTTCTCCTTCACTACATTCATGCTCCGTCATTAAAAACTCAATTTATATAATATCTGTTATTCATGCAGGACAAGCTTTTGATAGAACTGGCCGAAGACTAGGGCGTGGTGGAGGGTAGGACTAAACATTGTTCTATCATTTGAATCAATTCGATAATGGCCTGTGTTGGTGTTGCCTATGTACTCTTCGTGTAATTTTTACAAATGGTCAATTATGAAGTGGCTCAATTGCTAACTTCCAGTGCTAGTTAAAAACTGTTTCATGTAGTCCTCTATCAACCCAATAACATATTGATCTACTGAGCGTCAATAACTGCATTTTATTCCACAGGCACATCTTTCAAAATGCAGTTCAATGATGTTGAAATTAGTGCCTGAGGAACCAGTCGTTAGAACAATAGTTCCCACATAGAGAAAGTAAATTTATCTTCTAAACGCAGAAACTCCTGGATAGGGCAATCCACAAGCATAAAAACTCTTGGTATAGAAAAAAAAATCAAATGCTTGCATAACGTCTGCAGACTATCTAAGAAATCTAAAAGCTTGTAGTTGTAGCCCACCCTGTAGATTTAGAACCATGGCGCATCAACATGAATCTTGTAGAATCTGGACTGAGCTGGATTGGATATATGTCCTTAACTTCTCCCTTTTATTTGAAAGTAACAGTATATGTGCAAACCTCACTTAGCATCAATTGCTGTTAGTTAAAAAAATAATTGCACGTTATTGATGCAGCTATGAACTTTTCTTTCTTTGAAGATTCTCTAGCCCTGTACAACTCCATGATGTGTATTTGTTTTCTGTGTTGGGAAGATAATATATCTACATATTGGTTTTGCGCTTTGTTTATACCTCCTTTGGTTTGATACTATCTGCTAAATAGTCCACAGTTCTTCGAATGCTCGAGTAATTTGAATATGCATAAAATGAAGCACATGAACCTCAAATATGTACAATACTATGATGACATGCTATTATGATTAGTTATTTATACTATTGTCACTTAGTTTTGTTAGATTGAAAGATTATTTTCCCTTGATCTAAACTATACTTTTGCTTGCTTGTTCTATTTAAAAGGTACTACGACACATTCTTGATGAAATATCAAGAACTTGCTAAAGAGAAAGGGTGGAGTCAGCCTCTTCTAGGTATGACGTGCATATTCTCAAAGTTTAGTTGTTTATATTTGTGTCCATAATTTCTTGTCACACAACTTTACAATAAGCTATGACATTTTAGTTTCTTATATTTGTGTAGCCATGTTTCTGGTCTAGAATGGGTTTCTGCCTTTTTTTTGTGTCAAAACTTCAAAATGCCATAAAAATGGTTATGAAAAACTGGTGTATTCAACTTTTTGGATGTAATAACTCACATTAGCTTTACTTCCTCTCTTCCCTCTCTTTGCCTTCCAAGGCTGCCTCTCTGTTGAATATTTGCTATTTTGTAGTCATTCCTAGCCTTCTGTAAACTACTTGATGTATTAAAGTTCAGCTAGGATTTCCCATCACTGAGTCTTCCAAAAAAAAAAGGCACGGAGGCAGCACAAATCAATGAGATATCAGTGCGTATGCAATGCAAGTGATCGTTACGTGAGTTGTTATGTGTGGAATCTAATAAGATGTACGAAGCTAGAGTGGGCTTTCATATGAGAGTAGTTATGTTCTCCTGTAAAGAACTGCAATACAATTTATGATGATGCAACCTCATTTCACTTTAGCTATTTCAATTCCTATCGTTAATAAGAATATGAGATTCTTGATCCAACTCCACAGCATGCTTGGTAGAAAGCATCAATTTTCTTGGTCCAACTTCCGGTTTCAAGATTATGCATGCAAATGGGACCCTTATTGGACATGTACAAGGGAGGGAATGATGAAGGGTAGGGACAATTAGATACCAGAGGGTCCTTTCTCAGGGAAGATGTCTGTATTTATTTTGTTGCTTATGGGTTCTTTTTGTTGTTTCAACCTTGTTGGTATCAAACAAAAAGGTTCCCCATTTCTCCTTGCCCTTTGTTTGATCTACCCTTGATGTAATTATTGCTTACTGGACAACCCTGTACCTTCTTTCTGGATGCACTCTTTCTTAGATCAGATCTCAAGAGAGATCTTGTCACCACTCACCACCAATTTAGTTTATTGGTGACTCATACAATGGTGGATGCCACCCTACCAATAATGCACTCCCTTCAGGATTATACCTGTCAGAGTTGTCAAGCCAAATACATAGATTGGATCACAATTTAGAGCAACATTTGTTGCCAAGAAAGTATGTCTTGCTGTTCCAGGTGTAGCAAAGAGAGTGACATAACGCCTTTGTCCATACTTGAACCACAATTTTTGTCACATAGCAAATGGGGAATCAACAAGTTGACTGGAAGTTGCATTATGGTTCTAATTTGACAAAAACTTTTTATTAAAATTTTATTTACTTCTACATGCCCATGAAATGTGTACCACAATGAAAACGCTTCTGTTGTTCTGCATTTCATAGTTATATTTAACGACAAGATCTGATCTGTCATTCTCTTTGCTAAATGATTCACACATTGTTTGTTTTCCTATTTTGAAGTTGCACTTTCATACTCGGTTCAAATTATGGAGGAAGGCATCATCCCAGTCAACTCAACAGATGTTCCCATTGATGCTCTGGTCACATCCTCTGGCGTTATTCCAATCAGTCCTGCAGCATTTGAGAGGATGTGATGAAGCTAATTGGTTTTCTCTATGTTTTGACAGCGTACGGCTCTTTCCTGAACTTTGCTTGCACGACTGAAATTTCACCAAAGTAGTGAATTTATGTCTGTTTCTTGTGAATTTATGTTGTATCGTTTCCTTTTTCGATCGAGTGAATTCAGAGACGGTACATATGTATTCTGAATGTGAGCTAAATTTACATTTATAATGTAACGACACCTTTGATCAAACAATCAGTAAGTTCAATATAATAACTAATATTCAGAGACGTGCTGCAGATCTTATAATTGTGTTGTCATTTCAGATATCTTGACATTTTGCATCTTCATAAATAGCCTGTCTAAAAAACTCCATGAACTAGAGTCAGCTATTGCTTGCATTAACCTTCGTTAATGTGGTTTGCCTTGGATTGTTGCAACTTTGCAATCTCAACCAAAGAGCATGCGTATCATCTGAGCATGTCTTCATAAAATCATGTCACACCGTGCGCACCAACTAACAAATGTCACGAAAAATTCTGAAAAAATGGTAGATATACTTCATAGGTTACTCTACCTATGTATGAAGTTTCAGGATCAAATTCATTATATATTGAGAGTTACAAAAAAGGGAAAATTCTGACGAGTTTAAAGTCTTTAAACTTGTCAGGATTTTCTCTTTTTTATAACTCTTGATATATAATGAATTAGAACCTACAATTTTATACATAGATAGAACAATCTATGAAGTACATCTAAAAATTTTTTCAGAATTTTTCGTAACTTTTTAGTTGGTGTCTTGTGATAATCTGCGCGTCAGTGCCATGCAGATACGTTGCCCTCAACCAATGGTTGTGTATCAAGCAGGCTCTGCCTATTGGTTGTGTATCAAGCAGGCTCTGCCTCTTGAGACCTTATCGCCAAAGCAATCTACCGTGAACTAGAGTAGGCCCGCGTGCAGTTGGGCTACCTCAACTCAGGGCTCGAAATTTCGTCGAAAAATTTAGAAATTTTTTTTTAATTACTCAGTAATTTCATTTTTTCATTGAAATTTCGCCCAAATTAGCCAAAATTTCGGAATTTGAAACCGGATTTTAATGTTTTATGGCCGAATTTGACCGGATTTAATCCAATAACCCTTAAGAAAGTCATGTTCCATAAAAATTTGTTGAAAAACTGAATTTTTGAGACATTTTACAATTTTGGCAGAAACACTGTCAGATTTTTATAAAATTTTACAAGCTTGATAATGATCTCAAAATTTTATGGTACTATCTTTAGTAGTGTATTATCATACAAAATTTTTTTAAAAATAATTGAACTTCATTTGTTATCTTTAAAAAATCAAAAACAGAATGAACATAATTGGGACAGTAACCTTGTTAGATTTTTATAAATTTTCTCGAGTGTGATCATGATCTAAAATTTTTATGAGAGATTAAGAATTGCCTCAGTACCATTCTATAAAATTTTCAAAAAATTTAAACTTTTTATTTGGTCAATCAAATCTATGCCAGCATTGAACTTCATTTGTTATATTATATTTCAAAAATCAAAAAGAGAAAGAATATAAATGCTACTGTTCTTTGTAAGAATTTTATAAATTCACTAGAGTGTGATAATGATTCAAATTTTTATGAGATCTTAAACAATTTCTTATCACCCTTTTGAAAATTTTTTAGAAATTTTAAACCTTATTTTATTGCTAAAGCAAATCTATGTATTGATTATGAGGATGTAACTGCTGTCAGAATTTTTAAAAATTCTTTATGCATGATCATCATCTAAAAATTTTATATAAATATTAATATTATATAATAACCATCTATAAAAATTTTCAAAATTTTCTAACATATTTTGGGCTATTTTTCATTTTGTTCAAGTTTGTCGGTAAGCCTTTTAACAGGGCAGTAGCACTGTTGAATTTTTAAAAATTTATGAATCTTGATCATTATCTAAAAATTTTATGAGAATATTATAGATGCATCATAACCATTCAAAAAAATTACAAAAGTTTCTAACATAGTTTGGACCATTTTTTATTCAGTTCAAACTTGCTGGTCAACATTTTATGAGGACAGTAGCAATGTTTGAATTTTTAAAAATTACTTAGACATGATAATCATCTGAAATTTTTATGGGAACATCACCGATATGTCATAAACCTCCATAAAAATTTAAAAAATTTAAACATCATTTGAACCATGTTTTGTTCAGTTGAAATTTACCAAAATTTTGGCAATTTCGCTCAAAATTTCAAAAATTTTGCCCGAAATTCGGTTCAAAAATTTTGGATTTGATTTTTTTCTAGATTTTATCCAAAATAACGAGATTTCACCGAAATTTCGGATTTCAGTGAGTAGCGAGATATAAACATAAACAAAATTTAGAACCCTACCTCAACTTCATGCCATATGGTGCACTGCAGTTTCCACTTTAAGTCTAATATTCGATTTTGCACTGGATTTCGTACCGGCAAAATTGGCCTCTAATCTAATAACAATTCTGCTGAGTAGCATTTTAAAGTTTTAGGTGTGGTTGAGAAACAAAATATGGTATAATATTGTGAATTCAGTGAAAATCTGTACCTACGAGACCTTCACTTCTCACCAGGGTTCCAAATCTCTACGAAATTTTGGTATTCGACCAGCGTCGAGATTCAAAATCCCGGTGAAACGAAAAAAAATTGAAAATTAGTGTTGCCACGATAATTTGAGGAAAATCTCGTGAAATTTCGTTTAATTTCACTTTGAGATTTTGATTCGAGAGAAAAAAGTCATGTGTATAAGCACTACACAAACATGAATGTAACACACCCATTATCATTTAATTACTTTATCCTTTGCATCAACATAACCATACTCATTTATACAATTCATAAGGCATTGCAATACTAGAAATTGAATAAATTACCTTCCCATTGCTAACATGCATACATCCTCATTACCATGACAAGAACAACTTCTAGATATGCTATTAAACATAATCAAGTCGTTAGAATTTTCATACTTTGTCGCAAGCGAGCGCTCAACACACTACTAACGCCTAGGAGATGCACTTGCCTTTACCGACGGAGGATGGAGCGGCACACGTTGAGGCCACTCCCGAGTAACCTTCCCGAAATAAACAATCAAACTACCATACATCATTTTCCGATAAAACCAACATGCGCTTGGCATCCTTCGATTGGAAAACAATCAGAAGAAAGAGGGATGCAAGAATACTACGTGAATCTCAAACGAAGGGTCGATTGAAGGTTTGCCTCATGAAGCAAATGCCATGCATTATTAGGCATGCAATAATCGGGTTATAGTTTACAAAACTACAATGTATTAGTTTGCCATAGAAATGCCGCTTTGGAAGGCTAGCTATATCCCAAGTAACCAAAATCGATGATTTCACGTAAGCTACTTATATATATATATATGGTAGCTAATTCATAGCATCCCACTCCTCCATCCCTCATGCTTGACTCGATAACACATAATCTTTCGACAACCAAACTAAAAACAAAGAAACTAAGAACCATGAAAGCAACATGTAAGTTTGAAGTGTTCATACTCTATACAAGTAGGATCGAACTTCAACAAAGTTATCGAAAGAAAAGTCAAGAGAGGGCGACTATTTACTAAAATTAGTTCATTACTCCACCACCTATTCTCGACTTTCGTTCTCCAAAAGAAAGGACCAAAGCAAAAAATGATTTCATCTTTATACTATGGTATAAATGCCACCACAAACAATACCAAAAGTGTATCATTGTGGATTATGCAGAGTTGCAGAAGGATTCCAAAGAAGAATCAAAACCACATGTTGAAATCCTCTATTCTGAAATCCCCGAATGATAATAAGCAGACTATGCTCCCATTACAATACCTCCGTAAAAGTAAATACAACATTCACAAGGGATTAAAAAGACATGAAATACAAGGGAAAACACATTGAGGTGTTGCAGATTATATCTGATCAAAAGAATTGCCTACCATTACACAATTATGATGCCTTCCAAAATCAAGGAAATTTCACATGATTATATAATTTGTCAATCCTATAATGTGGCAAGAACATATCAGATACGAAGAAATCCTGCATACAAAACTTCAAATAGACCTATGATGAAGACTTAATTACCAACAAATTCTATGTATCCAAGCACCAGATGAAAAGTAAGCCTAGGGCAGCAACCTTTTCCCAATATAACCAAGACGTTGCTCAATCACAGATGACCTTATGATTTATAAGATCAAACAAATTAAACTCAAGCATGAAAAATCATTTCATTCTCATGAGAACCCAGCTTAGACATTTTATCGAACACCTTGCATGCAAGCACTAACATCCCCTAAAGACCTAGGGTTTTACCTCCAAGGAACATAGGGAGGAAGGAGGAGGTGGGGAGCCAAGGTGGCCGAGGGAGGGCTTGTCCGCCGAGGAGGCTCACCGAGGGGAGTCGCCGAGTGGTCGGCCGATCGGAGGAACCGCACAGGACAAATGACAGAGCAAGAAGAGCCGCCACAAGCCAAGCGCGCCAGGAAGCTTCGTGGGAGGAGCAGGCTCGCCAGGATTGCGCCAGAGGAGGAATCGGGAGGGGGAGTGCTGGAAGGATCTGGAGGAGGCACCTGGGAGAAAAGAAAGGGCAAATGAACAGACCAGGCCTCCCACCCTATTTCTCAATTTCTTTTATAAATACAACTAGGGTTCCTCTTTAACTCTTCTTTCCTCCTTTTAATTAAGTGGTGAACCAAATAAAAGGCTAGGAACGAAAAAATTGAAAATTAGTGTTGCCACAAGATTTCAGGAAAATCTCGGCGAAATTTCGTTTAATTTCACTGAGATTTTGGTTTTTTTTTTTACCGGTTTGGATGATTTTTTGACCAGTTTTAATGATTTTAAGACCAGATTTAGCAATATTTTTTATGGCGATTTGCAATAACTTTTACGAGGAATACATGCAAAAAAGTTTGCAAAATCATATAAATACAAATTATGTAACTTTAACCCTAAATCCTAAATTAGATTTCGGCCTTAAATGTTGTATTTTGGTCTAAACCCTAAACTCTTACTTGGATTTCGGCTTAAACCCTAAATCCTAATTTGGATTTTAGCCTTAAATGATATATTTATGCATAAACCCTACACCTTAACTTGGGTTTCGGCTTTCAATGATGTATTTCAGCCTAAACCTTAAATCTTAGCTTGTATTTCGGCTTTACATGATGTATTTCAGTCTAAACCTAACTTTGGAAATTTATATGTAAATACTTAGTATTTTGCATTCAAAATAGATAGAAAATGTAGATAAATGCTTTGCATGATTTTTTTAAATTTTTTCTAGCATCGGAGACTATTTCACATTTGGTTAAAAATCACCAAAATTTTCTCAAATTTCGATGAAATTTTAGTGATTTTGGTCGAAATTTCGTTTTCCTCAGTTTGAAATTTACGGTATTTCAAATTTGTTTTTTCAAAATTTTATCCGAAATTTCAGATTTCAGCCACCCCAAGATGTGATCTAAAAATGAAATTTGAAACCTTGCTTATCAATCTCAAGTCTTAGCAAAAAAAAAAAGGCACTTCTTTTGGATCCATATTACTTCGGTTCAGGATAGGTAATGTACACCTGAATTTATTCATCTTTACGAACAGAGTAATCGCTCAGTTCAACAAAAAACAAAAGAGATGACATGATCGCGGCTTGAGCACGACCTGGGGAGAGATGAAGGGGTCGTTGAACTCGACGGTCCTGACCGCCTAGTCCAGCTCCCGCCGAGCCTCCTTCCTCAACAGGTAGATATCCCTCCGCACGTGCAGAGCTGGACGAGCTCTGGCAAGAGGCGCGCGCAGCACATCATGCGCGGCGGAGGGTGTCATGAGCCAAGTATTGGAGAGCAGCGAAGCTGTGGCGCCAAGGCATTCAGAGGAAGGACCACTTCAGGAAGAAGTATCGGAGGGATAGATGTGTGCGTGGAAGTATGGACGGTGGGAGATATCTAATGACGGTGAATAGTGTTGTCGATATTTACTGTAGCTGTAATTAGTAACTGGGTAACTTTTGTAAGTAAAAGCACTGAGTATAAAAGGTTGTAATCGAGTTAGGAGTGGGTAACAAGAAAAAGAACGAGAACTTTCTTCCGCATATTCTCTGTATCCTTCTCCTCTCGTTCTTCCCCAAATCCAATATATCCTTCTCGTGATTTCCAATCAGGCCGTTCTTTTTCCTCCGGTGATCGTGCTCATCACATTTGGTATCGAGCCCGTGATCGGGAAATTTTTTCGTTGAACTGTGAAAATCCCGATTCGCGAGCGTGCTCGGATTCGCATCTCGAGTCATTCTTCCGATTCGGTTGGTTCAACAAGTTTTGATCACCACGGCTCCTCCAAAGCCCACGGTCCAAACCAAGTTTGTTCTTGACGCGATGGATGAGGTGGCGAATCAAGCGCACGGAAGATGGGCGAGAATGGATGAACGCTCGAATCGCTGAAGGTAAATCTCGAGTTCATTGTGGAGAAGATCAAGCCGGAAGCTATTCCGATGATTCAAGCCTGTGGCGGAACACAACACGGTCATCAACGGGTTATCGGACCGGCCCAAAAGTGATGGACCGTGAAGGAAAGTCAGCGATGCATCATCCTCTCGATCGGAAGAAGGTGTGGGATTGAGTACACCCAATCCAATACATCCCGCAAGAATCAAAGGCGGGGAACTAACAACCACTTCAGCGGGTTGTTGGGAAGATGCCCTATGACTTCTCTGCATGGTTTGGGTCCTGAGGTACCGAAATGAACGCTCTTCTTCCACTCAGTCACCGAACCTTGGCAACAGAGAAGAAGACTCTTCCGGGTTATCCTTTCCTCAATTTCATCGGTGAAGAACCCCGAATATGGAAGAATCGTTGTTTGCAATACTTCAAGATGTACAATATTGATGAATCACTGTGGGTGACGGTCATTGCCATGCATATGGAGGGCAACGCTGCATTGTGGTTGCATATGTACCAGAGGAACATCCATCCAAAGGATTGGTAGCGCTTATGTCGCCGGTTGAAATGGAGTTTGGGGTTTTTGATTCCAGCGCCGATTCGAAACTCATTCAGTGAAACACCGCACTGCCTCTCGACTATCGAAATGAATTTGAGAAAGTGATGTACAAAGTGAAAGCATATACTAAGTCTTGTACTGAAGAGTTCTTCATTCATCATTTTATTTTGGGTTTAAAAGATGACATACGGTATGATGTGGAGATTCAATTACTCGAATCCATACGGAAAGCATTTCTGCTGGCACAGATTCAAGAGGAGAAGTGGGAGAAACTGAAGTTGAAGCATCCAAAAATAGCATTGATTCACAAATATGGGGTGACATGCCGTTATGACAATGCAGCAGCGCCGCTGAAACTGAACTCTGAGGACTTATCTCGTGCTCGGCAATTGTGCGAATATCGACGTGCTCGCGGGCTATGCTTCAAATGTGGTGAAAAATTCGACAAGGACCATCAGTGTAAACCATTACAGCCCACACAAGTCCATGCTCTGGAAGTTCAGGAGTATCCGCAACAGCTTTCTGACGAAGTGTTGTAGGCCTTAGAGGAAGCCGACAAAGATTTTGAACAGGAGCAGTATAATCTGTCTGTACATGCAATAGCTGGTACGGAGGATTTTGAAACAATCAGGCTTCATGCTATGGTTGACAATCAAGTCACTTTGGTTTTAATCGACTCGGGCAGCACACATAGTTTCCTTAGCTCTGCTTGCTTGGAACGGCTTAAATGTCGAACTGAATCAACTCCGACCTTGCATGTTTATGTTGCTAGTGGTGAAACATTGCAGTGTGACAGGAAGGTTTCTCGTCTGGAGTGGTGGGCGCAAGGCCACACCTTTTGGACTGATATGAAAATTTTACAGTTAGGAGCGTATGATGCGGTGCTTGGTATGGATTGGCTCCAAATGCATAGTCCTATGCTTTGTCATTGGAAACAGAAGACTATAGAATTTCAGTATATGGGTCAACTGGTTAAATTGCACAGGGTGTTGACCAAGAAACAACAGCACATTGCTGAACCGCTGAGGAAAGACTTGTATAAATGGCACAATAACAATGAAATCTGGACTATTTCGGTGTTGGACACACAAGGTGTAAGTCAAAACCAGGAAGCAATACCACCTGCCATTCAAAGACATTCTCGATATTCGGATATTTTGTTGATGTTTTTATGAACCGCTACCGCCTCCATCTCACGCAGATGATCATGCCATTTCACTCATTCCAGAGCCATCATGCCATTTCACTCATTCCAGGAGCCATACCTGTCAACAGCCGACCTTATAGGTATACTCCTTTGCAAAAAGATGAAATAGAGAGGCAAGTCACCCAAATGTCAGAAACCGAAGTTAATTCAAACCAAGATAAGTCCGCTTATGCCGCCAAGGTTTACTTGTTCGCAAGAAAGATAATAGTTGGCGCTTTTGTGTTGATTACCGCAAATTAAACAGTTTAACTATCAAGAACAAGTTTCCCATGCCAGTTGTGGAAGAGTTGCTGGATGAATTAGCTGACACCCAATATTTCTCCAAATTGGACCTGCGATCAGGCTATCATCAAATTCGCATGGTGCCTTCTGACATTGCGAAAACCGCTTTTAAAATACATCATGGGCATTTTGAGTTTACCGTGATGCCGTTTGGTCTCACTAACGCTCCAGCGACTTTTCAGTGTTTGATGAATTCAATATTAGCACCATATTTGCGCAAATTCGTGTTGGTCTTTATGGATGACATCTTGGTTTATAGTCCATCCTTGCAAGATCATGGCAGTCATCTCCAGACCGTCTTGAAGGTGCTTCAACAACATCAGTTATTTGTCAAAAGAACAAAGTGTGAGTTTGCAAAACAGAGTCTCACTTACCTGGGGCATGTTATTTCACATAAAGGCGTTGCAACGGACCAGGCTAAAACACAGGCAATGGTTTCTTGGCCCCGACCCACTATAGTCACAGACTTACGTGGTTTTTTGGGTTTAACCGGCTATTATCGTAAGTTTGTGAAGAATTATGGAATTTTGTCGTGGCCTCTCACAAACTTATTGAAGAAGAAGTCTTTTTCTTGGGACTTATCTGCTACACAGGCCTTCGAAGCTTTGAAGCATGCCATGACTACCACACCTGTACTTGCATTGCCTCAGGGGCGGACCCAACAATATGGCAGGTTGGGCTGCTGCCCCACATACAATTTACAAAGCTTCTTATACTCAAGTGTGTATATACTGTATAGCTCAACAAATTTGGTCCATAGATAGAGCATAGCCCAACAAATTTATACCCAGGTGTGTATATGCTTCAAGTTTGCTCCACCTATAATTTCTTCCTGGGTCCGCCACTGCATTGCCTAACTTCCAGAAGACATTTGTAGTAGAAACAGACGCTTGTGATGTAGGCATTGGCGCCGTTTTGATGCAGGATAGCCATCCTATTGCTTATCTGAGTAAGGCACTTAGTCCTCAACATCAGAAATTGTCCATTTATGAGAAAGAATTCCTTGCGGTTATTATGGCTGTCGATCGTTGGCGTCCTTATCTGCAACGTAGTGAGTTTATTATCAGTACTGACCATCGCAGCCTTTGTTTTCTTGGAGAACAGAAGTTAGTATCTGATTTACAGCAGAAAGCTATGACGAAATTGATGGGTTTGCATTTCCGCATTCAATTCAAGAAAGGGTCCCAAAATTGTGCAGCAGATGCATTATCTAGAGTTGGCCATACCTTGTCGCCAAGAAGCGATTTCTCTTATCAAATTGACTTGGCTTCAAGAAGTCATGAATATAATTTCTAAATATTACCTAAAAACCACCACATAAAATAAAAACTAAATACTACATATAAATTAAATTTTTAAATACTAGACAATCCTAAATCGTACATTAAACTACTAAATATTACATATAAAATTTCTAAATACTATATTGATTCTCAACATTTCTAAATAATACAATCCTAATATTTCTAAATACTACATTAAATCTCTAAACATTGTCTAATATTTCTACTACCCAATCCTACTACATTAAATTTCTAAATTACCACATTTCTACATTTCTAAATATTACAAAATACTAAAATTTCAAAAATATTACATATAAATTTACTGGGACTTCCCTTCACAAAAGCATTTAATATTTTTCCCTCTTTTTCTTCCCTCTTTGTTTCTCTCCTTTTTTCCTCTCCCTCTCCTCTTCTTCTCCATGGCTTTCGCTTTTTCGCCAAGCAACAAATGAGCACATGCTTCGCAATTTCATGCGGTTTAAAAAATTATCGCTTCTGTTTAGGCGATCCCATCGTGGCTCAGCGAAAGTCGCCACGTGGCCATCGTCTCCAATCTGCCACCATTACCGCAATCACACTCCCAGCGAGATATCGCCTAAAGATTAAAGCGATCGCCTGCATCAAGCGACGGAGGGTACTTTTCAATTTTTTTCACGCTACGATTAATTTTGCAAAAAGATTTAAAATAAATATTAAATAAAAAATCTCGCGTTGGACATGGCCTAACGGGCAATGGGCCAAATTTGAATTCATATAACTTCAAAACGTAAGAACACGATTACTTCACCATTTGCTATAACCATTACTTAATTGAAATTATCCGCTTAAAGAAGCGAATCTAACCCTACTTACCACATTCAACTCTAAACATAAATAACCTTACTCATACCTCAACAATCATTTCAGGATGAGTCTATGACTCAATACTCAACCTGCCATTTCCATTCTCCTCAATTAACATTTACCAATTGCCACCCCCAATGCAATGCCTTTATGCTCTCACCTTTTTTTCTCATGAATCATAAGATGAATGCACCATGCATGCTCATAATGCACATTGTCATAGCGTATACCGGTATAGCTGAGTGCACACCCGTCGGTGTGCACCCTCAATCCCACCCATCCCGTGGCGGGGCCTACTCTTACTGACTCGCTCCCATTCACCTCGAGGCATGGGACTACGAGGTAGGACTTTTGTGCTCACTACGGGTGAGCACCGAGGCCCGCATCAACATGGGACGCCTCGTCCATCATGAATGCAATTATGCAATTGACGTGAATGCATCTCATCCCTCATTCATTTCCACCACACATAGCCATAACCAATATGGAAGTACCAATTAACTTGCTATTTCCCCAGTGTAATTCATTCGAGAGAAAAAAGTCATGTGTATAAGCACTACACAAACATGAATGTAACACACCCATTATCATTTAATTACTTTATCCTTTGCATCAACATAACCATACTCATTTATACAATTCATAAGGCATTGCAATACTAGAAATTGAATAAATTACCTTCCCATTGCTAACATGCATACATCCTCATTACCATGACAAGAACAACTTCTAGATATGCTATTAAACATAATCAAGTCGTTAGAATTTTCATACTCTTGTCGCAAGCAGAGCGTTCAACACACTACTAACGCTCTAGGAGATGCACTTGCCTTTACCGACGGAGGATGGAGCGGCACACGGTTGAGGCCACTCCCGACAGAACCTTCCCTGGAAATAAACAATCAAACTACCATACATCATTTTCCGATAAAACCAACATGCGCTTGGCATCCTTCTGTATTGGAAAACAATCTGTAAGAAACAGTAGGGATGCAAGAATACTACGTGAATCCTGAAACGAAGGGTCAGGATTGAAGGTTTGCCTCATGAAGCAAATGCCATGCATTATTAGGCATGCAATAATCAGGGTTATAGTTTACAAAACTACAATGTATTAGTTTGCCATAGAAATGCCGCTTTGGAAGGCTAGCTATATCCCAAGTAACCAAAACTGATGATTTCACGTAAGCTACTTATATATATATATATATGGTAGCGAATTCATAGCATCCCCACTCCTCCATCCCCTCATGCTTGACTGGATAACACATAATCTTTCGGTACAACCAAACTAAAAACAATGAAACTAAGAACCATGAAAGCAACATGTAAGTTTGAAGTGTTCATACTCTATACAAGTAGGATCGAACTTCAACAGTTATCGAAAGAAAAGTCAAGAGAGGCGGACTATTTACTAAAATTAGTTCATTACTCCACCACCTATTCTCGACTTTCGCCTTCTCCAAAAGAAAGGACCAAAGCAAAAAATGATTTCATCTTTATACTATGGTATAAATGCCACCACAAACAATACCAAAAGTGTATCATTGTGGATTATGCAGAGTTGCAAGAAGGATTCCAAAGAAGAATCAAAACCACATGTTGAAATCCTCTATTCAAAATCCCGAATGATAATAAGCGGACTATGCTCCCATTACAATACCTCCGAAAAGTAAATACAACATTCACAAGGATTAAAAAGACATGAAATACACAGGAAAACACATTGAGGTGTCACAGAATTATATCTCGCATCAAAAGAATTGCCTACCATTACACAATTATGATGCCTTCCAAAATCAAGGAAATTTCACATGATTATATAATTTGTCAATCCTATAATGTGGCAAGAACATATCGGATACGAAGAAATCCTGCATACAAAACTTCAAATAGACCTATGATGAAGACTTAATTACCAACAAATTCTATGTATCCAAGCACCAGATGAAAAGTAAGCCTAGGGCAGCAACCTTTTCCCAATATAACCAGTACGTTGCTCAATCAACAGATGACCTTATGATTTATAAGATCAAACAAATTAAACTCAAGCATGAAAAATCATTTCATTCTCATGAGAACCCAGCTTAGACATTTTATCGAACACCTTGCATGCAAGCACTAACATCCCCTAAAGACCTAGGGTTTTACCTCCAAGGAACATAGGGAGGAAGGAGGAGGTGGGGAGCCAAGGCCAGGGTGGAGGGAGGCTTGTTGCCCGGAGGGGAGGCTCACCGGAGGAGTCGCCGAGTGGTCTGGCCGATGGAGGAACCGCACTGAGACACAATGGACAGAGCAAAGAAGAAGCCGCCAATGGCCGGAAGCTGCAGGCGCCAGGGAAGCTTCGTCCAGGGGAGGGCGCAGGCTCGGCCAGGGATTGCGCCAGGAGGAGGAATCGGGAGGGGGGAGTCGGCTGGGAAGGACTGGAGGGAGGCACGCCTGGGAGAAAAGAAAGGGGCAGCTGAACAGGACCAGGGCCTCCCACTCCTATTTCTCAATTTCTTTTATAAATACAACTAGGGTTCCTCTTTAACTCTTCTTTCCTCCTTTTAATTAAGTGGTGAACCAAATAAAAGGCTAGGAGAAGAGGAGACAGTAAAAGCTACACAAAAACTAGAGACCACAAACTCCAAGGATTTAAATTCCAAAAACACGGCGAAACGAAAATCCTTGATTTAAGAAGGAGAAATCTTTACCGGTCGAAAATCCTCGCAAAAGAGATCTTCGGTATTACACTCTGCCTCTTGAGACCTTATCGCCAGAGCAATCTACCGTAGAGTAGGCCCGCGTGCAGTTGGGCTATCTCAACTCAGGGTTCAAAGTTTCGTCGAAAACCGGTGAAATTTTGCCAAAATTTCGGATTTCGGATCACCACAAAATCCAAATTACCGGCCAAATTAAAAATTTTGAAAAAAAACTTAAATTGCTACAATAATTTCTTTCTCTTTTTTTTGACAAATTTGAAACCGGATTTTAATATTTTATAGCCGGATTTGACTGGATTTAGTCCAATAATCCTTAAAAAAAGTCATCTTCTATGAAAATTTATTGAAAAACCAAAATTTTGAGACATTTTAAAATTTCGACAGAAACATTATTAGATTTTTATAAAATTTTGCAAGCTTGATAATGATTTTAAAATTTTATAGTACTATCTTTAGTAGTGTAGGATCATACAACATAATTTTCAAAATAATTGAACTTAATTTGTTATCTTTAAAAAATCAAAAATAGAATGAATATAATTGGAAAAGTAACCTTGTTAGATTTTTATAAATTTTCTCGAGTGTAATCATGATCTAAAATTTTTATGAAAGATTAAAAATTGCCTCAGTACCATTCTATAAAATTTTTAAAAAATTTCACCTTTTTTGTTTGGTCAATCAAATCTATGCAAGCATTGAACATTATTTGTTATGTTATATTTCAAAAATCAAAAAGAGAAAGAACATAAATGCTACTGTTCCTTGTAAGAATTTTATAAATTCATTAGAGTGTGATCATGATTCAAAATTTTTATGATATCTTAAACATTTCCTTATCACCCTTTTGAAAAATTCTAAAAAAATTTAAACCTTTTTTTATTGCTAAAGCAAATCTAAGTATTGATTATCAGGTTTTTATCAGGATGTAGTACTGTCAGAATTTTTAAAATTTGTTAAGGATGATTCATAGTCCATTCAGAGTTTTCTTCCTTTATTCCTTGATTTGCTCACCCACACATACAAACATAGGTGCGTACCTGCTTCGAGTCGTGCCGGACCGGACTGCCCATCATACCCGATTGGCAGGCCCAGCACGACCCGGACAATCGTGCCGTACCGGGCCATGGATCAGACTAGATCGAGCGTGCCTCGTGCTGATCTAAAATAGCTCGGCCCATGCCCACCTCTAGGACTCTTGACCCAGCGCCGCGTTGAACATGGCCTAACGGGCAATGGGCCAAAGGCCAGGCGCTTTGTTATGAACAGGACAGTGGAGCACACCAATCCTGTGAAGCGCGGAAGGGTTTGCCTTTCTCTGCAGGTCATGTTTAGTCTAAGGATATTTTTTTAACCGAGGTGCTGCCCTTTTTTTTTTAAGGTACAGGTCCAGCCTTTGTTGGGTGGTGAATTTCACACTTGTACTACCAGTAAGTAATGCGTCCGTTCCTCTTGGAAATGTCTACTCTGTACTCACACACACCACGTTTCACTCGAATGCGCAACTACAACACAGCTTTTATTTGTGAGATAAGGCCGTGCCGTGTGGTAAATTTCAGGTAGATACACTGACACAAGACACCACATCCGTTATAACTACGGGGCCATGCCCAGGGCCCAGGCAGGCAGTAGGTGCTTTTGGTCACTACCATGTACGGATACTTTTACAGATGACGGCAAGCTTTGAAGCTTACTCGTGAATGAGGCTGCGAATTGAGTACTCCTACATTGTGCGTGCGTGCGCTCTGAAGTCTAAACACGATCAATCGATTAGACGATACACAAGGAAAACGACCTACATTATCGCTGGCCGTTGCGCAATAGCGTTGCTACATTACAGCCGGATTTCTGCCACCAGCAACAGCTCCAACCACAGCCGGGTCGCGGTGCACGAGCGGGATTAGAAAGCTCGACCATCGGTCGGTCAGTGTAGCCAAAATCCATCAGAAAAAAATGCATGTGCAGTGCATCGCCGTTCGGCGCGCAGCTGTTCGATAGCGGCGTGATCTCGCTAGAGTGCATGCTGGACAAGCCCACATGCGCAGGGGGCCCCCATATATGCATCGAACTCGTCTGCACCCAGTCGGCGCCCAGCCGGAGCATGCATGCATGGCAGCCAGCGAGTGGGTGGGTGGGTGCCCTGTCACGCACAGGACAGCCCGGTAAGCATGGACACGCCTCATAATACCTCCCTCCATGAAAGCCCCACAGAAAATGTGTAATTATGTTTAAGTCTTTTTACCGGTTGAGGTCATTTTGTTACTGATTTAATTGAGCTATCAAATAATGTTACAAATTTTGGAAAATTTTCGATAAGGGTCCTCCTTAGAGCATGGCTAAGCCATCACAGAAAATTCGGATCATGATCAAACTTGTATAATTTTTAAAAATTCTGACAATGCTACTAATGCATTCAGAGCAACTCCGCTGATTTAATTGAGATAATAAATCATGTTAGAAATTTTTGAAACTTTTTTATAAGGTTCTTAAGAGCATGAATAATCTACCATAAAAAATTGGACCACGATTAAACTTGTGCGATTTTTAAAAATTCTAAATGCATTTAAATTTTGCTATTTTTGGTTTTCCAGAGCCATCAAATGAATTTGATTTTTAAAACTTTTTCAGAAGGGTCCTGAGACTGAGAGCATGAATAAGCCACCATAAAAATTTTAGATTATGATCAAACTTGTGCAATTTTTAAAAAATCTAACAATGGTGCTAATGCATTTAAAGCAACTTCACTGATTTAGTTGACCTATTAAAGTATGTTGCAAATTTTTTAACTTTTTGAGGAGGGCCTTGAGAGCATGTCTAAGCTACCATAAAATTTTTAAAGCATGATCTAATTTATGTGATTTTTAATAATTTTAACAATACTACTGATGTATTTAAATTTTACTGATTATTCAGAATCTCACATTCATACAGCGTTGCAGCGCAAGTGCGCAGCGTGTCACCACATGTACGCATCTACCATTATATTAACTATCATATACAGGAAGGATTTGCGGACTCCTCGTGATGCTCCTGTACGCGTGCCCGGCGCTGCGCCAAGCAGAGCTCTCCATGTCTTGCGTGCACATCCCTCTCACCGACGACCCGTCTGCAGTCATGGGTTGCATCCCACCGGGTGCCTCGGCCCGTCCCTGTTTCGACCGCTTCTAGTTTAGTCATATGCAGCGCAGCCGCGCTGCCCAGCAAGCTCGCTATCACTTCTTGCGCGAGCACACCGCCGTCGCCCACGTGATGTGAAGGAGCTGAGGAGGATCGATCGGCTAGCTATCACGACAATTGGCTTGCGCGTGTTTGGAACCGTCCGATAACGAGATGGATGGCTCAAATTAACCAACCTCTTGACGAATAAAATAGTTATTTTTTTATAAGGGTTTACACTTTACACCCGATTTCTATTATTAGAAACCGCACTACAAAGTTTGGAACTTACAAATATCCGATCAAAAAATGCAATTTAAACTGAACATACATCCAGGAGAAAGAAAGCAAAGTAGCTGGCTGCTTGAAGCACATATAACACAAACATTAGTCATAGCAAGTAAACTAAGCCATCTACCAGCATCCAAAAACCAACTAAAAAAGCAAGAAAACTTGCTCTAATAAGAACTCCCCCGAACTTGTTCAGGATCCCTCTAATTATACAAGCAAAACATGAAGCAGAACTAGCAACCATCTTTAAAAGCAGCAACTGTCAACCCATCTTAAATCTTCTAACTTCAGACCTCTAACCCTTCGTAGCTTAAAAAATCTCTATTCCCATAAGCTCCATCACCCTCGCTCCCAGCTTGATCACATCTCGATCTGCCTACTTTATCGTGACTGTTTGCCTCCTTTGTCTATAACTGTTTATCCATGTGATGTATGTCTCCTTTGTCAGCAACTGTTTGTGAATAAACAGTTATACCCATCTATTTATCCATGTAATGTATGCCTCGAACGTTGACGTGTAATCCAACAATACGTGTAACACCACTGCAATAATAGATCCGATCACATTATGTCTGATACAGGTAGGATAGGAACCGGGCAACCATAACGAAATAAATGGGCTCTGATTTGACGTGTCCTAGGAAAGCGGACGTACGTGCCCGCTGTGTGACTGTATAATGGCTCTATTGATACCTCGGCCCCGCCAAGCGCCTGGGCACACCGCACACGTCAAGTACGCAAGCACGTACAAAGACAATCGGATGCATACATATATCGCCTGGGCACCAATGAGCCCAGGCCACAGCTAACGATGCACCATCTTCCAAACAGCAGAGAAAGATTATTGAAAGAACTGAAGATGACTCGTTTTCCCGATGATCTGGTAGCTGAAATGCTTAATGGAACCGGTGTGATGTATCGATCTTAGCTGTATCTAACCCCGTACGAGGCTTTTTACCGAGCTATTATTGCCAAAAGTTACCCGATACTTCTCAATGTCAGTTCAATTTATTATATTTTTATAGCCTGTAAGGATGATAGAAAGTCTTTTCCCGTGTGGACAAGCGATGTCTGGTTTGTTGTGGAAATATCCTGCAAATAAAGTTACAGTGCTACAGTGCAAACTGCTAGTATAGGATGAATTTGATCATGAAATTTTATATGTAGGTAAGATGTTTTTTCAGAATGGTTTGTTGTATGTTGCCTTGTTGTGGAGGGGCAAATCGTCTACAGAAAATACCGGCAAGGCTAGCTAATAGCAGCTAATGGACGTGTTTATCCGCAATTTGTTCTCAGGAAAGAAGGTGCGAACATATCATCCTTAGATGAACACATCGTTCCAGCTCAAAGAAGGAAAAAAAAAATCCCAGCCTTGCAAAACACAATGTAAGTTCCTTCGCTAATAACAAAAGTTTTCCACCATGAACAGTGATCTACAATCGGACAAACCCTCGTGCTTGAGACAGACGCCATCACTTGACGATGTGGATGCTGATGGTGGAGAATCTGAACCTGCTTGCTCGTGTTTACAGGGTCGATGCTCCCGCTGTAAACTGTAAAGAAAGCGAAAGCGAAAGAGGTAAACTGCTAGCCCACATGTTACTGGCTTACCAGTTACCAGCACGTCAAAGAGAAAAGATCAGGTCATAAAGTACAACTCCATCAACCCTTAACTCTTTACACTACTTTCTTCACTAGAAGTCACAAGCTAGATCACAAATTTTGAAAAGAAACACATGACAAGAATACAAAGAACCAGCTACTACATCCATGAATAATGAAACAGTCAAAGATCAGCCCAGGTGAACAATTGTTTCCGCTCCATTTTCTCATGTCCAGGAATCAAACAACATCCCCTAAACATAGAATGAAATGCCCAAATCGCAGAATCAATACATATTCATACACATTTACCACTGATCTCACTACAACCATGATCAGCTGGTACTCGATCGAGGTACATAAAAGAAACCATTTTTTGCTCATGGCCGTACTGGTGGGTGGGCAAGATCGGAGCCAGTACAATGCTCAGCGATGACGGTCATTTCGCGCCGACGCCGAGCGTGAGCTCGAGCTCCTCGGCGGCGATCTCATGGATCCTCTCCCCTTCCCACGGCGTCACCCTCCCCTTGTCGAACTCGAACTCCGGGCCGCTTCGGCCCCTCTCCCCCGCCATTCCCTCTATTTCCATGGAGTTCGAGTTGGAGGCGCTGGGGTTGACGAGGTTGTACGTGGGCGACGCCGGCGCCGTCGTGGCCATCTGGAAGCTGATCCACCGACCGGAGTCCACCGTCGACACGTCCGACTCATCGCACTCTGGTATCGTGTCCGGGTGCTCGCTCCGGCGGGCGCGGGTGGGGCTCGCCGGCGCGGAGACGGCGAAGAAGGGGTGCCGGAAGGGGTCGACGTCCCAGTCCGGCTTCCGGACCTTGAGCGGCCGGGACGCCGTCGGCGACGAGAGCGGAGGCGTCACCGGCGCGCTGCTGGAGACGCGGAGCGGTGGCAGGTTGGGAAGCCCCCGAAGGAACGGGAGGAGACAAGATGGGCTCGGGTTGTCGAGGCGCGAGGGGCTCGGGAAGCTCGACGACGCCGGGCTCGCGTGATAGGACGGCACCGGGCTCGGGAACGACGACGAAGGCGCGCTGAGGAGCTGCGAGGACGAGCAGGGGCTCATACCCGCCGACGCGACACAACCGACCGGCCCCGACGGCGGCGGCTTGCAACCCTGCAGCCAAGAACCAAAGAACCCGAGCTCAGCTCGGTCCAGATCTGCACGCCCAAGATCCAGAGAGAGAGAGAGAGCGCACAGCAGCAGCAGCAGATAGATCGAGGGACCAGATCGAAAGCTCTCACCTTGCGGTAGGCGGTGCCGTCGTCCTCGACGACCCAGCCGGCCTCGCGGCAGAGCGCCTTGAGTACCTCGTTGTTGTCGCAGTGCTTGGGGAGCTTGTAGTTGCCGAGCGCGCGGAGGCCGGTGAAGATCTTGGCTGCGATGGCCCGCCGACGCCGCTCCCGCCGCTTGTTGTTCTCCCGCTCCTTCCACGTCGGTGTCCGCCCCACCCCTCCCGCCGCCGCCTCCCCCGAAGTCATACTAGCTCCTCAGCTCCCCTCCTCGTCTCCCCTCTCTTCTCCACTCCACTTGGCCTGTTTCTTTAGTGGTGAGGTGGGTGGGTGCTACACTGTTGACTCGTGGCATCTTGTGAGAGGACAGAGAAATAGAGGTGGCTGATGTGGATCGGTGTGCTGCTTTGCTGCTTTCTCTCTCGTGGCCGGGGCTGGCAGGCTGCGTGCGTGGGCCCACCTGCGTTAGCTCACGAGGAGAGTACGGTAACTCTACTTTATTGCGACTGGATTGGCTAGGTTCTACTGGTGCTGGTGGGGCTACGACCGGACCCACGTTTTCCTCGCCCTCTGCCGGGCTCGCCTTTTGAGGACGGGAATCGGCACATCTTGGTCAGGTTTATAAACTTAGTTTTTAATATTTTTTATAAACATATGATATATTTTACGTGATGATGTAAAATTATTATGATGTTAACTCTGTACTCTGATAGATGATATATACGGTTACTCTATATTTTCTATTTGTGTGTATATATATTAAATATAACGCTTAGTGATACTAATTAGAGGTAATTTAATTATTTTTAATATTTTTTCCTATCTTGTAAGTTTGAGTGGAGTGAGTAATTTTTTTCATATTTAGTTTTGTCTCAATAAAATTGTAAATTTAACGGGGTTAACCTGCAAAAAAAGATAGGCCAAAGGGAAAAAAAAACAATGCTTCGTGTGCGGTGCCTGTGCGTGGGATGCGTGTACGGCCAGTGGTCTGTGTCATGTGCTGCCGCGTTGGGATTCGCCTGACGAATTTTACGGCTGTGTCACTGTGGTTCAGTGGAGTAGAGGCTGGAGTAGGATTGCCGTGGTCGGAGGTCCAATCTTTTTACCAAGCGCGTGGAAAATTATTACGTGTACTGTAGTAACGTGTGCAGACTGTAGACGAGGATTTGGTGAGTTTTTTAAAATTCTGTCTGGTTTTAAAAACAGAATTAACAATAAATATTCTAATTTTAGGAATGGATTCTCACAGTCCAATCACATCCATATACACTAAAATCCTTAATCCATTTTATATATGCTTTTGAATTCTACCTTTTGGAGAATAGTTTCTCTAAACCATATTCTAAAATCAGCTTTTTAGAGAATCTATAGTAAAAACAAACAATCCTTTCACCGGGGCAGGATTTACCATGGACAGTTTAACTAAGAAATACTGGTGTTTTTATTTTTATTTTTATTTTTATTTTTTGACAAAGGAGTACCGGTGTTACTACGTAGGAGTACATTGATTTCGGTGCGGCATACGAGTTTCTTTGGCGATAGGCACCACTTCCTCGGGTGGCCACCAAATGCATATAATACATCTACTAATGTGGAAAAAGTTCCGCTGCTCTCACACGTTGCGGCTCGGCTCAAAATTCATTTTTCATGTTTTGGTCTCTGAAAAAATCCATAATTATGTATAGGTCCTTTTTACTGTTTTTTACGAAGAAGTCCTTCAGAAAAATCGCGGATCTTTTTTGAGAGGACCCTAGATAAATAACGAAAAAATACGTCGAAAAATACGAAATTATTTCTTTGAAAAAACAACGTGCGTGTCATATTACGTCAAAAAAAACAAAAAAAATGATTTCGTTTGTGTCCTTTCAGCCGTTTCGCTTATTTTCTCGGGGCCCGGCCGGCCGACCGGCTCGGCTCAAAAAAAATTACATTTAGGTCGTTCCAAACATCCGTAATTACGTATAGGTCATTCTCGCGGTTTTTTACGAAGAGAACCTTTTAGTTCAGAAAAATCACGGATCTTTCGTGAGAGAACCCTAAATAGATATCGAAAAAAAAACGTATTGACGTTTGGATCATTCCAGCTGTTTTACACGAAAAAAACCTTTCGATTTAGCACAAACGCAGATATACTTTTGTTTTTTCAACCGTTTCGCGTGTTTCCTCGATGATTTTTAAAAAAAACGCCGACAGAAAAAAAAACCAAAATTGTTTTCACGAACAAAATAACACACGCAACATATACACCGCGTAAACTATCCTAGTTGGGTCCTATCTGAAGAGGAGTATCATTTCTCTGGTGTGGGAACCTAGCTGGAACATTCAAGTGCTACTACTCTTTTTTTCGTAGTAGCACTAGCACACGAGGCAAAGCGTGTGTTTGGGAGAATTTCCTATGCTTTGGTTTCTTTCACTGTTTTTTTTTTAAAGTAGCACCCGTCTTTTTTTTCCAAAAATAACTCACCTCTCTAGCGCGAAAAGACTAGGACATAACACCTAGCACTTTCCGCGACAAGGAACCACGGAAGGAGGCTTGCCGCGCGTTTGTGGTGTGGGAGGCGGGCGTACACAGAGCGTGGAAGCCGGCGAGTTGCTACAATTTGGAGGCGTGGCATGAATGGTTGCTTGCATGAGAGGCGGTGCATCATGCTCGAGGCGGACAGTTGCCGCATGTTGGTCTGCAGGAGGTCGCTTTCTGTGCTACAGTACTGTGGAAGGTGCCTTTTGCACTACTATAGCGCGGAGATGTCTAGTTTTGCAAAAAAAAAATGAAAGGGAACCATTTTTGTAAAAGAAAAGTGAATATGGGGCCAAATGAGTGAATAGCTATGCTTGTGAAAAGAGTCCATCCACATCTTGCCCCAATCCACTTAGAGCTCCCCTACTACGGACCTCAGTGTGGAAGTGATCACTTTTCTAGTCTTCTTTATCTCTCTCTTTTTTACAAATTTTGTTTCTTTTCTGAATGTGTTAGCACCAAAATTTAGCAAAGTATGACCAATTTATCAGGTTAAGGATAAAATTGGATATTTATGACCGATATTGATTTGAAAAAGGGAAAGGTTGAGTTAAAATTAGAGTTCTAGCCGATATTGATTCTAAGAAGGAAATTTACCTATATAAGTGGAGGCTGATATAGATCATGGTTAGTAACATATCGAAGATGGATATGATTGGCTCACACGTTATAAAAATGGGTCAAATGTGAGCTGAAAAATAAGAACAATCAATCAACCAACTCGTGATCTACTTTTTATTTGCTTCCTATAAATTAAGAGTAGTTCTAATTTAGCATCTTCCTTGTAACTCATTTTTTATTAATAAAGTTGTGTATCGCTGTTTGTTGAGCATCTTCGATTACACCAATTACCCAAGTTTGGTTTTCTTCGATCTTACTGCACATCGCCTTTTTGAGAGAATTTACCTCTATCTAATCATCTAATCAGTTGTAAAAAGCTGTTTAGATTTATCGTTACTTACAGTCCAATCTGCTTTAAATAGTTTTTTAGATTTCTTGTCGATTGTAACATCAAATTGGTTTTGAGCATTATTTTCAATCTATCTTACCGATTACATGATCAAATCGGCTAGCACGCATCGAACAAAAGTTAAACCCAATATTTGCGTATGTTTGAGCCAATCAATCCTTCATCATATTTTCTAGCGCTAATTGAATGACATTGCAAATTTAGTCCACTCCTAACCACGGAAAGCACATTCCATACTCCCCTATCGCGAAAGCACCTCCCACGCTCCCCTCCGCGACACCCCTTCCTCTCGCCCTCATCAACTTCATTAGGGCTGTAAAAAAAGCTCGAGGCTCGTGAGCTACTCAAGCTCGGGTCACGTGTAAGTTCAAGAGATTTTGGTTTTGGTGATTGATGTTAATTAATATTTAATGTCAAACCTAATCTTTATGAGACTAACATGTTTTATTGAGCATATGTTTAGTAGTCTCATATTTGGATGAAAAATGAAAAACCAAATGTTTGTATGCATATTCTTTATAGTATAAATTGTATACTTTGGATTCAAGTTAAAGTATAAACATCCCTATTAAATTAACCACAAAACGTGCATCATGTTTCTCAATCCATATATTACATGGATGCACATATTTAGGGGGAGTTTGTAATTTAACTTGAAAGTTTCATTGTATTGATCTATTCTTTATTAACACATATAAGGATCAAGACAAATAAACTAAATCCTTGAGTATATATTTGAATTGCCTAGTTATAAGTATACTCATGATAATGTAGGATATACTCCAATGTGATCAAATTGAATATGTGCATATTATATCCAAGTCAATCATATCTATGCACATATACATGTGGGGCATATTCTATAGTTGATGATTTAGAGTAATGATCATTTCCATATAGTTCACACATTATGAATCATTATTTTGCATCAACATAAGTATATGAAAACTTGAGTAGTTAATATATACTCATATCAATTTAAATGAAAATTTAAATTAAGTTCATTTATCTTAATAATCACTAAAGAACATTTCATCATGTGTTGATGGTGTTCCTTGATTAATTAAGGACAAATGAATAGTTCTTAAGTATAATGAAGCATGTGTTGCATTATTGTACTTAAGACACATATTAATCATTCAAATTGATTTGGGTTGTGCTCAATTGACCTAAAGGCATCCAATATGTGTTAATGGAGTGTAAGAGGTAATTGAGACAACCATGCATCTTGGACTAACTTTTTTCATGAGTTATGATTGAGTTAGGTTAAGTCCAAAAATGGTTGAGATGAGAAAACGGGACAGTGACGCATCAAGTGAAGATGGGCATCAAGAAGAGATCCCGAAGAAAAGAAGAGATGATGGACAAAGAAGAGAAGAAGGGTGACGATCCCGGGAAGATGCAAAAAGATCAAAGATCTTAAAAGCCCCAAAGGGGATCGCGTGCGGCGGCGAAGGTATAACTAGATAGGCTAAGGACTTTCTAGTCTTTGAGTCTAGTTTTTATCGTCGTACTATTAAGAGGGGTCGAGTTTTCTAGTTTGAGCTTCATCATGTGTTAGTGAGCTCAACCCGCGTTTCACTCAAGCTCAACTTGTTTGGTTTTTGTATGGAGCTAACCATTTGGCATGTGTTGCTAATAGGTGAAGCTCGTACTTTGGTTTTGCATATCGCTTTGATTTGCATGTGTTGCAAGTCGGATAAGCATATGCGTTGGCTTTTGCATGAAGTTCGTATTTTGCATGTATTGTGAATATTGAATTCATGCTTGGTGCTCACATGAGCTATGTACTTACATGTGTTGCAAAGAAAAATAGCTCATGCTTGTTTTAATTCAATTTCTTATTTGAAGTGATTGCTTGGAACTAAGTTTTGCATGTGTTGCAAAAGGAGAGGGCTTAAGCAATTTGTATTTATGGGTTATGCATAGAGTTAAGATTTGCATGTGTTGCAAATAGTGAGCTCATGCATTTGAGTTTGTTTTGGTTTTGCATGAAACTAGGTTTTGCATGTGTTGCAAAACAAGGATGCTTAAGTAAGTTGGATTTGGAGTTTACATGCGGTTCTTTGAAAACATGTGAATAGTATTTACAAATGTGTTTTGCAAAATATTTTGATCAAGAGTTGATCATCACATGATTCAAGTTTGTTGACCTTTGCTAGCTTGTAGTCATGCTTTTGATCAAGTCTATGTGAGGGATTTCGAAAAAATCAAAATTGGACTTGAATGGCTACATTAGAGTCTTTGTTTTTGTGATTTTGGAAAATATCTATGGTTGCTTAAATCTTAAAAATAGGTGGAGATTGTAGCCCTCGTAATAAGCTTCGCATAGAGTCCAAAATCACCTAAATCGGAGTTCGGAGTCAAAAGTTATGACCGTTTTTCTGAGTGTCGTCTGTGCTGAATCAGCAGGTGCGGTACTACCGCATTTTATTCTGCGGTAGTACCGCAAAAACGGTACTACCGCCCGTAGGGGCCGGTAGTGTCGCCCTTGTGGTAGTTATTTGCCAGAGGATGTTCTTTTGAGCTCCTAGGCCGGTACTACCGCTCCTCATGACCGGTAGTACCACTGGTACTGTAGCAACGGCTAATTTCAGCACTTTTAATGTCCGTTTTGCCCCCCAACGGCTAGTTTTCTTTGTGATGCTATAAAAGGAGGTCATGGGGGGCATTTGCTGGTTGATTGAGCATTTTGAGTGAGATGGTTCATATGTTGAAGCTTTCATTTGTGTATTGGCTTTTGTGTGAGTTTTTGGGAGGTGGTTTGCATGTGTTGCATTCCCACAAGTTGATTTTGAGTTAAGAGTGAGACTAATTGCATGTGTTGCAATTAGGAGTGGTTGAGTGACCTCTTGTGCATGTGTTGCACTTGAGGAAGGCCTTGGTGCATGTGTTGCACTTGGTGATCACCGCGAGCGCATGTGTTGTGCTCGGTGAAACTCGAGTGGACTCGGCTTGTTACTCTTGGAGATTGCCGACTCCTAGACGGCGTAGAGCGTCGTGCGCGAGAGCTCTCAAGGTTGTGAAAAGCCTCGGCAAAGTTTGTGAAGGTTTGGGTTGAGCCTACGCGAAAGCGTGAAAAACCACATCTAGTGGAATCGAGGCGGGTGCTCATTGCGGAGCCGGCCCAAGGGTTTGGGTTAGCCTCAACGTGGACTAGGGGAAACCGGCAAGTCTCCGAACGCCACGGAAAAATATCGGTTGTCTCTTTTACCTTTAAGCATCTACTTTATTGTATATTTATCAATTGCTTGATTGTAATTAGAATTGTTTATTATTGATTGTTTGTTCAATTTAGCAATTTTAGTATAGAGACATAATTTAGTTAGTGCACTAGTAAACCTAGTTGATTTAGGTCTTAATTGTCAAAACCTAGTTTATCACTTCCGCATTATCTTTGATTAGGTTTTGACATAGGGGTTGCTTAGAGCGATTGTTTTAGAAGAGCGATTAATTTTGTAAAACGCCTATTCACCCCCCTCTAGGCGCATCCTCGATCCTACATTACGAGAGGCTCGGCTCAAGCTCTAAACGAGCCGAACTCAAGCTCGAGCTCGTGAGCTTAACCGAGCCGAGTTCGAATAGTTCGCGAGCCTACTCGAGCCTAGATCGAGCTTTCTTAAATCAAGTTTTCTTGAGTTTGTTACCAAGTTTTCTCGAACTGAGTTTACTCAAGTTTGTTACCGAGCCTACCGAATTTACCAGAATAACCGAGTTTACTCGAACTTATCAAGGTTACTGAGCTTACTTGAGCCGAACTCGAACTTGAACCGAGTCGAGCTTGAGTCTGGGTCGAGACTCGAACCCCAACTCAAGTTCAGCTCGAGCTCGGTTCGAGCCTTACTGAGCTTGAGCCTGTAGGACCAAGTTCGCTCGAATTCGGCTCGTTTACTGCCCTAGCTTCGCTCCGGCACACGTAGGCCGCTTCCACGCTCGCCTGCCGTGGGAGCAGCGACTCCTGCCAGGCTCCGAAGGAGTGGCAGCCGCTTGTTGCCACCTTCGTTGGATACAGCGACAACAGCTCTCGAGTCTTTCACGGCGGAGGAGAGAGTTAGATTTGTAAAATCTTTTAGAAAAAAAACTATTTGGAAAAAAAGAGTACGGGGGTGAAAAAAAAGTGATCAATTCGTCCGCGCGTGTGATTTAACTAGTTACGGGACGCAGCTCTGAGGCTCCAGTACTCGTACTAATCAAGGGAGACTGCCCGGAGAGACAAAGCCGGCAGTGCTGCTAGCTGCTAAGCCAGTGACGGTGGCCTCAATTCAAAGCTCTGATGCTTTGACTGGCCGATTCTAAAATCTCATGATTTACGTTCGTGCGTACGTTCGGTACGTACGCCTACGCTGCGCCCCCACTTTAATGCGACGCCGTCCGTGGCGGCAATAAAATCCTGCTTGCGTCCAGTCAGTGTGCGAGAGTGAGGGATAATTAGGCGGCAGACGGGGACCATTAGGCGCCGCGGACCGTGCGCCGGGTCCCGTTCCGGAGGTTTGACCAGTAGACATGAGGAACGAGTAGGAAGGACCATGCGTCGGCGCAACATGTTACATAATACATATAATTTTTACTATATAAAGTAAAGATTTTTACTGTATCATTTTATCAAAATTACTTATCTTTATTACTGCTTTTTAATTACTCACCTTTGCCACTATTAATGTTCTTTACAAATAAATTTTTTATCGCAAATTAAATTTCAACCATTGTACATTCAAATTGAACAATACTATTCAGACAAGGTTAATTTATTTGCAAATAAATTTTTTGTCACAAATTGAGTTTTCGTTGCAACGCACGGACACATGACTAGTAATTATAATTAGCTAAATGTACACCGTATCTGCGCGTTGCTGCGTGCATCATGAATTGTTGAGATAGACAGAAATTTTAACAGAGTGAGTTTTTTTCGATAATTCCTCACAAAAAAATAGCAGTGCAATCGTAGGTTTTTTTAATAGCAAAAATTCAATCACGCTCCAATTTTTTTTTGGTTGTTTATGCATGCTATCAGGTCTCCTCTCACAAATTTTCAAAAATCTACGAATTTAGTAGCTTAATTAAATCAGTGAAGTTGCTCTAAATGCATTAGCAACACTACTGGAATTTTTAAAAACTGAAAAAATCTGATCATGATCTGAAATTTTTACAGTAGGGTAGGCATGCTCTCAAGACCCTCCTCGAAATGTTTTAAGAATTTGCAAAGCTATTAGCTCAATCAAATCAGTAAATAAAATTTAAAATGTATTATCACCATTGTCAGAATTTTCTAAAATCATATGAGTTTGATCATGTTCCGAATTTTTTACAGTAGATTAGACATGCTCTGAGGGACCTCCTCAAAAAATTCCAAAATTTTTAACATGATTTGATAGCTTAATTAAATAAGTGAAACTTATGCAAAAAAGATTGAAAATAAAAGTTGCCATGGGATTCGAAGACGCGACCTACCGGCCGATCTGCAAGGTTTGGGCCAACTGAGCATATGCCTCAGTTCACTATAGAAACCACAATAAAAAGCAACGTGTGGTGAACAAGCATGCTGGGGCACCATACCTCCCCAACAATAATAGTATTTATATGATATATAGAACAAAATACTTAGAAAGCTTTTTATCGGACACGTCGAGCAACATCGCTAGATATTGCATGCAAACGATTGTTATCAACATGTGCAACGAATACTCTCGATTGCAACAAAGTAAACAATGAAGTGCAATAAAAATCTGTTGGGTTGCAACACAAAACACAACACTTTAGACGTTCTCCTACATAAAAATTGAGATAACTTATGAGACATTCTGATATCGATTGGGCAGCATTGTGCAATGATTATTGCAACAAACATAAAACACAATCCAAAAAATGTAACAAATATGAGAAAACTACGGCAGCGAAAAAAGATATTGCAAGGATTGAAACACTCATCGGAACACCTGTAACATTTTCAGAAGACGTACTGCAATATAGAAAATGCTTGCCGCAACTACTGGACTTGACTTGTTTCAAGTTTCAACCATTCGGACGAGCATTAAGGTGGAGACGAGCTCTATCTAAATCGACGCTCAAGTTCATGTGCCGGAGGAACCTCGTGCTGTCCATCAAATTTGACAAGAACAATGAGCAGGACCTACAGATCTCCGTCGATAGCGCCGTCACCAAGATCCTCGCCGAGAAGCTCGAGGTCGTCGACCGCACCAGCCACGCTGACATGTCGCCGGACCCGGGCCACTACATCATCTTCTAGGAGCTTAATGCTGACACCAGCGACGACATACTGCAAGCCTGCAGCTGCGACGAGCTGGACTAGACCTTCCCCCACGCCGGGTATGTCGGCTTCAGGAAGGCACGCGCCATCGGGCCTCTAGAGCTGCGGGTGCTACAGAGGAGCACCTTCCAAAAGGTGCTCTGCCACTAGCTCTCCCTCGGCGCCCCCTTGAGCCAGTTCAAGTCGCTGCGGTGCGTCGCTCGGTCCAACACCAGCGTCCTCCAGATCCTCTCGGGCAACTCCTTGAAGGTTTTCTTCAGCACTGCCTCCAATTGACACTGGCAAAAGGGGGTAATCTAGTGATGGGAGACCTGGAGATGGGAGAGGGGAGGAGAGGATTTGGGGGAGAACCCAGCCCGTATGTGTGCGCCCCGGCCGTCCCTCCCCTCACGCGAGCGACGTCTCCGTACGGCATCTCTGCACGGCATATAGCTCGCACGCGGTCTATCCGGTCGGTGCTGCCCAAGTCTGAGTCCTTGGATATCAGCTGCTAGTAAACCTTGTGCACGCTTTAGTTTACTTGTTCAAACTTCTAATCCATCGGCTAATAATGGTCAAGCACAAGCTGCCGGGAGTCCTGGACTTGAGGCGTGCACGTACATGTCGAAGTCCAAGTCGTGCGTGGTTGGAGTCGTGCGCGCAAGTAGCGGAGGTTGCAAGTTCATGCGGATCCACGTGACTAGCTAGCTTGTTTCGTATTTATAGCTGTTTTAAGACCTCCTAATCAGCATTAGAGAGTCAAGTGAATAACAGAGAATTTGTCCCAAACTGAGCTCATGTACGTTCCATTGTTTCACTTGTCTTCCTGCCGCAAGTAGTCTGATTCCTGGGCTCCTACCGACATCAGCCTGTCAGGTCAAAACTTCTCTGAATTTAAGCTGGCGAATTGCTCGATAAAAAAAATGCACACGATCAGTCAGTCATAACATCAGTAGGCATGAACTGATAAAGTCGAGGAATATTCTGGACTCGTCTCATCCTGTGGGTCAGTTGCATAATAGATGAAAAGCTTATCTTAACCATTTTTAGTGCACTTTCAGAATACTTTATTTTTTGCACAACACATCTCAGAATACAACGAGGGAACATAAGTAATAAAAAAGTATCGACGTCTAAAAAAAAAACAAATATTGAAAAATTGCCGCCAGCTGCTTGCCACCAAACGGGACATCTATTATAATATTAAAGCAGAAGCAAAAGAAGTCTCTATGTTCGTTCTCAAAGTTAGAAATTCTCACATTAATATGAGAAAAAAAAAAGAAATATCTATACCGTTGATCATGGTGGGTCCAGATTATAAGGGTCTAGATTAAGAGAAAGAGTTTGTGTCATGTACAATACAAGATTTCGTGTCATTTACAATACAAAAATAATTAAAATTTAGAATAAAAATAAAATAAAAAATTTGATTTCTATACGATTAAAGAAAGAATCCAAGTACAATAAAAAATTAGAACAAAAAATAAAATATAATCAATAATCTGATTTCCATATGAAATCAAAATAAAATTAAAATTGAGTAGTAAAAGTTTAAAAATTTAGAATAAAAAATATAATTAGTAATCTTATTTCCATATGAACTTCAAAATAAAAATTAAATTTAGAATAAAAATTGGCAATTGGATTTGTATAGAAATTCTAACATAAAAAGTGAAATTTGGAATGAAAAATAAAAATAAGAATTTGATTTTTCATATGAACATCAAAATAAAAAGTCCATGTCAAGTACAACAAAAACCAAATTCCCTGTAAAAATAAAATAAAATTAGTAATTTGATTTCCACACGAACATCAAAATAAAAATAAAATTTAAAACAAAAATCAATTAAAAATTAGTAATTGGATTTTGTCGACGATTCAGGACAGGGTCCCCCGCCGAGCTTACTTGTTGAATGAGGGATCAACTTAGGGCCCCTTTTCCGTAAGGGTTATACGTCTGAGAATGTGCCAAGCAACGGAACGGGGTATATGGGACAAACGTGAAGCACAGGGGGTCGTTTTTTATCTGGTTCGGGCCTCTCGCGGAGGAGATAATAACCCTACGTCCAGTGATTGCACTAGTGTGCGAAAGTGGGTTACAATGCGCTTGCTCGGGGGGCCCTGAACAACTCTAAGGACTCCCGTGAGCAAGCGAGATGTGTAAGTATATGCGTAGTACAGAAGGTCCAACCCTCAATCCATCGTGGGAGGGGGTATTTATAGGGAATTACAGGAGACAAATCATTTATTACAGGGGCGCGCTACTGTTGAAGACGTACGCAGTGCAGTGGCAGCGCCACCCACCGGGAACCATGCGACGTGGGTACAGAGAGCGCAGACCAAGGCGGCGCGGACCGTGGCGGCGCAGATCCCGGGCGTGCGATCTCTCGAACCCGCTGCGCATTTAATGCCACGTCGCCCTGTCGCGGGCCCCCGAGCTTGGCTTGTTCGGGGGCGTACTCGATGGGTAGCCTTGTGAGCCGGGCTGTCCGAAGGTCGGCTTTGCGTGCACCATCCGGGCAAGTGCATAGTCGGTTGGCGCCGGACTTTGATGGTCGTCTTGGTACAGTATATCCAATCCCGACTACTAGCCCCGAGGCAAAGGGGAAAGCCTTCTTGAGGCCTCCGCCTTAAGCCTCTAGACTTCTTAAAGAGGGATTGAGTCATGCGGCGAAGAGCTACATGACATCCGAAAGCGGCGCTTGCTTCGGGGACAGTCTCGCAGGCAAGAGCTATCGACATCCGGCGGCGCTTGCTCGGGACGAGTCGCCTCGCGGCGAAGAGCTATCGCGACATCCGGCGGCGCTTGCTCGGGGATGTGGTCTCGCGGCGAAGGGCTCTCGCGGCATCCGGCGGCGCTTGTTTCGGGGCAGTCTCGCAGCGAAGGGCTACTGCGGCATCCGAGCAGCGCTTGCTCGGGGACAAGTCGCCTCGCAGCGAAGAGCTACTGCGACATCCGAGCAACGCTTGCTCGGGGACAGGTGGTCTCGCAGCGAAGGGCTACTGCGGCATCCGAGCAGCGCTTGCTCGGGGACAAGTCTCGCAGCGAAGGGCTACTACAGCATCCGAGCAGCGCTTGCTCGGGGACAGGTCTCGCAGCGAAGAGCTACTGCGGCATCCGAGCAGCGCTTGCTCGGGGACAGGTCGTCTCGCAGCGAATAGCTACCGCGGCATCCGAGCAGCGCTTGCTCGGGAACAGATCTCGCAGCGAAGGGCTACTACGGCATCCGAGCAGCGCTTGCTCGGGATGTGTCTCGCAATCAAGAGCTATCTGCGGCATCCGAGGCGCTTAGCGGCGCTTGCTTTCGGGATGTGGTCTCGCGGCGAATAGCTATCGCGGCATTCGGCGGCGCTTGCTCGGGGCAGTCTCGCAGCGAAGGGCTACTACGGCATCCGGCGGCGCTTGCTCGGGACAGTCTCGCAATAAGAGCTACTGCAGATCCGGCGGCGCTTGCTTTCGGGAACAGTGGTCTCGCGGCGAAGAGCTACCATGAGATCCGAAAGCGCTTGCTCGGGATGTGGTCTCGCGGCGAAGGGCTACATGCATCTCGAAAGGCGCTTGCTTTCGGGACAGTCTCGCGCGAAGGGCTATTGCGACATCCGAAAGCGGCGCTTGCTCGGGACAAGTCTCGCAATAAGGGCTATCATGCGGCATCGGCATCCGAGCAGCGCTTGCTCGGGGATAGGTCTCGCAGCGAAGGGCTACTGCGGCATCCGAGCAGTGCTTGCTCGGGGACAGGTCGTCTCGCAGCGAATAGCTACCGCGGCATCCGAGCAGCGCTTGCTCGGGGACAGGTGGTCTCACAGCGAAGAGCTACCGCGGCATCCGAGCAGCGCTTGCTCGAGGACAAGTCTCGCAGCGAAGAACTACTGCGGCATCCGAGCAGCGCTTGCTCGGGGACAAGTCTCGCAGCGAAGAGCTACTGCGGCATCCAAGCAGCGCTTGCTCGGGGATAGGTGGTCTCGCAGCGAAGAGCTACTGCGGCATCCGATGCGGGGATCAAATGCACAGGGGAACTAGACATAGATCAGATGTCTAGGGAGAAGGCAACTAGCAGATTGCGAGCGGACTCGCACTGCCGCATCCCAAGCATGGGTCAGATGCTCGAGGAACTGACAGACGAGTCATGCTCGAAATGCCACATCCCGGACATGAACTTGACGTCCAGGGGAACTATCCAACAGGTCATGAGAGGACTCACGCCGCCGCGTTCGGGCGAGCCCTGAGAGTCCGAAAATGTTTTGAAGAAAGAAAAGATGCAACGAGCATACTCATTTACCTAGGAAGACCCGCACTTAAGCGCGAAACTTTACCCAGCGCGGAAGAGACTCGCGCCCGAGGGAGGGACGCGCACGGCGAGCCCCCGAGCAAAACGCGTGCTCGGGGGAAGGGACTCGCGCCCGAGCGGAGGACGTGCTCGGCGCGGGACATGGACAGCCCCCGAGCGAAACGCGTGCTCGGGGGAAGAGACTCGCGCCCGAGCGAAGGACGTGCTCAGCGCGGAACATGGACAGCCCCCGAGCGAAACGCGTGCTCGGGGGAAGAGACTCGCGCCCGAACGAAGGATGTGCTCAGCGCGGAACATGGTCTCGGTGTGGCCTTCCGGATCGGTCACACCGGCCAAGCCTTCGCCGGCGTAGCACACGTTGTCGTCCTCCACGTCGCCGAAGACGCAGAGATCTCGATTGACTTGAGAATTCGGCATCCTCAGGGATTCCTCGCGAAAGGACTCAGTCGATCCCCACGGACGGCACCAGCTGTCGACGATTCGAGACAGGGTCCCCCGCCGAGCTTACTTGTTGAATGAGGGATCAACTTAGGGCCCCTTTTCCGCAAGGGTTATATGTCTGAGAATGTGCCAAGCAACGGAACGGGGTATATGGGACAAACGTGAAGCACAGGGGTCGTTTTTTATCTGGTTCGGGCCTCTTGCGGAGGAGATAATAACCCTACGTCCAGTTATTGCACTAGTGTGCGAAAGTGGGTTACAATGCGCTTGCTCGGGGGGCCCTGAACGACTCTAAGGACTCCCGTGAGCAAGCGAGATGTGTAAGTATATGCGTAGTACAGAAGGTCCAACCCTTAATCCATCGTGGGAGGGGGTATTTATAGGGAATTACAGGAGACAAATCATTTATTACAGGCGCTCTTTCGTTGAAGACGACAGTCGCGATGGCGGCCGCTCGCCACGAACCATGCGACGTGGATGCAAAGCGCAGACCAAAGGCGGCGCGACCGTGGCAACAGATCCCGGGCGGCGATCTCGAGCCCATTAGCATTTAATGCCACGTCGCCCTGTCGCGGGCCCCTGAGCTTGGCTTGTTCGGGGACGTCCTCGATGGGTAGCCCTGTGAGCCGGGCTATCCGAAGGTCGGCTTTGCGTGCACCATCCGGGCAAGAGCATAGTCGGTTGGCGCCGGGTTTTGATGGTCGTCTTGGTACAGTATATCTAATCCCCGACAGATTTGTATACTAATACCAACCTAAAACTAAAATTTAGAATAAAAACAAAATAAAATTAGCAAATTAATTTCCGTACGAACTCTAAAGTAAAATCCCTAAATAACTTAAATTGAAATAAAAATAAAATTTAAAAAATACCAATTGGATTTGTATATGATTTCAACCTAAAACTATATTAAAAATTCATTGTCATATATGATCTAACAACACACAAATATAATTTAGAATCAAATAAACAAAAAATAGCTAATTTATTTTACACAAGATTCCAATTTAATTTACATATGAATTTCTAAACAAAATCCCAAAATAAATATAATCCAGCATAAAAATAAATAAACATTATCTATTGGATTTCTATATGAATTCAACAAATATAACTGAAATTTGAAATAAAAATAAAATAAAAAGAGAAAGGCCAAAGCCGAAGAGCTAAAAACTGTGGTGACGAGTGGTGTGCGTCTACATTGTTGAAGAAGTCAGTAGCAAAAGAAACTTAATGATAGGGAGGCCTTGATAGAGAGATGGAGCTTTGCATGGAAGACGAGTTACAGAGGATATATATATCCATTGGGTAGGTAGAAATTTACCATCGCTACTGAGGGACATGACATCACACATGATAGTGGGAAAATTCTTCATATTGTTAGATAACGACTAAAGTAAACATGCTAGCATCATAGAAGATGGGAGATCGCCGCGTTAGTGGGGAAGCAACATCGTTGAATTGGCAAATATTGAATAAGAGAAACGACCAATACGGGACAAGCGTAAATCAAGCATGTATAACATCTTGCATGTGCATATACATGCATGAATTCATTTGAATCAAAACAAGTTGCAAAAAACTTATAGTAGAGATGACACTACTCTATATAATAGACTTCGGGCCATTGGTGAGAGCATGATGGGTGTCCTCGGTTGATGTTGATGTCGTAACGTTCAGCATTCGGTAATAATTGAAGAAAAATAGAAGATAGTTATATGATAGAGTATTAGATTAAAAGTGTAGCAGTTGAGAGAGATCAATAAAAAATTATGCTTGCTATTGGCAGTTAAAGCAGAAAAGTTGTGGGTAATCAATAAGAGATATAAAATATATGGTTCTACGGGGCAGCTAACGTGTGAGGAAGATACGTTCAAAATAAGTCTTCCATGATGTATCAGTGTATACGTGAGCAATGTACTCTAATACCATGTAAAATAATAGATTTATTACTTAACATTAAATAGAGGTACATGTGTTGCATATATTTTGAAAAAAAAGTTACTAATGGAGAAAAAATAAAGAATATAGCTATATGATCTATACAAGATAAAGAGTTGTTACGTTTCTACGAACCTCCAACAACTTATTATTCTCAATTATTTTCTTTCACCAAAGCTTTTACTTTAATTACATTCCTTAAATTGAATTTTTAATCAAGCTTCCATCGTCTAATGTTTATGATGTCTTAAAAATTTGAAGAGTCCACAAAATGCATTAATATATTCTCAAGCATATAAGTTATATCATTTAATACCATAAATTATTAAAAAAATTAGCCATACAAATACGCAGGTTACCGTGCTAGTTAGAATATGTGTTGCGGCTTCTTCTGCTCCGACTTGCCCATCCTACTGACAATCGCGTAGTTCCATCGGTGCTGGACGTGCACCACGAGCGCGAGCGCGACGGCGGCGAGTGGTATCGCCGCGTCGCCAGCCTTGGAGAAGAAGCGCCCGTGGCTGGCGTTCACAAACTCCTGCTGGTTAGTGTACACGTCGACAGCCGACGGCCGCACGTAGTCGTACACATGCGGCAGCAGGCGCACGGCGGTAACGCCGACGTAGAAGCTCCCCTTTAGAGGCTTACAGTTGACGCGCCACACGGCATTGCCGATCACCTGCGGGAGCAGGAACAGGTCCTGCATCAGCCCGACATGCTGTTCGACGGTCATGGCCTGCTTGGTCAGCGCGAGGATGAGCATAAAGAGTCCCAAGTGCGCTCCGTAGTGGTACACGAACACCTTGGCGTCGCTAGGCACGCGCCCCGGCTCGAGCGGCGACCGAGCCAGCATGCGCACCCTCGACCGCCGCACCTTCTGGCCGAGGCGCAGCGTGAGGACGAACGCGCCGAGGCTGAGGATCTTCGCCGTCTGGTCCATGGTCTGGTACAGTCGGCTCATGTCGAGAGTGTAGGACGAAGCTGGGGAAGACGGCGGCTTGGCGACATCGGACAGTAAGGAGACCCTCGCCAGTAGTGCCTCGATGCCTGTGATCAGTGGCATGCTGTACCCGAGGGCTTGGACGCCGAGCATGACGAGGGAGACATACGGCGTGACGTCCGCGTGGGACTTGAAGTGGCGCAGCTGGCTGAGAGCCGCGGCGATGGCAGCAGACAGCACTACGATGCAAAGGACGCCATTGACGATTCCTCTCGAGAGCTCATCCGGCCATTGCTTCGGATAGAGGATTGGCAACGCATTAAGCTTCACTAGCCTAAAATGCAGAGGGTCGCCGGCGTTTCTAGTACTGGCTATGTTAACCTTTGCCGTCGAGCTGATGAACCAGTGCGTCGCTGTCGGTGGGTACTCTACTTTCACCTCGATGGAACAATCCATTCCTTCTTCGAGGTCTCTGCTCATCGACAAGTTTCTCCATGGGAGCCGGACATCCCGGCAGCCTATCAGGTACATCCGGCCGTCCTCTTGATTGTACACGCCCTCCAACGACATCACTGACACTGAGCTTGCAGCCCGAAGCGAACCAAAGATCGTGAGCTCGGCAGACACATTGAGCAGCAGCCGCCCCTCCGAGACAGGTTCTTTGCTGGGTATGCTTGATGCTGTGGAGGCACCCTTGGAGCGCGGCACGTAATGGCCGATGAACTGGCCGAGAGAGACGATCTCCAAGTGAAGGACTGGCCGCTCAATCCATTCCGGTGGGAACAGGCTTGGCACGGTCGTGAAGCGGAGAGTGAGCTTACCAGCGAGGTAGGACAGGCTCCTCCTGTCATCGCCAACGTCATCCCTCTTTGGATAGCTCAGCAAGGGCGACTTCGCGACGATCTTCCGGAAGTCAGACGGCGACGTGCTTCTCCTAAGAAACTCGCCGGCCCGCTTGGCCTTCGTGTAGCTGTATGCCAGTGTCAGTCCATAGTCAGAGGGGTACCAGAGCCGTGGAGGAGACATGCGCAGTTGGAACGACAGCGAGGACGAGCTCGCCGCCCCGCCCGTGGCATTGATGCTAGTTATCCGTCCCAACAAAATACTGCGGCGGGTGATTGAGAACGTCGTCGGGATGTACAAGCACACCCGAAAGTGGCACGCCTTGTTGCCCGAAGTGCCTCGGCATGCCACCATGCAGTCCTGCCCTGTCGATACATTCCACACGCCCTCGGCCAACAGCGTCTTCCCGCTCAGCGCCGTGCGCTGCGCCGCCGTGTACCAGTCCTCCCATGGAGACATGGCCCGGAACACGGCCGACAAAATCACGGTGCCGGCTGTGCCGGCCATGTCGTACCCCTGCTGCCGCTGGCACCGGACGTCCTGCATTACGATGCCAACTCCAGCAAGCACATCTGCGTTTGCAGCCCGGTCCATCTCGAACGGCCCGAGGCTTCGGCACGACGCGCCCGGCGCCGTCGAGTTGCACTGAGAGGTTGGGACCACGCCGATGAACCCATAAGCGAAGCGGATAAGGAAGTCGCACAGATAGCTGCTGTCATACCGCTCCCTTGCACGGTTGGCCACGACATCATCGGCGTCGCCCGAAGGGAGCGGACTGCACGCGCCGGCAACAAGCTCTTCGTGCCGGAACTGGTACATGCAGTTAGAGGTGAGCCCTGACACGAGCTGCACTGCGTCGAAGTAGGCGGCGTCCGATCCGTCGCTTGTGCTCTTCATCTCGCCGAGCACCGCTCGGGTTGTCAGTGTAAGCTCCTTCGGGTACCGTAGCACGAGCAGTATGTTATTGTCAGCCGTGACCAGCGGCTTAAAGCTGCTCCGGTCGGAGTTCTTGGCCCAATTCCACGGGTCAGCGCAGTCGGTGCTGCGCGTCGGGAGAACGGCGCTCCCGACCATACACAACACCCTCTCACCGTCGTCCTCGCCACTGGCCCTCGACCTTTCCGCGTAAACGCCTTCAAATATAATCTTGAGTTTGGTGCTGCCGGGCGAAAGCTTGAATTCCGGCGACACGACCGACACGTGCGGCCCGATCTCCGGTGCGGTGTTCTTCCGGGAAATGGTCAGGACGAGGACGCCGCTAACATTGACGGCTGTGCTTGCACGGTGCTCCTCGTCGACATGCGTTAGCATGAATGTTGCGAGGGGCAGGGGGTCCAGCAACCGGCGAGCGTCCTTCGGCACGTCGCTGCCGTCGAATGGCACCAGGGGCGCACGGCCGGCGTGCTGGCGCCAGTCGCCCTTCTCGAAGGATAGCTCACGCTTCACACGGCCGGGACGGTTGGCATCAAAAGTTAGTTCGGTGGCGGAGGAGAGCACGGACTGGCAATGGCGATTGACGTCAGCAAAGCGGAGGTAGTCATGTGTTTGCTCGTTTTGGTGTATTGGATCAAAAGGCAAGGAGGACAACGTGGTGCACAGATACAGCAAGAACACACCAAGAAACTGCATATTTGAGGCCATATCGCCGGCTCCTGCTTCTGCAAAAGAAGAAGATATCTGACGATTCCAGGCAAACAATCTAGGAGATTTGCACGGGGATGCACAAATATACAGAACTTTAGGGGAAAAGAGGGGATTTTAGGAACTGTGTGATTTGTGCTAAGTACAGAGTCTGTAGGTGATGCATATATGGTAATTTGGTTGACGAGAAATGACAGTCTCTGGCTGAAGCAAAACGGCAATGGAAAATTGCAATGCATTCACATGCCTCACATCAATAAAAAGTACAGGACAGAGTAAGTCACTTCTCATTTCCTAACTGGCACTGAGAAAAACCTGCACACTGTGGATTGTTCTTTTTCAAGAGAAATACGAGTAAACATGCATTAAAATTGTTCCGATTGAGAGTCTTTTTTGCACTTAGTTCTAGAGAGTGGCTTGGTTACTGACCTTAAGACAGACTTCTGGTTGCTCCCTTGGGTGTCCAAGAATTTAGCCAACTGATCACCAAGATAACTTCATACCGTACCACCTGGCTACAGTATAGTATTTCTGAAGAAAGCGATACTCAGATGGTCCCATCTCAGTCTTCATGCCGAGATTGAAGCAGCACCCGATCGATCACAAGCTCCACAATCTTCAAGTCAACACTGAACAAAACTAAAACCGATAAAATCCCAACCACGCGATATGCACCCACGTGCATAAGATGGAATCAAACTGCAACAAGAGCTGAAGAGCCTCCAAGCGTCCAGACTAGATCCCAAAAAACTAGAGTCGAACGTATGATTTGATTTCTTTTATCTAATGACTTGTGATCGGACTTCCGATTTTTTCATACCTCTGCAATATTTTTTTATTTGTGCAACATTTTTTTTCACCTAGGAACTTCAAAGATCACAGATCAATACTGTCGACGATTCGGGAACCAGTCCCCCGCCGAGCTTGTTGAATGAGGGATCAACCTAGGGCCTCTTTTCCGCGGAGGGTATAGCGTCCGAGGGCCTGCCGAACTAGGATCCAGATGGTCGGTACAACACAACGGTCAAGAGGATTTTTATCTGGTTCAGGCCTCTCACGGGGGGAGATAACAGCCCTACATCCAGCGGCTTCACTAATTCTTAAGGATGAGCTACAAGCGCTTGCAGGGGCGGAGCCTCCCTTCCTTCTCTACTTCTTACAGGTGTGTTCCTCCTCTCGGTTCTCTAAAGATAAAGTCCCCAGCACTCGCAATGGTTGAGTACCAGAGGGGGCCAGAGAGACTAAACACTACATGCGACGGGGTATTTATAGACGATTACAGCTTTACATCATTTATTACGGAGTGACGTGCCGCTATTGTTCCTAGACGTGGGTGAAACTGTTCCCTTGCTTTTCGCCATACCGCAGCGTGGGCGTAGTGGACTCAGATCGTGGCTGTACGGTCCTTCAAGCCGCCGAGTGATTAATGCCACGTCGCCTTCGTGGACCGTGCCCGGCTTTTTAGTTATGCCCGAGGTCCCTTCTTCAAACCTGGTCGTCGGCCGCGTCCCCCCGAGTAAGCATGCTCGAGGGAGAGCTTAACTGAGGACGGGGTAGGCCCGCAGATCGGCCCACCCGAGGATCTTCCTTGGGGACGCCGTCCAAGGGCAGCATGGTTGGCAGCTAATGGGCTACCGAGGCACGATGGTCGTTATGGGGGAATGCCCAATCCCCGACAGCTAGCCCCCGAGGCTTAGGGGGAGAAGTTGCTCGACGAGGCCTCCGCCTTAAGCCTCTAGACCTAAAGAAGGGATTGGGACCCCGCAGCGAAGAACTGCTGCGGCGTTCGAGCAACCTTTGCTCGGGAACAAGAATTTTGCAGCGAAGAGTTACTGCAGCATCCGAGCAACCCTGCCCGGGGACGAGGATTTTGCAGCGAAGAGCTACTGCAGCATCCGAACAATCTTGCTCGGGAACGAGGATCTTGCAGCGAAGAGCTACTGCAGCATCCGAGCAATTCTGCTCGGGGACGGGCGTGTTCTGGCGAGGCCGAGCGTGTCGCTCAATGTCCGGCCAAAATAGCACCTGGGAATGCAGGCGAAAGGTCACGACGGTTCCTTATCCGCGAAGCCTCGCGGGTACGGTTCTAACAGTTTTTTGGAAACCACGTCATTACAGGACAGTTTTGAAAACCGCACCGCCGTGCGTCAGTTCATGAACGGGCGGGGGTAGTTTTCGGTCCGTTCGGTTTCTCCGCCTATAAATACCAGGCGGGGACGATTCTGGAGACTTTCTTCCTCCGCGACTCGCAATCAAACTTCAAAGACTTCTAACCTTCACACTCCATCTTCCTCCTTGCGCCCTTTCTTCGAAGCTCCTTCATGGCGAAGTTCGGCCCCACCAAGATCACCGTGGAGAGGCTTCGGATGCTCGAGGACTTCGGGTATCTCGACGTGGGCACTTGGCGGATCCCCAGCGGCGAAGGAGCTCCGGTGCCGCACGACGATGAGATTGTCACGTGCGAGCTCTACACTGTCAACGGGCTTCGAATGCCCAAGAGTGAGTTTCTTGAATCCGTACTCGCGCAATGCGAGTGCGAGATCATCAACTTAAACCCTAATTCCATTCTTGTCTTGACCATCGTCTCACACCTTTGCGAGGGATTCGTGGGCACCCTACCCACGGCGAGTCTCTTTTTCCATTTCTACTCCTTGTTTCGCACCGGTGCGGCTTCTCCCACTGATTCTCTGTACTTCCGTTTGCGGGCCAACCGACCATACAAGTACCCATTCTTCTCTCTCAAAGACTCGGTGGCGGGTTGGGCCGAATCCTGGTTCTACCTGCGGAAGGCGGAGGGGAGCACTCTGCGCTATACTGGAGCGGTGGCGCCCAGCATCGAGACCTCACGCCCGCCCGTTGCAGCCGAGGAGGAGCGGGCCCTGATGGTGATCAGTGAGCTCACAAATATGGGGCTCACTGGTGGGGCGTCGTCATGACTTCTCAGAATGTGGTGTCCCCTCTGAGGAGGAGGGAGCACCCTTTCTTCAAGATCTCCGGGTGGGAAGACCTCACCCGAGAGGCTAACTCCGGTAAGTCTTATGGTCTTGAGCAATTTCTGCTTTGCATGCACCATTTATGCCCGTGCTGACTTCTTTTACTGATTGGCGATAGCCCCGGGCTTTGACTGGGTGGAAAAACGGGTTGGCGAGATGTTCGGCACCTCGAAGGGCAAGGAGCTCGAGCGCGGGCGGCAGGTTTCGAAGAACGTGCTCGAGCGGGGCGAAGTGGTAAGCTGCTTTATGATTCCTGCTCGGGGAAAGTATCCCGAGCTCTTCTGACGCCTTTTTGCTTTCGGCAGGAGACGGTCGCCCTTGAAGCGGCAGTGGCCGACCTTAGGCCCTTGGCGGGCGGCAAGGGAGTACTTGTCCCAGCCGCCAAGGCCAAGAATACGGGGGTCAAGAGACGAGCTCCGCCACCAGATCTACTCGGCTGACGAAGAGGCGGGCGAGCTCGACCAAGAATTCTGCATTGCAGCACCTGGAGTTTGCCGACCGGAAGGAGGTAAGCCGCCTAAATGCCTGGATGGAGAGTTACGGCCGGGAAAGCTTGGAGCTGCTCGCGGAGGAGGCGAGATTGACCGAGGAAATGGTGCAGGCCGAGCAAAAGGCGCTGAGGGAGGAGCTTGCCAAGCTTAAAGCTAAGCTCGAGCAGGTTACTGCGGCCCGACGGGCTGCGGAGCCCGAGGGCGCGGGGGACGAGGATGAGGACGAGTTGCCCCTCATAACGAGGCGCGGGCGCTGGAAGGAGACGCCGAGGCGCATCGACTGAGGAAGGTCGACCCTCCCGGCGAGATCGCCCTCCATGGGAAGGAAGTGAACTTCGAAGGCGGCGGCAAGACCCGCCGGGAATGACAACGTGGGGCTTGCTGAAAATAGCTTCTGAACTCTGCTTTTTTTCTTTCTCTTGTTCTTTGTTTCGCTTGCCCTCCATCCGAGCCAACCCCACTCTATCGACGTGGGCATGATAACTCCTAGGGCCTTTCCAGATTGTGGCAACATAGCTAACGAAATCCTTGGTCGTGTCGTAGAGAGGGAGCTCGCCCTCATTGCCGACCAGGTGGCGAGCGAGGCCGTCGAGCTGGCGGTGGCGAACGAGCTCGCCGATGATGCCGGCCAAGGCACCAAGGAACTTCCCGCTCTGGAGGGACCAGCCCCCCAGGGCGCACTCCTGGCGCTCCCGGGCACGGAGGGTGTACAGGGAGGGGAGGAGGCTGGTGTCGCGGTCTTGGGCGAAAATATTGCCCAAGGAAGCGCGAGATCTTCGGGCGCATCACCTGTCGGGCACAAGGGCGAGAAGCCCCCGAGCGGACAACATGCTTGGGATGAGACTGTGCCCGCCCCGAGCGAACCGCGTGCCCGGGCAGACGCCATGCCGTCCCCGAGCGAACAGTATGCCCGGGCGGACAGCGACATGACTCCAAGCGGGCCAGCCGCTCTGGAGGGAGGCGCGACGTCCTCGAGCGGACCACATGCCTGGGGGGATGATGCATCGTCCTCGAGCGACCTGGCCTCTTGGAAGGACCCTGAGGGTATCCCGGTCGAGATCTTTGATTGGGCAGAAAGCCGGGGCTCCGCGCCGACGTCGCCCGATAGGAGACTTGCGGCTCTTCGGGGGAACGATATCCCCAAGACCTTCCGGGGCAACCTCTGCATGCGCCTTGGTCAGGTAAGCATGATTTCTTTCCTTGTCGGTGGTTTCTTCTTTCCGCGCCTTGCGGGAGGATGCCTGAGGTCTCTTTTCTTCTTGTTTTGTTTGCTTGCAGGTTCTTCAAAAGACCATGGAGGACTTTGCCTCCTCGACAGTTCCTCCCGAGATCGTGGCCAAAAAGAACGCTGAATACGATGCCCGGATAACCAAGCTCAAGCGACGAATAGGCGAACTTAAGGCCCGGGACAAGCTGATCTTGGAGAGGTGCCACTAGGCTGAGAAGAATATCCGCCAGACCGAGGAAGACGCCACCGAGAAAAAGGGGAAAATTCGTGAGCTCGAGCTAGAGCTCGAGCAAGAAAAACAACACTCCAAAGTCCTCGAGGCGAAGGTGGCGGAGTTAGGCCGGGCTGCGCGGGAGGCTACCGACCTTGTTGATCAAGGCAAGGAGGAGACAGAGCAACTGCGCCAGGAAGCCCGCGAAGGACGGGAAGCCCGACGGAAGGTGATCGACCTCGAGGCCAAGATTGACGAGCTGAGGCAGAAGCTCTCCACGGCGCTTAGAGGAACAAAGCCCGGCGCGTAGAGGATTTTTTCTTTTCTTTCTTCTCTTTTTTGATGACTTTTGATGCCAATGAAGCATATTCCCCCCAAGGGCTTTGTCTTCTGCGTTGTTGCTTTTGGATTCTTCTGGTTATTACCTGCAAAAAACAAACATGAGGCATATAACGAGAGATAGGCAGATAGGAGTATAAGTTAGAACGAAGCACGGGCGACACAAGCCCGAAAGGTAGCCTAAGCAAAAAAGCTCGACATGGGTGATATATACCCGAAAAGGAGACAAAATACGATCTCGAGCTAGAATGAGGCACTTAGCGATGTTTTTATTTTTGAAAAAGCGCTAGTGCGGTAGCTCGCTCCTACCAAGCCCCCGCTGCGAATGAAGGTCGTGCACCTAGGTTGCGAGCACGAGCTCGTTCGCAGGAGAGTTAGGAAAATGCGCGTTGCTCCCCCGACCTAGTCACCAACTTCTCTGAGTTGCGAGCATAGGCCAGGTCAGGAAAGGAGAACATGCGAGGCCTCGACTTCCTCAGCGCCTAGGACACATACCCCTGATTTGCGAGCATGGTCGCAGGCGAGGAGGGAAGCGCGGTTGACCGACAAAGTGCGCGATGACCAAACACGCGCAAATCGAGCTAAAACACCGGACCGGCCGAAAGGGTGTCCGTATGCGACCGAAATCATGCAGCGTAGAACTACTCCGGATCATAGTCAGCTTATATGGACTGAAGCCTCTAGCGGCGGGTTTTAGTGACTGGGCGTTGGTCGTGGTACCTTGTACGCTCGCGCGCGAGCCAGCCCGACTTTAGGATAAAGACGCTTGGAGCGAACGTTCCTGCCCGACGCGCTCGTCCCATCACAAAGATCGTGAGGAAAAGTATGCCCTTGTGCGAGACCGAGTCGACTTATCAACAGGCAGTGACCTTGAAAGCATTCACAAAATCTTGGAGGTAATGGACTTCGCGTGGGCAAGGGAACCAAATTTTTTCTTTCTAAAGAGAAAAGAAAACCGCGAGTCTAGCGCGAGATACAAAAGCGAGTTTGGGTTTATACAATGAACTTGCGCAGCTGGTCGATGTTCTAAGAGCTCGCGAGCACTCGATCGTCTTCCATCGCCAGGCGGACAGCCCCTAAGCGTGTCACCGAGACGACCGTAAATGGACCTTCCCACCTGAGGGAGAGCTTGTTGGTCTTCGACGTGTCCTGAATTCGACGTAGGATGAGGTCGCCAACTTGCAAGGTCCTGGGCCGAATCGACTTAGCCGCATGTCGACGAAGAGCTTGCAGGTAGACGGTGGATCACAGCAACGCCCTTTCACACGCCTCCTCAGCGAGGTCGAGGTCGAGGAGACGCTCGAGCCCTTGGTCGACGCTATCAACCAGTTGCACTTTTTGGGATCCCAGCAGAATCTCGGCGGGTAGGATGGCCTCGGCACCGTAGACGAGCTGGAAAGGCGTTTCGCCCGTAGCTCGGCTCGCTGTGGTGTGGACAGACCAGAGGACGGAAGGAAGCTCATCCACCCATGACCTGCCATGCTGGGCGAGGTCTTTGAAGACCCTCTTCTTGATCCCCTGAAGGATTTCGCCATTTGCTCGCTTGGCTGCCCCATTACTCTGTGGATGAGCTATAGAGGCGAAGCAGACCTTTGTCCCGATGTCTTCGCAGTAGGCCTGGAACAACTCACTAGTGAACTGAGTGTCGTTATCCGTAATGAGGCGATTGGGGACTCCAAAATGCGTCACCACGTTGCTGCGGAAAAACCTCCTGGCTGCTTGAGCCGAAATGGTTGATATAGGCTCGGCCTCGATCCACTTAGAGAAAGTGTCGACGGCCACGAACAAGAATTTATAACCCCTTCGACCACGGGGGAAAGGCCCAAGGATGTCGATCCCCCAGGTCAAGAACGGCCATGAGAGCGGGATAGTTTGAAGCGCGTACGCCGGCTGGTGTGCCTTGCGGGCATGAATGCCAAGATTAACTTGACAGCCCAATCCTTTGGAGCCACAATTTCCCAGCCTGAAGCAGGTGCTCCTGCTTTCCCTGAGCACCATCTCCACACGGACCTGAAGACCGAATATCCCATGGAGGAGGAGGATTTCGTTAGGGATGAGCTAAAAGTATTCCAGAAGAATAAAGAAAGGTCCCAGGAGGACGATATAAATGATTTATATGGAGACATGGAGTAGTCTCCCAGTTTTTCCTTTTGAGTTGATGTCGTATTATCCTTTGGAGTCTCCTTAAGAGCCTCATTTATCAGTTTAGTCTTTGTGTTCCTGAATGAACAATGGTCTACGCTCCTGTTGAGCGATTATCAGTCAAATTTAATAAAGTTTGATTTTCCCAGGATATTAATTTAATTATGCTATGTTTGTTCTATATTATTTGTTCCTGATGCAACAATTGTTTGATTGATAAATCATATTTCTAATATAGAACAAAGTATAATCCGATAACAGAGGAGAAAATCTGTCTAGAAGACAGTTATGCCACACTAATTGAATTGGAATTATTATGACTATCACCAGAAGCGATACTCTCATAGTTGACACTAGAAGAATGCTATATTATACCCTGAGCCCAGTCGTACTCTTTTTAAGTTTTAAAAACATTGGTCTGAATCGTTTCCTTACGAAGACAAAGAATGAGAATGGTACAGAATACCTAATCATGACTAAGTTTAATGGGTGTAATTAACGTGTGGTTAAAAAGATTCATTCATTCTCCTCCGGGTTATATTATGTTATGCATATATAAAACCTGAAGTTTGTGTTGCAATAAAAACCGAGGAATATTAAGATCTAGCAGATCGACTGGGTTATCTTGAGTTGAATATTATGAGAAGTATAATTATAATTCTGCTGGCCATAGCATAAAGATTTTTTTCTAGAGCCGAAGTTTTCTTATGCCCTGGTTGTGCTAAAGAAAAGCTCATCCTTAGATCTTCTTACCTAAAAAGTTAGAGAGGAATCACTGAATTTCCTGGAGAAAATTCAAAGTGATATCTGTGGACCTGTTCAACCCCTGTCGGGCCCCTTCTAAGAAATTTTATGATATTGATAGATGTTTCTACTAGATGGTCCTATGTTAGACTCTTATCTACTAGGAACCATACTTTTACCAAAATTAATTGTCCAAATTATTAAAGTTAAAAGCCTACTTTCCAGAAGAAAGGATCAAGTCCATTTTGAATAGGTAATGCTGGCGAGTTTATCTCAAAGCATTTAATGATTATTATAAGGCTTCGAAAATTAATGTAGAGCATCTTGTACCTAATGTCCACACTTATAATGGCCCTGCAGAGTCATTATATTAAAAGAACAAAACTTATCATATTGCTTGGCCGCTCTTGCAGAACAATTGGCTTCCCACCAGTTGTTGGGGCCACGCAGTGCTATATACTGCGGTAATAATTCAACTCAGACCAACTGCATATTATGAAATTTCCCCATTGCAGATAGTGCGTGGAAAAGAATTAAGTATTTCCCATCTGCGAAAATCTGGCTGTGCTTTATACATGCCAATCTCTCCACCACAGCGTACAACCATAGGACCTCACCAGAAGTTGAGGATCTATGTAGGTTATGAATCTTTGTCATGTGTTAAAATACCTAGAGCCTATGACAGGGGATCTGTACACGGCTCGGTACGCTGATCATACTAAGGACATTTTTTCGGCATTAGGGGGGATATGTACCACATTAGAGAATGCCGGGTCCTTAGATCCACGCACTGGAAAGATCGAACTTGAAGTTCAAAGGATAATGAATCTGCAATAAATAAGTTAATAATCTGCCAAATACCTTCACTGGTCATAAGGGAGTAAAAGATCTCATTTACATGAAGTATATACACCTTAAAGAGTGGAGATACCTTAGAAGGATATTGAACCTACTCTTAACCCTCATGATAAGAAGAGGGGGAGGCCTCCAGGTGTACGGGACTCAATTCATGAGACGTCCCGCAAGTAGAGAACCGAACAAATGAGAACACTACCCATAACAAGGAAGAAGCTCAACTCGATGTTGAGAAAATCCTGAAGTGAGCCATCCCGAGATGGTAACATCCTCAAGTGATTCATCACGAAGATGATAACCCAGCATATATTTGCGCGCACAATTCCACGCTAGGAAGTCGGAACACCCAGACTCCGTCGTTGTGGGAAATCACGAGGAGCTGGAAGAAATTTATATAGATATATCCCCAAAGTGATGCAGGAGAAATAAATAAAAGAAAGACTACAATTGTCGACCTATATTTGCCTTTAAAATTGCTAAAAACTGGATCCAGATCCAAAGTCCATGGCAGAGTGCTAGAAGCGCTCAGATAGGGTCAAACAAAAGAAGTAATTGAGGCAGCGCTCGCTTAATAAGAGGAAAATTTCTGGTCTTGCTGACTGAATATTTCCTAAAGTGATTCCCTGCAGGATCAAATGGGTTTTTCATCCAGAAGAGAAATGAAAATACCCAGGTGGTAAGATATAAAAAGCGAGGCTTGTAACACAAGAGTTCACGCAGAGACCCGGTATCGATTACGATGAAACCTATTCTCCTGTGTTGAGTGGAATAACGTTCCGATATCTAATATCAATGGCAGCTGGCTTAAATTTAAAAATGCAGTTGATGGATGCGGTGACCGCATATTTATATGGGTCATTGGATTCGGACATTTATATGAAAGTCCCTGAAGGAGTAAAAGTCCCGGATCCTAATAATCGCAACATGTATAGCGTCAAATTGCAGAGATCGCTATACGGATTAAAATAGTCGGGAAGAATGTGGTATAACCGGCTTAGTGAGTTCCTCCTGAAGAAGGGATACTCTAATAATGATGATTGTCCCTGTGTGTTCATAAAGAAATCCCAGAATGGATTCGGTATTATCTCAGTATATGTCGATGATCTGAACATCATCGGAACCATAGAGGAGATAAAGGAAGCAAGTGCTTACCTCACGACGGAGTTTGAGATGAAAGATTTGGGTAAAACCAAATTTTGCTTAGGCCTGCAGCTAGAGCATTTACCAGAAGAAATTCTTATTCACCAGTCTTCCTATACCCGGAAGGTATTGGAGAGGTTTAATATGGATAAATCACATCCCTTGAAAACCCCCATGGTCATAAGATCCCTTGAAGTGGATAAAGACCTTTTTCAGACCGAGGATGGAAGATGAGGAAGTCTTAGGACCTGAAGTCCCATATTTAAGTGCTATTGGAGCACTCATGTACCTTGCGAACTGCACAAGGCCTGATATTACATTCGCAGTGAATTTGCTAGTAAGAAATAGTTCAGCTCTAACCAGAAGACATTGGGCTGGTGTAAAGACTGTACTCAGATATCTCTAAGGTACTTAAGATATTGGGTTGTTTTTCTAGAAGAACCAAGACTTGACCATGATGGAATATACGGATGCTGGCTATCTGTCTGATCCCCACAGTGCCAAATCTCAGACTGGTTTTGTGTTTCTCTGCGGTGGTACAGCCGTTTCCTTGCGGTCTTGTAAATAGACCCTGGTAGCAACTTCTACCAACCACTCAGAGATTATAGCCCTGTATGAAGCCTCACGTGAATGTGTTTGGCTGCGACGTGTGATTAGTCATATCCAGAAGTCATGTGGTCTAACACCGTCGATACCCCCACAATTATATATGAAGATAATTCTGCTTGTGTTACACAAATGCAATTGGGTTATATAAAGAGTAACATCACGAAGCATATTGTTCCTAAATTATTCTATCCTCACGAACTCCAGAAGAGTGGTGAGATAAAAATCTTACAAACTAAGTCATGTGAAAATTTTGTAGATTTATTCACTAAGTCCTTGCCTAAATCCATATTTCAAAGATATGTTAAAGGCATTGGAATGAAAAGACTTAGAGAGATGCAAAACTCAGGGGGAGGAAACCCTTGAACCATAACCCTTATTGCATTCCTGAAGATCGTAATAAAACCCTGAAGGTTATAAGTTGTACTCTTTTTCCCTTTGTGAGTTTTCCTGAAGTTTTCTCACATAAAGGTTTTTAATTAGGCAACTAGTGCAACATAGCATGTGAGTGCGATGTACTCTTTTCTCCATCTCCTTTTTTCCATTGGGTTTTTGAGTGGAGTTTTTAACGAGATATATGCATTACGTGGTATTCGACCAAGGGGGAGTGTTGTGAGATAAGGAAACCTAAACTAAATATGGTTAGGACTCTATCTCTTTCTAATGTGGTCGAATCCGAACTCTCTCTTACACCGCTATATATTAGGTGCCCCCTCATTGTAAACGACGGAATCAATAAAGCGAGAGAGAATTCCACCCCTACATTGTGTGTCTATTGTTCTTGCTCTCGTGATTGTATCTACTATTGGTGATTGTTCGTTGGCGTTCTTCGACGTTTTACAACAAAAGAGACCCCTTATCTCCTATTTATAACCTACAGCTAGGATTTAGGCCAAGGGGCTATCGTGGGTCTTCATGGCCCACGTGGTTTGCCAACACTTGGTTCTAGAGAGTGGCTTGGTTACTGACCTTAAGACAGACTTCTGGTTGCTCCCTTGGGTTGGGTGTCCAAGAATTTAGCCAACTAATCATCAAGATAACTTCATACCGTACCACCCGCTCTGATATAGTATTTACGAGAAAGCGATACTCGATGATCCCATCTCGCCTTCATGCCGAGATTGAAGCAATGCCCGATCGATCACAACCTCCACAATCTTCAAGTCAACACTGAATATATATATACCATATATTAAAGTGCTGAGAATTGCCGAGCGCTTCGGCCCGCTGCATCGCCTCGGTCGAGCCTCGCTTTCTCCAAATACGATTGGGAGATCACGGTTGATGATGCATCATTGTTTCGCGATTTGCTCGTGCCGCGGTCCGCTGCCGTTCCGTCCGCGCCGAGGACGGACTCGGGACTGTGGTGTTTCGCGCTTATTGAAAGACCGACGGTTCGTAACGCGCCACCGCTTCATGTTTTCCGGTTCCGTGTCTTTGCTAGCCTCATTTATTGCCGCTGTGTTCGTGGTCGGCCATCCGCCTGCCCAGAGCCCTCGCGCACTCCGCCTCCGCCATCGTGGTCCCGTCCCGAGGTCAGGCTCCTTCTCGCTTGCTCCATATACTTTTCTCCTCGGTGCATAGTAACGCCGCCACCGTGAAGAGCAAATTTCGCCACTGCTTTATGCGTGCTTTCTTTTGGTTCTTCTTGTTTCTTCGCTGGGGACCAATCGGTCCGCTTCTGATTTCGCCACGGCCGGTTCTCCCTAATGTGGACCGTATTGGTTTAGACCTTATGCTCACTGGTTGTGCTTCTTCCGCCGCTTTTGTTGCGATAGAATAGATAGATAGCTAGATAATAAAGCGAGGCTAAACTAGTGTCGGGTTCATCCGCCCAATCCATCATTTACTAATTTGCATTTGGTCGCTTCCGCTTGCTTTTGTTTCTCTATCGCTTGGTGATTGGGACTTGAGCATTGTTTTTGTTTCTCTATGCACTTAGTGATTGCGACTTAAGCCATTTTGTTTGTCTATGCGTTTAGTGATTGCGGCTTAAGCCATTTTTTTCTCTATGCGCTTGCTAATTGGGACTTAAACCGTGATGCACAGTGGGAAATAGCTTGGTCTAGCCCAGAACACTGCTTCGATTGTTCCCCGTTGGGGCTTAGATTATTAGCCGTCTTGGCGTCGATTTCTCCCCATCCTGGCTTAGATTGTGTTCCCCATTCCGGATTAGCCCTAGATTACGTCCAGTTCTGGTGCTTTGATTCCTTCTGTTCTTCTTGTTCAGTCGATTTTTGCGTCATGGTTGCTTCCTTCTACAATTTACTATTGGGTTACCCGATTGCTTCCTTCTACACTTTACGATTGGGTTATCGCTTGTTCTATATTTTCCCGCCTCTTCTTGATTTTTTGCCCGGTCGCTTCGCTTTGTTTCACCTGTTCCCCATTCGGGCTTACCTGATAGATGGCGTTCGGTTCTGATGCCTCGATTCCCTGTGTGCCTGTTGTTCTGGTCAATTTGTGCTATTCCCTGATTCCTTGCCTCTACGCTTCGCGGTAGGACTATCGTTTGTTCTGAGTTCTTCCTGGCCTCTTCTTGATTTTTTCCGCTAGCTGCTCATTTGGTTCTGCCTTGTTCAGCCGGTTCAGCGCCATTGGGTTACATTTTTTGTTAGGCTTTTTTCTTGGTTATTCATTCGGTTCTGTGTATTGATTCGGTTCTGCCGTGTACGTTGGATTATCATTTTTTGCTAGGCTTTCGCAATTTGGTTATTCGGTGTTTTGCATCCCTGATCGTGGCTACCTGTTAGTTTCTGGTATTTTTTGTGGTTTGTGGTCCTATCGCACCTATCAGTTCTACGTCTCCTACTCTTTGCCGCCCCGCTGCCTACCCGTCCGTACTTACGGTTTGCATTGTTTTTCCCTTCATCTTCTTTATCATTGTTTTATATCTGTGTTGTCGCTTTCGTGTGTGTAGGGATGATTGCGCTCTTTGGTTTTTTTGCTCCCCTGTGATGCACCATTTCTCCTGTGCTTCGTTCCGCTGCTTCGTCCTTTATTCCGCTATCGTCGTCCGATCACCAAATTTATGCCCGCACTCGCTCAGCTTGCTTCCATACCGCTTTTGTGCTTTCTCTGTTCTATTATTGTTTAATCCTTCTTTATTCTTGTTATCGCTTTTTAAAATGTGAGCGGCTCGTGGCTTCGCGTTGGTCGCCGATTCCGTTCTTTCTATGCGATCGGTGTGCTTCGCTTGGTCATTCGGTGGCACACGTCGCGACCTTCGTGATCCGTTGTCGCTATTCTAGAGTAATATTCAATGCTTTCTCTGCTACCCATTGTATTCGCTTGTCTCAGATCTATTTTTGTTTTGGATTCTATGTCACGCTTCTATTTTTATTGATGGTTTTATTGTTTTCGTGCGACTTCATTGTTTTTCCTGGCCAGGCTCGGACATTTGTCATCGCGCAGAGCCCAGTGTCCGTTCCTATAATCTGAAGGTATGTTTAGAGACTACACATATATTCTTCCGTGTGTTTGCCTAAAAACTGTATGCACGCCGCGTTGTGTTCGGTGAATGTGTTTGCCTAGAGAATACATGTGCATTCTTTCGTGTGATTGCCTAAAGACATATTCTGTAGGTAAAGAACATCTGATATATATATATAAGGCTCACGAGGAATATATCCTATGAAATGTATCACAAAGAATATGTCTTTACACTGTAGCGTGCGTCCCGTGCAGTCATACTGTATCCTTAGATGCAAAGACACATATAGATCCGACATACCAATAACAAATACCTGAGAAATACAGAAAAAACACTTAGAAATGAACAAGCCTGAGCAAAACTTCCCATACCGCGTGTATACTATATACACGATCAATTGAGCTACAAATAGGACAACTTTTTTACATTACTCACACTGAACACATGTCTGTATTTTACCTCTCCATACTTATATCACAGATTCAACACTAAAATCACACTACTTTAAACGATATGTCCATATCGATAGATCGTCTTCGCAACGGCGCAGCGTAGCGCGCTGTTCAGGCTAGTAAAACTAAAACCGATAAAATCCCAACCGCGCGATATGCACCCACGTGCAAAAGATGGAATCAAACTGCAACAAGAGCTGAAGAGCCAAGAGCCTCCAAGCGTCCGGACTAGAACCGAAAAAACTAGAGTCGAACATATGATTTGATTTCTTTTACCTAATGACTTGTGATCGTACATCCGATTTTTTCGTTGCTGGTAATATTTTTTTTTTCATTCGTGCAATATTTTTTCCCATACGTGCAATATTTTCCTTGATAACAGCAGAAATGTCGATCCGGATCGCCGTAATATTTTTTCTCATACGTGCAACATTCACTACACCATGACACAATTTCAACAACAGTCTATCTGTCGGCAAAAACCATATATTGCGACGTATTATCTGTCGGCAAAAGTTTTCCGACGAAAAACACTGTCATAGAAGTCCCGCGGCAAAAACATTTCCGACAGATATATTTTTACCGGCGATGATCCGACGTTATTATAGTACATTTACCGGCGGATATATCTTTTCCGGACAGATATACTTTTGCCGAAGCAGATCGTCCGAGGGTATACTTTTGCCGACGCATCGTCCGAGGATATATACTTTTACCGACAGAATTTGAAAATGCCAACAGATCGTCCGACACCACAGTAGAAATAACTCAATTAATGCATTTCTTAAATAGAAAACAATGATAAAACATTATTGTGCAGAATATTATAAATCCAACTAATAATTAATTCATATTTTCACCACATCACAGTAGAAATAACTCAATTAATGCATCCATTCAACAGAACAACTGCCATCAAAATACATCCATTCAATTCGTAATCTAATTCATTCAACTAGAATATACAAATTTGTCCAAAAGCCCAAAGTTCTTACATTTAACAATCAATCCTTTACAAAATTCAACCCTGTTGCATCTTGAAATCTAGAGTCAACTTGTCTTCCACCCATATGAGGTGTCAAGTACATACAAAATGATCACTTAACATACATATATATATATATATATATATATATAGGTAATACTAACTTTCTCGGTCCTTGCGATTCTGCCTGAAAAAGAAAACACTTCGAAATTAGTTCATATGATTTTGTTTTTGGACAACATTTAATACTTGAACAATTATCACATGAAAGCAGAGACAAAGTATGTAAATAAGGCTCAAGTGTACGTGCGGGTGAGGCCAAGAACGCTTAAAGCTCAAGGCTAGCTATCCATCCATCATCAAAACATCCGACACACGATATATATGGCAGCAAGCTCCACCAAGACACTGCATGCATCATAAAACACACACACACACCGCATGCATGTAGTATATATATCATGGAATGGAATCATGGATGCTGTGACGAAGGGTAAATGAATATTCATTTCTTTAGGCGGTCATGATATATACTGATCAAGCTCTAGTCAAGACGAAGGTTGAGCTCAAATGCGACTTCAAAGCTAATCTAATAAACAGGTTGTAGAATCATTAGAGCCACTCAATAGACCATGTTATAAGATATCCTAGTAGACTACATTGGGTCAAACAGCCACAAAAACTTCATGATGCAAATTTCTAACTATAGAAACTAAATTATCAAACTTTAACAATTTAATCAATATTAAGCCCACTTGCTTCAATGAAGTTTGTTGAGTTCAACATTAGGAATGAGGTAAACCATTCACGACCTCAAAAGTATGTAACTTCATTTTTCAATGTCAAGATGCATGAATGACACTCAACAGCTTGAAGTGCATGTAGTATAGCTCAACAAATACACCGCATACAAAAAATCAAGTTAGTAAGTTGTATACACGGCATATACTTAGTCGGGCACCTTTGTCTTGTATGCACTGCTAACTTTTACGTGATATATCCATGATATTCTAAAGGATTTGCCAAAATAAATGTTGAGCATGAATAATGTTTGACATATTGTGCCTAAATTGATTTCAATATTTTGTAAAATTAAATATCACAATTAAATTCATGTCAGCAAAGACTCGACAAACAAATAGTCATTGAAGTATATGGCAACTTATGAGCTCTTCGTCTTCATTATCCAAACATATCATACCGTATAACTTCAAATAGTTAATAATTATTTTGTGTTAGATCAACAAATTGGACATTCAAGAGAAATTATTTGTTTGAATGTAAAAGTAGCATTAACTTGAACCAACATTACCGTAAAAGACATCTGAACTTATCATGAATTAATCTCACTCAGCAGAAGCACCACATACCAAATCATCAGTTCATAGTACATGCACTTCAATTCTAACAGGGATGGTATCTCTATAGGGGCTTCCTGAACAATATTGTCACCTTTTGGCTTCTTTTTTTCCTTTGATGGATCTGCATTGAATACCCTAGGACTGATTTTCTTGGATAAAATTTGTGCGCGGACATAATCTTGGCGGTCCGATAAAAATGGACTGTGACCATGATTATAGTAAGCTTTCATGAATCGGGCTTTTGTAACAATTCAAAGCTTAATTACTTATACCGCTCCGTAATCTAATGCAATTTTCTCTGTCTTTGCCATTGAGCCAAATGTTTCAACTCGAGGATCAACTTGTCGGTCCATAAGATATTACAAAGACAAGGAAAAACCAGAACTAGTGAATGACCAAATCATGATTATAGTAGATGAACTATATGTCCTGAATTCTAATGCAATGTGAACTTACAAAGAACTTCTTGCATCAAATCGCCAGCCTCGTCAATCTGTCCTCGCTCTTCTTTGATTTTTGCAAGGCTTTTGATCAATCTTGCTCTCTCTATCTCAACATTTATCTAGAATGCGTGCAAAACAGTGACATTACACACATGAAAGCCAACAAATGTTACATTAGTAAACAATAATCAAGTAGCCATGCTTTATCGAAATTTAGCACAAATCTGCTCATGTTTTCGAAGTAGTAAAACAAATAGCATTTAATCGTAGCCGACTAAACTATTGGACCAAATATCATACCGAAGAATATTAATTGGCACTAAAAATTAAAATTGTAAAAGAGCACCTTTATCATTATATATGATCACAAGTTGCAGGGGAAAAATGTGTTCTTTATTGTAAACACAAGTGAAACCACAAGAAGAAATTTCTCTATTCAGCTCACATTTGATGAGTCTTAGTGCCTTTGCAATATATTCTCCCGCAATGCTAAAGTTAGATCATGTGAACAACAAATAAGCCTCATTAAATAAAGATAAGTGAGTCACGGTTTATCTTTGGCATGGCATCAAACATGGCATTAGTTCATGTCAGTTACTAAATTGACATGAACAAGTATCACCGCATCGATTGTAGATTGTACCGATATAGCTGAACTGCAATGCCGGAAAACATCCATTCCATAACCATAATCGAAGAAACAATGTAATCATTGGAAAACCAAGAAACAAAGAAGGCGCCCTGTCTCGAAAAAATGGGAAAAAGAAGGATAATGAACATGACTTGAAATTCCTAGCTAGTAAGGATATCCATATCTATACATAATTCTCCACGACCATAAAAGTCAAGTAACTTTCCTTCGCGCAGTGCGGATGAAAAGCATGTGTCAAATTATAGATAGGTATGCTCAAAAGATGGTCGAACACGTAATCCATCCAAACAATATTGTAGTAAAACATTCTCATTCTAAATTCGCTAAAAATCTTGACCTTGCAATTTGCATAGGAAGGATTTTAATTTCAGACCACCATCATCGCAACCTTTTACTTGAAATGAACATTTGAGGCAAGGTGTTTTCACTACGTGGATGGGAATGTTGATCAGATAAATCATAAAAATGATTGGAGCTACAAGAACCTATGAAAATTAAAGTTGCATGGTTCCAACATGCACGGAATTGTGAAACATGCTTTTGCAACATTTGTATCTTTAAACTTATTGGTCGGGTATTATTACTAATGTAGCAAAAGGTACAAAGATTCTTACTATTTGTTAGAACATACCTAACTTGCTCACACGAAGATTCCTATTCACAATAAAGTAAAACTCAAGTAACCTAGGCATGAATATTTGGAAACATTTTCTCGCAAAAGGGTCATAGCGAAATCATCTAACAGCTTGTGATGTAGCCCACAAGATAAAATGACAATTAAGTTAATGCAAAACTTCCTTCAAAGATTAGAACCAATCAAGTATCACACGTACCAAAATTCATAGGAATCAGAATGTCGGCTTGAACAATGGCAATAAAGCCACGGCAAAAACCTTAAAGCCCAAATGTTATTGAATTCACAGTTAATCGGTGACAATATCAAGAATCGAAGTAGAGAACACGAGAGTAGAAGTACCTGTTAGCTTAGCCCACACAAGATCACCGGATCAAGACCTTGGTAGTCATGAAAGTCGACGTAAAGCGCAAGCAACTCATCATATCCCTCTTATCCAGATTGGAAATACCAAATTTCAGGTTCAGGCACTTCATTTCTTCAGATGAAATGGAAAATTTTATTCTTTCATCAGCAAGAGTAAGGTCCTCTGCTTCACCATCATCATACTTCACCTGCAGTTCGTTTAACTCTAGTTATCGACCACATGATTTTCACATTGCAGACTCCATAATTCAGGCAACAGATGGAAAATGGAATGATAGATATATGATGTAACGTCCCGAAATTTGGTCAATTTTAAATTTTGGAGTTATTTGAATTTTTATGAATTAACCAACCTTTATTTGCATCTAATTGCATTTAATTGAATTTATCTAATTTTTCTCGATTTATTGGATTTAATTAACATTTATTTAAACTATTCTTCCTTGATTAATTAAATATCAGAAAAGTATTTATTAAAAATAAATGAAATTATTTTATTTAGGCTCAAAATGCTCAAATATTTTCTCGAATTTTTTAGAATTTTTCGGTATTTTTAGTGCCCTAGATAATTACTTTGAATTATCGGATTTATTTTTATTGAGAAAAGCTGATTAAATCGGCAGCTCTAAAGATTGGGCCGAGCCCAACACCGTGTTTCGCCGAGAAACCCTAAGCGCCTACCGATCCTAGCCGTTGATCTCGACGAACGATTGCAATCAGCGCATCGATTCACGGCCGAGGATCAATCCGTCTTGCTTGATTCACGATCGTCGCCGGTAGCGTGACCGCCGCCTCGAGAGAGCGCGATCAGACCGCCGCCGCCGTTGGCGCCGTGGATTTTGTCAAGATTGGCGCGCATTCCAAGGCTCGCCTGAAGCGTAAGATAAAGCCCGCTGCGTGAAGCATCTCGCTCCACTCCATTTGCCACCTCTCTCGAGTCCTGCCGTGCTCTCTAGCCTCCCCAGTAGCTCGCCGTAGTTCACACTCTTCCTCGCCTCGGTTTTTCCGTGCGTTCGCCGCCGTCTGTCGTTCCCGCCGCCGCCGAGACCTCCCGAAGTTCCCCAAGCCAAGACGCATCCGCCGGTCACTTCATTCCACCGAAAAGCTCGAAACGCCGCCGCCGTGTCATCTTCTTCAACTCCGTGACCAGCTCCGCCGCTTCCCCGACGCAACCGTGAGCTCCGCACCGCCGATTCCATCGGACGCCCAAGGTAACGCCACGTAAGGCGAGTAATAGTGTATCGCTCGTAGTCTTGGCGCCGTTAGATTCGAATCCGACGGTCGGAAATCGTGCATGCGTGGCACGATGATTCTCGACGCGTGTCGATCCACCGACATGTGGGCCGGCGCCGTTCATGGGCCCGCTTGTCGCGCTGTGACCGGGTTTCGCCGACGGCCACCGACGTCACCCGAGGGCCCACTCGTCGATGACCGTGAGGCGACGTGGTTAACTCCGGTGTTGACACGTGTCACGCCGAGGATTTTAATCCGATTTTCAGTAGGAAATTAAATAAAGAAATTCGGTTATTCTTTATTGAATTTCAGCAAACTTGAAAATGCTATAACTTTTGCATTTTAGCTCGGAATTGAGTGATTCCAAAGGCCCAAAATTTGTAAAATGTGAACTATTTAATGATGATTTTTATTTTATTTTTGGTGTTGATATTGCTGTCTGTATTGAGTGTTTATTGTATGCTCGCTCGTGTACACGAGACTCGGAGTTGCTCGGAGTCGCCGAGGAGAATTTGAAGACCCGTCGCAAACTTGACCAGTAACCAATCGCTATTTGAAGGCAAGTCATGCTTTGACCATATCGCCCTAGATTTTAAAATATATTTTGATTCAACTATTGCATGCTATGTTAAGTATAAATGATGTTGTTTATATGGGAACAGTAGTTAAAATACCTATCTTGTTTATGCCACCTTGATTATAATGTTTATATGCCCCAAATCCTTGTCCACCCTAAGATGTTTAATTTGTTGGATATTACTATGATGCCAACACGGAGGCTAGACCGTGATTAGTAGCTTATCCCGCTTAAATACGATGAATGAATTTCAAACAAAGAAATGAATATTGACTAAACCATTATGGAACGATTTTGTAAAAGTGCGATAATGTCATATGATGAAATTGGAATAGTCACATGCGGTGCTATTCGGGATTGATATGAACAATGGCATGTGTTGCTTAAATGAAACATGGGTTGGGGAAAAGTTTTGGACCGGGGCAAGTGGCAAGGAGGCTTCGTGCCAGGTGGGCCTGTGTGGCAATGGGCTGTATGAAAGATTGTGAAGGCTGTGTACCGAGTTGTATAAATTGGATGTCTTGCCCGGGACAGTTAAGGACTTAACCTTGCGAGCCTTTGAACTGAAGTTCCGTGTACAACCACTTGTCCTAATGGGATGGGCCTAGTTCAAGAGGTTTCTAATATCTTTCCTTTGATACCTCGGGGTGACATTACACAAAGGTGTAACTGTCGGGGAGCGTACTGCTTTGTGCTTGGTACCCATCTAACGGTATGTGCCTGTTCTAAACTTTGGCTCTGTGAGAGGAAGTGTTAGAAAGGCCATACTTGAGAGGATCATCGCTAAGTGTTAGTCTCTGAAAGACTTTGTTGCAATCAATCACCGTGGTGAGCGATCAGATCTGTGGGTAAAGTGTACAACCTCTGCAGAGTGTGTGTGTGAATCTATTGAATAGCCGTGTCATGATGATCGACATTGCTCGGTGATTACAAATCAAGGGTTAGATTTTCAAAATAAAATGTGGAATGGGTGGTCAGGTGCCCAAAAACCGAAGAATGAAATTAGGGTCATGTGCCAAACTCTTGGAAAAGAATTGAGAAATTAATTATTAATTAATATTGGATTTACTGCTTTTAATTTAATAAGGATTACCTGTTTAAAGAAATGCTGCTTTAAGCAAAATAACCGATTAAGCCTTTCCTTTGGAATAAGCCATGCATGTAGTAATAGAACGCATTGTGCATGACTTGTTGAGTATGTTGTATACTCACCCTTGCATCGACAAAAACCTCGGAAGAAGAAGAAGAAGTGCGGCTTGGAATGAAGAGTTCGTCAAGGTCGAGGATTAAGGGTTGAGCCGCTCAAGAGCTCGTGGCTAGGAGTGGTCCCGCTATCGTATTTTGCTTCATTGAATGAACTTGGTAATCGATAATATTTATCGCCTCGCGCTAATTATTGTAAGGCGACCATAAGGTCATGTAACTCGACTATATTATGCTTGAAGTACTTTATTATTTAATTCATTGTATGATTGTGGTATTTCAACCTGTTTATCCTGTGTGTACTAGCGTGATCCTGGACTAGTACGGCATACACAGAGTGCCCGAATCCGTGGAAATTCGGGGCACGACATATGAACACTAAAAGTCAAATGCTATCTAGCATCTGATAACTAAACAAAACGAATCTTTATATTAGGAAAATGTAGGAAAGATTTGAATACGAGAGCTTTATCCCATTCAACTACTGAAACATTGGAGAATTTGCTCAAACACAACAATTTTTTCAAGAACAAAAACAAATAAGAATCTTTACACCACCAAGGATCTAGAGAGCATACATAATGCTTCTTGGTTGCTTCATTGTACCCCGTAATAGAACCCTTGTACCAATCATCGTCTAGGGGCGAAAACACAGATCCACCATCAAAACTCAGTTCCCAGTTTCCCTATATACCCCAGTAAAGAAAGAACTTGCCTTGCACGCTAATCGGACAAACGCCTGAGGATCCGCTCCCTCAATTTCCAACCTGTGACAAAACCAGCGTCAATAATAAAACAAATCTTCATAATGAAAAGGAAGCATTTTTGTGGAAGTCATCAAGGAAATATCACGATTCCAGTCAAGTATAGTTGGGGAAAAGCAGAAAAGACAATTGCAATAAGCCACGAGATATATGCCCAAAAAGAGGTCAATCAAAGCTTACCTCCAGGTTTCCACGAGATATATGCACAGCAATATCTCAATTTATAAACCAATAAATCAATAAATAAATATCCAATGCAATACTATTCAAAAGTATATGCCAGCTTCAGCGATATAAGTAGCGCACAATCAATACCCTCAATTACTCAAAATCTACCATTCACGATTATACACAATCTAACCCCTTTCAATTCCACTAAATCCAGAAGTTATCAATACTCATCCAAAAATATATGTAATCAGTCATACAATCTATCACCCATACCAGCATCTAATACATACACTCATGCACAATGTCAACAATATATACACACAAAATTCTATGATAGTAAATTATAAACCCAACAAAATTAAATAAACTTCCCATTCAATTCTATCATTTTCTGAAAGCATCCCAACTCAACATGTTTAGATGCTTGTACTTTACTAATGGTAATTTATCCTCTGTTGAGCATGACTATATATGAAATGTCACTCATTCACTAACTGCTTAAGAAACTCAAATGGCGATTAACCATAACAGATTATGAGCTAAAATCTTTCCTATTTCTCAATGATCAAACAGAATTCGCACCACGCTCAAATATAATCATCTTTATAGCAAAACATCAATACATTGAGTCAAACTTTGGACCTCACATCATCAATCACAGTGTTATTGCAGAACATGATAATATTCATCTTGCACATGATCAAGTTGTAAAGTGAAATCATCTCAAAGGCATATAGACCTGTAGGCTAGAGGTTTAAGGAGTAGAGTGCTTAGCTTAGATGAAGAAGGAAGGGGTGTCCTTTTCCGCTTCTGGATCGGTTGCGCAGGACTGCCGATGTTTCGCAGCACTGTATGCCGACAAGGTAGCTGTGGCGCAGGGTCGTCCAAGGGGCGGCTAGGAGGTCACCGAAGCTTGGGTCCGGTTGTAGCCACACACATAGTGATAACCTAGAATAAGAAGTAAGGAAACTGGAGAATCCATGGCAAAAAAAAAGAGGCATAGCACTTAGCCTGGAGGGGGATGCCATGGCCAATTTGGGGTGGCCGGGGAAGCCGTCGGTGCCGGAAGCGCCAGATCCGGTGAGGGGGAGCTCGGTTTGGTCGGTGCTCAAGATGTCGGCGGGTGGCTCGGCAGCGGCTTATGCGGAGAGGGTGGCTGCACCATGGGGCCGAGAGGGGGAACGCCGGCGCCGCTCGACCTCCGGCCGGAGGCCGAGGGGGGCCGTCTGGGCTCGGCACCTGCAGGGAAGAGAGGCGGAGGGCGAAGGGAGCGGCAGCACGGGTGAGGGAGGCGGCGCCCGGACCGTGGCGGGCTGAATGAGAGAGGGGGGCTGTGGTGAGTGAAGGCAGGGCAAGGCGCCGCTGCCTTAGCACATCGAGGGGAAGAGGGCTCCAAGGACGGAGGCGAGGCGGCGCAAGGCAAGGGCATCATGGTGGAGAACACCAAGTGTGGCGGCGAGCGAGAGGAGAGTGATTTGGGAGATTTGAGGGCTTCATTTAACCTAGGGCGAGGAGGCGCGCATGCTGTGAAATTGTTCACGCCGATAATATATTTTGCCGCCTCAGAAACCGAAGTTTCACGACAGCTAGACAGATGGTAAATAGTGTAGGATGATTACCGATGCATGCTTTGATCTAGAAAATGAGAATTGCCGACACATAGTATGTCCCTATATATCAAAATAATTTCCAATACACCATCTGACCCTAAAAGTATTATTGCCGACAGTTAGTCTGTCACCAAGTTTTAGCGACAGATAGTTGGTCGGTAATTATGTATTATTGCCGACTGATGTCTGACGCTAATTTGGTGTCATGGTGTAGTGATTTTTAATCACTGTATACAACAAAAACACTCTATAACAATAGGAATGTGCATGCAAAAAAATATTACACATATGAGAAAAAATGTTGTATGAATAGAAAAAAATATTGCACTAACGCGTCCGAGAAAAACGTCTCACATTGGACGTCTGACTCCTAGCGCTCGCCTTTCTTTTAGAGGCTAAAACATGCTCTTAGATTAAAACAACTAGCATAATTCTCATGCAATTATGCGACTAGATATTTCAACATATTACTTTTGTTATATAACTCTATTGTCTTTTGAAATTGTAGCTGTGTAGATATAATATCTATACATTATTAATCTATACCGTTATAATCTAGACTCACCACTCACCAGAATAAGTGGTATAGATCTTGTACTCTCTCGATCAATAAGGAAGTTTCTAGGAATTTTACTTTTTTCAATTTGAGTATGAGGTATCTTAAACACCACAAGTTATTTATAGATACTCCCTCCATTCTAAAATAAGTGTTGTTTTAGCGGTCGGAAAATGTTCTTTTTTAAGTGGCGTTTTAGGATTGCGAGGCAATATTTACACATCTCTTTCCAAACTACTCACGGTTCTCTTTAATGTGGATACAAACGAACAAGATAACTAAACAGGGATAGTTAAGACAATTCTTATCAGCCCTAATTCTTGTGCCAGTTGCTAAAACGCCACTTAGGACCTGTTTGTTTTAGCTTTTGATTTTAGATTCTGGCCTCAAAAATAGAATAAAAAACAAACAATCCGATTCTAGAATTCAATTCTCACAATTCAGTCCATCCATATACACTAGGATCCACAATCTACTTCATACATGTTTTTGAATTCTAGCTTTTGAAGAATCAGCTTATCTACAACCACAATACAAAATCAGTTTTTAGAGAATGCAAAGCTAAATCAAACAAGCCCTTATTTTAGAACACAGAGAGTACATAATTTTACATTCTGAATCCTAAATTTCCCAACAAAAATAGTTAATAAATTCTAAAAATTTAAATTAAATCCTATAAATTGAATTTCTAGGTATATTGGCTTCTGTAACTTGTTCAACCTTAAACATAGCACAAATTGGAAGCTTCATATCTCTAGGTTTACTTTCCTAGCATAATTCTATATTTATACATGTGCTGAATTTATTTTTCTATTTTTAGGTAATTCTGAAAATTGCTCAATAATTAGCAAAAAATTATGAAAAATGGTAGTAAAATCCTAGGAAATTATAAATAATTATTTACTAAATAGAAATAGACCAATCTTTAGTGATTCAAGTGTGATCATGCAATATATTAATTTTACTAGCAGTAAAATTCATTTTTTGCATGCATATAATATAGGATATATCTAACATCACAAAAAGGAAATTTACTGAGCTTGCCCTGAATGGCAGCAATTACCTTACTTGGGCAATAGATACCAAGATTAATCTAACAACTCGATCTTTTGGAGCTGCTATTACCCTGCCTAAAGCTGGTGCCTCTTATCTTCCTGAAGCCACCAAGTGTGCGGCTCTGTACTTCCTAAGGTACCATCTTCACGCAGATCTAAAGGCCTAGTATTTGATAAAGGAGGACTCACTGGCACTATGAAATTCCCTTAAGGAAGGTGTCGACGATTCGGGACAGGGGGCCCCTCGCCGAGCTTACTTGTTGAATGAGGGATCAACCTAAAGCCCCTTTTTCGCAAAGGGTTTAGCGTCTGAGGACCTACCGAGCAACGGAACGGGGCGCACAAGACAACCGGAAGGTACGGGGGGTCATTTTTAGCTGGTTCGGGCCTCTCGCGGTGGAGATAATAACCCTACGTCCAGTGGGTTTCACTAGTGAGGGGATGCGTGTTACAGTGCGCTTGCTCGGGACCCTGAATGCTCCTAAGGGTGCCCGTGGGCAAGCTATGAATGCGTATGCGTGTGAAGTGGAGAGTCCTCTCTGGAACCCATTGCGGGAGGGGGTACTTATAGAGAATTACAGGAGACAAAATCATTCATTACAGGGGGCGCTTTACTGTGGAGAACGCCTGCTGCATAGTGGCCGCGCCATCCGCCGGGTACCACGCGATGTGGGAATAGTGAGAGCAGACCAAGGCGGCGCGGACCGTGGCAGCGCATATCCCGGGCGCGCGATATCCTGCGCCGCTAGCATTAAATGCCACGTCGTCTTGTCGTGGACACCCCGAGCTGGATTGCTCGGGGCGTATGCACGGCTTCGGCTCGCGGCGTTGTCCGGGCAAGGGCATGGTCGGTTGGTGCCGGGCTTCGATGGTCGTCCTGGTACAGCGCATCCAATCCCCGACAGCTAGCCCCCGAGGCTAAAGGGGGAAAAGGTCTTGAAGAGGCCTCCGCCTTAAGCCTCTAGACTTCTCAGAGAAGGGATTGGAGTGGTGTGGCGAAAAGCTGCCGCAGCACCCGAGCCTCTTTAGCTCGGGAGCGGGGGATCTCGTAGCGAAGGAACTGCTACGGCGCCCGAGCAACTATGCTCGGGGTGAAAACCTTACGGCGAAGAATTGCCGCAGCACCCGAGCTGCTACGCTCGGGGGAAAAAAGAGATCTCGCAACGAAAGGAAACTTGTTGCGGCATCCGGGCAACCAGGCACGGGGATAGGTGCGCTCCGGCGAGCCCGAGCATACTTGGCCAAAGCCTGGGCCAAATAATACTCGCGAGCGGAGAGCGGGAAAAATCGCGGCGGTTCCTTCCTCGCGAAGCGTCGCGGCGTGGTTCTGACAGCTTTTTCGGGAACCGCGTCCCGCCAGGCCTGCCCCGAAGACCGAACCGCCAGGTGTTGGCAATCGACCGTCTTCCCTTGCCCACTCGACTTCTCCGCCTACAAATAACCGTCGGGGACGCTTCGAAAGCCCTTTACTTCTTCATCTTCATCTTCTGCGAAAAGCGCTCCGCCACAAACCTCCCAACCTCCGAGCTCCCTTTTTCCGTTGCGACGCCCATCCGTCCGAGTCTTCCCATGGCGCGGTTCGGTGCGAGCAAGATCACGACGGAGAGGCTCAGGGTGCTGCAGGATCATGGGTACCTGGACCCTTATTCTTGGAGGGTCCCGGCCGGTGAAGGAGCCCCGGCGCCGCACGACGACGAGATAATCTCGTGCGAGCTCTACACCGTCAATGGGCTCCGGATGCCCGAGAGCGAGTTCCTAGGGGATGTGCTTGAGCAATGTCAGTGCGAGGTCACCCACCTGAATCCCAACTCCATTCTTGTCTTGAACATCTTTGCCCATCTCTGCGAAGGCTTCGTGGGCACCCTTCCTACGCCAAGCCTTTTCTTTCATTTCTACAATCTCTTCCGCACCGGCAGCGCCTCCCCCACCGGTGCTCTGTATTTCCGTCTGAGACCCGTTCGCCCGTACGAGTTCCCCGTCTTCACCCTCAAGGATGCGGGCTGGGCCGACCACTGGTTCTACTTATGAGGTCGCCGGGAGCTCTGCATACTACTGGTTAGCGCGGCCGAGCACCAAGACGCCGCGCCTGGCTTGCTATGGCCCGAAGAGGAGCAGATCTCGATGACGATCCACGAACTCACGAACATGGGGCTTAATGGCGGGACATCGTCCGCGACTTCCTCCGGAACCGAATATCGCCGCTGAGGCAGAGAGAGCGCCCCTTCTTCAAGATCGGCGGGTGGGAGGACTTCACCCGCGAAGGCGAATCTGGTAAGCTCTCACGACTTGTGGTAATTTCGCGACGTATACGCCGCTTGAGCCCGTGCTGACTTCTTGTGCAACATGGCGGCAGCCCCGGGCTTCGACTGGGTGGAGAGGAGGGTTGCCGAGATGTTCGGGACCCCGAAGGGCAAGGAGCTTCTGCGCGACTGCCAAGTACCGAAGAACGTGCATGATCGGTGCGAAGAGGTAAGCCTCCTTGGCCACTTATGCTCGGGAAGTACATCCGAGCTTCGCTGAGTACTTGCGCGCGGAAACAACATCCGAGCTTTTCTGACGGCATTCCGTTCCCCTTTGGCAGGAACAGCTTGCCCTTGAGCTGGGTGTGGCCGAGCTCAAATCCAAGGCGAGCGGAAGGCGCGTTCCTTCCCCGCCAAGGCCAAGAAAGGGAAGGGCAAAAATCGGCGCCGCCACCCGCGCACCCGGGCGCCGAAGAGGCAAGCGGCGGCGCAAAGAACTCTCGAGGCGCACTTGGAGTATGCCGACGGAAGGAGGTAAGACGCTCAAGCTCGGGCCGAGAATTATAGCTCGCGTTCAAATCGAGCAAATCGAGGCGAAGGGAGATTGATCGAGGGATGGTGCAAAGCCGAGCAGACGACCGCGCGGGAGCTCGAGGATGTGAGGACCAACGACCGAGCCGCCAAAGCTCGAGAGTTCGGGATCATCGGCCGGGCGCAGCCTGCTGGGCGAACCGGCAGGGAAGGACGCCGAGGGCGTTGACATGGAGAAGGTCAATCCCCGGCTGGCGAGGATCACCGAGGCCTTCGAGAAAAGGGCCGAGCCGGTGCTCGCGGGCGGTGGTGAACCCCACCATGGCCGATTTATGGGCTTGGCCAAAGGTGAGCCTCGATATTTGCTTTGTCTTGGTCTTTGTTTTTGTACGCTTCGACCCGAGCTAGCCCCACCCAACTGACGTGGGCGACATAGCTCGTAGGTTCATCCCGGACTATCGAAAAATGGCTTATGAGCTCGTTGACATTGCCCTAGCGGGGATATGCTCTGACGCCGCCGACATTGCGATGGCCGAGGGCGTGGAGGCAGCGGAGAAGTTCGTCGCCGATGACCTAGGCGGGGCAGGGCCTCCGGCCCTCCCAAGCACGGTAGACGTGCAAGGGGTGGTCGAGCTTCAAGATTCGAGCGAAGAATCTGCCTAATGAGGCTTGAAGCCCCCGAGCGAACAGCATGATCGGGACGACTCTTTGCCACCGTCAGGCGAGCAACATGCCGCGGTGGACAACGAGAAGACCCTGAGCAAGGAACTTGCTCAGGAAGGTAGCGTGGCGCTTCATGGCGATTCTCATGCCCGGGGGGAGGCTTTGTCGTCCTCGAGTGACCCGCCACGTTTCAAGGACTCCGGGCTTGTGCGCAGCCCCTGCCGAAACCCGGAGACATTCAGGCGGCGGCAATCTTCGAGCAATACCGGGAGAACGTGCGCACCAACGTTGCTCAGGTATGGATGCCCCGCTATTTTGGTGATTTTTCTTCTTGGATCTTGTGGGGAGAGTTTTACTTAGAGCTTTTTCTGCCCGCAGCTTCTTCAAAAGACCTTGGCCGACTTTGAAGAGGTGTTGTACGTCCCCGACGTCGTGAATCGCTATTACAAAGAAAGTGAAGCCCGGGTCGAGAGGCTGGAGGAGAAGTTGAGCGACTTCAGGCAGGCGGAAGCCTTGCTCACGCAAAGGTGCAAAGAAGCGGAGCGAAGTGTCGCCGCATCAACAGGACGGACCGCCAAGAAAGGTCGGGCTCCCGCCAGTCTAAGGAAGACACTGCCGCCGCCGAGAAGAAGCTACTCGCGCTCGAGCAAGAGCTGGAGCGACTGAAGCGGACCGCTAGCCTGGCGGAGGAGGGTCTGGCCCAAAGCCGGGACAAGGTCCTTGGTCTCGAGCAGGAGCTTCAACAAGGGAAGGAGCACGCCCGGACCCTCGAGACCAGGGTTGCTGAGCTTGAGGCGTCCAGCCAGGCCAAAGAAGAGCTAGAGTAATGGAAATGAGATCTTTGGCCTACTGAGAAAGATCTCGCCTTTAGCTGCTAAGGCTCTTGAGCTCGAAAGCGAGGTCTTGAACAGAGAAACAGCGTGCTCGAGACCTCGGCCAAGGTGGCTAACCTTGAGCGGGCAAATAGGCGTCTTGCCTGCCTTGCCGACCAAGACAAAGAAGAGGTCGAGCAGCCTCCAAGAGGCCAATGAGGGTCGTGAAGCCCATGAAGGTGATCGACCTTCAGGCCAAGATTGCTGACTATCGGCAGAAGCTCTCCGCGGCGCTCCGAGGGGCGAAGCCCGGCTTGTAGGGTTGTATATTTTTCTTTTTGCTTTGGGAAACTTTTTCGGCGATGACAACCTGGGGCGTAAGCTCTTTCTTGCTTGAGTATTTGTTGTCTGTGATGATGCCTTTTCTTTTTCCTGCAAAAGATGGCTGCGAGGTAGACATAATGCAGGTCAGGGCGACGCATGGGCGACATAGGCCCGAAGTAAGTTGTAGAAGGAACGACTTCGCGTAGGAAGAAAATGCTCGAAAGGGAGCAGCGATTTTTCGGCGAGTTGTGACCCAGCGACAAAAATATGCGAGCCCGGTGATCCACTCCTATCCAGCCCCCGCTGCGAATAATGCTCGTGCACCTAAGATTGGAGCAAGAGTTTGTTCGCAGGAGAGATGAAAGAAAGCGTGCGGCCCCTCCGACCAAAACACCGGCCTGTGCGAGCGACAAGCGTGGATAGGTCGGGCGTGTGATAAAACTTGTTGATACTTAGGATGCACACCCTTAATTTGTATGAAGGGAGGGCGCATGGCTGATGGACGTAGTGTGGAGCGACCAACACGCGTAAGCTGAGCTAAATCTCGGACCGACCGAAAGGGTGTCTGTTTGCGACTTGCATCGCGCAGCGGATAGCTACTGCGGACCAAGGTCGGCTTATCGAGACCGAAGCCTTTGGTGGTGGGCGTTTTAGTGGCCGGGTGCTGCTCGCGGCACGCTGTGCATGCGCGATCCGATTTTAGCAGGGTAAAAAGATTTTAAACGGATGAAAGTTGTATTACTCCAAAAGTAAGGTCGCGAATTTACAACATAATGTGAAACAGCGAGTGAGTTTAGACATGGAACTTGCGCAGCTGGTCGATGTTCCATGAACTGGGGAGCACGCGGCCATCTTCCATTGCAAGGCGGACAGCCCCCGGGCGTGACGCTGAAACGACCGTGAATGGTCCCTCCCACTTGGGAGATAGTTTGTTGGTCTTCGATGTGTCTGAATCGGCGTCTGACGAGGTCGCCAACCCGCAAAGCGCGGGCCGGATTGACTTGGCCGCATGCTTGCGAAGGGTTTGCTTGGTAGACTACCGACGGAATTGTGCCTTTACGCGGGTTTCTTCGGCGAGATCAAGGTCAAGGCGACGCTCACGACCTTGGTGGATATCCTCGGCCAAGTGTACTCTTGGGGACCCGAGCACGATTTCGTCGGGCAGGACGGCCTCTGCACCATACACGAAGCCGAATGGCGTTTACCAGTAGCTCGGCTTGCAGGGTGTGTCGCCCAAAGGACGGAAGGAAGCTCGTCCACCCATGACCCGCTTTGCCGGAGAGGTCTTTGAAGACCCTTTTCTTGATCCTTGGAGTATTTGGCCGTTTGCTCTTTGGTGCTCCATTGCTCATGGATGGGCTCAGAGGCGAAGCAGATCTTTGTTCCGATGTCTTCGCAGTAGGCTTGGAACAGCTCACTTGTGAACTGAGTGCCATTGTCCATGATGAGGCGATTGGGAACCCCAAAGCGCGTCACCACGTTGCTGCGGAAAAATCTCTTGGCTGTTTGGGCCGAAATGGTTGAAACTGGCTCGGCCTCGATCCACTTAGAGAAAGTGTCGATGGCAACGAGCAAAAATTTGCAACCCTTTTGACCACGGGGGAAAGGCCCGAGAATGTCAGCCCCCCAGGTCGAGAATGGCCATGAGAGTGGGATGGTTTGTAGCGCGTACGCTGGCTGGTGGGACTTACGGGCGTGGAATTGGCACGCCTGGCAAGTCGCCACGATCGCCCTAGCGTCGTCTAGCGCCAGGGCCAATAGTATCCCAACCTAATGCCTTGCTCACGAGTGTCCTAAGGACGAGTGGGCTCCGCACATTCCCTCATGGATATCTCTGAGAAGGAATTCGCCCTCTTCTCGAGATATGCACTTGGAGAGGACTCCGAGTGCCCCTTTGCGGTATAGGGCGCCATCTACGAGCTTGTAAACGGATGACCGCTTTGGTAAAAGCAACGCGGCTTCTTCCTGCAATGTCCCATGGGCAAGATATCGATGAATGGCGCCATCCAGCCTACACCTTGCTCGAGGAAGGAGGCGGACCGCCGCTCTTGTGCCTCCTCTGAGAGGAATGGAGGGCTTTTTCCAGATGTTTCATTGGTGCCCGGGGCGGGCATCTGGGGTGGTGCCTCCTCTACAGAGGGAATGGAGGGCTTGTGCAGATGCTCAACGAGCGCCCCTGGTGGGGCGGGCAACTGCGAGGAACCGACTTTAGAGAGTTGGTCGGCCAGGGAATTGTCCTTCCTGGGAATGTAGAGTACCTCAAAATTTCTAAAGTACCGCTCCATCTTCCTCACCTCAACCAAGTAAAGCGCCATTGAGTGATCGGAACACTGATACTCCTTGTTTACTTGGTTGACGACCAACTGTGAATCGCCCTTCACAGTGTCGCTGGACGCCAAGCGCCTTGCACGCTCGTAGCCCGGCCAAGAGGCCTTCATACTCCGCCGCGTTATTAGTTGCGGCGGCGTAATTGATGACGATGCAGCCGGTCCCCTTGAGGACACTCAAGATAACGCCAGCCCGAAGCGTCAAAAGGCTCGGGACCGTCGAAATACATGGTCCAATGGCCGCCCCGAGGTTCTTGAGATTCGGTGGTGGGTCAAGGCGGGTTCGCCCATTCCACTACGAAGTTGCCAAGACACAGGACTTAATCGCCGTCGGCGAAAGAGAGAAGTGTATGTTGAACTCTGCGAGTTCCATGGCCCACTTCGCTGTCCGGCGTGGCGTCTGGGTTTCTTAGGATGTCCTAAGCGGGAAATTGGTCGGAAGACGACCTTGTGGGCTTGAAGTAGTGGCGCAACTTCGGAAGCCATGAGCGCCAGCAGTCTGAGAGTTCTGGACCTCGGTAACGCCCTTTGGTCCGTCGATACCTGACGAGTATATACGGACGTTGTGTCCCTTCCCGCTCTACCACCAACACCGCGCTTATGGCGTGGGGTGTCGCCGCGAGGTAGAGTAGGAGCGGCTCCCCCGACCTTGGCGTGGCCAAGACCGGGGGGCTGGATAGGTACCGCTTTAGCTCCTCGAATGAGCGGTTAGCTTCTTCTGTCCAGACGAAGCCCTCGTGCCTGCGGAGCGCCTTAAAGAAAGGCAGGCCGTGCTCGCCAGACCGGGAAATGAAGCGGCTCAGGGCCGCCATACGTCCGTCGAGTGGTCTGACTTCTTTACAGAGCCGGAGGGCGATCCTTTCGATGGCCTCGATTTTCTCGGGTTAGCACCGATGCCTGTGGGTCTGATGAGATACCCGAGCACTTTGCGGCTTTTACCCCAAAACACATTTCTCGGGATTGAGCTTTATTCTATGTCTACGAGATTACAAAAGGTTTCCTCGGTCGAATACATGACCCGAGGGAGCTTACTCTTAATTACTATATCATCCACATATACCTCCGGTGTTTACCTATCCGGTCTGGAAAGTTTTCGCATCAAGCGGCCGAAGGTCGCCCGCGTTCCGCAGAGCCGGCGACATGGTCGTAGCGTAGCGTGCCAAATGGGGTGATGAAGGAAGTCTTCTCCTCGTCCCCAGGAAATAAGCTAATCTGGTGATAACCTGAATAGGCATCCAAAAAACTCATTACCTGGGATTCTGCCGTTGCGTCGACCAGTTGATCAATGCGCGGCAGTGGGAAGTTGTCCTTCGGGCAGGCGGCGTTTAGCCCGGTGTGGTCGACGCACATGCGCCACTTGCCCCCCTTCTTCTTCACAATGATTGGGTTTGCCAGCCACTCCGAGTGCTCGACTTCTCTGACAAAGCCGGCCTTGAGGAGTTTGTCGAGTTCATCCCGGATGATCGCCTGCTTCTCCGGGGAAAAGCGCCTGAGTTTCTGGCGCACGGGTTTTTTGTCAGGCCGAACTGCTAGCTTGTGCTCAATCACTTCCCTTGGGACCCCGGGCATGTCGAACGGTTCCCAAGCGAACACGTTCGCGTTCCTCCGGAGGAAAGTGACGAGCTCGAGCTCCTATTTGGGGTCTAATGAAGACCCCAGATGGAGGACCTTGGTCGGGTCGGCCTCGTCGAGAGGGACAGCCTTGGTTTCTCCTCCGGGTTGGAGGGTAACTTTTGGTCGAGAATGCGGCGGCGCTTGGTCGGGGCCGCGCTGGGGAAGCTGCCCGACCATGTCGAGCGCCTTTTCGTCACAGCTCAAGGCCGCCCTGTGGTCGCCCTTGATGGTGATGATGCCTTTTGGCCCGGGGACCTTCAGGCATTGGTAGGCGTGGTGCGTGGCGGCCATGAACTTGGACAGGGCCGGCCTGCCAAGGATGGCGTTGTAAGCCGACTTGAAGTCGACGACTTCAAAGTTGATCAGCTCGGTCCGGAAGTTGGTCGGACTCCCGAGCGTCACGGGCAAAACGACCTGACCAAGAGGCTTGATCGAAGTGCCCGGGACGATCCCGAAGAATGGGACGACGATGCTCCTGATCTTGGAATGAGGAACCTGCATCTCGTCCAGGACCGAAGCAGATATGAGGTCCAGAGAGCTCCCGCCGTCGATGAGTACACGGCAGACCTTGGCGTTGCTGATGGTCGGGACTTCGACCAACGGGAGTTTGAAACTTGGTCATTCAAGGGACAGTCCTCCTTGGAGAAAGTGAGGGCGCAGCGGACCACGAGCCGTTGAGCAGGCGGTTTGCGTGGGTGATATGGCGGACCTCCCGTGTTGCCTCCTTGAGGTCCCTGCGGGACTTGTAGGCCGAGGAGCCCCCGAATATGACTGCGATGTGGTTTTGGGGCTCCTGGTATCCCATGTTGTCGTCGTCGTCGTGCGCTGGACCTTTGCCCTTGCTGTCTTCTGCCTTGCTCGGGAGCGTGGGCATGGGGCCCTCGCCGTCGTAGAACCTTTCGGCGATACGCCCGAGTTGGCGATTCGCGGTCGTGACCTACCGCTTGATGGTATGGGCAGAACCGGGCACCCGAGGGGGCGCCCCTTTGCTCGCGTTCCTGGCCGCCACGGCCTTGGTCATCGCGACCTTGATCATCACGGTCTTGGTCGTTGCGCCGTGGCCGCGGCCGGGCTTGGTCGCCATCGGGCTTCCGGCCCCGCGGGGCGTGCGGGGGACGGCGATCGATAGCGGCAACCGTGCCTGGTACACCCGGCCTCTTCTTCTTTTTGGCCTTTTTCTCAACCGAGCCCGAGCGTTTCTTGCCCGAGGAGCCTTCCAGGCCCGGCTGAGGCAGCATCTTGTCTTCGTCGATCATCCTTTTCTATTGCACGGCCTCGTCGGCGTTCGCGTACCGGTCGGCCATACGGAAAAGCTCATTGGCCGTTAGGTTGGGGTGGATCTCCAGATCCTGCGTGAAGCGAACGTCGCGGACCCCGAATTTGAAGGCCCGGACGACTGCCTCATCCGAGATGCTCGGGATGGAGTTCCTGACCTTGATAAACCTTTGGACAAAGTGACGCAAGGTTTCTTTGTCCGTCTGGATTAGCCGCTCTAGGTCTCGCTCGTTGCCCGGGCGAGTGTAGCAGCTTTGAAAGTTAGCTCGGAGAGCGTCGCAGAGCTGCCTCCACGAGCGGATCGAGCCCTCCTTCTGGTTGAAAAGCCACGTCCTGGCCGAGCCATCGAGGACCGTGGGGAGGTAGTTGGCCATGACCCTCTCATCTCCCCCTGCCGCCACGATGGCGGTGGAGTAGATCGAGAGGAACTCATCCGGGTTCTGAGTACCGTTGAACCGCTCTATGTGGTCGGGCTTGAACTTGCTCGGCCACGCCACCTCGCCAAGGGACGCCGAAAAGGCCCGGCACCCGAAAACCGGGCTGTCATGGCGGCCCCCGCGGGGGTGGGGATCACGATGGTCGGGACCCAACCGGTCCTTCGCGCACGGCTTGATGCGGGAAAAGACGCCCTGGCGCGGGCGCCTCGAGGAAGAGCACTCGGAAGGCTCATAAGCGGCCGGGGTACGCCCCCGAGCCCGCGAGCCCGTCCGGGAACTGCTCCGAGCATCTTCACGGAGCCGCTCTTGCTTCCCGCGGCCCGCCCGAGCAGGACTTCGGGGGGCCTCGTGGTGGGAGCGGACAGGGGAAGGGCGTTTGTGGTCCCGGGAAACACTCCGGGGCCCTTGGGCGTCAGACGGCCCTGGGAGCCCTATGTCGCGGCGAGATTTTCCAAGTTCTCAGCGACAAGTGCCCCCATGGCCGCCAAGTCCGCCTGACTGGAAAAGTTTTGGAGGCCGCGCACGACCGTTGCGATGGCGCTAAGGCGCTCGGCGCTCTGGGGAGAGACGGGAGGCGACCTCGGGAGGCGGCCGCGCGCATGCTCCGGGGAGCGGTATTCGCTGGGATCTCTACGAGACCGATCTCGGACGGGCGCCGCCCCCGCTTAGGCCGGTGGTGGGCGATCACGGGTTCCTTGAGGACAACTCGGGCGGTTCTCGCCAAATACGTGGTGGTGGGGAGAAATTTCGGGGGACTGACGCTCGCCCTGGTCGTCCCCCCTCCCCGCCACGTTGACGCTGCGGGAACACCAAGACCGCGCCGACGACACCGGGGTGGTGTCGTACGCCGCGCTCCCCTGGCTGAGCTTAAGACGGTCGAGGGTGGCTTGGTCGCCACGTTCTTCCTCGCGAGCGAGGGTATTCGATTGCGGGCGGAGGAAACGCTCTCGCGCCGCGGCCACCGGGGAAAGGCTCCCCGTCTCGGTGTGGCCTTCTGGATCGGCCGCACCACCCACGCCATCGCTGGCGTAGTATTCATCACCGTCTTCTACGCCGTCGAAGACGCAGAAGTCTTGATTGTCTTGAGAGTTCGGCATTCTCAGGGATTCCTCGCGAAAGGACTCAGTCGATCCCCACGGACGGCGCCAGCTGTCGACGATTCGGGATAGGGGGCCCCTTGCCGAGCTTACTTGTTGAATAAGGGATCAACCTAAAGCCCCTTTTTCGCAAAGGGTTTAGCGTCTGAGGACCTACCGAGATAATAACCCTACGTCCAGTGGGTTTCACTAGTGAGGGGATGCATGTTACAGTGCGCTTGCTCGGGACCCTGAATGCTCCTAAGGGTGCCCGTGAGCAAGCTATGAATGCGTATGCGTGTGAAGTGGAGAGTCCTCTCTGGAACCCATTGCGGGAGGGGGTACTTATAGAGAATTACAGGAGACAAAATCATTCATTACAGGGGGCGCTTTACTGTGGAGAACGCCTGCTGCATAGTGGCCGCGCCATCCGCCGGGTACCACGCGATGTGGGAATAGTGAGCGCAGACCAAGGCGGCGCGGACCGTGGCAGCGCATATCCCAGGCGCGCGATATCCTGCGCCGCTGGCATTAAATGCCACGTCGTCTTGTCGTGGACACCCCGAGCTGGATTGCTCGGGGCCGTATGCATTGGCTTCGGTTCGCGTCGTTGTCCGGGCAAGGGCATGGTCGGTTGGCGCCGGGCTTCGATGGTCGTCCTGGTACAGCGCATCCAATCCCCGACAGAAGGCTATAACCAGCAAAGAGCCACCCTGCTATTAGAAGCATAGTACGAATGGACCATCCAACACTTCTAGGAATATAAAACCGTGGCAGCATACAACTCCGTCATGCACAAGCTTGTCTCTAAACTACATTTTTATAATAAAAAAGTTACAGATGCTGAGATGATTGATAAGATATTGTGTTACCGTCCACCCCAATATAAGGATACTGCAGCAACAGTATTGTCATGCTAAATACCAGAAGTATTCTAAGCTCATCTATACTTTGCCAGAAGTAAAGAAGCATGATGAACTTCTAACGAAGAATCACTATATTTTTTCTAATGGGACACATGCAATGCCCGAAGTGTATGCCAATGCTTTGTAGGCAAGCAATAGCCATGGTGGCGGAAAAGGTCAAAGGAATCAAGTGAAAAATGAAAGAATGACGGAATACAGAAGGGAGGGGGCAAGAACTAGCGGAGGGATACGGTTTTGTATGAAAATCCTGTGTTCAACTGCTGTCTGGTAGCTTACAATCTTCAAATGCCAAGTGCTTAGGTTACCTGAAAATTATGCCTAGGTCCCGTTTGGAATTTTGTAGGATTTCTGTGGGGACTTAAAATTCGTATGACAATCCTATGTTCCAAACAACCCATTACTTATTACCCAAAGAAAATTTAGACGGGAAGATAATCTTTAAATATTTCTTTATAGAACACGCAAAAAAACTTGCATGTCTTTGTATTACAGTTTTTTTTATTGTATACTAAATTAATATGTACTATTCATTCTTTTCGATCCAATAGATCACATTTGCTAGTATTTATTTATACTTCCTCCAGTAGTAGAGTAGTAGAAATATCCTAAATAAATCAATGACTAAATCTGATTTCTATTATCCATCATATACTACAAGTAAAATGTACTATACAATTTCTCTATTTCTTTTTTTTTTTGCATTGAAATCATGAAATGCATTCCCAAATAAGAGTTCCCCTTCAGATACCATAAAGACCTCAAGAGTTGAGGACTGAGGCTTAGCTCAGTGGTGTGGAAGGCGGATGGGCACCCAGTCGACCCGGGTTCGAGTCTCGAACTCGGCGCTTCTCGCAGAGACGAGTGCAGGCGCGTGTGTGCGTGCGTGTAGAGGGGTATGTGTGTGCGTCAATAGCTCGTCTATATTTCTTTCTTCTATAATACATGACAGTGCTCTGGCCAATTTTTAAAAACCGCCAGCGTTCAGTTCGCGAACTAGTAGTAGATGCTATTATCAGGCCATATGTTGTACTGAACTGCCAGTTGATTGCCGGTGTTTGGAATTTGGTAATGGAGGGACTTATTTTTGTACGCTACCGCTCGGCCCAACATGCATGTTAGTGCTTAATTAGACCAACTGCTATCTCCCAAGACCTTTTAGACTTTTGCCCTCCTTTTTTTATCGTTCTTCCTTGTTGTCTTGATCAAGCCCTTTTTATTTGAGTTTGATTCGATCCGGGAGATACGATGGGCACCGGCGGGATGCTCTCCGTGAGCCCAGTGACATGAGCACATGCCGGCTGGCTTCCCGGTCAACTCCGTGAACATTACTTCTCCGTACGCTGTTCCCAATCTGTTGGCACTTGGCATGGCAGCCATATGCGACCTAGGTACTCTCCACCTCAGCACCAGGATACAAATTTTGGCGAATTTTTAGATTTAGATCACCACGAAATCTAAATTACCGGCTTGATAAAAAAATTTAAAATTACTACAGTATTTTTGTTTTTTCACCGAAATTTTATGATTTTTGACTAATTTTTAAACTTTTATGGCCGGATTTGACCGGATATGGTCCAATAACCTTTAAAAAAGTCATCTTCTATAAAAATTTGTTAAAAACCGAATTTTTCAGATATTTTAAAATTTTGGTAGAAATACTTTTAGATTTTTATAAAATTGTAAAAGCTTGATAATAATCTAAAAAATTTATGGTACTATATTTAGTAGTGTACGATCATATAGAAAAATTTTCAGAATAATTTAACTTTATTTGTTATCTTTAAAAATCAAAAACAAAATGCACACAATTAGGACAAGAATTTTGTCGAATTTTATAATTTTTTATCATGATCTAAAATTTTTACGAGAGATTAAAAATTGCCTCAATACCATTTTATAAAAATTTAAAAATTTAAATTTTTATTTGGTCATTCAAATCTATGTAAGCATTGAACTTAATTTGTTATATTATATTTCAAAAATCAAAAGAGAAAGAACATAAATAGTATTGTGCCTTCTAAGAATTTTATAAATTTACTGAAGTGTGATCATGAATCAAAATTTTTACGATATCTTAAGCATTTCCTTATCACCCTTTTCTACAATTTTCAAAAAATTTAAATCTTTTTTATTGCTAAAGCAAATCTATGTATTGATCATCACGCTTTTATAAAGATGTAGCACTGTCAAAATTTTTAAAAATTATTTAAGCACGATCATCATCTAAAAATTTTATATAAACATTAATGACACATGAAGACCATCCAAAAAAGTTTTAAAAATTTTCTAACATGGTTTGAACTATTTTTCATTTTATTCAAGTTTGCCGGTAAGGCTTTTAGCAGGACAGTAGCATTCTTCGAATTTATAAAAGATCATAAAGCTTGATCATCATCTAAAAATTTTATTGGAATATTAGTAATGCATTATAACCATGCAAAAAAAATTCAAAAATTTCTACCATGCTTTGTACCATTTTTCATTTAGTTCAAACTTGTTGGTCAGCATTTTATCAGGACAGTAGCAATATTCAATTTTTTAAAAATTCGTTAGACTTGATAATCACCTAAAGTTTCTATGAGAATATCATTGATGTGTCAGAAACCTTTACAAAAACTTTCAAAATTTTCAGACATCGTTTAGACCATTTTTCATTCAGTTGAAATTTGCCAAAATTTCGGCAATTTTGGATTTTTGGCCGAAATTTTGGGCTAAAAAATTCCGGATTTGAATTTTGCTTTTTGAATTTCAACCGGATTTCATCCAAAATAACGAGATTTCACTGCAATTTTGGATTTTGGTAACAGGCACAATTTCATCCAAAACGAAATTTGAATCCCTGCTCCGCACTGCACTGACAGTAGTGAACTTTGCAGCTTCTGCCATTTTACAATTTTTGAGTCCATGTGGTTCCCCCTCTTCTGATGGTCACTGAATCACCGGTCAGTTCCTCTCCAAGTCAACACCTCAGTTCTGGCATTCAGGGAAAAATATCTGAATCTTAAGGTTAGCCGCCAAACCTCGTCTCCTCTCTGCACCTAGGTGCCAATTGGATCACGAATTGGCTACAAAACTTTGCCCTTTGATCACTTCTTCCCTGCAGTTTGGCCTAGGCATACCGGCAGAAATCGCGCTGTTCGTTTCTACAAGCTCCATTGATAAGAACTGCTGTCTCCTTCCTGACAGCTAGTAGTATATTCTAAAGCAGGCTGGGCAGCCATCGAGACGGCCTAGATGGTCTCCAGCTTGCAGATTCTTGGTTTGTTCTTGCTATGTCTCTGCGTCACCACGTCCTCCTATCCGTTCCGTCGACGAAACATGTGGCCGACATCGTTCGGCGACTTCGGTCCGTTCATCCCTCATGACTACCTCCGCTTCGCCGACGTCGCGCGACAATGCCAGTCCGTGCTCTCCTCAGCCGCCGAGATAGATGCCGACCCTGCCGAAGCCACGGTGCACGAGCTACCCTTTGCGAATGGCGACTGGCGCCAAGACGCTGGCCATGCACCATTGATGCCATTTCATGGCAGCCGAGCTAGCGGGCCGATGGCCGCCGCTGGGTTGCTTGAAGCCACCCCCCTTGCAACCTTCATGATCGCGCACATCGACACAGTGCAACGGCAACGCACAAGAACCGCCCTCAACGTGAGCGGGGTCCTCAGCTTGACCATCAGCCGCGACTGCTGCTTCTCGGAGATGGCGCCGCACCGGCATGTGTCGCCGGAGTTCAAGCTCCAGCCGGGGATTGCCAAGCTCAATATACTGTTCGAAGGTGTGTACACCGAGACAAGGTCGTCGGGCCACGATGATGGCGGCGGCGAGAGAGTGTTGTGTATGGTCGGGAATGCTGTTCTCCCCATGCGCGGCGGCAACAGCACTGACCCGTGGGACTGGGCCAAGAATATCGGCGTCAGAAACTTCAAGCCGCCGGTCATGAACAGCAGCAACATTATGCTCATGCTACGCTACCCGAAGGAGAACACACTGACAACCCGAGCGGTGCGCGGCGAGATGATGAGCACGAGCGCCAGCTCCGACAATGCTTACTTCGTCTTCGACACGGTCCGGCTGGTGTCACGGTTTGGCCAGTACTCCAGCTACCGGTTCCGGCCAGAAGACGAAGAGCTCGCAGTCGCTGGGTGCAGCACACATCCCTTCTACTGTGACGACGACGACGTCGCGGGCAGCTGCGCAGGGGGGCTGTATAGAGGTTTCTCCTTGTGCGACATCCTTTTCGAGTTTTCTACCCACAACTACGGCATGCTCGCCTTCGTCGACCCAAATTGGAAGTGCAACTCGACTGATGAGTTTTGCAGTCGGCTAGGACCGTTCCAGATCGGCGGCCGGGCCACAAACACAACGGACAGGGCGTTCACTGGCTTTGCCATTGCAATGCAGGACTTATTGTGCGAGCCGACGAGCGAACCGGACGGCAAGGCGGCCGCGAGGGTGTCGGCCGTGTTCCTAGCCGTGTCCCCGTGGGAGGATCTGCGCACGGCAGGGAAGCGGACAGGTCTGAGCGGGGTGACCCTGTCGGCGGAGGGCGTGTGGAGCGCGACCACGGGGCAGCTCTGCATGGTGGGGTGCCTAGGCATTGGCAAGGAGGCATGCCACTACCGCGTGTCCCTGTACATCTCGACAACGTTCTCGGTCACGCGCCGCGGCTTCATTCTGGGACAGATTACCGCCATGGACGGCAGCCACTTTGCGCTGTCGTTCCAACAGAGCGTGCCTCCCGGTCATCCCTGGAACCGTGTTGGCCGCTCCGAGGAGTCGGTGCACATGGTGTACAACTACAAGAAAGTCGAGCAGGCCGGCGAGCTCCTCCGTAGGAGCGAACCGTCCGGCTTCGGTAACATCATTGCAAAGTCACTACTAAGCTATCCAAAGAGGGGCGTCGTCGGCACCGCCGATTACATGACGAGCCTCTCCCTCCTCTCCGCTGACCTTAGTCTCCTCTTCCAATACGTGCCAAAATTGCAGTTCATGCAAGATCAATGGATCGAGGAGTCGCCTTGTCAACTCCAGATACTCTCGATTGGGCCGCTTGTCGGAAGTTACGTGCCCGGTTCCAGGGTGGGTCTAGCATGCCCGTCACAGAAAATGATATGGACCATGGCCTGGAGAGTCAGCAGCTGCTGAATGTGTCCGCCGTGTTCACGGTACCAAGGAAGAACTTCGACAGGCGTCCGGTGATGTCGTTGGAGGGCGTGTACAGCCCGGAGGACGGGAGAATGTACCTGATCGGCTGCCGGAATGTCCAAGCCCCGTGGCAAGTCATATCAAGGATCAGAGACCTTGAAGACGGAATGGACTGTTCCATCGAGGTGAAAGTGGAGTACCCGCCGACGACGGTGCGGTGGCTGTACGGCCTGACGGCGAAAGTTTCCATCGCCAGCACGAGGGACGCCGACGACCCGCTGTATTTTAACCGGACCGAGCTCCACACGCCGCCCATCTCGTATAGCAACCAAGGGTCAGACGTAGCACTCACAGAGAAGACCATCGAGGGGTTCCTCTGCATCACCATGCTGTCGGCCACCGTCGCCGCCTCCATCAGCCAGCTGCGCTACATGAAGTCCCACCCCGACGTCGTGCCGTACATCTCCCTCGTCATGCTCGGCGTCCAGGCTCTCGGCTACGGCATGACGCTGGTCACGGAAGCCCAGATGCTGCCCGCGTGGCCCAACTACAACTACAGGACGCACATTGACCATCTGCACTGGGACATGGACTGCTCCGTGAAAGCCCTCACCCTCGCGGCGCTCCTACTCACGCTGCGCCTCACGCAGAAGGTGTGGCGGTCAAGGATCCGGGCGCGGGAGCGGTCACCGCTCGAGCCGTTGCGAGTCCCGAGCGACAGTGCGGTTCTCTTGTACACCTTCGGTGTGCACCTGGCGGGCCTCGTGTTTGTCCTCGCCGTGCACTGGCTGAGCTCATCTGGCAGGTCGACTCTGCCGTCATACGAGGAAGGGAAGGGGGCGGTGCATGCGCCAACGTCGTGCATGCGCACGCGGGGCGCCGTCGTCGAGCGGTACGTCGGCCTCGCGAAGGAATGGTTCCTGCTCCCGCAGGTCATCGGCAATGCCGCGTGGCGCGTCAACTGCAAGCCCCTCGGGAAGAGGTACTACACCGGCATCACCGGCGTGTGGCTGCTGCCACATGTTTATGGCTACCTCCGGCCGCCTGTGGTTAGCATGTACCCTGGGCTTCAGGACGATGTCATGGACTTCTACTCGAAGGTCGTTGACGTGGTGGTACCGTTCATTGCAGTGGTGATCGCGCTCTCAATTTACGCGCAGCAGCGCTGGAACTACAAGATTGTCGGTTGGGCGATGGGGAGGGAGAAGAGTAAGCTGCATCACGTCTACTAAAGACTGCTACCATGCTGCTTGAATTAAGAAGAGGGGATGTCCAGGGAGAATCTTGAGCCTTATCCAATAAATGAAATGTTAGGATTAGAAGCACGGTAAAATAATTGAAGACAATAATTGATAGTTTTAATCTTGTTTTGGAAAATTTTGGTTTGATAAGTGTTGTTTTGGAGTCCGAGTAGAATAGCTATTATCAAGCTCATGTTTGTTTCATTTGGAAAATCTGCTATATAAGCAGAGTCTTATGAACGTTTGAAGTAACAAGAGTAGAAGTTGTGTTTGTTATGAGATAAGGAAACCTAAACCAAATATGGTTAGGACTCTATCTCTTTATGATGTGGTCGAATCCGAACTCTTCTCACGGTACTATATATATCGGGTGCCCCTTTTTGTAAACCATTGAATCAATAAAGCGAGAGAGAACTCCAGCCATACATTGTGTGTCTATTGTTCTTACTCCTGTGATTGCATCTACAACTGGCGATTGATTGTTGGCGCTCGATGACGTTTTACAACATATTATCAGCACGAGTCTCTACCACAAGAAGGAGGATCGTCGACTACAATCTACTACCGGCGATTGATCGCCCAATCCGATCAGAGACCCTTGAAAGAAAAATCACGAGAAACAATTCACTATTCAGTCCTAATGTTTACATATACAGAGGTTGGCTTATATGGTCAAAAGAGTCCTAGTTATAAAAAACTTAGACTAACAACCTTTTTAGATAAAATTAAAAGATATGGTAAGTTGAGATATTGAGTTATCTCTAATATGAAATCAATTTGCCTTCTCTTCTCCTACGTGACTACTAATTTATCAAGAAATACTCAATTTCTTAGGTATTGGATAAGAAATATTATTCTTTTTTGCATGACCTTTTTACATCATCAATCATATACCAATTTTACACAAATTAAATTGTGTAAAAAAAGATGTGACAATTTGTTAAAAAGAATATTATTCTTTTCTCGTATGACTTTTTACATCAATTATATATTAGTTTTACATAAATTAAATTATGTAAAAAGTAATGTGACAATTTTAAAAAAGAGAGAAACAAAACAAACTACAAAGAACACAACAAATGAAAATGTGGATCATAAAATCAACTGTTAACAAAGTCAAAATGATAAAGCACAACGTGGATCATTGAGCAATATCTAATTGATACAAAATTAAGTTCTCATAAATAAAAAACACTAATATCTAATAGACAAAAAATTAAGTGCTCATAAAAAAATACTCAAGTGCCATTTAGCAACTCCCTATTCTCTAAGAGTATTAACGAAGAATAGAAGTCTCGATGTATAAAAGATGGTGGACAAGGTCAATAGCAAAGTTGCCTGGCTGGAAAGGCAGCCTCCTTTGAACAGGTGGCCGGCTGATTCTTATCAAAGTAGTCCTCTTTCGGAATTTCAAAATGGGTTTTTTACGGTAATACTAAATTTAATATGGACTGTTGATTCTTTTCTATCCAATAGATTATATTAGCTATTATTTATTTATATTTCCTCCGGTTGTAGAGTCGTAGGAATACACTTAAAAAATCAGTAGGTAATATCTGATTTCTACTACCCATCATATACTACCAATACAATATATTGTAAATTTCCTAAAAAAATATTGGTTTTGAGGAAGGAATAGGAATTGCATCATATTCTTGAGATAAACATTTCAATGCTACATGTTAATCGGTAATACCCTATAAGCACTCCTGGAGTCTAATAAGTCAGGGGATAAACAGTAATGCCTTTCATCAGACAGCTGAAAAATTTCACTGAATTTATTGCAACTAGAAACTACTTCCAATTTTCCAATGGGCACATCAGTATCCAGTTTGTGTTTGTGGTCTAGCGATTTGCATCAGGATAATCAGAGAGATGTTAGTGAAACAGACATGGCATGGCAACATATATCTAGCGATTACAGACAGGCATGTATTTGGCCGGAACCGAACATAAGAAACAGGGCAGAGAGTGGCATAATTTCAGATATTTGGTGGTTTGGCTTTCCAGGAAACGATACACACCTTGAACATTTCAGATTTTACGAAGCCGTGAAAAATTGGAGCATATGTGCATAAACAATTAATGTGGTCAAATTGGTAATATTTTTTCACAGAATAACTCGAGTTAAATGTGTAATAAGATCGTGGATATTAGCAACAAGCAATTAAGCATGCCCACTTTTATCTACACTTGGTAACGAAATGCGCATATACATGATTAATTGTTGATAAAATGCCCTCACTTACTTGTGCCATTGATAAAACATCTTGTAATGTCTCACTAACATGCGGGTCCTAGAGCCACGTGTAGTGTCACTGAGATAAACTTGGTATTTTATTAATTGCACCAAATAAAATGGAGCATACGATCAAATCCCCCTAAATACAACAGGTAGTGCAAACAACGGTTAAGACTTTTTATTTGAGGGGGTTTGGAAGGTACAGTTAAGCATTGGCTAAAATTGCTGAAGTCGGTATCCTGCTGCAGAGAGTTGGTTCGGTTACTGACCTAAAGACACGGTTCTGCCTGACTGCCCGTCTGCCCGCTCCGGTCACGTGACGCGATCTGGCAGCCACATGCTCCGTAGCCTACAAAACTATCCCTTTTTTTTTTTGAGGGCATCAAAACTATCCAATCTTTCCTTGATCAGATTCTCCAAGGAGCTTAGCTCTCCAAACAAGAACCAAAGGCAACAGCAGCAACAGAAACTGAGTGAAAGTCTCCCATGTTGGGTTGATCTCGTACGGCCCGGTCTAAGACCGAGTCCGTACCACGTCCGCGCCCTGATCGGGGGCGCAACAACCTTATTGGTTGCGGCCCCCTGTCACGCCCGTGCAATATAAAAGGGGCACAAGGCCGGCACGCGAACCAACGTTCGTCGTTGCTCCTTGTGCCGCACATTCCCACAAAACCGATCTAAACCCTAGCGCGGTGAAGTGACGGGAAGGCCGTCGCCTTCATCCTCTTCTTCCTCTCCGTCCGAACAAGAAGCAAGGAGGCACGGGAGCAAGAAGGGAACGCCACTGCATCCTCTACATCACCCGAAGGCATCTACTTCACCATGGCTTCGGGATCAAACGGGAATGGTGGCAACACCGAAGGTATGCACTAAATGCTCCTAGATCTAGTGGTTAGAGGTGAAGGGGAAGGTCCTAGACACACTAGAACATGTATCAATGGTATCAGAGCGCCTCGGTTTTACCCAAACCCTAACCCTAGAAGTAATGGAACCTTCGGTTCATCCCCAACCCGAGCCAAATTTCACGTCTAGAGGCTCGGGGTAGGTCAAGAACTAAAAGAACAGCAAGTAGAAGGAGGGGAAAAGGATCAATTCATGTGAACAAACTTGAATCCCCAACCCTAGTTTGGAATCTAGCCCGATTTTTCCCCAAATCCCGTAGAACCGCATCTAAGAAATGGAAGGGAGGAGCCTTACCTATTTTCCGTGCTAAATGCGTCATGACGAGGAAGATCGAATCGCCGGCTCCGCGCCGCCCGCCTGCACGCTGCTGCGTCCCTCGCGGGTTCCTCTCCTCGAGGCGTCTTGTGCAGCTAAAGCGCCGCCGCATGAGCCAAGCAATGGCGCGTCAACCCTAGGGTGACGGCGCCAAGACCGCAAGGGGCTGCGGCAACGCGCCGCTCCTCCGTCTTCCCCTTCTTCTCCGTTCGCATGCGTGAGAGAGAGAGGCGAGCGGGAGGTGCGAAGGAAATGAAATTAGGGTTTTTGGGGCTCCGAAATTTTCGGCGTTTTATTCCGTGCTGAAGTGCATCTCGGCCGTTCATTAGAAATCAACGGCGCAGATCGGCGCCGTCCTATTGCCACTTTTGGCCCAAAGGGAGTGTGTCATGCTGCCCGAGCCCAAGTTTGCTTGGCACGGTGACCCAAGACGAGAGTGGGCCTTCGGCCATTTTAAATATTTTGCCAATGATCAAGAAAAGCAGTGACAATAAAAAAAAATATTCTTTGCTGCTGTGAAGAAATAGTTCAAATGCTAAATTAAGTTGTGTTTCCGCTGCAAGTTTAAGTTTTTTTCTGATTAAATTGAAACCAACGTGGATATTTAATTAGAGAAAATAGTAAATGAGATGTTCTATAGTATTTCACATAGAATTTTCTGCTGAATATTTTAAGATATGGTAATTTTATTTTCTGACCAACGTTGAAAATAATTTTGCCATGACCATGTCAAGTTTGATAGAAATTTTGAATAAAGCTTACTCTATTCTAATACTGCCCAACGGTGTTTTAGAAATAGATCGGTTTTTATTAGAGTTGAGAGCATGTTTAATTAACCAACGTTAATTTATTCATGCCAAAGTTTATATTTTTAGTTTACTGATTAAATTCTTATTTCATTTATGAAGCTTTTCCAGCTAAGATTGCCAATTCCGTAAGCGTCTTTCAAGGGCTTGAAAAGTTGAACGGCAACAATTACTCCTCATGGAGAGAGAATTTGAACTTAGCCATGGCTATGGCTGAGATAGATTATGCCTTGCTTCATCCAAAGCCCTGTGGCACCGGTTCGCGGCAATTGGGTCTCCTAAGTCGCAAATAATGTTCTTGCGAAATTGTCGTATAGTATTGAGAAGGCAAAATGGGACAACTCAAATAGAAAATGCCTCATGGTGATCAAAGGCACCATTATTGAGTCCATAAGGGGAGCAATCCCAAAATGTACAGATGCTACACAGTATCTGAAGAAGATAGAAGAGCAGTTTACTAAATCCACAAAGGCCTATGCAGGCACATTAATCAAGAAACTTGTCAATGACAAGTATGATGGATCTGGGCTGCGCAATGGACTAGGCATTAGAGAGCATATTCTCAAGATGTCCAACATGGCTCACTCTCTCACGTCTTTTGATATGCCTTTAAAGAATGATTTCATAGTCCACCTTATACTGGTTTCATTACCAAAAGAATTTGAGACTTTTGTTGTAAATTACAACATTAGTGAAGAAAAGTGGTCTATTGAAAAGTGCATTGCTATGTGTGTCCAAGAAGAAGAAAGATTAAAGGCACAAAGGGCTGAAGAGCTGAATCTGGTTAAGCATTCTCAGAAGAAAAAGAATTATTTCCAGATTCAGAATAAGTCAAATTTCAAGAAAGGTAATTATCAAAAGGGCAATTATCAGCAGAAAAGGTTCACCAATTTTGAGAAGGGTGTACACTCAAATGGAGGGCAAAACTCCAATGGAGGACATGGTTCCAGTGGACAGGTTTCTAGGCCTCCACCAGAGCACATAGATCCAGATACCTGCAGGCGCTGCCATCAGAAAGGGCACCGCATGAAAGATTGTGTTTTGTTCCTCAAGTGGCTGAACAAAAAGGGTAAAGATCAAGTTACATTCATAGATGAATCCTTGTATATAGATTCACCAACTAATACTTGGTGGATAGATTCTGGTGCAACTGTTCATGTTGCTAATTCTATGCAAGGATTCCGTACGAGGAGGATCCTACAAAGAGGAGAAAAAGGAATTAGAGTGGCGAATGGAGTTGAAGCTGATGTGGAAGCCATTGGAGATCTTCCCTTAGAGTTGGATGGCGGCTTCATACTCCATTTGCGTGATGTTTATTAGTGCCTTCTTTAAGAAGGAATTTGATTTCAGTGTCTTGCTTAGATGATGAGAACATTCAGTGTCATTTTGGGAACAGAAAGTGTGTAATAAAGTTTAATAATAATATTGATGTTGGTCTTGCCATCCGACAAGACAAGCTTTATTTGCTATCCCATTATGATATTGTGAATGACATAAGTACCTCCTCAAGTGCAAAAGTATGCAATGTTACTACAAAGCGAAAGAGAATAGAAAGTGAATCGTCAATTTAAATTATGGCATTGTCGTTTAGGCCATATTTCGAGAGGGAGAATTGAACGATTAATCAAAGAAGAAATTCTTCCTCCCCTAGATTTTTCAGACACAGATCATTGCATAAATTGTATTAAAGGCAAATATGCTAAACAAATAAAGAAAGGTGCCAAGCGTAGTACAGGAATCTTAGAAATAATCCACACAGACATTTGTGGTCCTTTTCCTGTAAAGACAGTGGATGGTTTTGATTCATTCATTACATTCACTGATGATTGTTCTCGCTATGGCTACATTTATCCTATCAAAGAAAGATCAGAAGCATTAGAAAAGTTTAAGATCTTTAAAGCTGAAGTAGAGAATCAACATGATTTAAAGATTAAAGTAGTAAGATCAGACCGTGGAAGGGAGTACTACGGTAAACACACCCCTTATGGCCAAGTTCCAGGACCTTTTGTAAGGTACCTGCAGGAAAATGGCATAGTAGCTCAAGATTCTATGCCAAGCGAACCTCGACAAAATGGAGTAGTGAAAGGCGAACTGTACCTTAATGGATATGGTGAGAAATATGATAAGTTACTCCACTTTACCGGTTAGTCTATGGATGGAGGCTTTAAAAACCGCTGCCCATATTCTTAACCGGGTACCCAGTAAGTCGGTGTCTAAAACACCATATGAGTTATGGACTGGGAGGAAGCCATCACTAAATTATCTACATGTGTGGGGCTGTCCAGCTGAGGCAAAAGTATTCAACCCAAACATAGGAAAGTTAGATCCAAAGACAGTCAGTTGCCATTTCATTGGCTATCCTAAAAGATCAAAGGGTTATCGTTTCTACTGTCCAGACAGACATACCAAGTTTGTAGAAACTAGACACGCTGTGTTTATAGAGGATGATATGATCAGGGGGAGTATGGTACCCCGAGAAATTAGTCTTGATGAGAAGCGGGTTTGTGCCCCAACTCTTATGATTCAAGAGCCTTTCTTCTCGATACCTGTTGTTGTTGCGACTCCTCGGTGATTCTCCAAGTGCAATGATCGATGCGCCAGAGGCACTGTTGGAGCCCGAGGCTCCTGCTGTTGCTAGTGAGGAGCCTGAGCAGCTCTTGTAGAGAGCAGTGAACCTGCTCAAGAACCACTTAGAAGATCACAGAGAAGCAGGAGATCGGCTATTCGGTGATTATGAAGTTTATGTCGGTGAAGACATAGAGATAGAGGGTGATCCCACCTCTTATGAGGAAGCGATGAGAAGTCCCAATTCATCGAAGTGGCTTGCTGCCATGCAAGATGAAATGAGATCCATGAGTATAAACAAAGTCTGGACTTAGAAGAAATTCCTAAAGGAGCCAAAAGCAGTGAGAGGTCAGTAAATGGGTCTACAAAACCAAACGTGACTCCAAAGGAATATTGAGAGATTTAAAGCTAGACTTGTCGCAAAAAGGCTTCACTCGAGAGAGAAGGAATAGATTATACCGAAACCTTCTCGCCTGTTTCGACAAAAGATTCTTTTAGAATCATTATGGCACTCGTTGCTCATTATGATTTAGAATTACATCAGATGGATGTTAAGACGGCATTCCTAAATGGGGATTTGTATGAGAATGTGTAATGGCTCAACCCAAAGGTTTTGTCATGGAAGGAAAAGAAAATATGGGATGTCGATTAAAGAAATCCATTTATGGATTAAAACAAGCGTCTAGACAGTGGTACATTAAGTTTGATGAAACCATAAGAAATTTTGGGTTCAAAGAGAATGAGGAGGACAACTGCATTTATGCAAAGTTTAGTAGAGGAAAGTATATTTTCCTAGTTTTATATGTGGATGATATCCTATTAGCAAGCAGTGATAAAGATCTGCTGCTAGAGACAAAGAAGTTCTTGTCCTCAAAGTTTGATATGAAAGATCTTGGTGAAGCATCTTATGTATTAGGAATAGAGATACACCGAGATAGAAAAAGAGGGGTGCTAGGGCTATCACAGAAAGCATACATAGAAAGTGTTTTGAAAAGATATAGTATGCATATGTGTAATGCCACGCCTGCTCCAATAGTCAAGGGCGACAAATTTGGGAATTTTCAGTGTCCAAAGAATAAGTACGAGATCGATCAAATGAAATCAGTCCCATACGCTTCAGCTGTCGGAAGCATAATGTACGCTCAAATATGTACTCGCCCTGACTTAGCATTTACAACCGGGATGCTTGGCAGATATCAGATTAATCCAGGAATTGATCACTGGAAAGTAGTAAAGAAAGCCTTGCGGTATTTGCAAGGGACAAAGAGTCTCATGCTAACATATAGAAAGTCAAGTGCCCTAGAGATTGTGGGCTATGCAGATGCAGATTAGGCGGGTGTAAAGACACCGGAAAGTCCACATCGGGATATGTGTTCACCCTCACGGAGGAGCTATATCATGGAAAAGTATAAAACAATCGATCGTTAACGCCGACAATGCACGCTGAGTTTGTGGCATGTTATGAGGCAACCGGGCAGGCAATGTGGTTTAAAAAGTTTGTACCCGGGTTGAGAGTGGTAGACAGCATAGAAAAACCACTCAAATTATACTGCGACAATGAGCCAGCAGTATTTTATTCCCACAACAACAAATCAAGTGGCGCTGCCAAACATATAGAGATTAAGTTTTATGTTGTGAAGGAGAAAATCCAGGATCAAACAATAGAACTTAAGCATATAAGCACAAAAGACATGTTAGCGGATCCGCTCACCAAAGGTCTTTCTCCCAACGTGTTTGAAAAGCACGTAACCGGCATGGGTTTAAAAGAAGGACTATGATTCTGGATAATAGGGGTCATTCAAAGCAACCATCTCCCACAAAGACAAAGTTATTCTGCTTTGAAGTAGAGAGGTGTGCTATAGTCATTGAGTTCAGCAGTACGTAACTGACTGTTGTGACGCCTTGGTCTTGGTGCACTAATCTATGGAGGAGTGGGATATTAAGTTAAAAGTATGAGATATAAAAGTTAATAGATCAAGATATAAAGTTTCAAAGTTAAGTTTGAGATCAAGGGGGAGAATGTTGGGTTGATCTCGTACGGCCCGGTCCAAGACCGAGTCCGTACCACGTTCGCGCCCTGATCGGGGGCGCAACAACCTTATTGGTTGCGGCCCCCTGTCACACCCGCGCAATATAAAAGGGGCACAAGGCCGGCACGCGAACCAACGTTCGTCGTTGCTCCTTGTGCCGCACATTCCCACAAGACCGATCTAAACCCTAGCGCGGTGAAGTGACGGGAAGGCCGTCGCCTTCATCCTCTTCTTCCTCTCCGTCCGAACGAGAAGCAAGGAGGCACGGGAGCAAGAAGGGAACGCCACTGCATCCTCTACATCACCCGAAGGCATCTACTTCACCATGGCTTCGGGATCAAACGGGAATGGTGGCAACACCGAAGGTATGCACTAAATGCTCCTAGATCTAGTGATTAGAGGTGAAGGGGAAGGTCCTAGACACACTAGAACTTCTATCATCCCAATGAAGAATCTCAGGTCTAGCATTCCCAAAACCATTGCATCGGGTTGGTATGCAATTTCCTAATATAGTAATATTTGGTTGTCTTAGTACTCGCTAGCGTTTGGCGCCCAAATTCCTAACGTTAGGAGATAGCAAGGGCGTGTTTGGTTGCGACTAAGCTCTAGAATCTACGCTGGTGGAAACGGAGGAGTTGAGCTTCCCTCGAGGGCTAGGCCCAACTAGCTACATGTTTAGGGGGTGGTTAATGCATACTAAGTGGTATTAGTGTATATTAAGGTGGATTAAATATTAATAAGGTAAGTTAGGGGCTATTTAATTATATTAACAGAAATTAAAAGGTTTGATAATATTCTTTTGCACCTTCAACTCATGTGTAGTCCTTCACTTAACCAAGCAATACTTGGACACATCCAGACGTTGCATCCCACAACTTGGCCTACCCACGTTCACCCATTAAACCAGGAGGACGAGCAATCAGGCAGCCAAACATGCCCTAAGCATCTTATGATTGTATCCTGAACGTTGCAACCGCACCTACCGCTGAAGCACAAGGAAGCAAGCTATAGCAAACAATCGATTCCCAGTTAGCAAAATACGGAGCGGTGGAGCATTGCAATCCTCTGTTCCTGATTGACAGGTGCTGGTTCACACTTATGACCTCTGATAATTGAATTTTTTCTACTTTCCACGACATACGTGTTGTAGGTATGGCCTACATTTTCTCACGACCATGTGAAGAACTAAAGAAGTTAACCCTTTGTCACAATAAAAGTGCCAAATTTAATCGAATGGATCCACACCACTGCCTTTCGTTACAAAGGAAAAGGGTCCGGAACCATCCATGCCCCTTCGGCATAAGGGCCAACTACCTCAATCGTCTCCCGAAGGGGTCCTTGGCTCGAAGGGAAACACCTTGGGAATGCCAAATGGGGAGGTTGAAGTCCCATCAAAATCCAAGAAAAATGATGTGGTAGACGTAGCCTATGGGAATCCACTATGTGCCAAGGCTACTGCAGAAGAGAGAAAAGACCGCGAAACCCCTATAGTTATAGGGCCTTTACAGGGATACTATTATAATCTTACATCTCTCATGTTATAGCATTATAAATAGATTTCTCTGTATGCTCGAAAAGAGGGACCAAGGAGAATAAAAGAAACACATTTTATCACTTCTCCAGAGCTCTCCATAAGGGGATCTCGAGGCACTTACTCTCCCCCTCACACGGGGTAACCGTACCCCTACTTTTTTTTACTGCTCCCTCCAGTGCAAATAGTTATCGTTTTGGACATCGACGGGGTCTCCCAAACACATATTTTATTACTAATTTCTATTAAATATATTTATAAAACCTAACAAAATTATAATATTATAAAAATACTTTTCAAAATAAATATACACATATGATTTTCGCGTATCCAATTTAAATATTTAAAAAGATATCGATAGTCAAAATTTTTAATAGCTTGATCGAAACTATGTCCAAAACGATAACTATTTACGACCGTAGAGAGTATTTCGTTTGAAGTCACGGCAATACACGTGGGTTTTTTTCTTCCATCACGTTACTAAAACTAATCCACAAAACAGTATAATACGTAATTCAAAGAAAGTAGCAGTCACGGGCCAGCAGCGCCCACGACAGCAGGGTGTTTCCCACACGCAAGATTCAAAACGACCACTGCAGTGCAGAAGACTCCCATCCCATCACTACCACAGAGGGTGAAAAATGTGCCGCCAGATTAGTACTATTCAGTGTGGACAATCTGGGACACGACCGTACCCCCCTCTGGTGCTCTTGTATCTCCTGGATCGAATCAAACTTTCAAATAGAGAGGTTATGATCGAGTAAAAACAATGAGAAATCTGAGCAACAATCTGGAACATAAAAACAGGACAAGAAAGGAAGTAAAATAAAAGGAAATAACAAGTGCCACATGCGAGTGTTGCATTTCAATGTCAAAAGGATATGTGGTTTTGAGGGAAAGACAGGAACTAAATTAGCCAGACCGATTTTCTAATGCTATCTGTTCAATGCAGTATAGAATGTCATGAAAGGGTAACCTCCCAGGTAAGACAGCTTTTGCATCAGGTGTCATGAACACTACCCTAATGGCTGCGCATGACATCAGGCAGTCAAAAAAAAAAAAAGAGTGTCTTTCATTGACGTTCTTTAAATGGGCGCAGTTTATGTTTGGCATCAAGGACATACACATACCTGTTACAGAAACATCGATTCCCTTTCTTAACGGAAAGGATCCCATAAAACAACGGTTTTGCTAGGCATCGGACGTCCTAACACTCCGCAACATTTTTTTTCTACGCGTGCAACATTTTCTACCAATGCGTGCAACATTTTCCTTCGACAAATGCTACAGTAAACGGATGTTGCAAGCGTTCAAAAAAAATGTTACACGCGTTGGTAACAAATGTTGCAGGAGTAGACAAAAAATGTTTCAAGAGACGTCCGAAGAAAACAAAAAAACGGACGTCCGGACGCTAGTATTCGCCATAAAACAAACATCACTAGCATTCAACACGTCCAACACAAAAATCTAGAGACTAGCTGACCCGTTCAGTCAAGAGAACTTACAATGACAGGTAAAACGGACCTAATATAAGCACATAAAACAAAGTCAATTGTACAAAATTAGTAGTGAAATAGACATGAGCAGAAACGGCGGACATGGCGGTATGCATTCATACATATTGTCACACGAGAAGTTGATGAGGCCACATGAGAAATCTTCTGCATTCGTATAAATGGTCAAGACCAGGCAGCCAAATAATGTGCTTATGCGGGACAGTGATGTACGTCTGAACCAGGACATCACGAACAGATACACAATAGTCTATTTAACCTCCATATCGGTACACTAATATAGTTTCAAATACTTGGCAGCATAAATTTTACCAGATATAAAAGATGCAGTATCCACAGACATCTGATGTTTCATCCTTTGTTTTTTTCCATAAACAGATAGCAAAATATGCTGACATACCCTAGATTTTGGATTCTTCAATTAAGCTAATAAAACCTACCAACGATTATGTGAAGACATTTCGTGCGAAAAAGGCAAGTTTACGATTAGATACCAGTGTTCCTTGTATGACAAAGCTTATTTAATTGAACTTAAAGACAACAAGTGCTCTTGGTTTTCTACGTATTCACATTCAAGATCATGTGTCGTGACTCGTTACATTAAATACATGCTCATTCTTCTCCTAGTTTGTTTACATTCTCAAAGAAAATATAGGTAATGAAACAAATATGCAATGGCAGCTAGCTCATACCTTTTATTTGCTCAGTCAGCATTGTGCTCACGTTGAACACCTGAGGCTGTATGGCACTATTGGACTAAAAGTTGCTTTCAATTTTTGTAATGTTGCATGTGTTATAGTTCATGAGCACTTGGTTACCCAAAGACCCAAGAAAGTTTAATGTGTTTATGGTGATATATCGCTAGAGACATTACATAATTACAACAAAGAAGTCTTGCATGGTACACTGTTGGAGGGCGCCCAATACAAGTGGAAGTCAACAGGATCTAGTATATGCATTGGTGTGGCAAAGAACAAAACTGGTTTCATTCAACCGACCAGAGATGTTCAAACACAACAAGTCCTGCCCCCTCCTGATGTTAATGTACCACATAGCAGAAGACTTTCAATTTTGAAATTAGTTATAATAGGAATTAGGGGGTAATAATTTCAATCAACCTCAAATAGAACAAAAAAAGGTTATGTGAACATGCTCTCTGTAGCTGAACATTGTTGCCTGCTAGGAACATAGCACTGATGTGATTCCAAAAATTCAGCAATTGTCAAAGAAAGAAAACAAACGAAATGATCAAGCAATTGATTATCATTGAGCAAAGTATAGGCCAAAAAGGCTGATTCTGAATATACTATTTGACTATCTCAGTGGGACTTCGAGATTTGTCAAGTAAATATCCTCATTGATTACACCAAGGTAGAAAACTAAAGCTAGTTACAGTATACACCACAAGATAATTCAGATATCCTTGAAATCCTGAGCTTAATGATCTTTCAAAGTTACAAATCAGCAATGAACAACCGAGTAATGGTCACCTCAGTTCTGCCGATAGGCAATATAATTGGCCAAGTGCAACAGTGGTGCTGCCTTCTCTTTGTCAAATTCTGCAAGTTGCTCCCTTGCATCACTAAGCAACTTTTCTGCAAATTCTCGTGATTTCTCCAACCCCAGTAACTTTGGGTATGTCGTCTTGTCACTTGCCAAGTCCTTCCCCGCCGTCTTCCCAAGCTCCTCCGACGACTTGGTCACATCAAGTATGTCATCAACCACCTGGAACAGCAACCCTATTGATCTTGCATACTTCCGCAACCGCTCAATCTGCTCATCCGAGCCACCCCCAATAACTGCCCCAATAACCACCGAGGCCTCAAGCAATGCAGCTGTCTTGTGGAGATGGATATACTCGAGGCGGTCAAGAGATACAGTCTCAGCTGAACCCGTCATCTCAAGATCAACAACCTGACCAAAAATAGACAAATATTTATCAGTAAATAATGTTACCACTTCTAAACCACATTCTATGTTAAGAGTAGTTTCCAACCACTAATTCAGATGTATACAGGTAGCCATGAAAATCATCGTCCTTAAGCATGCGATTCACAAAATTAGCACATTGCGTAATTTGCACTTCCTTTGTTTGCTCAATGACATAATGGAATAGAATCCGATCAATAAGGGACCTGGCCGGCGACTAGGCCCTCTGAGCCGATGCAGCGTGCGAGCTCGCCAACGGCGCGGACGACGCGGGCGGGGTGCTTGTCGGGGTCGACGTCCGGAGGGTATGAGTCGACGCTGGCCATGTGGCGGAACGCGAGCGAGAGCAGGGCGTCGCCGGTAAGCACGGCGATGGGCTCGCCGTAGACAACGTGGCAGGAGGGCTTGCCGCGGCGGAGGTCGTCGTCGTCCATGCAGGGGAGGTCGTCGTGGACGAGCGACATGGTGTGCACCATCTCGACAGCCGCGGCGGGGAGCATCGCCCAGGCCTCGCGCCCGCCGGCGACGCCGCAGGCGGCCAGGCACAGCGCGGGGCGCACGCGCTTGCCCCCGACAAGAATCGCGTACCGCATCGCCTCGTGGAGCGCCGCCGGGGGCTCGCCGGCCGGGATGGCCGCGTCCAGCGCGCGGTTCACGGCCACCGCGCGCTCCCCCATGTACGCCTTGAAGTCGAACTCCGTCGTCGCCGAGGCGGCCGCCGTGGCCACGATGGCGGAGAAGCGGCGCCGGTGGGCAGAGGGCGCCGCCGCCGCCGCGGGGGCGGTGGCTGCGGGGAGGAGCAGGGAGAGTTGGACGCGCGAAGCGGCCAGGGGGTGGAAGGCCGCCATGGCTTTGGGGTTAATACAGGGTGGGAGAGGGAGTTCAGTTCACTGTGGACGAAGTGGGGATGGAGATTGGAGGTGACCGTCCCGCTTGCGTTGCGTTGCGATCTTCTTATCTCAAGAGCTGAGGGCACTTTATCGTTGGGTGGTGGCCTGGTGGTCGGAGCTGACACTCCGTAGAGAGCATGGCTCCTTCACCTCGATTTATAGGTGGGATGTATAAGGCATTCATCGAGTGATTAGTCACTAAAATCTCCTAGGTAGAGAGTCAGTCGATTACAAAAATATTCTAAAAAGTCAATTACAAAGGGCACGTACAATGTAATAACGTCAGTGATTCGTCATTCGTTATGTCACATGAGATTTTTTTTGTTGATGTGGAAGAGAGAATTAGGAGAGTGAGTTATTGTCTTTTGATGAAAAGATGATCTACAACAAATGACTTTTTCACAAAATACTACCGTGTGAGTCGTTGTCAATAACAGATACCGTTTTCGTGCAAAAAATTAAAAAGATTATAGGGACTCGGAGAGAACCTAAGAGACGATCCGTTGTAGAAGTTGTTTTTACCGTTGTTTATAGATAATCTGGAGAGGTGTTATTGACAGTAGTTGTCTATATTATGGAAGTGTTCCATGCTAATTTGGAATGGAGCAAAATTGGTCTCAAAAGGGTCAGGGTCATGCAAATGTTTTCCTTGGAGAAAAATACTATAGATTAACTAAATATTTTGGAAAGTTTTACTTCCCTACTCTTGTTTGGAAACAAATATTAGGTTGGATCGGATTAGGATCCTATTATCAAATTTTCCTTTGGAAAGGTTGCATTGTTGGATATATACGGGCTTTTGTGAAAGGAACATCATGCTAAAACTTTGTGAGTTGTTCAGTTCAATCTCACCATTTTCTTCTTTATACCAGACACATTAATATGCCTCGAAAGGCAATGTGATTTTCGAAACATATGAACGAAGGGTTGAACGATGCACGCATTGTCAGCTACGACAGGATTCCATTAGGCGAGACATTTTAGTACCTCTTTTGTCCTAGTGTTCAAAACGAGCTCTCAATGTTTAAAATGAATTGCATAATATGGAGAGCAAATTTAAATATGGTACATATATATAGGATCTTTGTATTTTCCGTTAGGGGACGTTTATGTATTTGTCTCTTTGTAGTTCAAATCAGTCCATGGCAGGCAGCCTAATAAAACGTTTTGGCATGCCATTCCTCTACAACTTTTGTTGTTGTTGTTGTTGCTTCGCATTTCAGACTTCTTTGTCTTGTTGATAGTACGCGGCCTATTCGCGCCACTAGCCAATGCCCTAAACAAGAAACTTAACGATGTGTGATTCGTTCACGCTTCGCAGTCTCTGCATCTAGCACGGTTTTTCCTCGCACGTTGACGTTTTCAAGCACTGCATTTGCATGTTATCGCACGACTTTGACTGTGTGATTATACACAATACTAAACTGCATCCCACCAGCACTATCACGATCGAGAAGAACTGAAAAAAGAAGCTTAAGCACAACTAAACCAGTGAATCAACTAGGCATCTTGAACTTCAAAAGAAAGGAAGATGTGTTTAATTGGTTGCTTGTTTCTCTCTAGATATTGAACTATTCCATAAAAAACAATTGAAAATATAAGGAAATTGCTAAGGAGTACTTGAGTAATTTTTTTCACCTTGGGAGCACTTAATTTTTCGTCCATTCAATTTGCATCGTGATTCGTGCTTTCGATGATGTCTACAGCGGCCAGCGGCAGCACCCTGTCGAGTTAGGGTTCAGCTTCACTAGATTTAGGGTTTGGGTACGTCGGTACCTTGGTATATATATAGAGAGAGAGGAGGAGGCGGGGGCTTACTAGCGGTGGGTAGCGGCGTCGAGGCATTGAGATGGTGGCGGTGGTGTCGTCGGACAAGGAGGAGGGTAGTGGAAGTCAATGTGTGTGACATGAATGAGTGGTTAGGAGGAGGAGGTGGGCGGCTATGGCGGATTCGACAGTGATAGCAGCTAGAGATGAGGAAGGGGGCGGTGGCGGCAAATCTGATGGTGGTAGGGGTCCTAGGGGATCTGGCAAAAGTAGAGGAAGATGGGTGGTGCGGTGGAGCTCGCCAGAGCGAGGGAGGAAATGGACGGCGATTGCTTACGAGCGCCGGGAACAACGCTGATGCGGCGGCAAGGGGTGGTATAGCAATGGTGATGACTAAGGTAGGGAGGGGAAGAGGGGGAAAGTATCTTATATGGTATCAAATGAGAGAAGAGATCCTTTGGATCTAGATCCAATAGCTGAAAATTCGAGTACCCTCTAACAAAAAAAAAGTTCTCACTTGCCTCCCAGACTCCTCCAACGTATAAGCCATATTATCTGGTCCTATTCACTTGATCTGCCAACCAAACACACACTGAATCAACGGTTCGAACCCTTTCACCCGGCAGAGTTGAGCCGACCACATCCAGCAGAACCCATCCAACTACATCCTAAATTAGTTCAACAAATAACACGAACTCCACAAAGAACAAGTAGGGCTAGCCCTTGGCCTAGGCAGCAGGGGCGACCGCCTAGGGCCCACGAAAGCTAGGTGCCCCCTACTCATGTATGTATACTTGGATGTATAGTGTATAGCCTATGTACTAAAGAACGAAAGAATAGGCCCATTGGCCCATATGGTCCATGGATGCATCCAGCGCTCCCTACCCTAATCTATGCATGACAGAGAGAGCATATGACGCATCGATCAGATACAATTGATGCATGCCACCTTTGTATTCCTCTCGACCCCTCCACTCCTCTGATCTTCCTCGAAACGAACGCCGTCACCTACTTGGTCATCGCAATTAATGGAGGAGGTAAGCCCAATTTCATCGATTCCCCACCAATTCGCCTTCAATTTCTTTACTTTGCAACAGTTCTATTTGAAATCCTCTCATATAGTTGTTGCATACATGGTATGTTTTCCTGAATTTTCATTCCTCAATTATTTGTTAAATACTACTTTAAATCTCCGATACAACATCTACACTATATAGGACAAAATCTTAAACTTTCTTGTAACATCAGTTGCTTTTTTATATAAAGATCTTAATTACATCTGAGAGAGAATTAAAAAGAAGGGATTGAAATTGCATATCTTGGTCAGTTGTTCATGATAAGATTTCATTTAGGTGATTTGGTTATCTAAGTTAGAGCTTTGCGATTGCACTAAGCATCTAAATATTGTGTGATGTGCTATTATGTTTTTAGGACCTTTTTCACATATCATATGGTTAAAGCTTTATGAAATTTTTACTGCAATTTTTATTCCTATCCAGTGGTCAAAATCTAGGTAACTTTGTTCCTTGTGTTAATCCAACTCTTATGCTATTTGTGTGCTGAGATGTCATCTGGAAATTATTTATCTGGGAGTGAAAAAAGGAAAGAAATAAAAAGAGTAAATGAGTTGATAGTATCCCAAAAAGGATCCATTGACTAATTCTTTGTAATTAATATAGATTCCTGTATGAATTCTGAGGAATTTATCTTAGTTACTGTTCAAGAACAACCTAATGAAAATTTTAGGTCAAAGTGATGATATTAATGAGGATGATAATAATTTGAACAGACATGAAAATTTAGTTAATTCACCTAATGCAGAAACTAGAAGTGTTGATGAAAACCAAATTTTACTATATGTATTTATGATCCGAGAAACTAAGACTACCTTAATAATAAAACAATAGATATTTTATTGGAAAGGGGCCTATAAGAGAACAAAATATCAATAGACACTTTTCATATGCTAATTATTCTAGAAAAATAAGCAATGGATAGGCGCACAATAGAAATGATTAGTTTATTCTAAACATGTTTCCTCCTAAATTATTTTGTCCTTAGTATTATTTATAGTTTTTAAACTAACTCGAAATATTAATATGCTAGTGGATTGTCATGCTATTGGTCGCTAATGAGTACTGGTATATTTTTGTGATGTTCTAAGTCAAATGAGTACTAAATTGAAATTTTGCTTTTGTAATTGAAATAAAAGATACAATAGGTCTTCACTTTTGTCACGACCCAGCCCTCCGAGACACCAAAAACGGCCCTGAAAACAAGCTAAAATCAGGCGTAGTCGCGCGGAAGGGTATTCTTGTAATTGGTTCCGACTTTTCCTCGCTTGGTCGGCGGTCGGCAGCCGCCTGCCATCCACACCACACCCTCAGCCCACCCCCGCGTGCCACCGGCAAGCCCCACCACCTCCCCTCCCGTACTGTGTGGCAGGCAACTCCGACAAAAAAACGCACGATACCGATGCACGTAGCACTCATCGTGACAGAAGCCACAATTCCCACAGCAAATCACGACAGCGAAGCCCCGAAAAAAATATTGCGACATCCACCGGCTCATACAACGGAGAAACACATGTATTCCATTATAGAGTCTGGTCATCTTCACCTATAACAACACGCCACCTCGAATTGACATGGCTCGGCGGCTCGGCCCATATAGGCCGTGACAAATTTTCTAAATGGTCATCTACGTCGAGACCGGCCGGGGTCGTCATCACCACCTATGAACTTCCCCCAACAACAGGCAAAATTAACACAAGTGTCGATAGCTTCAAGAACTCGCGAACGAACAATGTGGATTAAGCACGTACAAAAGAACAAGAAGAATGAATAAATAATGATCAGCTAGCTCTTCATCTCGCCTTCCTCGAGGTCGAGATCAGACGTGGGAAGTCCGCTCACTCTGGCCTTGAGCGGCACGTCCTCCCCATCCAGCATGTCGCTCTTGTTCCGCGGGATCGGGGCGGATGCCTTCTTCTCGGTCTCCACGGCCCAGCTATAGACCACCATGCCCATCACGGCAAGCAGCATTCCGAGTATGTTCTTGACCGTGAGAGCCGAGTCGAATAGGATCCAGCCGAGGATCAGCACGCACACGGTTTTCATGTGGCCCAGGACCTGGAAAGAGGTTGCAGAGAACCGGCCGATGCAGAGGTACTGGCTCATGTTGCAGAAGACAGCCAAGGAGCATGAAAGCAGTATGAAGAACTGCAAAATGATTCAAACAGGAAATTGTTAGCACATTGAAACAGTTCACAGCCAGAGCGTTAAAGCAACATGATGAACTTCATAGCTATTAACAGCATGCAGCAAGAAGAATTGCACTGATGAATCAGGGGTGCTAATAGGCATGGACCGGTATAGACTTATAGATTAGGCTGGTCCAAAACTGTAAATGGATTGGACTCGTTTTAAATCTATAGCTATTTGAACTTAGATCTGGGTCGGATTGGGTCAGGGTATCATCCTTTAAGTTCCAACTTTCAACCTATGTTTCCAGTGAGTATGATATGTAATTATAGACATTTGAGCGATCTCTTCTTCTTTTTTTTTGCTTACTAAGACTATAACAGTGATTCTAGTTGATGGTTTGCAGCGACATATTCATGCGATAGCAATATGTTTCCATATGGTACTATTCTTGAACCAAAATGCAGCAACAATAGTTTTGGAATTTGTTGATAGTGGCTTAATAAGAAAGGGGATATATCCTTCTGGCTATCAATATCCATTTTTCTTGTGTTTCAGGATTTAGTTATGATAATACATGATAATTTTACTTACAACAAAAGCTCGTTGAATTTTGAGCTGACACTAGAATGTTCAGCTCAGTTTTGTCATATAACTTAAAATAATGCTAGGCTTGTTCAGCTGAATATGTCCTTTGCATATAGGTAGCAAAAGCAGCAGCAGCATTTGTGACTTTTGTTAAGGTTTTATATGTGCTTGATTGTAGTTAGCTCATTTTGTGTGGCATGCTAAGCCTAAGTGTAGATAAAGGAGTTATGTTAGATCTAGTATGTCAATTGAGTTGTAAACTAAGTAGTGCTACATAAAATATCATGGGATAGTATTTTCTTGAGACCTTTGATCTTTTGTGAGAACTTTGATGTTTGATCGTTAATTTACCTTACCTTGAGTTTTTCTATGGGCAAGTTTATTTGGATAGTGCATGACCTTTAATCTTTTGTAAGAACTTTGATGTTTGATCGTTACTTTACCTTACCTTGAGTTTTTCTATGGGCAAGTTTATTTGGATAGTGCGTGTTTGTTATCTATTCTGATCACATTGTAGTTCATGATCTAAGAAATAGTATTATCACTTGAATATTGCACCGTAAACTATTAACTCATAAAAAAAAATAGTTTGTCCAGATCAAAACCCAAATCAAGGCCGATGCTTTTATTTGGACCAAGGCCAGGCTTGGACCTAACTCCTTTTGAGTCAGGCTGGATACAGATATTTGAAAAGAATATTAGGCTTGACCAGATCTATGCTGAGCTTTGACCCATTAGCATCCTTAGATGAATGCAAGCTAACGTTTTGTTTAACAGGGTTGACAAACCATAGAATAGAAATCAAGCAAAAAATGAATCTCTCAGGAAGAACGTTAGGACAGGAAGTTGTTAGGACATATTGAAACAGTTTACAGCCAGAGCGTTAAAGCAGCATGAACTTCATAACTATTAACAGTACGCAGCAAGAAGAACTGCATTGATGAATGCAAGCTAACATTTTGTTTAGCAGAGTCGACAAAACATAGAATAGAAATCAAGCAAAAAATGAATTTCTCAGGAAGAACGTCAGGTACAACATATAAGAAAGAACAACAGAAGAAAATCGTTGCTACAGTTCCATGACAGAATCAGTTAAATCAGGAAAAGATATTGCAAATTTATTACAGTTGAGGTACCAATGGTGTCCATTCCAGTAGAAGAATGTGTCACCCATCCGGTATGGCGATATGCAATTTCCCAAAAACAAGAATCCAGCGATACAGAGAGTATATATGTGTTTAAAAAAAGGTAAGAGGGAGGAGGCGACAACGGAGGAAGAAGGCAACGGTGGCTTCCAAAGGGAGAAGGCGGTGGCAAGATTGTGGACGGGGAAGACAATGGTGGCGACAATAAGCAAGCTGGGTGGCGGTTTGGCAATAGGAGAAGGGAGGGGAGGCGATGGCGACTTGTAGAGGGAGAAGGTGACAACGACAAGATTGTAGAGGAAGAAGGCAGCGGCAGCCACTGGGCTAGGTAGAGGGGTGGCGGTGACGAGACTGCAGAGGGAGAAGAGAGGGGAGGCGGCAGTGGTGGCCCGCAGGCTCGGTGGAGGCTGGAGGGGAGGTGGCGGCTAGGCCACCAGGTCTAGGGATTTTAGGGGAGTGGAATGAGTGAAGCTAGGGTTAGGAGAGATGGTTTGGATTGGGTTTGGCTTTGTATTTTTAGTCTAGAAGTATCATGGAGTATCTCGGAGTATCGAAGAAGGATCAGGATTGTTTTTATTAATTTTAAATGTTGAATTTCACCGGAAGGATCACGAAGGATCGCCATATCCAATAAGTATCCGATACCGGTACAACAATTTTGCGAAGGATCAGTGATTCATATCACATAGATGAAGCAAATCTATTAAATACTCAAGAACACTAGCACGAATCTAAAACCAAGGATAAAATAACATGGGAAAAGTAGCATTCATCAGAAAAGCATGCTTTCAAGAATTGAAAATGGTGTGACAGTAATATCTTACAGTTGCCCCTGTTGAAAAATTGTAGTTTAGTAGTGATCGCCCATTGAGGTAGTAATCCACAAAGGGACCCAGTATAATTAGAGACAACGCCTGTATTGGTGCAGTCTTGCTCAGCAGCTCAAATGACCCAATGTTGTACTTCTTCTGAAAGGAGCCAATGGTCTGGACCAAAAACAAGTACAGTCAGAACATGATAGAATTACTTAAACTTAATAGCCATTATTATGGAAAATAATTTGCCAAGAAGGATCCTCTTTAGCATTCGGGATGGAAAAAAATGCAACTCTTCGTTAACAATTTAGAAGCATTACTAGAATTAAGTAAAAAAATCAAGATATTTGCCTATCAAGAAAAAAAATTCTTTAAAAAGGATACATAACTAGAAAAGAAATTTTACAACAGGAGGCAACAAAAGGTGAGAGTAGACAGAAGTTGCCTATCAAGATAACTGCACAGCATATGATGCAAATATATTAACTAATGTAGGTCGATAATAAAATTTCTGTAGTTTTAGTTCCCTAGCCTGTATCATTGTGTTTCAGATCTGCTGTTTTAGAGTATTAATTTCAAGGGAGCCAGGACCTCATTGGCCAGGTTTTGGTATCCAGTCTTGTGTGCTATCGCAGTGGCAAAGAAAGGGAAGGCAGCAAATGTGGGGAACAACATAATCCATAACCAACGAAGATAGGGCCTTGTATAGGGCATTGTTTCACCAAAACATCTAGTTTTGTTCTTTCTCAGCAACATACCTCACCATCAATGGTCATAGCAGTTTCAACTTCCAAAAAGTGTCCATATCCAAATTGATAATGACATAACAACAATCTTAGCAAACATTACTGATTACGGTATCCATAACTGGCATCCTTTACATCCTAGAATCCTACACAAGAATGTGGAATGCACAAACCTAATATTAAGACAGACAGAGAAGAAACTCACAATCTGTTGAAGTGACGTGCAGAACACAGCCACGCAAGCGCAGATGAATCCCTTGGCATTGACCTCCACATCCGTGACCGTGCAAATCCCAACACCAGCTGCCACGACAACCACCGCCGATATAACCTTGGTGGTGTAGTGCTTGCTATTCAGTACCCATTCCAACAAGCAAACGACCGGAATCATGCTCAGTTTGGAGATCTGCAAATTTGCAGAGTTTCCGCACATTCAGCCACAGAACTAGACCATACACCCATGACCAATGGCCGGCGCAGACATGATACAGCATCCGTATACCTGATAGAACCCGACGGAGTTGAGCATGAGGCTGAGGTTCATCCCGGTGATTGACGTGTTGGCGACGAGCGAGAACCAGACGAGCTCCCAGAGGGGGACGTGCTTGGAGACGGAGTAGCCGGTGGCGTTGGAGATCCATCCGACGAGCGCCGTGACGGTGAAGTGAAACCCGGTCAACGTGGTGGCTGCATTCGCAAAGGAGGAAAACAACACCACCTCAGATCCGCGGTTTCGCTGCGACAACCCACGGCGGCGGATCCAGATCTGGAAGGAAGGGGGGAGGAGCGAGAGGGAGGCGCGGTACCGAAGCAGAAGGCGTAGCCGGAGGAGGACATGAGCTGCTTGTTGGCCATGATGATGCCGACGGAGCTGACGACGTTCATCGCCCAGGCGCCGACGTCGGACACCGCCGGCGCCTTCTTCTCCGCCTCCATCTCCTCCTCCCCTTCTCGCGACCTGACACGAACCAGGAGGAGGAAGGGTTCGGTTCGTCTCGGCTCGGTTCGGCTCCGCACTACCCCCTCGGTGCCTCACGCCGGAGGGGCCGCTCGGTTATAAAGAGGGAGGCGTTGCCGCCTAGGCAAGGAAGGCAAGGGGAGGGGAGTGCGCAGGGGGTTTCGAATTGTGCTCGTAGCAGTGGCGGAAACGTCAACGGCGCGGGGCAAAGTGGCGGAAAACTTGCGATTTGAGGGATGTAGGAGGGGGGGTGGGGTAAGACGACGGGGAGGGGATGGGGGCGGCGCGACGACAGGGCGGAGATGTCCTCGGCTGGATCTGGGCGCGGTCGCGGTGGTGTGCGCGGGGCCTGTTTTCCCTGCAGTTTCCCCTCTTTTTGCGCGTCGCTGCGCAGGATTTCGCCCTGTTCAATTCAAAGCGTCGCGAGTCGCGACTGCTTCCGTTAGTGGTGGGGTTAAAGGCCAAACCTCTTTTTTTTTTCTATCACGGTTCACGAGGTGCAAAAGGTCAAGTTCTTGATTTGTCGGTTCGTAGTCTACACATTTGAAGCGCGATTAACGGTATGGGCATCTCCAATGGTAGTCTATTTATCGTGCTTTAGTTATAAACGTCTTATCTCGAAGATTTTACTTGGGTGGAAGAGAAAAAATAAGAGAGAGAGATATAGGCCAGATCCTTAATGTATAGTCGAGATATAATTATTATAAAGAAAATTATCTATTACATGTGATTTCTTTATTTAATTTTATACTTTCAATTTTTCTATAACAAATCTATTGGAGATTTTTCTCGATTTTATTGCTTGATTATTCTGATGACATGAACATTTATTATACTTAGATTTGCTCACCATTGGAGATGCAACGTATGGATGCCACTTCCTTTTCTATAATCCATAGTTTTTTCTTAACATTTTGCTTAGGTGGAAGAAAGAAAACGAGGAGAGAGATATTGACCGGCTACTAATGTATAGCCAGGCTATAACTGATTCCAAAACACTTATTATCTATTACATGTGGACCAATATTTAATTTTATAGATAGTGCTATAGCTAATTCATTGAAGAGATTGTCTATATGATATCTATAGATGACATGGATATTTCTTACTAGTCTACACATTTGAGATGCTCTTAAAAGGACGATTGGCACGTACCAATATTGCCTTTTTTTTTTGGAATTTAATCCTGCTTGGGGTTGGTATTGAGGACAATGAGGAGTAATAACTACTGGTATTTCGGAAGCGTACAGAGCACTATACAAAAGAAACTTAGGACTGCACCACTGAATAACCTTTCCTGCCGTGGCAAGCAAGAACTCGAAACTTTTCTTGTTAGGGTGCCAATCATATAAAACTGGACGGTACAATCGGTTTGTTAATTTACTCTACACCCCCTCGAGATCCCTCACCTCCGTGCAAATATGTGTACACTTAGGTCAATTACAGTGGGAGTTTCATTATCATTTAATGAGGTGACACATCAGCAAAAATGGTGACATGGCAAAGAAATTATGAGGAGAAAGAGGAGACAAGTTTCATCTGGTTGAAACCGGGTGCATACCGTTTCCAACACATTGGAAACCGAATTAAACTGCACTGAGAGCGTATCGTTTCATCCCACGCATTCCCACGCACTGAAATCGAATGAAAATGCATCAAATGAAACATTTGATCATAACACCATGTAACAATCAAATGTTATGGCTAGCCTATGAAACCGCGAAATGAAATTATGCATTGGGAAGCCTTATTTTATTTATCAACCAAAACCCCTTTGGATAGTGTGACACTCCTAAAAACCGTGAAATAAAACTTGCCACTGGGAATAGCCTTACGCTGGTTAGATACTACTCCGTTTGCCAAAGCAGCATGGGAATATGTATTGTTCGTTAGGTTCTAAGAATGTGATGGGCACTAAACATGTATGCCAATGGCGGATTTGCGATAAAGGGCTTTCTACACATAATCTATGAAAGGCTCTTGTCGGTGAGGCTCGAAATCTCACCAAAATTTTGAATTTCAATGAAAATCTCGACGAAATAAAAAAATTTAAAAACTGCCGCAATGATTTCAAAAATTTCTTTTTTATCAAAATTATCACAAATTCAACCAATTTTGATGTTTCTAGGACAGAATTTCACTCTAAATTTTTTTGTAAAGAATTGTAATGCCTTTTATAATAAATACATATGAATCTTGTGCAAAAAATACATATACAAATTAAAATGCTTCAAGAAATTGTGTTTTCATGACATGTTAAAACCTTAGGAATTTGTGCTGTGCAATTTAGGAATTTGAAAGGGAATGTTAGTTGATTTCGACCTATAAAATCTTAACTGCTTTGTAACTTCAAAGTAACAGTGCAATAAATACTGAATAATGACTTTCTTGAAGTTTAGATCTAAGGCATAAGAGAAGGAGATCAGTAAGAAAGTCCCTAAGCCAAACAATCACAAGTGCAGACACAAAGTGCAGACATTGACACATCCCTCCACATCACCATATCGACCAGAAAAATAAGAAAAAAAAGAAGGAAGAAACCATCAATTCCAATTTCTTAAACTAAAAAAACGACAAATTGGTAAACTTGAAGGCCATAAAAGCACTAACCAATTTTTGCATTCTCCCATTACTTCTGCTAGGTTCTGATGGTCTGCCCTGAATCTCCTCGTACTCTTCCACTTCAGGACCAAAACCCTCAATGTATAAGGAAATAACCAAATAAGAAGGTGAAGACCAAAATCAACAAGACCAGGAAATTATTGTCTTCATGACGACACAAAGTACAAAATTAAAGTGAACCGAGAACAAAATGGTATTCTACCTGGAGGAGGCTTCATCAGCTCTGGATTGGCTGCTCTCTCATCTTCCATCGGTGTTGTCATAGGCTTAATTTCTCCTACATTTAGCCAAATAATCATACCATTACAAGGTAATAACAATTCCTCAAAGGAAAAGAATGAGAAGTTTGCTAAATTTGCACTCACGTTTTGTGGATGGCTCAAGATCTTGGGCATCTACTGCAATATGACAACAAATCAAGATCTTGCATTCAAACAAATAGAAAATATAGATAAATACTTGCACGATTTTTTCATATTTTTTTCCAATTTTTTCTAGCTTTAGAAGATCATTTGCTAGGAGTTTGAAAAATTAGCAAAATTTTGGTAAAATCGGTCGAAATTTCAAATTTCCCAAATACAAAATTGCCGGATTTCAAATTTGTTTTTTAAGTTTTGGCCAGATTTCGATTGAAATTTCTAAAATCTCATAGAAATTTTGGATTTCAATCATTCGAAAATGTAATCCAAAACCAAATTTGAAACCTCTCACGTCAGGCGTCACCCGATCAGAACACTCGATGGACTGATTGGTCTGTCAAATCCAAAACATTACTATCACAGGATGAAATTAAGTATTGCGAAATCTCTGTATGCGAGTACTTGTTAGACGGCACGCAATCTGATTATGATTGAATTCCAGGCCTGCTGGCCCACCACGGCTTGCTAGGTACAAAAAGAGGTTTGACACGCCAAGTTACCTTTCAGTTCCTTTCAGTTATTGTTAGGCGGGCCACCGGACCATTGAACTTAAATATACGCGTTCCGGCCTCCGGGGCTTGAGATGGAATCTCCTGCTCTCCTCCTCCCCTTTGCCTTTTGACCCTCCCTACCTCACCACCTATCACGCCGGCCAGTTCAGAATTTATAGTAATTTCTTTTAGCAAAGTAAGTATAGAAATAGCCTCATCTCAATAGCAGAAACACCGGAATATGAACATGGTTTTCCGAGCTCTGAAAACATGGTAGACGTTTATACGGTGTGAGAGCACGAAGAGTAATACATGTAACCTTCTGATGCTTCGACGGTCAGGATATGAAAATTTTTATAACTGTATTTAGAATAAAGACAAATTTACAAAACAAATTTACGCAGATTAGAAAAGTGACGTACTCGCCGGTTCATTACTTAAACTGTTAAACAATAGTAACCACATGCATTGGCAAGATGGTGGGCAGAACAAGGTATTCATGTCAGCCGCATGGCTCATTCCTTTTTAAAAAAGGTGGTTACTATTGACACATCACTTTCGGTATGTACAATGTCCTAATCACGAGCGAAAAAACCTTAGCCATTGGCACGATCTGGCGTTTAAGGCTCGACGTCGATGCCCGCGACTGACGATGCCGTCCTGGGGCGACGGGGAGATTTCACGGCACCGACAGGCGCTCCCGCCTGCCGTGGCCGGGTTAGCTTAGCAGGCGGACGGGACGGCGGGTGACGGGGCCGTTGGAGGGAGGGAAAGCAGCCGGTTTCGTGGGGCAGGCAAGGTGGATGCGGTGCGAGGCGCGGAGTGACGAGCGGGTTTTGTCTCGTCTCTCGTTCCAAATCTTGGAATGGCACAGGCGTGTACGATGGTTGGCCGACGGCGATGGCCAAGCGGGTTTTGTCTCGTCTCTCGTTCCAAATCTTGGCATGGCACGGGCGTGTACGATGGTTGGCCGACGGCGATGGCTGGATGGGGTATTGGAGTGGGAGGACGGCTGTTTAGTATTTCCCGTGCCGCCCCGGCGACAACGGGGTGGTGTTGTTTTGGTCGGGGGATTGATTTATTCTTTTGATTTTTGATTGAAGGTAAAATGCTGGCAATCGACATGCAGGTTATGACGTGTAGTGAATAGGGATGGCAACGGGGTCATTCCTCGCCGGAGAGTGCCTCCCCGTCCCCGTTCCCGCGATCCAAAGTTTTTCCGTCCCCTCGTCGCCAAAATCGAGAAAATCCGTTAAAATCGGAGAAAATCATCCCCATCGTTCGGATTATCGGGCGTCGAGGATCCATCATGAAAATTTCATACAAGAGAAGAACTTCTTATAGCCATTTTAACTCTAAAATCATATCAATAGACAAGGAAAAAAAAGATTGCATGCATTCATTGAAGATTATGTTGTCCCATTTATGAAAATATGAATATGATGGCTAGAGAATATGTTTGCAATCTAATAACTAAATTGGACTAAACTAAATTTGGATCCCATGAGGAAAAAATTCCCGTCCCCGCCCCCGCCATCCCCGACGAGGAATAATTTTTCCTTTTCCATCCATGAGGACGATTTCTTCCATACTCGTCCCTAATAGAGAATTCCGTGGGGATCGAGAACAGGTCCCCATTGCCATCCCTAGTAGTGAACACACTGGTCATGCCATAAATGTTTGTATATTTTTTTTTAAGACAGCATGGTTGTGATTTATATTAGATAGGGGAGAAGAGAATGTTTGTATATGAAACTATGTATTGGTAGTTCATACACACAAATCTTCTTAAGCAGCTGATACGTTCGCTACTTAAGATTGGCAACGTATCCTGTGCACACAAATATTTGGTGAAAATCTGGTGCACACCAACTAAGAAAAGTTTCAAAAAATTCTGAAAAAAATCATGGATGTACATATCAGCTTACCCCATCTACATATAAAATTTCATAATCAAATTCGTCCTGTGCTAAGAGTAATAAAAAGACAAACTTGATCATGAGCAGAATAGTTCTGCTCATGATCAAGTTTGTTTTTTTAACTTCTAGTATAGGATGAATTTGATCATGAAATTTTATATGTAGATGGGGTAAGCTGATATGTACATCCATGATTTTTTTCAGAATTTTTGAAACTTTTCTAGTTGGTGTGCACCAGGTTTTCACCAAATATTTGTGTGCACAAGATACGCTGTTCCTTAAGATTACTTGATACAGGAAATCATCGTCACACGTCAATAACGTTTGCACACTCGCCAAACAAAAAGAATGTTGCATAGAACCGCAAAAAAAAAATGCTATAATAATACAACATCGGAATGTTAGATAATCAACCAGCGATCCCAACCTAATCAAGTAATGATCCCAAACACGAAGGCTGGCCTAGGGTTTGCAATATCGTTGATAACCGCTCGAATATTGCGATTATCGACCATATCAAACCGGTAGGTATATAGGTCCTGTTTGGGAGAGCTCCAGATCCCAGCTCCAGCTCAGAGCTGAAACTTATAGGCTAAAATAAAGTGAATTAAGTTTATATTTTTAGTCTAAAATGTAAACAAGATGATCTTCCTAAACACTCTTAATGTATCCTGACTCGGCTCCACAAATTTACGAGCTAGAAATACCTGCTCCACCAACTCCACAGATTTTGGTGGAGCTGGAGTCATCCCAAACACCCCATAATCTTGGTTTCAGAACCGATTAAATTAGAAAATTTAAAAATTCAGAAAAAATTATGCAACGTAAATATCGCTATAATCGCTGAATATCACTTGATTTTCAATAAATATCTTTCGAAAATCGCTCACAAAGTCGACCATCGAAGAACACAAGTTCACAAAATCGCTTGCAAAAATTTTGGTCGATTATCAGTGAAAATCGGTTTTATTGAATTTTTCCTTGAAAAAATTTGATTTTTAACCATTCGATTTCTACAGATTTTTGACTCAATTTTTTTATTTTTGAAAATCTCGATATAGTTAATTATCGCAATATCGATACTGTGAACCCTAGGCCGGCCCAACAATGTAGAAGAAGTAATGAGTAGCATTACTGAAACATCAAATCAGAAAGTAACTAAAAGACAACATTGAAGTCTATGGGCTAATCACCAGTGCCTTTAACTTAGAGCAGCGCCAGTAAAAGTCCCACCATTTCCATAACCGTGTTTGGTGATATTAGGTTTGTCTTCCCTCGTTGTACGAATTTAAATAGCAAATTGCATAAACCTACAATTTCTTTTATAGACTATAAAAATACTACAGTTGTAGCTCATATTTTACAAAACTACAGATTTCAGAAGAACTTATATCATAAAAATATAGGTTTTAAAATTGATTGTAGTGTGGGTCTGCATCACAGCCTCACGTGTCTCTATTTCCCATTTCACTCAACGTGTGAGACTTCCATGTGGGCTCACATTGTCATACTTATTACAAGAAATGGTTATTTTTAAAGTCTATAATTTTATGATACAAGTTTTTCTAAAATCTGTAGTTTTACAAAGCATAAACTAAAACATATACGTTAGGTTTTATAATTAATCGTTTCTTATAACATATCTGACACTATGTGTCCACATAGCACTTCACATGCCCCCATTTTCTGTTTCACTATGTGAGACAGCTATGTGGGTTGACATTGTTATACTTGTTACAAGAAACAATAAACTCTAAAATATATAGTTTTGTGATATAAGTTATTTTAAAATCTATAGTTTTATCAAATAAAAAGCTAAAACTATTTTATGATAGTTTGTACACACAAACCTTTAATTTTATGGAATTTAGTCAAAATTAAAATAAATAATGGGCAAGACTTATCTTGGGTCCGTAGCATTGGTGAGGCATGGCAATTCTAGGGCCTATTTAGGAAGAGTTGTAGCTTTTTGGAAAAGCCATCTTTTAGTTCTATGGGCTAAAAAGAAGCTGCAGTTTTTTATAAGATGTTGTTTGGCAAAGAGGTAATTCCCCTCTATAATAAGCTGCAAAAAGCATACTCCATCCTACTTTTAGTTTTTACTAGTTATATGTGTTTTCTAACTATGCCAAAAGTCGCTTAAAAGTTGACTTGTTTGGAAGACTTAGGCTCCTTTTGGGCAGATTATGGGGTTCAATCAAAAACATAATTTGTACATAAAATCAGAAAATATCATCTACTCAATTCCCTCATAATCCAGAATCTACATTAATCTGTCCCGAAAGGAGTTTTACCGGTATTTCAGAAGTTGACGTTGGCAAGCCCTGAACAGGCCCTACCAAGGGAATACAATAGTAGCGACAACGAATACAATAGTAGCAACAACGAACTAAATGGGCCAGGATTTACAGATGGTCTTAGTAGTATTGGCCCATTTAATTTGTCATCAGCACAGCTATTCGCATCCTTCCCTGTCCTTATTCTCCTCCGTCTTCGCCTTCGTACGCCCTCATGATTCGTCCACTCAACGTCTCAACCGGACCGATAAAACCCTAGCTGGCTAGCTCGTTCCCCCTCTCGCCTTAAACCTTGCTTCCGTGCCCCCAACAAAACCCGAAAAACGTAGGCGGCGGCGGCGGGTGGTGACCATGGCGGAGCTGAAGCGGCTGTCGGAGAGCCGCGACCTCACCCGGATCGAGCGCATCGGCGCGCACTCTCACATCCGGGGGCTGGGCCTGGACTCCTCCCTGGAGGCCCGCGACGCGTCGGAGGGCATGGTCGGGCAGCTCCCGGCGCGCCGCGCTGCCGGCCTCATCCTACAGCTCATCCGCCAGGGAAAGATCGCCGGCCGCGCCGTCCTCCTCGCCGGGCAGCCCGGCACAGGGAAGACAGCCCTCGCTATGGGCATCGCCAAGTCGCTCGGCGCCGAGACGCCCTTCGCCTCGGTTGCCGCCTCTGAGCTCTTCTCTCTCGACCTCTCCAAGACCGAGGCGCTCACCCAGGCTTTCCGCCGCGCCATCGGCGTCCGCATTAAGGAGGAGGCGGAGATAATCGAGGGGAGGTCGTCGAGATCTCGATTGACCGCCCCGTCTCCGCCGCAGGCGTTGGTGGAAGCTCAGGCACTGCTTCCGGTGTTGCCGCGGCCGGGAAGACTGGGCGGCTCACGCTGAAGACGACGGACATGGAGACGGTGTATGAACTTGGTGGCAAGATGATTGAGGCCCTGGGGAAGGAGAAGGTGCAGAGCGGGGATGTGATTGCGCTTGACAAGGCATCCGGGAAGGTCACCAAGCTTGGCCGCTCCATCGGGAGGTCGCGGGATTATGATGCTGTTGGTCCGCACACCAAGTTTGTCAAATGCCCTGAGGGCGAACTCCAGAAGCGCAAGGAGGTTGTGCACTGCGTCACCTTACATGAGATTGATGTCATCAATAGCCGGTAACACCACATCCCCTTCCCATGATTTCACACATAGCTAGAACTGAGTAGGCACATACAATTAAGCAATATTTCCTATCATTGACAACCCTGAAAAAGGAATTTACATGGAACCTTTATAATGCAGAAAGGATACTTGGTCTTGCAAATTACTGCAACGTGAAAACACATACAAGTAAAATGACTCCCTAAAGGATTTGAAATTCTTGTAAATTGTATAATTGACAATTTGATATTGGCTTTGAGCTACCCCTGCTATGCTGAGTGTGTGTTCGTCACCAGCGTGATAAAATAGCCACCGGTCAACATTTTTTATGGTATTAGAAAAATCTGGGCAAAGAAACATTTTTAAGGTTTTCGAGAACCTATTTGCTTAATGAAGGATCACCTTTTACTCTAAATAAATGATTGCCTTATAGTTCACTTTCCCATCCCTTGCACCAGAACTGACGTGTACCAAATGCTAATTGTTACCTCCCACAATTCTAATGTGCTAATTGTTTCAGCAAAATTATTTGTGGGTTCAAATTCCAGGCAATCGAGATCCTGGGACCGGTATTTTCTGCCATAGGAAACCCCCAATCTCATTAAACAATATTGGAATAGATTAGAGTTTTACCTACTAATTTTAACCATCCCATAAGATTAGCCAATACCTAGAAATGGTCCACTTGGACAACATATCTGATCTTGTGGGCTTGGAGCTGGAATACTCTCCAAAGTATAATTCTAATTGTGCTGCAAAAACTGGGATCTGGTCTGCCTTTTTCCCTATAGAGAAATACAGAGTGCTATGCTAGCCAGCAGGCTCCTGTAACTCTTGTCAAAGAAAGGATTTGCATGATATTGCTTGAGCTTGGTTCCATGAAAATAAGTTAAGCCTGTAAGTACGGTTAGGAATAGCACTTGTATTCATCATGAGGCCAATAGGCCAGAATATATTGATGTACAAGCGGATACAAAATGAAAGCTTATATAATGCAATATATATACAATGCAATATCTATATAAAGCAATATATGCCTTAACACCCCCTCAAATGCAAGGCGTATGCAATGTCATTGCATTTGGAAGGGTTGACACTAAGGGGGTGTTTGGGACAGCTCCAGCTCCACCAAAATCTGTGGAGTTGGTGGAGCAGGGTATTTCTAGCTCCAAAAATTCATGGAGCTGGAGCTGTTGGTACATTAAGAGTGGTTAGGTAGATCATCTTGTTTACATTTTAAATTAAAAATATAAACTTAATTCACTTTATTTTAGACTATAAGTTTCAGATCTGAGCTGGAGCTGGGAGTTGGAGCTCTCCCAAACAGGGCCTAAAATAGGGAAAATCCAAAGTTCTAGTCCTCAAGTTGTCGTCGTAGCATCTAGCTCTTGGAAAATGTGTCAAAAATCAAATGATCTCTCATCTGGGGTCTTGTGGCAGCCCATAAATTACAAAGTGCAGGGGCTAAGAAAGTAGAGGCCCTTTTTATGTAATTTTGAATTTAGTTTACTGTGAGATCCAAAGTGTCCCAACCAACTCATTTCTGTTATCTTGTTATTTGTTGTCCAGGACACAGGGTTTTCTTGCACTTTTCACTGGTGACACTGGTGAAATTCGTGCAGAGGTTCGAGAGCAGATTGATACAAAAGTTGCTGAGTGGAGAGAGGAAGGAAAGGCTGAGATCGTGCCTGGTGTTCTGTTTATTGATGAAGTCCACATGCTAGATATTGAATGCTTCTCCTTCCTAAACCGTGCATTGGAAAATGATATGGCTCCAATCCTAGTTATTGCAACAAACCGAGGGATTACATCTATACGTGGGACAAACTACCGATCGCCACACGGGATACCACCTGATTTCCTTGATCGCCTGTTAATCATCACAACACAGCCATACACGGAAGATGAGATCCGGAAGATCCTAGACATCAGGAGCGACGAAGAAGATGTGGAAATGTCTGCGGATGCTAAGGTTTTGCTTACAAAGATTGGCGTGGAGACGTCCCTGAGGTATGCAATCCACCTGATAACTTCCGCTGCCTTAGCTTGCCAGAAGCGCAAGGGTAAGGTGGTGGAGATGGAGGATATAAGCCGGGTCTACGCAGTTCTTAATGGAGTATCAGAGCCAGTACATGTTCAATGAAGTGCCAGGGGAAGCAGACGGAGATGATACAATGCAGTCATAGATGAATAGTGTTACAACGTAACTGGGTGGGTTTCTAGGGGACGAAAGAGGTGCAACACCTTTACAGTGTAAGCTCGGTGGTGAAAATCATATGTATAAGTTTTAAAAAATTCTTAGAAAATTCTCATACGTAGGGGAGGTTAGCTTCTACAACTCAGTAAAATTTGAGAATCCAACTTAATCGTATTTAAAAGATATGGAAAAGAAAAATTCAGCATGTGTAGTGATTTTTCACTTCACACTATGCAGCTCGCTACTTATCAATTTCATATCTCTTAAATGCAATTGAGTTTGATCTTTAAATTTTGTAATGTCGTAAAAGCTAACATTCCCTACGTATGGTAATTTTTTAAAAAAAATTAGAAACTTTTACATCTAGCTTTTACAGAGTTTATATGATAAGAGTAGTTTGCACCTGATATGACCCCTGTTTCAATTGTCTGTGTATCTTGCATTCTTCTTGCTTGTTTAGATTAGTAGTGTTAAAACCATGCTTGGTGGATGCAATGGACAATGCTACTAGCTACTGTAGTTAGACTTTACAGTTCAATGTATCTTGTCTCATTTCGTCCATGTTTGGAGCAGTGTATATGTTGCAGTAGCGTATGTGTACCGGCCGGTCTACTTGCTATGTCCAAGATGCATAGGAGTAGGGGTGAATATCAGAATATCGAGCTGACTCGACTCGTTATCTTAACGAGCTGACTCGACTCGTTACAAATGTAAGCAACAAAAACATGCATTAGAAGGATTTGAACGTCTAAGTATAACTAAAAGTATGATGCTAATAAGTCCAAATAACAGCACAAAGTATGAAGGGCTTACTTAAGTACAACACAAAGTCTAAATAAAATATACTCGTTATGCTCATTAGGACTTTAGAGTTCAATGTATCGTGTCTCATTTCGTCCCTGTTTGGGGCAGTGGTTTGTTTCGCTTAGATATATGTTGCAGTAGCGTATGTGTACCGGCCGGTCTACGTGCTATGTCCAAGATGCATAGGAACGTGTGATCAATTCAAACTTGGAATGTTGGTACTGAGCATTGTTGTTCTAGAACGAGTAAGGGTGCACCTATCACGGACATTGAATTGTGCAGTTTTGCTAAGCTTTGTATAAAAAACCACACCGACACCGGACGTGCCGCAGATGTCCGTTATCCATGTGTCCAAAGTTCTGAAGCAAGCAACACGTCCAAAGGGACGAGTTATCTAGAGAGTTCTCTGCTGCCACGGTGCTACACTGCTAGTGTGCTCCCCACCGCCGCAGCACACACCAGGTTGATCATTGATCCGGTGCGCCCCCGCGAGGTGAGGTTCCGTGGGGCTCTCGCCCTCTCGGGACATCATGGGCAGCACGCGCAAGAAACCGCCTCAGAAGCGAATTTTATTCTGGTCCCTTTCACTTTTTAAAAAATATATCTCTGGTCCAGCATATTTAGGCCTAGAGGTGAGCATGGAACCAGACCTTTTAGAGATGGTTCGTGATACAGTACGTATAGTACGATACGATATCTATATAATAGATGATACGGTACGGTAGTCTCAAAACGCCGTATTTGGATCAGCACGACATGCTACAGTCAGTGGTGGAACTAGAATTTTTTCCGTTAGAGATGTACACTTCATACTTATAACTCTATAATCTTGTATAATAATTTCGTAAAATCATAAATCTAACACATATATTTATAATTCTACTAAAAATACAATACCAATAGTTCTAATGTTTTAAAAATCCCAAATTACTAAAATTGGAACAGATTAAATCAACAAATTTGTTCAACCAAAGAAGTGATCTTGTAGCACTTTTCAAATTTGAGGTGCCAGGCTACAGGACCGACGAGTATGCAGACACGCAGGTATGGCATGGCTTTGGCACGAGTTTTTTTTATAGTTTTTGACAAATATTATGAAAAGTAGGGTAGCCGAAATGAAACAAAAAGAACTGCCTCAACAATGTAACAAGCACGAGGCGGTTCGAGCGCTTTAAGCGTATAGGAGAAGCTAAAAGGCAATGCATCTGATTCGTCTTCTGAAGCTCTGAGTAGGTCGTAATGGAATCCACGAGTAGAGATCAACCGGTGTCTCAACACGCCTTTTTGCAGGGAACGAATAAAATTTACTTTATTTTTCCCAATATTTGTGACCATTGCCTTGATACTGTGCGTCTTTGGCTCTTTTCTCTCCTCGTAATAGTGCAAATGGGGCGATTCTAAACCTGCACGGCATGAAGTAGCGTAATGTGCCAATAAGCCATGTTTAGGCTCGCCAAATACGAGTTGAGTCAGCACGGCACGACACCACATGGTAGGTTGGCTAGGCCTTGGCAGCACAGACAGGTTTAGACCCATGACCCATCGCGCTCGTGCCGTGTCGACATGACACGATGCCTAGATCTATTTAGGACCAATATGTTGTTGTGTTGATACGGATATTTCTCTCTTTCTAACCATACAATTGCCAACATTGTGATTCCTAGTAGAAGGGTTAAAATAAATAGAATCCATATCAGTCCATACGCTTCTTTTAATAATTCTAATTTTGAAAAAGAATATAGTTTCTAACTTTACCCTATCTATTATCATTTTAGCGGATAATAAAATACGTAAAGAGAGAGTTGACACAAAAAATATTAGTAGTATCCAATATATTCAGGGACGATTAGTTCATATGCATGTAACACCATCTTGGACAACTCACCAAACCAAAGCCTGTAAGTTTAATTTTTTAAACAGGAGAACAAATATATATATATCAATTGTTGAAGCAGATACAACAATGGAAAAAAAGCCCGAAGCAGCAATAAGAGGTGTTGTCAAAAAAAAAAATGGTAGACTTCATTTTTTATACCTTTAGGTTATTGACTTTTTATGTGCGTCGCTTGTATCGCGGCAAGTAAGGCACCATGATAGATTTTACTACCTTACCGTCCTCTCTACGTTGCCACGCAACTATAGCCTATGATTTCATATTCCTACTACGACATACGTGTGCGTAGGTGACACATACCATCTAGTGCTTTTATGCTTAGGCTTAAAAAAAGAATAATTGATAATTTACCTTTATTTACATACACTATTAATTATTTACCCTATAATTTTTTACTGATATGCTGATCCTAAAGCTAATATGTAAGGTAAATAGGATATACCAATAAAACATAACAAATCATCGATTCTTAAAAAGAAAGAATAGGAGTCTACGAAAACTAAGATTTCACCGCTCCCTCCCCTCCCCGTCCTCGATCCCTCATCCAGCACCCTCCCCTCTCACTCCAAACTCCAACGACTCGCCACCGCCGCTGCCCTCCTCGACCGATCACTTCTCCGCCGCCATGGAATCCGGCGACTCCAACTCCGCCGCAGGTACGCGCTGCTCCTCCCCGCCCCTCCCGCCTACGTCGTCTAATCGGATTGGATTGCCGTCCGGAACAGCTCGATCGCCCAATTGGGTGCTCTCGGATCAACATGCGCTCATTTTTGGTTCAGCTACTGCGCGTATGGAGCTGCCCTGCCGTTGAATGTTAGTGTTGCTCGGTTTGTACGGGGGCAGTTAGTGGTGTATGTGTGCCTCTGTCGTGTGTGAGCTCTGGTCGGTGTTGAATTCTGCCGCCTTCGAGTTGAGTTTGCGTTTTGTGGTTGGCCGTGCAATGTGGCGAGTTTGCTCGCTTTTACTCCTTGCTTGCAGGAGGCCAATTTTTAATAGGTTATGGAATTGTCAAGTGAACTTGCTTAGGTCCCCAGAGAATTTGGTTTGAACGTGTAGTGATGTAAGCTGGGCACTACATGTTTAAGCTTGTGTTGACATTTCTGAGATGGGATTGAGTTGAGCCCGTTCCTAACCTAATTCCGGGCTTAAGACTAAAGACAGTGTTCCCGTTTAGTTTATGTAGTGACCGCCTGGTAGCCAAAACCACGTGCACATGATGATGGATCAGATGTGGGAAATTTGGTATAGGCATAAGCTAATACAATTGCAAAATGAGAAATGAATCAAACCAAAAGATTCAGGATTATTAGTGAAGCAGTAACGGATCCCATGCTTCCCTCCCCTCGTTTGTGCAATTCAATGGTAAAAGTAGTTGGTTTAGGGGCTTTTTTTTTGGGTTGAAAACACTTCAAAAATGGCCATCCCTGGATTGCTTAGATCATCTACCATTAACTGTTAGCCTTCCCAGAACTTTCATTCAAGCTCTACCACTGGTGAAGCAAGGGCATGTTAAGACTGAATGGCTAAGAAGCTCATAAATTCTTATGAATTAACTCTGTGGTCATCCATATCTGACTATCTTCGAACCCTGGAATTTTAAGTTGTTCTACGTGAAAAATCAGTGATTAAAATATACGCCCATGTTTATAAGACACATATGAATTAGATTCAAAGGAATGTGAGGAGGTGGCATCCAACGGCTCACATAATGGAGTATTTGAGTTTATTAGATACTTACCCTACTTGTATGGTAACATCCTAATATATTCTAGTTATAACTCTGCAAACATGTTTTAATCGAACTAAGCGTGTGCACATTGACCAGTTGACCACGACATTCTAATTGCATCAGTCAGACAGGCACACCTTTTAAAAGTTGACATAATTTGTGCGCAGCTTGCACAACTTTCATCAGATGTTTTCTCAGTTCATTCCTGGTCAAGTGCAAGTGTTAAGATTCTCGAATAACATCTGTTTGCATGGTTTCATTGGACAGTATATCATAAATGGAGAAGTCTTTTGCATATTTGAAGTGCTGGTTGATAACTATCAATGTACAGTTTTCTTACCAACATTGATAACTTTTTTTGTGTATATTTGGGGTTTGCACTGACATCTATCAGAGATGTAGAAACCGTGAAGCTTAAATTCCAGTTATGTAGATTGACTACAAATCTTTTCTTTCTTATCATAGGAGGTAAGACGCGAAACAATTTTGTACCACCTGTGGAAGGTGTAGCTGGAGGAGGGACTAGTTATGGCTGGGTGGATGGAGGCTTACAGGGGTCGAGTCTAGGTACTGGTGTGATTGACCCTACGAAGGTACAGTCAGCAGATCTTTTGCATGTCTGGTCTATGCCCAGCACTGCAAATGTTAGCCAACAAGAAGCACCTCGACCTCTGCAACATGTAAGTTATATTTAATTATATTAGCACTGCCATAATTACAACTAGTCTCTGGCTTTACACTAAAATATGCAGAATGTTTTAGGGCCATGCCATATTTCCATTCCTTGTGCTTTCTTCTTTTGGCAGTTACTTGAGATATGATGTTATTCACCAATCATATTGCTTTTTTGTTTAAGATGTGATCTTGCACTGTTCTATTACAATCAGATTCGCCATGTTTGCATGATTTTATCTTATTAATATGTGATTGTGTTCCTTCCAAGAAAATTTAAATGTTACTTTCACTTTAGGTTAACCTTTTGGCGGCAAGAAATGAAAGGGAAAGTTTTCAAATTGCCTTACGTCCAAAGGTTTCATGGGCCACTTCAGGTATTGCAGGGTCTGTGCAGATTCAGTGCACTGATCTCTGCTCGTCCTCTGGGGACAGGTTTGCTTGTTTATTTGACTTCATTCTTTAGGGGATACCATCATTTGTACATTTCTACTTGTGATGATTATAACAGTGCCGTACCAGGTTAGTGGTCGGTCAATCTGTAACTTTGCGACGTGTGGTGCCTATATTAGGTGTACCAGATGCTCTTGTGCCTATTGATCCACTGAACCCGCAAATAAACTTACTTCCAGGGTACTACTTCTGTGTTTTAGATAACCATGATTTACACACATCAACATTTTTTTTTGCCTTTTGTAATTGCTAGTTCACTTTTGTTCATACAGGGAGACTGCTGCAATATGGGTCTCACTAAATGTTCCTTGCGAACAACAGCCTGGTCTATACGAGGGTGAAATATTTATTACTGCTGTGAGGACAGAAGCAGAGTAAGCTTGCCTTTGCTGCTTTATATTTGGTTCTGCACTCCTGTTAAGTGATTATAATGTGATCGGTGTTGTTTGGATATGAACAGAATGTTAAATTCTAACCACTGATGCAAGTGTTCATATGGCGTACTAGAACAAGAGATGTCACTACTCATTCTATGCAATAGAGAAAATTTAGAAAATATTGGAAACAGTTTGCATAACTGTGTAAATGTCATGTCTTGTATATATGTTCATGTTTGTTGGCAATGAAAAATGCAACTGAGGGCTTGAATTGACTTTCTTCAGTTATGTCTTACAAAAACTGAGACATTGTGTATGTTTCCCAAGTCTTTGAACCTTCTCATAAACTTGCCTTATCATTGTCTCACATGAGGTGCTAAATTCGAAGCCTTGTGTGAGCTCACAGTGGTAATATGCTTATATTCCTTCAATGATGTTTACAAAATTTAGAAGTGATTCTATAATGAAACAAAGATCTGTATTCTAGACAAATAGTTTAGTTCATCCTGAAATAAGAATTCCATGCTACGTCTCAAATGCGGGTATTCAGTATGTGTCCACTCTGATGCTTGCAGGTGGTCACAAGTGTCCAGATGACATTTAGCTTTGATTTGTAGCTATATACGCTTCTCTGTACTATTGGTAATTGTGAGTTATTGACTACCTATTTTTTTCTTCTAATTTTGGCGCCAGTTTCAGAGCAGAATCTTTACCAAAATCTGAGAGGTGCCAGCTATACAGAGAATTAAGAAGTTGTCTTGACATCACTGAACCCAGAGACTGCTCATCATCAGAGGAAATGGTATTTTACTCTCATAATATGTTTTCAGGGACTAGCCATATTATACCTTTTCTAATAGTGCTATGACATTTAGGTACAAAGACTAACATCAGCTTCAACCATACTGAGGAGGATGTTAGTTCTTTCAGCATTTCAGGACTGTCAAGAGAACAATGGATTAGGAGACATGATGGATGAAGATGTTATGAACAATGTTGCAGTTCGTTTGAAGTTAAGCATCACTGTTTGGGATTTCACTCTCCCACTGACACCTTCTTTACCTGCTGTTTTTGGTGTATCCTGGCAATATTCTTTTTTGCTATGTTATTGATACGAATAGGCTCGGCGAGAGCTTGTTCGTATGCATGGGTTCCCGGACGGCGGTCGGTCGTCGCCGTTGCTTGACAGCAATGTCGTCAGCGACAATAACACTGGTTTTGGCTGTTTTCGGAGCCACCGCCTAGATTAGAATTTTTGGCAATGAAGCATGCCTTTTCCCTTTCTTTATTTCCCTTTAAATAAACAGACCCGCACCCCCTACAGATGGGCCAGGATTTGATCCCTAACAAACAACATAATATCTAATGACATAGGAAAGAAATAACTAAAAAGAGATGCAATCAATCTAAAAGATAGGATCTGCTAACAGCCTTGCATGGCGCCCTTTCCTTCTGCTGGCCTGGACATGTGCGCCTCTCCTCCTGGCTGCGGTTGCGCCTGTCTGGTAAAGACGCGGTCAAACCCTTGAGCCATGACATCACTCCCCCCCTGGAGCTGAAGCTTGTCCTCAAGCTTGCAATCTAGGTAGGACCTACGAAGCGCGATGGCATCCATCCAAGTCGCCTCCTCAGCAGACTCGCCGGCCCAATGGACGAGGAATTGACGTTTACCCTCCACAAAGCGCTGGGCCAAGATGGAGTGAGGTTCTGGCCGCTCTGGTTCAGTAGTGGGAGTCACATCATTCGCAGGGGCATGATGGCCGTCGGCGGAGTACCCTTGAATGGCTTAAGCAACGAAACATGAAAAACATTGTGTATCCTTGATGACGCCGGCAGCTGCAATCTGTAGGCTACTGGTCCCACTCGACCAATTACCTGGAATGGCCCATAGAACTTAGGTGCAAGTTTGGAGGAGACCACCAGCCCCCTGGTTGATAGTTGGCGGTGCTTTTGCAGCTTGAGCCAGACCCAAGAATCAACTTCAAACACTACCTCCCGATGATGCTCGTCGTACCGCTGCTTCATGCGGTTTTGAGCCTGGCGAAGATGATCCTTGGCTTGCTGGAGGAGATCATCTCTGTCGACTAGGGCGCAATCCACCGAGTCAATGCTAGTAGCTCCCTGCTGGTATGGTGTCAAGGGTGGAGGCACGCGGCCGTAGACCAACTCAAAAGGCGTCATTCGGTGGGCGGAATGAAAAGAGGTATTATAACAATACTCCGCCCACGGGACCCACTGTGCCCAAGAGGACTGATTGGATGCTACCAAACAACGGAGGTACATCTCAATTCTTCTGTTGACCACCTCGGTCTGACCATCGGACTGAGAATGATAGGCGGTGGACATTAACAAAGCTGTGCCACTGCGTTTAAACAGTCCTTGCCAGAAGGCACTAAGGAACACTGGATCCCGATCCGATACAATTGATTCAGGAATCCCATGAAGACGGACCACCTGATCAAAAAAGAGACGAACCACGGACGGTGCTGTAGCGGGTCGCTTGAAGGGTAAAAAATGAGCATGCTTGGACAAGCGATCCACAACGACCAACAAAGCAGTCTTGCCCTGGGACCTGGGAAGGTCGGTGATGAAATCCATTGAGACATCCGCCCACACCTGGTGAGGAATCGGCAGTGGTTGCAGCAAGCCCGCGGGAGCCATGGTGCTGTTCTTGTGCTGTTGACAAACCTTGCAATGCGACACACTCTGCCACGGAAGCCTTCTGGTTCTCCCACCAATAGTTGGCCTTTATGCGATGGAGAGTCTTTTGAACTCCTTCATGCATCAGATCATGGATTGATGCAATGATTGGCTTGATCAAAGTGGACTGGCCTGGCACAAACAAACGATTGTTGTGGTATAACAAGCCGTCCCTGATCTCCCACTACGGCTTATCATCTGAAACTGCCGAAGAGTCTTGTCTTGGTCTTTGTCACTCATTTGGTGATCAAGATCTGCACCTCCGGTTTTGCTGACAAGTCCAACCATTGGACCCGTGTCACGTCCGTAGGTGTGGACAAGGCTGCACATTGAGGCTGGTCCGAGTGGGCTCGTGACAAGGCGTCTGCTGCCAGGTTATGTTTTCCTGGTTTATATTCAACTTGAAAGTCGAAACCCATCAGTTTGCTTAACCAGTGTTGTTGAGGTGGCGTGATGAGGGCCTGTTCAAGGAAGAATTTGAGGCTGCCATGATCGGTGCGGACGATGAAAGGATGACCCCATAAGTAGGGCCGCCAATGCCGCACCGCCTTGGAGAGACCAATTAGTTCCCTCTCGTATGCGACCAACTTCATGTGACGGGCCAATGAGGCGACAATGAAATAAGCAATGGGATGACCATTTTGGTGAAGAACGGCCCCAATTCCTGTGCCGGAAGCATCGCAGTCTACCACAAATGGAACCGTGAAATTCGGCATTTGAAGCCGTGGCGAGACCATTACTGCTTGGCCGGTGGAAGGCGTCTGAGCGTAGGTGTCCAAGTGAAATTGTTCCTTCGGAGCAAGGTCGTCAAGGGGTCGGCTATGATTGCGTAGTCTTGGATGAATCTCCGGTAGTACCCAGTCAAACCCAAAAATCCCCTTAGTGCTGTCACGGTAGTGGGGCAAGGCCAGGAGGTTACTGCTTGTAGTTTGTCAGGGTCAGCCGCTACTCCATTGTGAGATTATATGGCCCAAATATCCCACGCGTTCTTGAGCAAACGCGCACTTGGACTTTTTCAGAAACAGCCGATGCTTGCGCAGTTGACCCAATACGGCACGGAGATGTTCTCTGTGATCTGTTGCTGTGGCACTGTATATGAGGATGTCATAAAAAAATACCAAAACAAACTTACGTAGGAACTCCTGCAGAACCTCATTCATGAGAGCTTGAAACGTAGACGGCGCATTGGACAACCCGAACGGCATTACGAGGAATTCATAATGCCCATGGTGAGTGCGAAAAGCCGTCTTGTCGATGTCCTGCTCGCGCATCCGGACTTGATGGTAGCCCGAACGGAGGTCAAGTTTGGTGAAGAAACGAGCCCCTCTCAGCTCGTCCAACAACTCCTCCACAACTGGAATAGGAAATTTGTCCTTGACTATGCGCATATTGAGTGCGCAGTAATCCACACAAAAACGCCAAGTTCCATCAGCCTTCTTGACCAACAAGACCGGTGAAGAGAATGGCGACCGGCTTGGTCGAATGATTCCTTGCTTCAGCATAGCTTCACACTGGGCTTCAATCTCATCCTTCTGGCGATACGGATACCGGTAAGGCCGGACTACCACTGGATCAGTACCTTCCACTAGCGTAATCCGATGATCACACCACCGAATCGGTGGCAATCCCTCTGGTTTTGCGAATATGTCCTGATACTCGGCCAGCAACTCCTGTATCACCGACTGGTCTCCCACGTTGGTGTGCATCAAGGTAGCCTGGCGGTTTGATTGCATGCCCTGGAGCCGGATGCGTGCTGCAGGAGGACCAAAAACCATGGATAAGTCTTCAAAGTTCCAGCGGATATCTCCCAACGTCCTCAGCCATTGCACCCCCAATACGACGTCGAACCCATCAATAGGAAGCACTATAAAGGAAGCTTCAAACTTATGATCCTGGATGGTAAAAGAAACTTCTGGTATCGTGCCAAGACAGGGCAAATGTGAGCCCCCAGCGACTCGGACCTGTTGATGTGTACTCTTGACTTGCTTCCATCCACCCCGGTGGGCCGCGTAAGTACTCATGAAATTATGAGTACTCCCACTGTCAATTAAACCCAGCCAGCGGCTTTCTCCCATGTACAAGGCCACTTGCATCGTGTCTCCATGCTTGGGTCCTAAGGCAGCAATCATGGACAGAGACACATCCGTTTCCTGTAATAGCGGATCTTCCCCCCCCGCCTCCACTTCTTCCTCATCTTCTATCTCCAGATGGAACAACCTTTTACACCGATGTCCTCGAGTGTACACTTCATCACAGTTGTAACACAAGCCTTTTGCTCATTGCTCGCTTATCCGGTCATTTGTCGACCTCGATCGGTGGTGGTCTTGATGCGGCATCGCTTTCAGGTGCCGGTCGCCGGGCCGCTCGGTTTGGTTGACCCCCTCCTGCTTGAATGAATTGCCCACTTGGTTTGGTCGCCGTTGAACCGTATGATCGCCCTACCACTGCCGTTTCAGCAGACTTCTTTGGCAAGATGTTCGTTGGTGTATAAAGGTAATGTAAGAACCATTCACCGAGCATGGATCGACCGCGCTGGCGCTATAAATCCTTCCATCGCCTCCGCAATCCAGGCGGTCTTTCTTGCCTCGGCTTCCCTTGCCAAGCCAATTGCTTCGGCTAGATCTCGGGGTCGATCGCGGCGGACTTCTCCGCCCAGTGCCACCGATAGACCGGCCATGAAAGTCTCCACTTGATCCATCCTCTTCAATTGCGTGGTACGAGCGAGAAGTCTTTGGAACTCTCGCGCATATTCATCCACGCCATTGGCCCCTTGCTTAAGATTTACAAGATCACCCAACGATCCAACACTCAAATGCCGAGTGAAACGCTGCGTGAATGCCTCTGAAAAGTCTTCCCAACCGATCCATGGCTCCTCCCTCTACCAATTATCTAACACTTCCTGTGCTTCTCCCGACAAATGAAGACCAGCAATCTCTACATACTCCTCCTCCGGGATACGGTGAACCCGAAAGAACCGCGCAGACGGCGTAACCGATAAGCGGTCGATCGGCCATCATAGTCCGTGGTCGAAACAGGGGCGTGGTGTCCACCGGCGCTCTTCATCCTCCTCTCTTCCTGCGCCCCGCTTCCTTCCAGGCCACGGGTCTCCTCGCTCACGCCCTGGACCGGTTCGATCGCCCCTTCGTGGGAAGCGATTGGTGTGAATGCCGGCTGCCGCCGCCCCAGACTCATCGGTCAAGAGCGCCCCCCCATTGCCGGCTGGTTCCCCGACTGGTCCTTTGCCCTTCAACATCTTCATTATCTCCGACAAGGATTCCTTCATCTCCCGCATCTCCGCCTCCAGAGCGCCCATGCGATCTTCGGGTGGGGTTGCCATGGTGCCAGGATCGCACCGCTCTGATACCAAATTGATACGAATAGACTTGGCGAGAGCTTGTTCAGTATGCGGGTTCTTACGACGGCCGGTCGCATGATGTTGACAACGAAGTCGAAGTCGGCAAGCAATAACTGAGGTTTTCGCTGCTTTTGAGCCACCGCCTAGATTAGAATTTGTGGCAATGAAGCATGCCTTTTCCCTTTCTTTATTTCCTTTAAATAAACAGACCAAGCATTCCCTACAGATGGGCGGATCTGATCCTAACAAACAGCATAATATCTAATGACATAGGAAAGAAATAACTAAAAGAGATGCAATCAATCTAAAAGATAGGATCGCTAACAGCCTTGCATGGCGCCCTTTCCTTCTCATTGGCCCGACATGTGCGCCTCTCCTCACAGCTGCGGTTGCGCCCGTCTGGTAAAGACGCGGTCGAACCCTTGAGCCATAACAGTTATGTTCTGGTATCTTGTGATATAAGAAGAATGCTATATGTTTTTTTATTGTGTACAATACATAATTACAATTTGTAGACCTGCAGTTGAGAATTTATGGTTGAATTGTCAATGTGGTTGTTGCTTTGCAGCTACCAGGAATTCACATTTGAATTGTATCTGTACGAAATTGTTCTCCTTTGACTATACATTAGATATCTGAAACTGTGATTGAAGATCGGTTTTGTTTGGAGCATGACACCAAAGGATGGTATGATGCACTTGATCATCACTTCAGGTGGCTCCTCCAATACAGAATTAGTCCATTTTTCTGCAGATGGGGCGATAGCATGCGCATTCTAGCATACACATGCCCTTGGCCTGGTAATGCTTGTACATTTTTTTTGGGGGTAAAAGAATGTGCTGCTTTGTGCAAACTTATCCTCTGATGTGGTTGTTTTCCCCACTTTGTTTCTATTATTTTAGCTGATCATCCAAAGGCCAATGAATATTACTCTGATCCAAGACTGGCAGCATATGCTGTACCCTACGCGCCGATCCTGTCATGGTATTGCTTGGATTTCTACTAAATTTTATATCAGCTTGATAACTTTTTTAGTTAATTTGGCTCCTTTCTTGATGTAGTACTGATGCTGCAAAAAACTCCCTTCGAAGAGAGGTTGAAATCTTGAAATCGGAGCCTCATTGGTCAAAAGCTTACTTTTACTTGTGGGATGAGGTGCGTTTTATTACTTTTATGCTACATCCAACGGCATGGTTCTACAACACAAAGTGCAAATGACACTATGCTTATAGCGTGCCTTGTGATGCCATATCGATTTTCAGATCCCATTAGGGCCTGCCAAACCTCTATGCAGTTGGAACTGCAATAGTTATTACTTTATATTAAAATGTACTAATACATTATATGATTTTTTTACTTGACGCTAAGACTTCACAGCTAAACTGCAATGATTATGCTCTAAGCCTAAAAAAACATAAGTAAATTCAATTTGGTGTTGGGACAAACAAAAAAGACTGATTCCTGGCAAACTTTAAGTTACAAGAAAAAGATAAAAGTTTATTCACAGCAAACTTTTTTTTTCCCATTTCTCCTAATTCGCTTTGAGTTTAAACTTGATCGCTGGATCTCCTTGGCGAGAGATCTTTGAAGCGATGGAACTCGAGGTGGGCAACAAGTCCGCTCTGGCCTCGCAAAGAACCCGTTTTTCATAAGCGGAGCAAGCACATCCGGGTGAGTACCATTTCATCCGGGATTGCTTGGACGAAGAAGCATCAAGCGCGTTACATCAACACTAAGGACCACTTGCGGACACGCTCACCAAGCCCTTGGGAGGATCAAGTTTCTTGAGCTTCGCTCCGGACCGGATGGTCCAACTTTCCCACAAGACACCGGACAAGACTTAGGGGAGAATGAAGGAATAAGCCCTTGTCTTTGTCGGTCTTTGTGGTCCTCATGGAGGACAAACATCTTAGACTAGCTTTAGGACAAACATCTAAGGACAGACATCTTAGACTAGCTTTAGGACATCATCTTAGACTAGCTTTAGGACAACATCTAAGGACAGCATCTTAGACTAGCATCTTAGCATATGCTCATTTTCTCGCCCGACTATAATATGTAACCCCAACCCTCGAAGTTGGTATGGCATTAATGTGAGAAATAAATCAGAAAATTGCCCCAACTCCTATTGTCATCCTCTCTCAATGAGAGTAAGAATTCAGCTACTAACACACCAATCATATTGCTTTTTTGTTTAAGATGTGATCTTGCACTGTTCTATTACAATCAGATTCGCCATGTTTGCATGATTTTATCTTATTAATATGTGATTGTGTTCCTTCCAAGAAAATTTAAATGTTACTTTCACTTTAGGTTAACCTTTTGGCGGCAAGAAATGAAAGGGAAAGTTTTCAAATTGCCTTACGTCCAAAGGTTTCATGGGCCACTTCAGGTATTGCAGGGTCTGTGCAGATTCAGTGCACTGATCTCTGCTCGTCCTCTGAGGGACAGGTTTGCTTGTTTATTTGACTTCATTCTTTAGGGGATACCATCATTTGTACATTTCTACTTGGGATGATTATAACAGTGCCGTACCAGGTTAGTGGTCGGTCAATCTGTAACTTTGCGACGTGTGGTGCCTATATTAGGTGTACCAGATGCTCTTGTGCCTATTGATCCACTGAACCCGCAAATAAACTTACTTCCAGGGTACTACTTCTGTGTTTTAGATAACCATGATTTACACACATCAACATTTTTTTTTGCCTTTTGTAATTGCTAGTTCACTTTTGGTCATACAGGGAGACTGCTGCAATATGGGTCTCACTAAATGTTCCTTGCGAACAACAGCCTGGTCTATACGAGGGTGAAATATTTATTACTGCTGTGAGGACAGAAGCAGAGTAAGCTTGCCTTTGCTGCTTTATATTTGGTTCTGCACTCTTGTTAAGTGATTATAATGTGATCAGTGTTGTTTGGATATGAACAGAATGTTAAATTCTAACCACTGATGCAAGTGTTCATATGGCGTACTAGAACAAGAGATGTCACTACTCATTCTATGCAATAGAGAAAATTTAGAAAATATTGGAAACAGTTTGCATAACTGTGTAAATGTCATGTCTTGTATATATGTTCATGTTTGTTGGCAATGAAAAATGCAACTGAGGGCTTGAATTGACTTTCTTCAGTTATGTCTTACAAAAACTGAGACATTGTGTATGTTTCCCAAGTCTTTGAACCTTCTCATAAACTTGCCTTATCATTGTCTCACATGAGGTGCTAAATTCGAAGCCTTGTGTGAACTCACAGTGGTAATATGCTTATATTCCTTCAATGATGTTTACAAAATTTAGAAGTGATTCTATAATGAAACAAAGATCTGTATTCTAGACAAATAGTTTAGTTCATCCTGAAATAAGAATTCCATGCTACGTCTCAAATGCGGGTATTCAGTATGTGTCCACTCTGATGCTTGCAGGTGGTCACAAGTGTCCAGATGACATTTAGCTTTGATTTGTAGCTATATACGCTTCTCTGTACTATTCGTAATTGTGAGTTATTGACTACCTCTTTTTTTCTTCTAATTTTGGCGGCAGTTTCAGAGCAGAATCTTTACCAAAATCTGAGAGGTGCCAGCTATACAGAGAATTAAGAAGTTGTCTTGAAATCACTGAACCCAGAGACTGCTCATCATCAGAGGAAATGGTATTTTACTCTCATAATATGTTTTCAGGGACTAGCCATATTATACCTTTTCTAATAGTGCTATGACATTTAGGTACAAAGACTAACATCAGCTTCAACCATACTGAGGAGGATGTTAGTTCTTTCAGCATTCCAGGACTGTCAAGAGAACAGTGGATTAGGAGACATGATGGATGAAGATGTTATGAACAATGTTGCAGTTCGTTTGAAGTTAAGCATCACTGTTTGGGATTTCACTCTCCCACTGACACCTTCTTTACCTGCTGTTTTTGGTGTATCCTGGCAATATTCTTTTTTGCTATGTTATGTTCTGGTATCTTGTGATATAAGAAGAATGCTATATGTTTTTTTATTGTGTACAATACATAATTACAATTTGTAGACCTGCAGTTGAGAATTTATGGTTGAATTGTCAATGTGGTTGTTGCTTTGCAGCTACCAGGAATTCACATTTGAATTGTATCTGTACGAAATTGTTCTCCTTTGACTATACATTAGATATCTGAAACTGTGATTGAAGATCGGTTTTGTTTGGAGCATGGCACCAAAGGATGGTATGATGCACTTGATCATCACTTCAGGTGGCTCCTCCAATACAGAATTAGTCCATTTTTCTGCAGATGGGGCGATAGCATGCGCATTCTAGCATACACATGCCCTTGGCCTGGTAATGCTTGTACATTTTTTTGGGGGTAAAAGAATGTGCTGCTTTGTGCAAACTTATCCTCTGATGTGGTTGTTTTCCCCACTTTGTTTCTATTATTTTAGCTGATCATCCAAAGGCCAATGAATATTACTCTGATCCAAGACTGGCAGCATATGCTGTACCCTACGCGCCGATCCTGTCATGGTATTGCTTGGATTTCTACTAAATTTTATATCAGCTTGATAACTTTTTTAGTTAATTTGGCTCCTTTCTTGATGTAGTACTGATGCTGCAAAAAACTCCCTTCGAAGAGAGGTTGAAATCTTGAAATCGGAGCCTCATTGGTCAAAAGCTTACTTTTACTTGTGGGATGAGGTGCGTTTTATTACTTTTATGCTACATCCAACGGCATGGTTCTACAACACAAAGTGCAAATGACACTATGCTTATAGCGTGCCTTGTGATGCCATATCGATTTTCAGATCCCATTAGGGCCTGCCAAACCTCTATGCAGTTGGAACTGCAATGGTTATTACTTTATATTAAAATGTACTAATACATTATATGATTTTTTTACTTGACGCTAAGACTTCACAGCTAAACTGCAATGATTATGCTCTAAGCCTAAAAAAACATAAGTAAATTCAATTTGGTGTTGGGACAAACAAAAAAGAGTGATTCCTGGCAAACTTTAAGTTACAAGAAAAAGATAAAAGTTTATTCACAGCAAACTTTTTTTTCCCCATTTCTCCTAATTCGCTTTGAGTTTAAACTTGAAATATTAAAGGGTGATGCAATGCTCCATAGAATATCTCACATTTTTTTGGGGGAATTGTTCATGTTGATTTGGTGCTTAAAACAAAATGGTCTGTATGATTGCACCTATCTTATGGTTTGCACTAGATATGTCCATGCCCCGATTGCACCTAGTCCTATGCATTTTCGTAGGTCCTTAAGTGCAAGGCCAATTAGGCCTAAGTTGATGCGTCAAACCACATCAACTCATGTATATGGTCCACTTTATTCTGTTTTGTCTTACAATTGTTCTTAACTTTTCAGCCATTGAATGTGGAACAGTATGATGTGATCCGCAGCATCTCTAATGAGTTACGGGCATACTCACCTGATGTGCGTATTTTAACAACTTACTATTGCGGTGAGTATAAGACAAAATCTAAGGTTAACACTGCCTCTTTAAAAAGGGGAAATTTTGCTGGTGCTAACGAAAAAGTGTGCAATTTCGGTTTTACCACTAGTCTTTTTGTTGTTTTATTTTTACCACTAGTCTTTTTGTCGTTTCATTTTTGCCACTACTATTTTCACTTCATCCTCTTTTTACCATTTCCGTTAGTTGACCGTAAGTCAGAATTGTTCCTTTTGTTTTTGATTTTTTTAAAGATAACAAATAAAGTTCAATTCTTTTGAAATTTTTTTGTATGATCCTTGACTGCTAAAGATAGTACCATAAAATTTTCAGAGCATAATCAAGCTTGTACATTTTTATAAAAATCTAGAACAGGAGTCGAATGACTTCTTTTTTTTTAAATGTATAAGCTTGATCATGCTTGAAAAAAATTATGGTACCATCTTTAGCAGTCTAGGATCATACAAAAAATTTCAAAAGAATTGAACTTCATTTGTTATCTTTAAAAAATCAAAAACAAAAGGAACAATTCCGACTGACGGTCAACTAACTGTCAACTCACGGAAATGACAAAAGGATGAAGAAGAACAAAGACTAGTGGCAAAAATGAAACAAGAAAAAGAGTAGTGGCAGAAGCGAAATTGGGCATTTTTTCAATGGTATCAGCAAAATTTTCCCCTTTAAAAATACACTTCTATACTTGGATTTGAGATGAGTATATATTTCGGATTTTACACTGTGGTTTATTAAAATCTATTAGAATATTGTACTGAACTGGACATTTTAAGCAAGATTACTTAACCAGAAAGCTTTACAGACAAGTAAGAAGGCTGTTTGGCTAATAAAGTTACTACTGTATAATATTTTATATTACTCTATATGGCGGGGAAATAAATTTAGAGAAGCAAATTGAAGCAGAGAAGTAAAGGCAACATTTGAACATACATGTCATTCTAGCTTTGAAAGTTTGTTCCTAAATACATGTCATTCTACAATTTCGAGGTGATTTTTTTTACCATTTTCCCCTTCTATGCTCCTGTCCTATAGCTATTTTCAGTGTCATTTACTACCATAGACTAGAATAAGACACGCCATCTAAAGATATAATAAAGAGTAGTAATGCAGTCTTTTATAGATGTGCCTTGGTGGAAGAGCAAGAACCTAGAATGACATCTATTTAGAAACAAAGAGAGTATTAAATAATTGTCAGTTTTTTGTGCCAGCATGAAGATTGCGATGTTCTAACTAGCTTTTATCTCTACTAATGACTTGATGTACCATAAGATAATTAATATATTTTTTGATTACTTAGCCATTAGATAGGCACTGTGCTTTTTATATGTTTTATGTAATGAACATATGATTACTTTATTACGAGGCAAAAATCTTCGGTCACCCTGTTTGGTGTTAGGTTTTCTCGAAGTTTAGATAACTATACCTATGGAAGCTGGTCATACTTGGCAAGTCTTTTAAGTTTCTTTGACATATAAATATATTTTCCTTACAATTTGAATGGCTCATGTAGGTCCAAATGGTTCTGAACTGGCTCCTTCTACATTTGAGGCTTTTGCGAAAGTTCCAAATGTTCTACGCCCACATACGCAGATATTTTGCACTAGGTATGCATTGCTGCTGGTATTTCTTGTATTCGTTCTTGATTGCTAAAATTTTATGGGTAAGGCATTCATATCCCTAGGTTGCAATGACATGCACATGCGATGTCACACCAGTATAGCATGATATGGACATGCTTTTCCAAATATTGATATGACAACACACACATTTCAATTTTCCTTGGCATATATTCTAATGCTAAAATGATTAATATATAGTGTTTGGTTCTACGCACAAAATGTATATGGTTTCAGAATGTTAGTGTTTATGTGTTATCTATTTTTGCATTGTTATTCCATACAAAACCAGAGTGTAGGTTATGTATCCAATGCAATGCTCATTGTGTTAACAAAATAAGCCAAGATAGATAGAATTACCAGTGCCCTATTTGAGAGATTTTGTGATGACAAGGAACAATTTGATGGTACTGACAGCTCTGATACATGTTCGGGGTGTGTTGGCACTATGTGGATGTAGGTTATGTATCCAATGCAATGCTCATTGTGTTAACAAAATAAGCCAAGATAGATAGAATTACCAGTGCCCTATTTGAGAGATTTTGTGATGACAAGGAACAATTTGATGGTACTGACAGCTCTGATACATGTTCGGGGTGTGTTGGCACTATGTGGATGTTGGATATGCGGCATGGAGGCTAGTAGAAGTATTGGTGGCTTGGTGCAAACTAACAACAATGTCATACATTGTTCAACCTTGGACCAACAAACCACTTTCATTATTGATTTAGTGCTTACTTTTGCAGCGAATGGGTTCTTGGCACAAGGGATGACCTAGTGAAGGATATTGTTGCCGAACTACGACCTGATCTTGGTGAAGTAAGAACAAATTCTGTTCTTGTAGTTAATGTTGGTTGATGATCTTTTTCATTCCACTGTATTTGTGACTGCATTGAAGTTGTGCTTCGAAATGTAGTAAGCATGTTTCATGCTTAATAAGGTTAATATTGATTTCTTATCTGGTGGTATATAATCAATATTTAATCAGACTAAAAAACTATAGTAGTTAGGTGTGATTGCGCCAAGATTCATATTTTTGTGAAATATGGTGTCTACTTCTCATTGATTTTTTTGTGAACAGTACATTGTGAACTCAGTGATACTGCATTGACAATCATTCCTGTGTCTGCCATCCTTTTACTTTTATCTCTTTGTTTTTCTTTTTTTGCTGTTAATTTGTTATCCAATGCTCTAGACACTAGGTCTTTAAATTTTATTTAATGTGTGATGTTGTTGGTATGTTTTCAAAATATCCTTTTCCTTGATGGCACTAGACTGTTTTCCTGGTTTTACTGCTACAGTTTTAATCTCATTTCTTACTTGTGGTTGAAATAGTTCTTGAAATTATGTGAGCCTTCTTGCAATGATGTGGTGAGGAATTTATCATCTACTATCAATGCAGTCAAAACTATTTATACAATCTTAACCATATGGCTATGTACTGTTATTTGACTGTTTTAGGTTGTGCAATCTGCAACGAAGCCTAGTGTTTAACTGTAGACCACCTCAACTGTTCTAGTCAATAACATTTATATGGTTTTCTCATACAGCTTGATTTTATAAATAAATTTTTTACTTAGGTATGCATGTATATGAAGCTCACTTTCTTTTCTTTTTTTTTTTTTTAAAAAATTTGTCTTGGTGAAATTATCTCAATCCTGTGTAGGAATGGTGGACATATGTTTGTATGGGGCCTTCTGATCCTCAACCAAATTGGCATCTTGGGATGCGTGGAACCCAGCACCGTGCAGTGATGTGGAGAGTGTGGAAGGAGGGTGGGACAGGATTCCTTTACTGGGGCACCAACTGCTACGAGAAAGCCATGATTCCAAGTGCTGAGGTATGCTGTGGCATTGGAATCCTTATTATATAACGAGCTTACATTTGTCTGTGAAGGATATAATCCTTTTTTTTTCTGAATAGAATTTATTTATGTCAATGTTTTCTTAGGATATTGATACCCAGCGCATATTGCAAGATGTGCTGGTGTTACAAATTGTCTTGGGTTATAGTTTCCATGATAGTAACTAAGATCAGGAAATGTTAAACCTCCAGAGAAAATTACCTGAAACCTATGTTGTTTCAATTACGTTGTGTAGAAACCCCAAAGGTCAGTTAGCACTTGGTATTGGCATTTTGGAAAAAGTGACAGCCTTCTTCCAAGGCATCAACTTCCATGAAATTGATGGCAATGTAGATGCAGTTTGAGCCCTACCCTGATTTGGAGCTTTCCCAAAATGGAGAAAAGATTCAGTTTCTTTCCTGTGTTTTCACTTATTACTACCTGCTCCAATTTTCAATGTGGAAGGCAACACCTGAAATAGCGAAATGGCACTGCAGTAGTGATGGTGATTCCCTGTATTGAATGCTAGTATTCTGGTGTTTAACTCATGCACCTGGTCTTTTGAGAAAAGTCTAGTATTATGTATTTATACGTATGGGCATTGGTACACATGGGGGTAGTTGTCTTGTTGGAAATTTTTATTAAAGCAATATGGCAATAATACTAGACTACCAGTCTTCCACAGATATTATTTTTAACAATAAGTCACGTGGTTGAAGCAATGTTACTTGGAAATGGGTTTTGGTGTTCTTGTGAGTCTGACATTATAAGGTAGAAAAGATAATTTAGGATGTTCGTGTAGTTTGTAAATATTTGATAAAGAAAATCAAGTACATATTGGAACAGACTACTTGTTAGTGTTGAATAATAACTGTAATTGTGTGCTTAAAGACAAATAGTTCTTTTACTTCAACATTAACACCGAGACAAGAACTCTGATAAAGCTGCAAGTGGCCAGCGATTCTTGTTTTAATGTATCTGCAGATAAAATTTAATTAGAAGTCTGAATCTGAATTGAAGTGTTAGTTTTGACATCGTTTAATGAATTTTAGATATGTTTAGATTGAAATTTGACAACTATGAGCATGTCATATTCTATGGGTCTAATTCTAAAACCCAACACTGTTATTCAGACTTCAAAGTTCGATTTTACATTTGAAAGTTGGAGCATTTTTTTGTTCAACTTGGTATATGTTCCTCTACAGTACATCCAGTTCGTTGTTCTGATTCTCAAACTTGGTGAGGCTGCAGATCTGTTTCCGACGTGGCCTTCCTCCTGGCGATGGGGTTCTCTTTTATCCTGGTGAAGTGTTTTCTTCGTCACATGAACCAGTTGCATCCACCAGGCTAGAGCGCATCCTCAGTGGCATGCAGGTGAATTTTTTTGGGAATGTGCGCTTTTGCTATCAAATACTAGTCTATTTTCAGTTAAGAGTTATAACTATTCAAATTTAAAGTAGTTGTTGAGTACTTATTCTAAACTAGGTTCCATGACTTATTCACGTAAGCTTTTTCTTTTTAATTCTACTTTGCCTTAGGTTGTATAGTACAACTTTCAGAACCACGTTAGTATCATGAACTCGACAACTTTCTACTACTGGCGTTTAGAGAACATTTCATAACCAAATGATGCTTCCAGCCTTCTTCCACATGCTGATTTTCATTGTACAGTTCTCAGCTGTGGCGAGTGCAAAGCAGAAACTCACCATAAGTATGCAATTGCTCGCAGCTGGACTTCGTGCTCACAGTTGTTCCTTAACGATATTGAAACGCAGGACATTGAATACTTGAAGCTTTATTCTTCAAAGTACGGCAGGGAGGAAGGTCTGGCTCTCCTTGAGAAGACCGGCGTGTATCTTGGCCCGGATCGTTATGCACTTGATCATGGACCAATTGATGTGATGCGTGGTGAGGTATACCGCACCTGCAGGTCTTGAGGCAAAGCCCGCCCAGCTTCTCCTGTTCTTTAATCGCAGCATCTCTGTTGTTGTATTACGGTTTTCCATGTATTAGCCAAGTGGAACTTAGTACGTACTTTCGATCAACTCGTCAAAGCTGGACTGGGCTCTGTGCGTCTGTTTCTACTTTGGCTGGGCGAGGTTGAGCCGTCGAGGTCTTGTACATTTGAAAACTAATTGGATCGAGTGAGGAGCTACGCTGGATAAGAATGGAAGTTTGGACTTCTGGGTCTGTGTATGTTTGTATTGCGCGATTTTCTCGTCAATGCAGCCGTGATGAATCATTTTTTGTTGCCAAAATTTTTAAAAATCGATTAACAATTAAACGTCTAGAGACAATGCCCAGACCTTAAAAAGTCAGTCCCGACCCAAGAACCAAGCCCGGTTCTCTCCCCCCCAAAAGAATCAGGCATTAATGAACCGGGCCTGGCCCACAACGCTAGGATGCCCATGGACGAATTTTTTTTTATTTAATATTTATTTTTAATCGTTTTTTCAGAACTAGTCGCCAGGAAAAATTTCAAAATACCCTCCGTCGCCCGCCGGGCGATCGCCTATCTGGCGAGCGGCGGGCTGCCCTAACGAGCAAAACTTCATGAACGTAATGGCAGAACTAAAAAATATAAAAAATGTCGATCGCCCTGCCAGGCGATCGTCTTATCAAATAATTTTTTGAAATTTTTGTTGTAAATTGTTTGTAGAATTGTTGTATTGAATCGGGACGAATTAGAAAAAAAAACTTATTGTCATGTAATGAACCGGAAAAATTGTTTTAGTTCGTTAGTAATACACATCTCACTTAGGTATTTTCGTAGCCTCGTAGGGTCCGCCGAATACGGCCGAAAAAATACGGGAAAAATCAAGGGTGGCCTACGCAACGCGAGCTATGACTTTCGTAAGGGCGAGATGGCCGGACGTTGCCCCGGTATTTTGTTGCGAAAATCGGAAAAGGCACTCGCGGCCACGAAACCACGGAAATCGTGGCCACTTAGGGGTTTTCGTAGCCCATGAGATAGGCGGACACGGTCAAAAAATCTGGGAAAAATCAAGGGCGGCCCTCGCAATGTGAGCTCCGATTCGTCGGCGAGATGGCGGACGTTGCCCGGTATTTTGTTGCGAAAATCGGAAAAAGCACTTTCATGACCACGAAACCACGGAAATCGTGGCCACTTAGGGTTTTCGTACCCCATGGACAGGCGGGACACGGTCAAAAAATACGGGAAAAATCAAGGCGTCCTCATAGCGCGAGCTCGACTTTCATATGGGTGAGATGGCGGACGTTGCCCGGCATTTTATTCTGAAAATCGGAAAAGGCACTCGACCCACGAAACCATGAAAACTTTTACGAGGTCAGAAAATTTTGAAACTTTTTATGGAGGTTCCTGATAAATCAGTGATTTTACCATAAAAATTTCAAATGATTTTAATATATGAGGAATTTTTTAAAATTCAAATAATACATATATAAGGGCATATACACCGAAAGTTCAGATGATAAAATAAGCAATAGATTAGATTATATTATATTACATGGGCATTACAACAGTGACGAGGTTAATAAGGTAAGCACTATTCGTCGTGGTGGAACAAATGATCGTTCGCCTATCCGGTACAACGAGAATGATGTAAGACATTTTACGCATATTACGACCGTTCTAATATTGCGACCGGTCATCGGACACCGCTCAATCCCTACTATGAAAGAACTCCATGGGGTTCCTGATGCTCCCAAATATGCGCCCATTGGGTGGCCTATGCCGTCGTCTCGGTGTATAAGACTTAAATTTTGGTTGTTGTTTATGTGGATTTCGCCTCCCATATGGGCATGTCATCCCGATTCGGCGTCCCTATGTTAATACCACGGGTTCCGGGTGGTCCGCTGCTTGTCGAGGATTTGTTGCGTGGTGCGGATCTCGTACGGCCGCTTCCCTTATCCCTTCTTCTTGAGTGGAGGAACCTCTCAAGCACCTCTCTTTGTGTTGGCGTTATGCGGAGACATGCGGGCGCTGCTCTTTCGGCTCGCACTCCACTATATGGTGCGGGAGGTGTGTGTTGGGCTTATGCTTGGACAACCGAAGCGTGCCTGCGATCAATGCATATGCCGCTTTGGTGGTTGCATAACACCGTAGGCGTGCTAAAGTCCGGCTTTTCCGGGCGGTAGTGGCACCACGGAGAGGTTGCTCCCCGGTTATCCCATGCAAGTTGCATGAGATGTGGGTGGTGCGTCTCGGGTCCACCCAAATGAAGTAACCACGATTCATCCTCGGGCAAGGGCACCGGTAGAATCTCCGGTCCGCTAGATCACCGTGGCGGTATCAACCACTTGCCTCCGAGCCATGTTACGCAAGCGTCGGGGCTTTGGGTGGCCTGGAGGAGGTTCCTCCTTTGACTTGTTGATGTTGAAAGTGTCCTTTTGAACTCCTATGTGCGATAACTGGTTTAGCACTACTACTTTGTGAGTTTAACATGAGTATGTCGTATGAAACTCACCGTCGGTTGGCCCCTTGCACACCGCCCTAAGCTCTGTCGATCTAGAAAAGGTACATATCTGGCGGCCTCTCCCACCGGTGAAGTTCTCGGCGAAGCGGGTTTGGCGTCGTGGCGATTGTAGAAATTAAATGATCGCGTCGTTCGGCCCGTCGATCCATTGGAAGAAGCAACACCGGTCCTTGTCTGAGAGAAAAGAAAGAACGAAGCATGAGATAGTAGTGTTACCACATATTGTATGGACACCATGAGGTTTACCTTGTAGGTGCGAACACAATGATGAGTGAGCGCGGTGGCCGTCGCTCCATGGGTACATTGCTCCATCTTCGCCGGTGAGGTTGCGCATTTGGGTCGGGCAACTCCGTGAGAATGAAGGCGTCGGCGCTCTTGGCATCCGGATATTGGGCGGAGGACTTCGCTTCTTTGAAGAGGCGATAGAAACGACATTGTACTCTCTCCTTCCCTTCTCTGTTGTTCTTTCTTGTTCTCTCGCTCTTTGGGTATCGAGGGGGCGTCTTGAGCGATGATTATAAAGGGTAGATATCGCTTTGGGTATGGGCGTCGCCCATTTCGGCGATATTTACCTTCGGCGATGTGCCTCGACATATCAGGGCTATCGCCCCATTTTAGGCGAAATTTACCTTAGGGCGATGTGCCTCGACATATCAGGCTATCGCCCCATTTCAGCGAAATTTACCTTCGGCGATGTGCCTCCTTACATTTTCACAATGAGGCTTTTTCATCGTTTATTAATAGCCAATTATACATTGTCGAGCTATGCGGACGTTGCTCGACGCGAAGTTGCTAAAATCGAAAAAATAAGGTGAACGACATGGCTAAGAAAACATAACCTCGCAAATGCAAGCACTTAGTTCGAGATAGTTAGACAACATGGTGTGAAGATAAATAAATTACAAAAGTACAAGCTGCATAATAAGTCGATCCGCGGCGACGCCTCGATCTGCTTTCGGTGGGAGTGCGTGAGTGGCGACGACGACGGACGACCCTCCTAGCCCGGCCCTGCTCCTGAGGGGTAGCGTAGTATGTCGGCGGCTCGGGTGTCTGCTGGGGTGGTGGCCCGTGCTCCTCGGTCGACATGAACTCGTCCAGGTCGAAAGCTGGATCCTCGTCAATGTCGTCGTACCTCGAGTAGTCGACAGCACCGTGCGGCTGTGCGAGAGACGAAGACTGGCCCGCGTCACCCCACCCTGGACACTGCGGCTGTGCGAGAGACGAAGACTGGCCCGCGTCACCCCACCGTGTACCCGCTCGCGTCGTGGAGGAGGACCCGAGGGCGCGTCTTGGGTGACGTCGGGCGATGTGGGCCGACTTCATTGGGCGAGGTGTGGGCACGCCTCCACTAGGCGGGGGAGGTGCTGGCTGGCGGGGCACCACGTCTCGGCCCCCCCGGCAGGTGAGTAGGCTGCACATCCGCCCCATCGTGGCGCGCCACCGACCAACTGTTTCCCGCTGCTGAACGGGGGTGAGCGCGACGTCCGCGTCGAGGCCCGCCAACACGGACTCGAGCTCCCCGTACATCTGCCCTGCAAGACGTGCCTGCAAGTAATGCCAGCTTGATATGAGTTAATTTACATAAAAACATATGTGTAGGGCTTTGGGGGTGACCCTTACCGCAACGTTCTCCCTCTGGGACATCTGTGAAGGGTACGTCTCCGACACCGATGCCGGAGCTGGGACATACTCTGCTGGTGTGTACCCAACCCTAAGCCGAGTCAGCGGCGCGAACCAGTCCATGTAATCGTCGTATGTGGCGCGATTAAATGCGGCCGGTCTCGTCCACTCATCTGGCCGCTTTGGTCCCCTTTGCATCGACCACGGTATCATCGCGGCGTAAGAACGGAGTGCCTAGTGTATGCCCCGACCGGGTCATCCTGCAAAGCAAAAACGGCAATTTACATACAACATTCATTCCGCTGGAATGGTAAGTATTGTGCTCAGGACACTTACTTGTGCGCGGCACGTGAGACGATGTGAGTAGTCTGCAGGGAAAGTCTGGAAGAGGCCGAATCGCGCGCGGACACGGTCTGGCGAGTACTCCTCGACGCCTGCAGTCAAAGAGGAGGACCTTCGGGTGAGCAGTTGTGTGTCTCCGGTCTCCACCGGTCCACGAGAGCGGTCGGCGAGGACCGGTCGTCTGAGAACCGTGTGACGTCACGGGCCCTCCACGATCGTCTGCTCCACCATCCGTGAAGCGGAAGTAAGCCGTGACTCATAACCTGCACGTAGTGTGTAGCGTCGTTAAAATTTCATTAGCAGGTAAGTAAAATAGTCGAAAACTTCGGCGACTTCTTTGTGGAACCCAGCGCGGGTCGATCCGAAGAAACTCGTTCGGCACCCGAGACCGCAGTGTCCCCAGCCGCCGGCCCTCAACTGCGGACAACCTAGACCGGTGGGTCAAGTCCACGTGCTGGTCTAGCAGCTCGGGAGTAGCGTCAGCAGCACGCCCAACTCTCGCCATGGTCGCCTATACCTGCGTGGTTACAAAGCAAATTCATGGTTAGAAAGCAAATTCGTGATACATGTTGCAACTACAAAAAATTAAATGAAAAGTAATGCAATGTTCCATATTCAAATATTACATTAACGGGGATAATAAATAACTGGTACATACAATCGAAAATACATTGATGGGGATAACAAATAACTGGTACATACAATCGAAAATACATTGACGGGGACAACAAATAACTGGTACATAGAATCGAAAATACATTGATGGGGACAACGATTAACTGGTACATAGAATAGAAAATACATTGACGGAGACAACAAATAACTGGTACATAGAATTGCATTATCCACAATTACGACGCGCCTCAGACTCGTCCATATCGTTCCTAATACGCCGTGTCCTTCGACGCCCGACCTTACCTTCAACATTCGGATGTCCGGTACCCATCGATGCCCCGGAGGAGGGGCCGCCGTGAATGATCCATCGACTCGGTGCCGTACACCTCGTTATGCCACGTGTTGAGAACACTTTGCTTGTAGTAGTAGTGGGAGATGTACGGACGACATGATCGGTGTGTCTCGCTTTGTTGCGGCAATCACGTCGCGAAACACGGCAAGTCAAAGCGGCGTGGCTTCTGGCGAGAGCACTCGCGATCGGCGGCTCGAATGCGCCAGATGGGAAGTCCTCTGCGGTGGGCACCTCTTGACCCGGTCACCGCGATGCACGTGGTACCTCCGTTCCACGCCACTCTCCAAAGTCAGCGATGTGTCTGCATGCCTTCCGTGTCTTGTTTGCCATATGCGTAGAGACAACCGTCGAAAATCTGACGGCGATTGTCCGACATACATGCAGCGGAGGCCTTGTACCGCTCAGCGAAATATCTTTGGGTGCCTCGTAACACACCCTCAACAATGCCCACCAACGAGAGGCATCTCACGCCTTTCATTACCCGGTTGTAAATCTCCGCGGGTTGGTTGTCATTATTCCATAGCGGAACCGCCCTCGTCATCTGAGAATGGACCATTTCTCCAACGGCTCGTGTCGTATCCAAATCCGTGAAACTCTTTATGCTTGCCCGGCCCACGCCGGATGTTTGGTGCATCGGTCGGGGCGCACACAAGGTCAGGGGTCATCTCCTTGCTCGTGGTACACCATAGGGTTCCTTGATTTAACTAGCGCCATCCCTTGGATTCAATGATTGCTTCTTGGTTAGTTCATCCAACGTCCTCCTGACTGACTCGAACTTCCTCCGCCGGTTCTGTTTGCCTGTACCGCTGAACATGTTCATAAGTTCCTTGTTCTGAACCGACGGAAAAATTGGCACCCATGTGCCTCATGCACCACCGCTCTTGGTCAGCCACTTTGTTTGCTCCCACGACGTCGGACCCTTGTTGCATATCCACGATCGCCCTCGGCAACCCCATGTCGGTCATGGATGACACATACATCGGGCGGTCTTGCACAACCGCCATCTTGACTCTTTCAAGAAACCGATTACCGACTCTCGTGTTTTCCCCCTCCACGAAGGCCAATGCGACCAGTAGAACACGGTTGTTGGCGTCCACCGCGATTCTTTGTTAGAATCGCCCTTGTATTTCCTGTGAGGAATGTGCCGTCCATGCAAATGACCGGCGACAGTCTTGGGAAGGCATTAATGCATCTTGTAGAGGCGAAGAAGGCCATTGCAAGACCCACTTACCAGCAAGCCGCACCATCCGCGGAAACTCCGCAAGGTCGATGACCGTCATCGATTCCTACTTGATATTGCCACGAGCAAGTGTGGAATATTCTCGTAAGAAGCCTCGTATGTCCCGAACCGTATTTGCAAAATTTGTTCTTTTGCTCTCCATGCCTTTTCGTAGCTAATCTTGTCTTGAAACCTCTCCTCCACGGCTCTGATAATGGATCGAGGCTGCAGGTGCGGATTGTCGACGATCTAACCATAAAACACATTTGCCACCCAAGTGGGCGACAGATTGCGGTGTTCTGCTCCGCTTCCTCCGATTAGCGATTATGCTCGTCACTATGGAACATTTCCAATAGTCCCTCCACTTCCCTTGTATGCATGCACCGCCATGGCACGAATCAACTACGCACTTCACGTCGTAGTCTTTTTCTTGGACTTCACTACCACGAATTGGCGCCAAAGAGACATTGACCATGACTTCACCGCATCCATCACGGCCTCTTTGTCTTTATATATGGCCCCTCTGCGACCTCGTTCTCATGATACTCCCATGCATCTCTGTTCCTTCATTCATTGTCGGTCTTGAAATTATATTTAGTCCACGCACCGGGGCAGGCACCTCAGAGTATTGTCCTCCTCGTCCGAAGCGTTAGCCATCGTGGACTTCCTCATCCGCACGGTCCTCCTCCTCCATCAACTCAACTATATGCTCCACCTCCTCCCCTCGTCGGCCACCCGCGCCTCCACGGTGGCTCCTCGCCTCGATCCGTCGCCAACCTCGCCACCACCTTCATCATCGCGTTGTTGCATATCTGTATTCCTCCTCCGTAATATCTACCCGACATCACGCACCTCCGACACCGATGGAGGTACACACCAATCTACCGACAACATGAGCGCCAACCCGCTCTACAACAGATCAACATAGCTCCTCCATGCCGAGGTCGCGTTAATAGGAATCGACTCTCCATAAAAAAGTCTCACACGACTTACTCTTGCTCTAACCCGCAAATAGAACACTCTGGGCATCAAAACCAACATCCAAATATAAACTCCATCAAACCCCTATATGTCCTATCTCTCGGCCTAGATATGCCCTGTATGACTGCTGAAAATCCCGACAAATCGACTCCATTCGGCCCCTGTGCTATCTCCCCATCTCCATAGAATATCTGAAAATACAATGTCTCCGACATACTGCCTACAACGTCGAGCCAGAAAAAATCATCATTTCTCCACCTAACCGCTATACAAATGTCACAATATATTGTCGTCAAATTTTACCCTCTTGATTTGTAATCTTACCGCCATGTTTTTAAATATACTAATTTTAAACGTAACACGGTCATTGACTATAAATAAGTAATTCGATTACCTATATTACATACATAAATACTAAATATTAAATCTCTAAAATATTAAATACATAAATACTAAATATTAAATCTCTAAACATTGCCTAATATTTCTACTATCCAATCCTAACTAAATTAAATTTCTAAATACTACAATCCTAATAATTCTAAAAACTACATTAAATCTCTAAACATTGCCTAATATTTGTACTATTCAATCCTAACTACATTAAATTTCTAAATACTATATTAATTCTCAACATCTCAATCCTAATATTTCTAAATACTACATTAAATCTCTAAATACTACATTTCTACATTTCAAAAAATTATACAATACTAACATTTCAAAAATATGAGTACAAAATATTGAACTTACCTTCAAAAAAGCAGCGAATATTTTTTTCCCTCTTTTCTTCCCTCCTTTTTTTCCCTCCTCTTTTTCCTCTCTTCCTTTCCTCTTTCTTTCCTCTCGCAATGACGTGGCAATTTCAGCCGACATGCAAATGCAAATGAATCTTGTTGCTTTCGTCGTTTTAAATCACCCGATCGCACCACCTTGACGATCGCCGCCGGCGACGACAGCCAGAAGCCGACAGCGTGTCCTTCGCCATGACGCCGAACGACCTTCGTCGGCCAGAGTTAACCGACCGTTAGTGGGACCCGCCGTTCGCCGTCTGAGGTGATCGCCCGGGCGAAGGGCGGGTATTTTTGAAATTTTTTCCCGCGGGCGACTAGTTCTGAAAAAACGATTAAAAATAAATATTAAATAAAAAAAAATTCGCCCATGGACAGGGAATGAAATTTTGTGAAATTCATGTAAAATTCTCGTCTTCCAAACCAAGCCTAAACCTTCTCCTCTCCAGTTAATTACACACTAGTCGTCAACGTGTGCACCCGCACAAAATACATGTATAATGCATTGTTCTTTTTTTTTAATGAAAGTGTATTCAAATATCTTTTAGTTTAAATTTGGAATACTGTAAATTTAATTTGAAATGCATAATTTATCATTGTAATTTCGTGTTTATATTATAATATGAAAGTGCAGTTGCCGTAATTGAAGGAATAGGAGCAGCCATGTATGTCGATCTGACTGGGACATGAAAATGATACTACCACCGCTTGCATGCATGCAAGTTTTGACTCATACTTGGCAAACAATTCTAATGATTAATTGTTTACGATTTTTAATCAAACTCGACGAATATTTTCCTCCTTGAATGAATGTGAAAGGTTTATAGTTTTTTTTTTCATCTTCTACTAATGTGAAAATTTTTATCCTTTTCTTCTCATAATTCATACGCATGTGTTGTATAAGGATTGAACACGGATATTTACCTATCTTTTTTTAGGATCGAGGATGTTTACCTAGATGCCATGCAGTTGTTAATTAGTCTAACATGTTGTGGACCGTAAGCGTATGTACAATAGTGTGATATCAGTCAACACATAAGATTTTTACTGATATAAAGGAGAGAGTAGGGATGGCAAAAATACCCGTGGGTCCGGATACCCACGGGTACCCGACCCGACGGGTCCGGATCCAGGTCCGGATCTTGGTCTCATTTTGGACCCGTGAGTACCTAGACCCGGACCCGTTACCTTCGCAATCAATTGGGCTGGTTGGGCCTCCGTTTCCTTCGCAAGGCCAAGGCAGCCAGCCCCAGCCGCCACTTCATTCTCCTCTTTTTTCTTTTCTTGAGGCACACTGCACTGGGTCCCCTAGTCTGTAAGGAGGATGATGATGATTGATTGAATCAATTGGGCTGGCTGGGCCTCCATTTCCTTCGCAAGGCCAAGGCAGCCAGCCCCAGCCGCCACTTCATTCTCCTCTTTTTTCTTTTCTTGAGACGCACTGCACTGGGCCCCCTAGCTAGCTGGTAACAGGTCCGGGTCCGAGTTTGGACCCGTGACTGACTTCGGGTCCGGGTCCAAACTTTGGGTCTCGGGTCCGGGCCTACGGAGGCTAGACTCAGAGGTACCCGGACCCGTTGCCATCCCTAGGAGAGAGAAGTATGAGAGAGAGAGTTGAAACGACCCAGAGAATTAATTAAGCCATTAAAACTATTAAGCAGCTAATCGATAGGATAATTGGTGATTTTGCTTAATAGCCAATGTCATGCATAAGTAAACCAAAATGCTAAAATAGCAAAAAGTAAGGATTTTCAAGAATTAATGTCAGAACCACAGGCGAGGTTATCGTTCATTGAGATACCTGATCTGTCCGAGACCAGTCAAGGCCTCTCGTTAAATGAAGGTTTCATCATTCGGCGTAGACAAACCTATTTTTCGTCAGGTGACCATAGCCACACAGAAATAGTGCCCAAATAATCCCTAGTAAAAGAATGATCAACCACATGGTAAAAAGGTAAAGATGGAATAGTTAAAAAGGATAGGGAGCCAGTACCACCCTCAGTTGATTCTCCCCCAAATCCACCCACACCACAACAAAGCCAGGTGCAAGGCCATAGGAAGGAAGCCAGAGACCGCTCCCCATCCACTTCACTCCCGCACATACCACAAAAATCCCCGAGGCAAGAAGCCAGGCGTAAACCACCACAAGGAGCAAGCTAGAACCTTCCCAATCCATTTCCTACAAATACACCAGGCCAACAAACTACTGAGGACTAGAAGCCTGGGGCAAGCCAAGCATAGGAGATCGAGAGCCAGGAGCAAGGAGATCAAGGAGGCCAAAAGGAAGGAGGGCAGAAAATCAGGCCACCTCACATCAATCTCACCAAAGCCAACACCATCCTGCATCCTCACATTCTCATCATTCCACATTTCTAGGTAATCACCCTACAACTCATGCTAACTCCAAGAGTATAGATGACCAACATAGTATAAGTATGAACTAGATAACCAGTGTATAGCCATAAAATACCACCTGGGGTTTCAGAAGAATTGCATTTGGGGGTGACGCCATGTGTGCCCGACAAATCATTGCACTCCCCAAGTACAAAGGATCATCCAGTGGCGTCAGAGCACTGTCAACCCAAATATCAACCCAATATTCATCATCAACCAACTAACTACCACAATGTGCATTCATATAGTGTCACATGACAAAATAAACAAAGAACAAACAAGCAATCAATAAGAACAAGAGGGGAAATAGGGGTGTCATCATTTGCCCAAGGCAGAGCAGAGGAGGCCGGCTAGGGAGACGCCTGAGCCTGGCAGGGGCGACAGCACGGGGCCAAGCCAGGAGGCGGCCAGGGTGGGCTGAGGAAGAAGGGAGCCAGAGGGGGGAAGCAAGGCTCAATGGAGTAGATGGGTAGCCAAAGCAACCGCGGCGGCCTAGGAGGCAGAGAAGTAGTCTCGGAGGGAGTCGCTGTCAGCGATGTGAACACAACATGGAGGTGACGACGATGTCGGTGTGGGCTAGAGAAGGAGGGCACAGAGGCGGCACCAGGGTGGGCTCAGGGGGCTGGCTTAGGCTAGGCGCAAGCGGCCGGGAGAGCACGGTGTGGAGGCGACCAGGTTGGGGCAGAGTGGTCGAGGCCACACTATCGGGCGCAATCATGTGGAGGAGGCTGAAAGTTCAAGCTCAATGAATTTAATTTTGGTGTTAATGACAAATCTAATATTGAGACTAACTCTTTTGTTGAGCTTAACTCTTATTAGTTTTTTGGATGAAAAAGATGGAAATATCAAAGGTATGCATTCGAGTTCATATTATCATATCCTTTTGTATTCCTTGGATATAATATTCATGGTCATAATGATAAATACAAATATGAGACTAACTCTTTTATTGAGTACATCTTTGATTAGTCTCATCTTATTGAAAAATAAAAAAATCCAAGGTATGAACTCGTATTCATATCATGATATTTTAATGCATATTTTGAATTTAAGTTAAAGGAAAAACTCTACCATTATTTAGATATCAAGATGTGCATTAATGTTTCAATTCCATATATACATGAATGCACACATTTAAGGGGAGTTCATACTTTACCTTGATGTTTCAATAGTATTGATCTAATTCATCTTTCTATATCAAGGATTTTTACTTTGAAACAAACTCTTGAGTATATATATAAAACCTATGTAGTTGTTGTATACTCAAGTTAATATGGGACAAATTCTAAAGCAATCTAAAAAAATTAAATATATGCATATTGATTCAAGTTCAATTATTTGTATGCACATATTTAATAGAGTTTATTCTATAATTAATGGTCTTAAGAGTATCGATCCTTTTCCACCACTCCATATAAATTGGATCGTTACTTTTAGATTCCATCGATTGAATATATGAAACTTGTGTAATTAATATATATTCATGATAATTTAAATTCGATCTAAATTATGTTCGGCAACCATTCAATCAACAAAGAATTAATCATGTGTTGATGGTTCATTGTGTTGAGCCTAGCGTAATCGAAAGTTCTTGAGTATATGAAGTATTAGTTGCATTAGTATACTCAAAACACAATTAATCTTTCAATCAATTTGTTTTTGGGTTGTGGTCAATCATCAAAAGATAAGATCAAAAGATCTTGGAATCATCCATTATGTGTTAATAAAGTGCATTGATGATTGAGACAATCATGTTTTTTGGATTAAGACTTTCAACGAGTTTGAAAATAGGTTAAGTCCAAGGTTGAGATGGATAAACGGACAAGTACGCCATCATGTGCTAATGAGCGTTAAGAGAGGATCTTGAAGTTAAGACAAGGGGAGTTCATTATGTATTGATGAACAAGATGAAGATGCCGACTTGAAGAGAAAATGATCGGTCATTATGAAAGCTCCAAGTGGTTGCAAGAGGCAAAGGTATAACTAGTTAGTGCTAAGGATGTGTTCCAAGTCTTTGACCGGTCTCGGTGTTTGGATGAGAGACCAGGTTTTTAGTATAGGTTGTCATACTACCAAGAGGGGTCAAGCCTTATAGCTTGAGTCTCATCATGTGTTTGATAGTTCAATCCCGCTTGCTTTAGTTCACACACTCTTGATTTGGTTTTTGCATGGAGCAAATATTTGCGAATGTATTTTGCAAAATAGTTGTAGCACATACTTGTAATTTTATTAATGTGTTCTTTGCATGGAGTTTGATTTGTAAATGTGTTTTGCAAATAGAAGAAGCTCATGTTTGATGTTGTTTTGCAAATAAGTTGATATTTGTGCAATTCTTTGAAGTATGTGATTAGAGTTTACAAATGTGTTTTGTAAATTAGTTTGATCATGTGTTGATCATTAAATGGCTCAAAGATATGATCTTGATTGCTCTTGTTTGCAATATTTATATTTGCAAATGTGTTTTGTAAAATATTAGTGTTCATGTATTTGATTTTGGAGCATGTGATTAGAATTTACAAATGTGTTTTGAAAAAATATTTTGATTATGAATTGATCATCACATAGCTCAAGATTTAATCTTATTGACTCTTGCTAGTTTGTAGTCATACTCTTGATCAAGTTTATGTGAGGAATTTCAAGAAAATCAGATTTTAGACTTGAGTGATAACATTAGATTTTTTATTTTTGTGATATTTAAAAATATCTATGGTTGCTTAAATTTTGAAAAAGAGTGAAAATTATAGCCCTCTTGATAAGCTTTGCATAAAGTCCAAGATCATCTAAATTGGAGTTCGAAGTAAAAAGTTATAATCGTTTTAGTCGTTGTAGTAGTGGTACCATCCAAGGGTGGTAGCACTACCCCAAGTCCGGTGCTACCGCCCTAGAGGAGGTGTAAAAATTTTAGAGAGGTGTTTTCTGCTCGAGGAAAAAGAAAATGGCCCAATGCTACCGCCCCAAACCCAGTAGCACCAAATTTTCTAAGTAATAGCTAGTTTTTCCAGCCATTGGCGAGGAGGCCGGTGCTACCGCCCTACTTGCTATCAATCCTAGTAGGGCGATAGCACCAGGTTTGCTATGTTTTTACCTATTTTGTCTTTCAACAGCTAGTTTTATCTAGGGAGGCTATAAAAAGAGCCTTGGGGCTGGTATTTTGGCTTGCTGCTATTTTAGAAAGTTCATTGCTCTTTGTAGTTGAGTTGTGCATGTGTTGCACTCTCTAATTTAGTTTTTGAGCTAAGAGTGAGCTCTAATTGTATGTGTTGTAATTAGAAAATGATTGAGAGCCTCTTGTGCATGTGTTGCGCTTGAGAGAAGCCTTGTGCATGTGTTGCACTCGGTGATCACCATTGTGCATGTGTTATACTTGATGGAGCTCAAGCCAGAGGGTTTGATTTGTTACTCTTGGTGTTTGCCGATACCACACCTAGACGACGTGTGGAGGTGTTGTGCGCAGTGACATTCTAAAGGAGATTGTGAGAAGACCCGGCAAAGTTGTGAAGGTTGGAGCTCACTTATTTGGAGGGGGAAGAGCTACTACTAGTGAAATCGAAGTGAATGCTCAATTCGTGGAGCCGGTCCAAAGTGGTTTGGGCTTGCCTAAACGTGGATTAGGAGAGACCGACAAGTCTCTGAATACTACGGTAAAAAAGTATTGTGTCTCTTTGTATATGCTTGCAATTCTCTATTTGCATTGTTGCAATTTGTATTTTTAGAATTAAATTGCTTACTTGTCTTTAGGATTGCAATTTATTGTTAGAGATATAATTAGTTAGTGCACTTAGTGAGACTAGTTGATTTAGGCTTTAATTTATCAAAACCTTAGTTTATTGCTTTCGCATCTATTATCATTTAGGTTTGACATAAGGGTACTTAGCCGAGATTATAATTAATTATAGAATAAAATTTTGTAGCCGTCTATTCACCTCCGCTAGTTGGCATCCTCGATCTTATAGAGGCACGAGGCCCAGGCGACGATGCGACTAGCCAGAGGTGCTGGTGGCCGACGGCGGCAACAAATGGGAGCCAGTGGTAGGGTGTAGCATGGAGGAGGAGAGGAAGAAAAATGGGGAGAAAGAGAGAGAGGAAGCCAAGGAATGGAAGGATAAGGGAGGAGAAAAAATAAGAGAAGAAAGAAGAAGAAAAGGAAGAAAAGAGAAAAAAAAAAAAAAGAAGAAGAAGAAGAGAGAAGAAAAATTTCTAAACATAGAGAAAAATGTGTTCATCACCATGGTGGCATCCAAATTTTAAAATTTTGGCTAAAAAGATATAAATGCAATAGACAATATAACAAGCCTTAAATAAATATGTAAAATTCAATTTCTTAAAATGACATATAAACAAATTGCACAACCAATATTAATACGGGTTTGGGCACCCTAAAATATGCCAAAAATTTAATAACCATTTGAGATATGGTATTTTATAATTTTAGGAATTTAATCCAATCTGACCGGTAATCTGCAACTGCCATTGGGTGAGGCCGAATATTTGTTCTAAAATCCAGACAAGCAATCCTTGATCACATTTAAAGTTTTTTATCAACCCTATTTTATTTATATGTGATATCACCCATGCATGGGAAATCAGTTTTGAGAAAACTCTAAATCGGATGCGGTTGAAAAGATGGTTTTGGTTGATGTACTGTTGTGGCGGTGGTTGGTTATGGATTTGTGGAATTGTGATGACTACTGAGGCAGTGAATGAATGTGTGGTATGTTGAAATGGCTCGTCCAACGAATGAAACCGTGATGTATTTATATGAGGTGGGTAAAGGGAGCCCGAGTTGTGGATATTGCATTGCTACATATGCTAGAATATAAAATTGAACAATCTACACTCGGACAATGAACCGTATATTTAATATCAACCATAGTGTGTGGGAAACGACCAGAACATGTTATCCTATGAAGGTGAATGATCTCTACATTGGGTATGTATTAGATAACTAGTTTGGAAAAAGACAAGTATGGGACTAGTGAGGCATACTGGTAAGACCGGTAAGACTTATTGAGGCAAAAGTGCTAAGGCTAAGAGTGATATATTTAAAACCATGATATGAGTATCAGGGCTGCTTGGTAGCCTTATACAACTGGTAGGCTACGAGTAGGTGGGGAACGGTCGAGGACCCCACTATTCGTTGGCTGTCAGGGTTGGAGATCTTATACCTAAATAGTGATAAATGTTCTGTGTTCTCAACTGATGTTGGGTTCACTATAGGTAAAGTGGTACAAACCTGTGCAGGGTTAAATCATGAATTGATACCTGTCTCCTGGATTGAAGACTACGCGCTAAGTTTACCTCATATACGGGTGCTAGTAGCTATTTTAATAATTAAAATTGAAAACCCATGTTTTACTAATAAAACCCTATTTTCCTAAAAATGGATTTGAAATTAGGATGTTTATGAGATGAAGGTTGGTAAAATTTCATATAGTGCATTTTGTTATTAATACTTGTTGAGTATTTTGCATTTACTCTTGCTAAACCCCTTTTGCTTAGAAAAATACTCCTATGGACAAGTGTATGGTCGGGACATGGATCCCAATGGGTTAGACCACAAAGCATGAGATGAATGTCATCCGCAGGATCAAGACTACGAGGAGGCGAACTATCAAAAGGGCTAGATTGATAGTTATACAGTACATCAGCTTTCGTCAGTCTTTGGAGTAATTAATACTTTGGTATTATATTTTTGTTGTATTTGGATCTCATGTATAATTAATATACTTGATATGTAGTCTACATGGTAATGGATTGTAATAAGTTTCATTCAGTCTCTAATTATTGTTTTGCTACAACACATTGAATATGGTGTACTAACTAATAGAATATCGAGTGCACTCGTCGTTTGATTAGCTAGTATGCTGAGATTCGTGTGATTATCTCAGAGTAATAACAGTGTTACTGTCGTTACCCTTGGCTAATTATGCAGGTCGCTACAAGAGTATAGCTGTTTTTTCGTGAAGAGACAACTATATAAACAGTATATGACACTACTATATAAATTATTGTCTGCATTAAATATTTTTTCCATGACATAATTAAAATATTGTTAGATCTTATAGGCAAACTTAATATGTCATTCATTGTAAAAGTTGTCTTTCATTTTATCTTTAGATGATATAGAGAAGTATATAAACAACAATTATCTCTAGTATTATACATGCTTATAAGTCCTCATAACTAATTAGCTAATAGCAATAGATAGCCATCGATGTATTTTATCCGATTAGCTAAAAGCAATATCCATTGTCGTGTCTTGGTACAACTATTTCTGATTTCAAACTGGCCTTGGTATGTGCATGCCACAGTCCAAACAAAGTTTTTTTTTATTTTTTTTTTATAGCATGTCATACTAAATCTGAACCCAAACAATCTGACTTGAACTCATAAAATCAACGGATGAGATCTTTTCTCTTGTTTTCGATTAACCTAAACCAAATACTACGACTTGAGCTCACAAAATCGACAGATAAGATCTTTTCTTTTCCCAAATCCCAACTGATGTGAGAATTTATAGTTATTTTTCTTTTTGAATGTTTACTTTTTTTTATCCTTCTAGAATTAATGTAGGGGGCTTCTACAGGAGTCTCCAATAAGTAAAGATAGAGATTGTACCCATATGTAACAGCTATACTATGCTGAAGCGAATTTTTTCGGCCCCCTCACATTTTTTTTTTCAAATCTAGCTCTCATGTGATTATATTGCAAAAATAACCCTCTTTCCAACCGCAAAAGTATTGACACCTACCGCACTTGTGTACCATGATAGGTCCTACAGCCCTGCCTATGTTGCTACCCTACTGAGCAACCCTGCCACGATAGCACGCCTTGCCGAGTAGCCCTTCTGTGGTAGGTGTAGGCCGTGATTCTAGACCCCTGTTGTGGTACATGACATACCGGCACTTCCGCAGTTGAGGGAGTTGTTTTTATAATTGTGTTAGCATGGGTTCTAGATTTGAAAAAAAAGTTATGAGAAGGCTAGAAAATCTAACAACCCCTGCGTATTTTATTTGGGTCTCGCATTCTCGACTCTTATTTCAGAAGGGAAACTATGGTGCCCTGTCCCTTTCGAGACTGGTAGCTCCATCACCTGATCTGGATTTCTCCATAGCCATTTCGGGATCTAGCTAATATATGTTATCCTTAGGGTTTCATCATAAGTTAAGCTTAAAAAAATATGAGGGGAGTCAGCACAAGTGAAAGGTCATTATCATGGATCCATGATAATCTCGAAAGATCTCCGACACCTTCATTGTCATTAGCACTTGCCTTGATTCATACCGCAGAAGTTACAAAGAGGAAAACTGGCACACCAATCCTTCTGTGGCCTTACATCTCTGTACTTTGCCTCTAGATATGATCATGTAATGCTGGAGAAGTCTTTTCAAGCAGGGGCGGAGCACCCCGGCACCCTCAAAAATTTGAGAAATGTCACGAGTTCACCTCTTTAATAAGTCAAATTTGTTGATTGAATTGGTTTCGATTTCGGTGGTTTGATTTCTAAAACCTTAAAACTATTTGTGTTGTATTTTTAGCAAATTTCAAATGCATATGTTGGATTTATGATGTTACGAAATCATCATACAGAACTATAGAGTTGTATGTGTGAACTATGCACTCCATGAAAATTTTTGTAGCTCCGCCACTGTGTTTTCGGATTAGAATAGAGTGTAAACTGCTGCCTTACTGTAGACTGGTCGCAAGATTTTCATCAGAGACACACACGCTGCTGTTACCATTGACCGGCTGCATCAGCATACCGGACAGCCAATGCTATTGGCTGCAGGTAGGCGTTTACATAATTCAGGTACAGGAGACTGCCCCATCAGGGAAAATGTCTTTGCAGTTTCCTTATCATTTGGTACATATTTAAAGGAAGATTTGAAGTACAGTAAACTTGTCATGGAACACTTGGAAAGGAAGAGAGAGAGAGACCAACGGCGCGCGCCGCTCGCCGCGCCGATCTTGAGCTGATCCTGGAGATCAAGAGTGAGGGCAGGCTGGCGATGTTGGCTGCACGGCCATGCTCTGATAGCCTGATCGCATTGAGCAAAGAACCTCTGATCGGCAGCAGAGTGGATGTCTAGTCTTTACAACCATCTGTACCGCTGCTGTTCTGATTTGCTGTTTCTGCTGGTGCTGGGATTTCCAGTCAAGAGTCAGTTACCCTTGCCCGGCCAAACTGACGTCATACACTCTGTACAGTGTTGTAACTATTGCTTTTGCCTTTCATGCTCAGCTCGCCCGGTCATGACGAATGATCAGATTCTGATGGAGTCGAACCAGAGTTGCTAAGGCAAGGAGCTCTCCTGTAGTCTGTAGGTAAGGTAGACGAAGCACAAATGCACAATGAATTAATTAAGTTGCTCATGAGCAACACTGCAACAGTTAGCTACTTAGCTTTTCTGCACCGAACTGTACTGCATAGGTGCTGGTAGTCTGTTACTATGGAGATTATAGCACGGTTAACAAGTTGCTCATGGTTTCTGTTGCCTGAAAATGATTTCCTTCTCATCGAAGGGGCACCATGATCGATTCCACTGAATGATTGAACTGTTGCTTGTGCTCCATTTGTCTTGAGCTGCTTGGCCGTAGCATTTATCCTTTCCTTTTGTTCCGGATCTGAAAATCTTTTTGGAGACACCCGGAGTTGAAAGATTACCAGTTAAATCAGAGTGAGTCGCGATTTACTCCACTTTGCTGCTCGGTAGTGCGACAAAATGTCCCTGTGTACTTCATCACTTTGCTTGCAATAATGCAGCCATGTACAATTGTTTTTGGTGGCGATTGATGCTAACTTTACCTACGATTCCCCATGAATTTTTAAAAATCCAAACACGCAGGTGGAAACATGTCAGCCAACGATTTCCATTGCCACCTCGTGGCATGGCGCCACACGACGCGAGAAGCAGAAATGATCCTTGTGGAGAGGACCACGAACAAGATGGGTACGTGTGACAGAGAGAGCTAGAACCGAGATACAACAGACCATCCGAGATCCAACCAAGCAATAGAAAATCCTTTTACTGCCGTTTCCTCCTATTTGTTACAGATGTTCCTCAATTTTTGTGCTTGCATACTCTAATTGCAACCCCAAAAAAAAAAAAAAATCAAGGAAAGAGGAATCAAATTAGTTTAGGAATTTTTTGTGATAAGAAAATCCATTTTTTTTTGTCATGAACCCTATACTCCGTGATAGTGCAACCTTTGCACAACTGCATTTCTTAAAAAAAAAGAAAAATCAATTATTTGTCACGTCAAATATTGTCTCTTCGTGATTTGCCACAGCAATCACCTAAATAATCAGCTTTTGCCCCAAATCATGTATTAGCCTATTATTCCATTTTTTACCCCAAAAACCCAAAGTGAAATGTCTAAATTACCCCTATCGACCTCGCTCACTCCCAGCCATCAGATGCCAATCCGACAACAGGGGGGTGTTTGGATTAGGAGTATTTCATGAGAATATTCTAGGATCTAGTTAAAATTTGAGCTGAATCCTAAAAACTTTCAAAGAATTACCACTCATCCAAACAGAGCTTTACGAGGAAATTCGCCACCCTCTTATATTCCCAATCGACGGCTATAAATTCTTTCCTCCCTTCCCAAATCTTTCTTAGTTTTGTCTCATCTCTGAATTCAGAACTCTTCGCCCCACAAAGGCGCAAGCAAGATCGATGTAGACAAGATCTTGCTATTCTTTCAGCGAAGGTGCGTGAGGCGATCAAGTGAAAGAAATTCGGATGAGTCTTGGCCCCCAAGGTCTATCAGTTGTCTCTAGTTTCCCGAGCAATACGTGGCCTTACAAGAGCTATGAGTAGTTGAGTACTCCATAATAGCTAGCCTTATTATGTAATTATATCGGTTAATAATCTTTAGTTTTGTATTGTTGCAGGCAATGAAAAATACCGCCCAGCCGCCCAGGCAGCAGTTGTGATCCGTGTGGACATTTGAGGGCAATTTCGACATTCATTTTGGGGTTTTGGGTTAAAAAAAAGAATAATGACAGAATCACAGAATACAAGATTTGGGGCAAAAATTGACTATTTTAGTGATTGGTGTGGCAAATCATGAAGAACAATCTTTGGAATGGCAAAACAAGAAGAGGTAATATTTGGCACGACAAACAATCAATTTTCCCTTAAAAAATATTAAAGGCCTTTTCCTTGCTTCTAAAAAAGGCATGTTTCATTTGTTTAAAAAAGACTTTGATACGGACAGCATAACATCATTATCGTTTCCTTCCCTTACCGCTGCTAAAAAGCCTTTGAATCATTTCCAAGGACCAACTACCCATGCTCGCGCCAAACAAATAAACCAACAGTTGAACACGCTCCTTAGTAAGAATAATATTACTTGTGAGATTCAGCTACTGCCTAATGCAAGTAATTTAATTATTCTCAGGTATGAAGACAATGTGATGAGGTGTGAACGCTTGAGGGAAGATCAAAAGGAGCATGAACAAGTCAACAAGCAAGATGTGAATGCAAAAGAACTTAGCTCGGCCTCCAATGATCAGTCTGAAGAAAAACACGCATAGAGGATGCAAACGAGTCTGATTGAGGTGTTCGACCACATCCTAGAAAGCTAATGAGCTAAGCTTTCCAACAGATCTAACCACACCCTCAAATTCAATCTGAGCGCGAAGATATCGTCCAAAAAGTATGACGGCCATAAATTATTTTCTATGCATTGGATGTTGTGTCACCATTATGTTTGGCCCTTGTGCTTTGTGCTGCAAACTGGGCTTGTCTAGTAGACCTTTTGCCTTCCTTCCCACCTCTCTTATATGTAGGAGGCACCCCCTTATGTGAAGGGAGAGACAATTTTGAATATGAAATCAAATATGCTATGCATATTCTTGGGTTTTCTAGCTACGAGCTGAAATTTTCCTAAGAATTGTGCATTTCTTCCCGTTGTTCTTGCAAACTTTTTTGTGATTGTAGAGAGGATTATAATCTACTTGACTTGGTTTAGTGGACAACGTGAGGTTGGGTGAACTCCGTACTACAGGTTGTTGCGCTTGCAGGTTGTATAGATTCATCGATTTGCAATATCTCGGATCTACGCCGTGAAGGTTGATAAGATTTCCCATTCATCTTGATTTTGGTAGTATCTCGGTTTGGATGATCCTGACGTGGTGTGAAGGTTAATATTAACACCCTTATGGCGCCACTCCACATATTGCGATTTCCCATTCATTACTGATAGCCAATTTTGGAAGAGAAAGCAATTTGAAGGCTGGATGAGTGTTGACGACTAACTCTTTTATTGAGTATATTTTTGATTAGTCTCATCTGAAGAAATGAAGGAAAAACTTAGGATTAATAAATTATATTGATCCATGTCCTCTTGCCATATAATACATGTGATCAAGACTTTCAAACAACCTTTAAGTGTATATAACTTGTGTAGTTGTAGTATACTCGAGGTTAATATAGGATAAACTCAAATGCTATCTAAGATTAATTATGTGCATATTGATTTCAAGTTTAATTATTTATATGCACATACCTAATGGAGTTTATTCTATAGTTGATAGTTTAAAAGTATTGATCCCTTTCCACCACATCACATAATATTTGGATCATTACATTATATCAAATTGAGTATATGAAACTTGTGTAGTTAATATATACTCATATCAATTTAAATGAAAATTTAAATTGAGTTCATTTGTTTTGTTAATCATTAAAGAACATTTCATCATGTGTTGATGGTGTTCCTTGATTAATTAAGGACAAATGAATAGTTCTTAAGTATAATGAAGTATGTGTTGCATTATTGTACTTAAGACACATTTAATCATTCAAATTGATTTAGGTTGTGCTCAATTGATCTAGAGGCATCCACTATGTGTTAATGAAGTGCAAGAGATAATTGAGATAACCATGCATCTTGGATTAACTATTTTATGAGTTGTGATTGAGTTAGGTCCAAAGATGGATGAGATGATGAGAACGGGATAAAGACGGCATCATGAGGTGATGGACGTCAAGAGAAGATTCCGAAGACAAAGAGAAGAATCAAGTGATGATCATAAAGACCCCAAAGGGGATTGCTTGCGTACGGCGGCGAAGGTATAATTAGATAGGCTAAGGACTTTGTAGTCTTTGAGTCTAAGGTTTTTATCGCCGTACTATTAAGAGGGGTTGTCTCCTAGCTTGAGCTTCATCATGTGTTGATGATCTCAATCCGCGTTCACTCGAGCTCAAATCATTTGGATTTGGTTTTTGCATAAGGGTTAACCATTTGGCATGTGTTGCGAATGGGTTAAGCTTATGCTTGGTTGTTGTTGGTTTATGCTTTGATTTGCATATGTTGCAAATAGGAAGAGCATATGCATTTGGTTTTCGCATAATACTTTAATTTGCATGTGTTGCAAATAGGATAAGCAATATGCGTTGGCTTTTGCGTGAAGTTCACTATCGCATGTGTTGCAATTAGAGAGTTCATGCACCTTGATTTTGTGTTTGCAAATGTGGTTTGTAAATAAGCTAGAGGTTATGGGTTTCAATCCTATAGCATGTGTTGGCATTTGCAAATATATTTTGCAAAGTGTCGGGATCATGTGTTGATCCTTACATGGCTAGAGGATTGATCTTATAGCTTTTCGGGTTATTTGCAAATGTGTTTTGCAAAAGTTATTTTGATCATGAGTTGATCATCATGGCTCAATATTTGATCTTATTGACTCTCTTTAGCTTGTAGTCATGCCCTTCATCAAGTCTATGCGGGATTTGAAAATCGATTTTAGACTTGAATAGATCAGATAGAGTTTTGTTTTGGTGATATTTAAAAATATCTATGGTTGCTTAAATCTTGAAAATGGGTGAAGATTGTAGCCCTCATGATAAGCTTCGCATAGAATCAAAAATCACCCAAATCGGAGTTCAGTAAAAGTTATGAGTGTTTTTGTGGTCGGTCGAGTGGTGTGACCAAGGCCACCTCCGGTAGACCGGATTTCCGGTCTGACCGGGCTCCCTCGTCGACCGCTCGTTCTTGGTGCGATTTTTCCGAAGAGTGTTTTCCGGATTTTGTTGAAATGATTACCGCCGGCAGAAGTCGGCGATTGACCGTGGCCGTGCGATCTGACCGGGTGGCGTCTTGATTGGGCCGTAGATGTAGCGGTTTTCCGACCGTTGCCTGTGAGGCGGTCGGACGGCCGGTCCCATCGGACCAGAATTTGATGATTTCGCCCATTTGCCCCCAAACGGCTAGTTTTCTTTGTGGGGCTATAAATAGAGCCCTTGGGGGCTTGGGCATGAGGTTTGTCTTTGTGTAGGAGTTGTGTGCATGTGTTGCTCTTCGCATTTGCCTCTTGAGCTAAAGAGTGAGACTAATTGCATGTGTTGCAATTTGGAAGTGGTTTGTGAGCCTCTTGTGCATGTGTTGCACTTGAGGGAGTCCTTGTGCATGTGTTGCACTTGGTGATCACCGGGGCGCATTTGTTGTGCTCGGTGAAGTTCAAGCGAAGGAGCGGTTTATTTCTCTTGGAGGTTGCCGACTCCTAGACGGCGTAGGCGTCGTCTTGGGAGCTCTCAAGGTGTGAGAAGCCTCGGCAAGTTTGTGAAGGTTCGGGTTGAGCCTCACGCATAGCGTGAAAAACCACGACTAGTGGAAAGAGGCGGGTGCTCGGCGGGAGCCGGTCCAAGTGGTTGGGCTTGCCTCAACGTGGACTAGGGAGGCAAGCAAGTCTCCGAACACCACGGAAAAATATCGGTTGTCTATTTTACTTTCAAGTATTTACATTTCTAGTATATTGTTCAATTGCTTGATTGTAATAGAATTGCTTAGTGTTAATTGATTGATCAATTTAGCAATTCTATTTTAGAGACATAATTTAGTTAGTGCACTAGTGAGCCTAGTAGATTTAGGCTTTAATTGTCAAAACCTATCTATCGTTTCCGCATATATATATTTGATTAGGTTTTGACATAGGGGTTGATTAGAGCGAATTGTTTAGTGAGCGATCGAATTTCGTAAAACGCCTATTCACACCCCCTCTAGGCGCATCCTCGACCCTACACTTTGCGATTTTTTGTGAGACAAAGATATTTTCTTTTCTTTGCGTTTGGGTCCCTGGCGCAGTATTTTACGGAAAAGCCTCCCGTTAGGTTCAAATCGTGAACAAGCCCTTTTCTAATTTTTCAGGATAGCGAACAGGTCCAAAAAAGTAACAAACAGGTCCCTGCTTCTTACATTCAGGTCCTTTCTCCGTTTTTCCCGGAAAAAATGTTTTCGTCACCCAAAAAACCCAGAAAAAATGTTTTCGTCACCAAAAAAACACAGATTCGTCGAAGATTTATAGCAACTTATGGATTTGCCAACGGGTCATAACCGCGGGTTTTTTTTAAAAAAAATGTAGATTCGTCCGAAGATTTATAGGAAAAAATGTTTTCGTCACAAAAAAACCCGGAAAAAATGTTTTCGCCACAAAAAAAACACAGATTCGTCGAAGGTTTATAGCAACTTATGGATTTGCCAACGGGTCATAACCGCGGGTTTTTTAAAAAATGTAGATTCGTCCGAAGATTTATAGGAAAAAATGTTTTCGTCACAAAAAAACCCGGAAAAAATGTTTTCGCACAAAAACACACATTCGTCGAAGGTTTATAGCAACTTATGGATTTGCCAACGGTCATAACCGGGTTTTTTAAAAAATGTAGATTCGTCAAGATTTATAGCGACCCATAGATTCGCTTCGGGTCCTAACGGCCCATTTTTTAGCAAACACAAAAAATCAAAAACGAAAAACCAGATTCGTCGAAGGTTTATAGCGGTTCATGGATTCGCCATGGTCCGAAAGCCTTTTAAAAAGGAAATACATAAAAAAGCAGTGACTTTTCTTTTTAAAAAACAAAAAAACACAGATTCAACCGCAATTTTCTAAATAAAACACGCATCGACTAAAAAAACACGGATTCGTCGAAGGTTTATAGCAACTTGTGTATTTGCCAACGGGTCATAATCGTTGGTTTTTTTTAAAAAAAGTAGATTCGTCCAAAGATTTATAGCGACCCGTAGATTCGCCGGCGGATCCTAACAACCCATTTTTTTGTAACAAACACAAAAAACAAAAAAAACAAAAAAAACACGGATTTAACCGCAATTTTCTAAATAAAACACGTATCGACAAAAAAACATGGATTAAATCGAAGGTTTATAACAACTTATGGATTTGCCAACGGGTCATAACCGGGTTTTTTAAAAAACGTGGATTAGTCGAGAGATTTATAGCGACCTATAGATTCGCCATGGGTCCTAACGACCCATTTTTTTTAGCAAACACAAAAAACAAAAAAATGATCAAATATCCCAAAATGCTTAAAAAAACAACCACGGTTTTCTAAAAAAAAAACACAGATTCGTCAAAGGTTTATAGTAACCCATAGATTAAATGCGGATTCATCGAAGGTTTGTAATATCCCATGGATTCGCCAGCGAGTCCTACCGACCCATTTTATTTAAAAAATACGGAAATCGAAAATTCGAGAAATTTTATCGGGCGACGGGTTGTAACCGCGGTTTTCTAAAAAAAAACGTAGATTCCTTGAATGTTTATAGCTAACGACCTATTTTTTTAAACAAATATGAAAACCGAAAATCGACCCCGAGGATTTCTTGACCAGGTCCTATCGACTCTATAGAACAAGAAATAGACGTAGCGCTATTATTTCTAGTCAACTCTATTACAGCGGAGAAAGCGTGCCTCCGGCCCATCCACGTGGCGCCGCAATTTCGCGAAAAAGTCCCTCCGTTTCTTGAAATTACGGATAGGTCCTTCGCGATTTTTGTGAGGCGAAATATTTTTTTTTCTTCGCGTTTAGGTCCTGGCGCGGTATTTTCTGGAAAAGCCTCCGTTAATCTTAAATCGCGAACAAGCCCTTTTCTAATTTTTCGGATAGAGAACGGTCCAAAAAATAACAAACAGTCCTCGCTTACGTTCGTCCTTTCTCCGTTTTTCCCGGAAAAATTTTTTCGTCATCAAAAAAAGCGGAAAAATATTTCCGCCACCAAAAACCCGAAAAAATGTTTTGCTTTGCCCAAAACCGAAAAAATGTTTCATTTAAAAAAGGAAAAAAGTTTCATTGCACAAAAAAACGAAAAAGCTTTCGTCACCAAAAAACACAGTTTGTCGAAGGTTTATAACAACTTAGAGATTTGCCAACGGTCAGAATCATGGGTTTTTTAAACATGTGAACGTGTTGAGTATTCGACTCGATAAAAAAGGTTGTCATCTCTAATAACGTTTGGGTCCTTTCTCCGTTTTTCCCGGGAAAAATTTTTCGGCACCGAAAAAAAGGAAAAAATGTTTCCGCCGCCCAAAAAACCCGAAAAAAATGTTTTCGTTGCTCAAAAAACCGAAAAAAATGTTTCCACTTAAAAAAACCGAAAAAAAGTTTTCGCCAAAAAAAAGAAAAAAAGTTTTCGTCACCAAAAAACACAGTTCGTCGAAGGTTTATAGCAACTTAGAGATTTGCCAACGGGTCATAATCGGGTTTTTTAAACATGTGAACGTGTAGAGTATTCAACTCGACAAAAGAAGGTTGTCATCTCTAATAATTTTTTGTCGCGAACATGTACTATTACTCGATGGGCGTGTAGAGTATTAGGCTCGACAAAAGAAGATTGTCGCCTCTAATAATTTTTCGCCCTTTTCCTCATGTTCACGTCACGGGTCATTACGCCTTTATTTTCCCGCTTAAAAAAAACGTATTTTTTATTCACGGTTGTATTCTCCGTTTTCACGGAAAAAGTTTTCATCGCCAGAGATATGTGTGCAGCTCTATCTCTAGACTTTTTTCCCAACTCGATTTTCCATCTCGATCTCTGATATTTTTTTAAACATGTATTATTACTCGGTGGATGCATAAAGTATTAGGCTTGACAAATGATGATTGTTATCTCTAATAATTTTTCGCCCTTTTTCCTCTAGACTATTTTTCGCCGGTGGGTGGTTTTGCGAACATGTATTATTACTCGGTGAACGCATAGAGTATTGGACTCGACAAAAGAAGGTTGTCATCTCTAATAATTTTTTGTCATTTTCCCTCTAGACTATTTTTGACACGTTTTTTCTTAAAAAAACGGAAAAGCCGGGATTACACAGTTTTCCCCATAAGTATTAAGCGATCAAAATTTCACGTGACGCAGAAAACAAATTACACATGCCGCGGCGTAGCGCGGGTCATTATCTAGTGCATACTAAAGAATGGAAACTTGTTGGACCCTATCCCGATGGAATAGCCATGTGTTTGTCTGATCTGATACATCTAACGGCCACCATCCATGATCTCCTCTCCATGTACTATTTATCTCTTCTCTGTGTTCCTCCTTCTCAATCTCCATCCTCTCTAGACCCCCCCTCTCCGCCGCTATCGCCGCCCAACAATCCTCTAGATCTGGATTCCTTGGATGTAGTCAGCATCGCTATCATTGTGTTCTATCTTCTCTGCTACCATCATCAAACTATATTTTGGCCCTCACCACTCTCCAAAAGCCTTCTCATCCGCCATTCGATCAACTCAATAGATACTCGTCGCCATTTCTCTCAAACGAAAGCACCATTGCCATATCGAGTTGTCCTGAATGTCATCACCGCGTACAGACTGATGTGCAGTGGTTGCCTCAAAGTTGGATCTAAGCTTCGCCATCACTACCAATTGATCTTTGAATCATCGGGTTTCATTTCTCTCACTATAAAGCTTGATTTAGTTTTTTTTTTGGTTGAGATTTGCTTAAAACTTCCACTAAAATCAAGAATTGAGATTTTTTAAACCTGGTACTAGAAGATGAAACTTGTGTTTGATTTCTCTCATTAAAAATGATTCTTTCAATATATATTCTCTTGAGGTTTGCTTCAGGAATTGAGATTGGGCGTCTCGAGTTGGATCTAGGTGCCACCGCCATCAATTGATTGTTGAAACATCAGCAGGTTTCATTTCTCTCATTAAAAATGTTTGTTTCACTATATTTTCTATTGATATTTGCTCTAAAATTGGGGATTGAGACTTTTTTTGAAACTTGATATTGAAACATGAAACTTTTGTTGGAAATCCAAACTTCAAAAGTGGCAGTTGAAATAGCAAATCCTGTTGTAGCAGTATACTAACAACAACAACAACCATACCTTTTGTCGCAAACAAGTTAGGGTATCCTAGGAAACACCCTAATTAAAGTCATCTTTTGGGTTTCATTTTAGAAAAAGACACTAGTCTATCTTTTGGGTTTCTTTTTTGATACGTGCTCCTATGCATTTTTTTTAGAAGTTGCATAAATATTAAAGCATGTATGAATAGTAGCTAATGATTATTTATCTTTTCGTTTGCTTTAAAAGATGTGCAACTTGTATTGAGAGGGACACATAGAAGCACATCACCGTTCTTTTTTCTGGCTTAAGACAGGCTATGTAAAACTACATAGGCAGAGTTTCGCAGCAATGCACTGTAAAAAAAAAAAAAATCAAAATCGCTAATCCTCAAACCGAAAAAGGCTGCACTTTTCTAGATTAAGACACGCTACGTAGAAAAACTACACAGACAGAGTTTCGTAGCACTATACTATAAAAATAAAATTAAAAATTACTAGTCCTCTAACCGGAAAAAGCGTGCACTCTCCCATAATTAAAGAAAAAACAAGAAAAGGTTACCAAAATCACACCCCATTTCCATGTTGCGTTGGCATGGTTGTTTACTGGCTTTTTTTCCCTTCCGTACACGGTTGATAGATCCAACATATACAAGAGGTGGGTCTGCGGGACCCCACGGTGCTTTACGACAGCACCTAAAAATGTCCACACGAAACCTAGGATAAACACCAATCCAAGCGCGATAGTACCAGCACCGATCAGCTAATCCTTTTCCAGTGATACTCCACCTTGGAAGAAAACAGGTGGAACAAGCTCTAGATAATCTAGATCACCGATCTTCCCACAGTCCCACTGTACCTGCGTCAACCACCACCCTCCTCCCACGACAAGTCAGCGAAGCCAGCCCTGTTTGATTAGCAAACACAAAACACACCGTAAGTCTCTTTAGTCTGAAGCTAACCTTAGCTTTGTCACGTTCAAACTCAAACATGCTATAGATTTTTAAGACGATTTTTAAGGGTGTGTTTGGCAGAGATTCAGAAATCTGGTGAAGGTTGAAAATTTTAAACTTCACCATTCGATTCAAATTCAAGTTGTGAAACGTTAATAGTGTTTAGATAGATCATCTTGTTTACATTTTAGACAAAAAATATAAACTTAATTCACTTTATTTTAACTTACAAGTTTCAGATTTCGTGAAATTTCTAATCCTGGTTTCTACCAAACAGACCCTAAGTTTATTGTTATATTTATAACTTATCATATTATCTTAGCCTCACGTCCCACGTATCATGGATTCTATTTTTTTAATCAAATTTTGTCACACTTGCGACGTAAAATCTTATTATTATAAAAATATGGCAAGCTAAGCGTAGCTAATATGGGCTACGGTAAAATTGATTTCCGACCAAATAGTCCCTGCATTTGCTAGCCTTGCCCTGTTGGACCACGTCGCGGGCAGCTCCCGTATAGCCACGCGTATTTTTGCCTTCTTTCTCGCGACACCACACCCCCACCGTCATGTGGATAACGGGCGATCGCTGGCGAGAAGCTAGCGGTGGCTGGGCCAGCTCGCCCTTATCACGTCGCAGATCAATCGGCCCGCCGCCGCGTGGTTCACTTCCTTCGATGTGCGGCGAGCAGGAGCAAACAGCAACGCCTCCTTTCTTCGCTCACCTGGCCACTCCCAGGCCTCCGTGAGCCTGAAGCTCACGCAATTCTACGTACCTTATCGCTGTACTATCGGTTCTTCCACTCGTACATGGAATTTAGTACACGGAATAAAAGCCAAAGAAAAGAAAAAAGAAGAAAAAACTAATGGTCCTTTAGTTAGATTTCCTTTTAAAGTATGGTTTTCATTCGAACAAAATTACAAATCCAACCGTGTCAGATATATTTATCGTGTCCCCACATCAGGACAGTAGACCTGCTGTGGTTCTATACCGTAGCAGGTGATATATGTCATCCCTCGATCTTTCGATAGTCGAGAAGGAGCCTATGTTTAAAATTTCGTTTGCATAGAGATCAAAGTAAAAAAAAAAAGAGACTAGGTAGAGAGAAAAAAAAGTCAAAAACTCGGAAAAAAACGGCATACACGATTGGGGGGAGCCACCAAACAGGCGTGCCCCCGCAGGCTGCAGGGCGGTAAAAGCACGGCCGCGGCGGTGACAAAGTGGCCACGTGCGCACGAATCGTGGCGCGGGATCCGACGGCGGCGCGGGGACGCTAACCACCCCGCACCGAAAAGCCAACGTGCCGGATTGGCACCGCGCGGTACGACGCCCGCACCCCATCCCGATGCCTCTCTGACTCCCACCCCATCTCCCCCAATAGAAAGCCACAAAAACAAGAGAGAGAAAGAGAAGCAGCAAAGAAAGCCGAAGGAGATAGAGAGGGAAGGGGGGAGAGGAGGAAGGAAAATCTCCGTCCACCACGCGCCTCCGGTGCCGCAGGCCGCGGGTGATAAGGAGAAGCTAAAGCCCAGTGAGCGGAGCCGAGCCGAGCAGCCGCGGAGCCGGATCGAGCGGAGATGCCACCCAGTCCGACGGAGCCGGAGCAGGCAGAAGCGGCGACGACGCCGGCGGCGGAGACGGCCAAGAAGAAGAGGAACCTCCCCGGGACGCCAGGCGAGAGCGCGCGCTTCGGCTTGGGGGGGTTGTTGGTCAAGTTTGTATGGCCTGTGTTAGTCTGACGGTGGGTTTGTGTGTGCTGTGCCTGTGCAGATCCGGACGCGGAGGTGATCGCGCTGTCGCCGGGGACGCTGATGGCGACGAACCGGTTCGTGTGCGAGGTGTGCGGGAAGGGGTTCCAGAGGGACCAGAACCTGCAGCTGCACCGCCGGGGGCACAACCTGCCGTGGCGGCTGCGGCAGCGCGGGCCGGGGGCGGCGCCGCCGCGTCGGAGGGTCTACGTCTGCCCGGAACCCGGCTGCGTGCATCACTCCCCGGCCCGCGCGCTCGGGGACCTCACCGGGATCAAAAAGCACTTCTGCCGCAAGCACGGCGAGAAGCGCTTGGCCTGCCCCCGCTGCGGCAAGCGCTACGCCGTCCAGGCCGACCTCAAGGCCCACGCCAAGACCTGCGGCACCCGCGAGTACCGCTGCGACTGCGGCACCCTCTTCACCAGGTACTACTTTCCGCTCTCTCTCTCTCTCTCTCTCTCCTTGGGGGAAAAGTTTGCATTCCTGTTCGATCCATCAGGCGGCGTGCTGGCTTGGTTCAGGAGGGACAGCTTCGTGACGCATCGCGCCTTCTGCGGCGCCCTCGTGGAGGAGACCGGCAGGGTGCTCGCGGTGCCGGCGCCGCCGTCGCCTCGGCGGCCTGATTTGGAGGCTGAGGAGAATATGGACAAGGACCAGGAGAAGAGGGACGAGGAAGAGGAGGTGAATGAGAATGATAATTCTGCTGTGAACGAGGTGGACGAGCCTCAGCGCGGCGAGGCGGTGACGGAGGTGCCGCAGCACCTTCCCTCGCCTCCGCCTCCGCCTCTGCCTCAGCTGCCGCAGGAGCAGCAGCCACTGGTGGCAGTGGTGCCAAATGCGCATGGTATGCTTCTTTTGCATTTTGGTTGTGTGTTTGTCTTATTGTCCATAGATAGACTAGATGAGATTTATAGCAAATTCGTGCTCCTTAAGTCAATCTTATTACTGTAACAAGAAAGCATTGCATGATTCTTGTTTCTTCCCCAATTCGGCTAGCCATTTGATCAATTACCCAAACAAAGAGGAGTGACTTGTTCTTTCGTTTGCTGGTCAACCTGTTGCAGAGCCAGAGGTGGTTGCTGAGCCAACTGTGGATGCCAAGCAAGAGTTGGAAGACTATCGAGATGATGAAGCTTGCTTCGAGGAAGCTGATCAATACAAGGATGCTGAACTAGAGGACTCCAACCTGCCAGACAACAATACTCCGATGCTTCCTTGTTTCCTCCCCTCACCGTCGGAGGCCATTGGTACGGATGGCAGCAGCACCGGTTGTGGCGCAGGCAGCAGTGCTTCCAATTCCATCGCGCCAGCTACAACCACTAGCACATTTGCCGGCCTATTTGCATCAGTCACAACAAGCATCACTCCCCAGAGTAGATCCCTGCGTGATCTTATTGGTGTTGATCCCACCTTCCTTTGCCTTGCGATTGGAGCACCCTCCTCACTGTTCCCGCAGACAAACGCAAGCAACCCCTGCAACTTTGCTACGCCTCCAGCACCGCACATGTCCGCGACGGCACTCCTTCAGAAGGCTGCTGAGGTTGGAGCTTCGCAATCAAGCTCGTCTTTCTTGAAAGAGTTTGGGCTTGCAAGTTCCTCGTCATCAACCCCGTCGAAGCCACCTCAAGGAAGGTTCATTTATAATTCACCACCATTCATGCTACCTCAAGGAAGGTTCAACGATAGCTCACCACCATCCAAGCTACCTCAAGGAAGATTCATTGATAACAGTTCACTGCAGTGGCACCACCGGAGTAATCAGCTAATGGATATGGAGCCTGGGCCGATGCTATCTGGTGGTCTTGGCCTTGGCCTCGCCTATGACAGTGGTAATTCAGGGTTGCCGGACTTGATGATGGGGCCATCACCATTGTTGGGTCCCAAGCCTGCTACCCTGGACTTTCTTGGGCTTGGCATTGGAGGGACCATGGGCGGCTCCACAGCCAATGGTGGCCTCCCGGCATTGATGGTTGGAGGAGAGCTGGATTTGGGGTCTGCACAGACGCCCTCTCTATGGGAGGAAGCCAAGAGAAAGACCAATGGCCGCACAATCCTGTGAGGTTTTCTTTTTGTAACCTTAGGGGTTTTGTGCTTTGGATTATCATTCTTTCAGCTGCCGTGTTGCTAGAGCTAGAACTCTGTTAGATGCAGACCTGTGTATAGATCGATGCTTCCATTCCCGCCTCTTGTCTAAATTAAAAGCTATTATTATAGAGATCCTAGAGAAATGGGACCTGACCTTGATGACCTGTTCCTACCAAATGTATGAGCTAACAAGGGTAAGTATACTACTCCCTTCATTCCGGAATATATGTTATTCTAGCTTTCAAATTTTGTTCATAAATATATTTCATTTTACAATTTTGAGGTGATCTTTTTACTTTTTTTTTTCTTTTACAGCCCTTCTCATTTACTACCGTAGGATAGAGTAAAACACACAAATTCAAAGAAATAAAGAGGGTAATACAGTTTTTTAGATGTGTTTTTAGTAAAAATGGGAAAAAAAAACTTGTTGCTGTCAGTTCAGGAACGCATGAGTAAGTAGTTGCTTTTATTACTGAAAAGTGAAAAACTTGTGCCGAATTGCTAATGCAGGGTTGTTTGGGAAAAGAGAAGGACGAGATAGGGACAGGCGAGGGTGACATGTGAAAGGTGTTTTTAGTTTTACTGTTGCTATCTGTTGGCACGGTCAATATCACCCATTCAATCGGCTTCTTTGCGAGTCTTTGTACCTTTGAGAATCGTCGGAGGATTTCCCTGGTACTACAAATCTACAACAGCCGTCCGTTTGTTACTTGGCGTTCTGTTCTCTATTTCATCACCGGCCATGGAAGGACAATTTCATGATCCTGACAATCTCGCCGTCGGGCCCGTTCGCACGTTCAAGCATGTACGTGCACGTATGTATCTCGTCTATTGTTTTTTTTTTATATGAATGCTGGTGCTCTGGCTAATTTTTTTTAAAAAGATACTGACAATCTCTTTGCGTCCCGTGTTATGCTTTACTGCTATAGTTATCAATCAGGTGTTTTGTCACAGCGGCAACAGCCTGAGAACCCTGCTGAGGTGAGCTTTGGAGCTAACACCCTCACTGCGTGTGTGGGAAGCAAAATCAACGTCGATCGTTCTCACGTAGGAACTGTAGACCGTTTGCGTGTGCCAAGCAAAATCAACGAGGACCATTCTCACGTGAGGACTGTGGACCGTCTGATCGCAGTTAGGACCCTCGTGACAGGATTTGGGCTGAAAGTGTGATCGCTAGTGTACAGTTGCAGGGGTACAATTCTTCGCTGCATTCTGATGCGCGCACACGAGAGTTTCTGATTCGAAAGCATACTGATCTAGGGGCCTCGAGGTACTCCTAGAGATAGAACTAAAGCCACTTTACTTGATTAACGGCACTGAAGTTAGATCGGCGAGTTGTAGCCTTGTAGGGTACCCCTAAAGAATCGAATCACGTCCTCCGTCCTCCTCCCCCTCCCTTTGATGTAAGCTCTTTTACAGCAGAATTTATTCAATATATGCCGTTGATTCTTTTCGATCCATAGATGAAGGTTATGTTTGTTATAGTTCTAGCTCCATTAGATTCATAGATTTAGTGCAACTCGGTATTCTTAACTCTATCAGATTCTTGAAGCTAGAGCTATGAGTATATTAAGAATATTTAGGTGGATCATCTTATTTACATTTTAAACTAAAATTATAAACTTAATTCACTTTATTTTAGCCTACAAGTTTCAGATCTGAGATGAAACTGAGATTTGGAGCTCTACCAAATAGGGTCAAAATTAGTTAGTATTTATCTATAAATAAATTTCACAAAATTACAAGCTTTCTGTACAAACTATAAAAAAATACATATTTTAGTTTCTATTTTATAAAACTACAGATGTTATAAGAACTTGTTTAACAAAATTATGTTTCTTGTACAAATTATAAGAAAACTATAGATTTTAACTTCTATTTCACAAAACTACATGTTTTAGGAGAACTATTATCACAAAACTATAGGTTTTAGAATTAACCGCTTCTTATAATGGGTCTAACAGTCTGGATCGACATAATAACCTCGTTTGTGAGTGAAACGGGTAATGAGGGCAAGCAAGATCATTATGTGGGCCCATATTATTAGACCCATTACAAGAAACGATCAATTCTAAAATATATAATTTTGTAAAATAATTTTTTAAACCTGTAGTTTTGTGAAATAGAATTTAAAATATGTAGTTTTCTGATAGATTCTATAAGAAACCTATAGTTTTATGAAAAAGTTATTCTAAAACCCGTAGTTTTGTGAAATATAAACTAAAATCTGTAGTTTTCTAATAGTTTCTATAAGAACCCTGTAGTTTTGTGAAATTTTACTCTTTATTTATACTTTCTATGATAGCAGAGTAATAGAAATACTTTTAACAAATTAATAGTTAGATCTGATTTTCACTATCTAATATACACTACCAATATAATACACTATAAAATTTCTATTAATATAAACAGTAGAACTACTACCACTCCACTTGTCATTTGAGGGAGAGTAGTCTCTGTTAACTGTTATGAGCCGCCTCCCGAATATGACGAGCGATTGCTCGGGCTTTGCCAAGAGTCGCCATGGGAACTCCTTGAGCGCTGGTGAGTTGTGGCCGTGTGCGTGTGGTCTGTAGGCAATAGGGATGGTAATGGTCCTGATCCCTGTTTTTCTGTAGAGGATTCCTTTATTAGAAGGGGATGGGGAAATCTCTTTTCACGGGGAGTTTATCGAAGAAAATATTATCCCCGTCGGAGATCGTGAGGACGGAGACATTCCACCATTTCCTGTCCCCGATCTCCGTCTCCATCCCCGTGTTATCAATAATAGGTGGAATTAAATGATCATTCTCAAAAGAAAAAATAATATACATGAGATCATTATTAATAAACATAATAAATATTAATTACTCTAGTGATTCACTCACACTTCAATCACATATGCATCACTATTCTAGTGATTGATTCATGTAGCATGTGATCTTTTATATAGCATTTTTGAGAATTAGTTCCCGTCGGGGCCTCGCAAACCTATCGGGGATCGGGGACGGGCGGGAATTAAGTCCCGTGTATGGGGACGAGGACAAGGAAATTTTACTTATCAGGGATCGGGGATGGAAGAGTGTTTCCTGTGGAGATTTTCTCCGTTACCATCCCTAGTAGGCAAGCCGGGCAAGAAAAGAACTGAAGAAGCCAGCACCCAGCATTAGCTGCGAAGGTATGGCCTAAGTCCTAAACGGTGCTCGTTGTTTTGTTGCTTTGCTGTTTGGTCAATCGTTGAATATTTGAATTGAACTGTTGGGCTTTTGAATTTTAGAAATGAGGATGTTTTTGGTTGATACCAAGTAGGGCCCGCCTTTAAAACTATGTTCTTAACTAGCCAGGGTAACGCGCTACACTGCGTCGTGCATAACGATGCAACGTGTAAAATTTAGTCGTATTTTCGGTTTTCGTATTTTTTTTAAAAAAATATGGGTCGTTAGGACCCATCAGCGAATATATGGGCTGCTATAAATTTTCGACGAATCTGTGTTTTTTTTATAAAAAAATTGCAGTTAGGACCTGTCGGCGAATATATGGGCTGTTATAAACCTCCGACGAATCTGTGTTTTTCTTTAGAAAATCGCGGCTGTTTTTTTTACGTAATTTGGAAAATTTGCTCAGATTTTCGGTTTTTGCTTTTTTAAAAAATGTGTCGTTAGAACCCGTTGACGAATCTATAGGCTGCTATAAACTTTCGATGAATCTGTGTTTTTTTTAGAAAACCGCAGTTAGAATCCGTCGGCGTTTTTTCTAGAAAACTGTGACTGTTTTTTTTACGCATTTTGGGAAATTTGGTCATATTTTCAGTTTTCGTATTTTTATAAAAAAATGGATTGTTAGGACCCGTCGGCAAATCTATGGGCTGCTATAAACTTTCAACGAATTTGTGTTTTTTTAGAAAATCGCGGCTGCTTTTTTATGTATTTTTTGTTTTTTTTGTTTTTTTAAAAAAAGGTCACTAGGATCCGTCAGCGAATCCATGGGCTGCTATAAACCTTCAACGAATCTATTTTTTTTTTGTCAGGGCGTATTTTTTGTTTTGGAGTCCACTTCTCTAGAAACCACTAAAAAGAGCCAAATGTAAACCATAGAGGGACCTAAAATAATATTTTTTTGGGATCCATTCCGCTAAAAACCATTAGGAGAACCTAAATGTAAACCACGGAGAAATCTAAACGTAATTTTGTTTTTTGGGTCTATTTTATTAAAAAACCGTTAAAATGATCTAAACGTAATTTTTAATTTTTTAGAGAACCTCTCCGCGAGAGCTAACATGTGGCCTCCCACACAAACCGACAATCCTCACCACTTTAATATATAGTATACATTGGTCACAATAAGTATTGCTCAGGCTCCAGAATATTTATGGCGGTAGCGCTTAAGGACGGACTTGAACAGACTAAAAACCGTATATTTCCTCTCACACATGTCATTTTCTTTCGTCATGTACAGGCTAAAAGGCGTATATGTTTGCCAAACTCAGGCCTTTTTCTTTTATTCTTCAATATTCACTACTACCCTCAGCCTCCGTTCGATAACCTTTTAGGCCCGGTTTGAAAGCATAAGTTTTCAAAATTATGGTTTTGATATACTATGATTTACAATTATTTTATCATGAATACCATGATTTTACCAAACCCCTTTAAAACCATGGTATTTCTTGAAACTACTGACTGTTTGGATATAACATCACAAACCATGGTATTTGAGTGGAAATAGACAAGAAGCTAGTTAAAACCATGAAAATTTTGGGTTGGAGTGGAGTTTCAAATACTCCAAAAATACCATGGTATCTACCAAACTCTAGTTTTTAATATAGAGTTTTTGACATGGTAACCAAAAACCTTATTGTATAAAATACCATGATATTCTTAGAAACCATAGTATTATCTAAAAACTATGAAAATACATTGCTTCCAAATAGGGCTTTAGAGTTTTGCAATTCTACCAAGATATGTGTAGAAATGATTAAATCGTCTTCATTCATTATCTCATTTATTACTCTTGGAAGGTGTATTAGTCAATTCTACAGTAATAAAATAACATTGAAAATAATAAATGGTAAGGATACACAAAGGATAAAATAATTAAAACTTATCTGAAAATATAGAAAGACATGTATTTAAAAATAAAATTTGAAAGCTAAAAAGACATAGTATTTTTTTTCCCTTGGAGCGGCCAACTGGCTGTGCTAGGTGATTCAGGTGTTGAACTGTTGATTATGTTGGGCTACAGCTTGAGCACCGCTGAAAGCCTGAAACCAATCAATCACACAAGACCTGTACTTTTTGTTACACATGTCCAGTTCCACTCGGGAGAAACAGAAGAGATTGAACGTGTCGATATTCTGGACCCAAGTCGTACAAATCTACAGCTTTGTTGGTCTGACATGACGAACATGGCTTAATCAGTGCAGTGAAAACTAAACTAAGAGATATATAGGCGATCATGATTCATGACACCACTTACGTATATTTTCAGACATCTAGATCCCTAGGCGGAGTCGTTAGTAGGGCTGGTGGGACCGGAGTCCACCTCGTCAATCCAATAAATTTTTTTGAAATATATTGTTTGTCTAGATCCGAGAGATTTATTTACAAACTATGATCATGACAAGCTTATGCGATTTTCATAAACATATTCTGATGATTTTTCGGTATATGACCGTGTTGTTTTGGAAGAACAATTTCACTTATTTGTTGATGACATGAGAAGAGAATTAAGAGATGAATTTTAAAGTAATGTTGATCTTACTAGGTTTGTTGTAAAGATGGTTCAAGCAAAGAAACACCTGGTTTATCCATTGGTCTACAGACTGATTGAATTGGCACTAATTTTATTTGTGGGGACAGCTATAGTTGAAAGGGTTTTTTCGGCAATGAAGATTATTAAGACAGATCTGCACAACAAGATAAGTGATGATTGGTTGAATGATTTTATGGTATACTACATTGAGTAAGACGTGTTTGCAAAGATAGACATAAAAGATATCTTACAACGTTTTTAGAATACGAAAACTCGTAAATATTAACTGTCAACTCTTTTTGAAATAATAAATGGTACATTTTCTTCTTTCATAGTTACATACTTATATTGTATACAATTTAAATTTCAACTATTTTACAATATATCGATAGTCATAGTAGTTGATTTTGGATATCTCTTTTTTAAACCCTCATCTTTAGAATTTTCTGACTCCACTACTGACTAGATCAGGCACATGAAAATAATACAAAATTATTAAAAAAATATACTATGATAACATTGATGGTCAAAATTGCATCTACAAATGTGCACTTTTTTTTAGCTACATCAAAGTATCAAAAAACTACACTGCAAACTCGAGAAGTATGGAAGTATGGAAGTATCCCCAAAACTGAAAATTAAAGTTATTCCGTTGGTTCATAGTCGTGTCGGCTCTCCAAAGAATGCGCTATGTGCGTGTCGACTGTCGAGCATGCTTACAGTGGAAATCTAGTCATTGCCTACGTGCTAAAAACGGTTAGTCTTGTTTGTAGCAAACCACCAAAACCATTGTGCTGTGCTTTTTTTTTCTTTTTGCAAAACTAGTCTATCTATATGTGTATTTGTAAATTTATATTAGCATCGATAAATATGACAAAAGATTGATTGGCTCGAACATACGCAAACACCGAGTTTAAGTTTGATTCGTGGCGTACTAATCGATTTAATCATGCAATCGGCAAGATAGATTGACAAAATAAGCATGCACAGCCGATATATACAATCGGCTAGAAAATCTAAACAGCCTTCCAGCAGATTAGATGTTAGGTAAAGATCTATTTTCCTCTGAAAAAGGTGATGTGCAAGGTTGGTATGGAAACAAATCTATGATAACTGACGTAATCGAAGATGATCAATATCGCTGATGTGCGATTTTATTGATAAAAAATAAATTACAAAGATATATTCTAAATTATAAAAGCTATACTTAGTCGATGAAAGTAATAGAAAGTATATATAATTTGGTTGATTGTGTTGGTTGCTCCTTTAGCTCGCCTCGTCCTCTTTTATAACGTATAGGTCGATCGTATCCTTCTTTGGCCTATCACAAACCATAAACTATATTAGTCTCTTTCTTGTAGATAGAATTCCATCTTTCAATTAATATCGGCTAGAATTCCAGCCTTTTAACTTAACTCTTCCTTTTTAACCGATATCAGCCAAAACTTTCCAATTTTATCATCAGTCTAACAAATCGGTTATGTCTTACCAAATTTGATGCTAATAATTTGACACTCTCTTTCACAGCGGAAAGCGTGATATGTGTCCTTTACTATATCTAAGAAGCGAAGTCGACCGTCATTGTGATGTGGTAATTTGCTAAGCAAGAAGAAGCCTGCTTCAGGCAAAGCGGCGGCGTGGGAGAGAGGGCGGGCAGGAGCCGGAGCACGGCCTAAGCCCTAAACGGTGAGCGTTGTTTTGTTGCTTTGCGGTTCGGTCAATCGTTGAAAATTTGAATTGAACTGTTGGGCTTCTGAATTTCAGAAATAAGGAAGTTTTTGGTTGATACAAGGAGGGCCCTTGCTTATGGTTTAAAACTACTTCGGTTCTCAACTTTGCTCGGATGATGTGTGCCATACTTATTGGTCACAATTGCCAGGCTCCAAAATATTTATGGCGGTAGTGGTTAAGGACTTGAACAAACTAAAAACCGTATGTTTCCTCAGACTCCTGTCATTTTCTTTCGTCATGGACAGGCTAAACGGCGTATATGTTTGTCCAAACCCAGGTCTTTTTCTTTTATTCCTCGATATTCACTAGTTTTTTTTTCCTAGAACGGCCAACTGGTTGTGCTATCAGGTGTTGTTTATGTTAGGCTAGAGCTTGATCACCGATGAAACCAATCACAAGACCCGTCCTTTTCGTTAGACTTGTCAAGTTCCACTCGGGAGAAAGTTTTCTAGTCCGCCACTGTTGCCATATGTTCCTTATGTTGTCCCAGGCTGTGTTAGATAGATCACATTTTTGTTGGTAACTTTAATCTTTCGAAATTGATCACATTTTCGGTTGCTTCATGTATAACTAGCAATAATAGCGCGCTACGCTGCGTCGTTCTGTAGAGTCGATAGGACCCGTCGGTAAATCCATAGGGGACGTATTTTCGATTTTCATATTTATTTAAAAAAATAGATCGTCAGCTATAAACCTTCAAGGAATCTACGTTTTTTTAGAAAACTGCGGTTACAACCCGTTGTCTGATAAAATTTGTCGAATTTTCGATTTCCGCATTTTTTTTAATAAAATGGGTCGGTAGGACTCGCTGACGAATTCATGGGATATTACGAATCTGCGTTTTTTTGTTTTTTTAAAAGAAAAGTGCGGATTTTTTTTATGTATTTCCTTTTTAAAAATTTGCTTTGGACCATGGTAATCCACGAACCGCTATAAACCTTCACCGAATCTGGTTTTTTTCGTTTTTTGTTTTTTTTGTGTTTGCTAAAAAAAATGGGTCGTTAGGACCCGCCGACGAATTTATGGGTCGCTATAAATCTTCGGACTAATCTACATTTTTTTAAAAAACCGCGGTTATGACCCGTTGGTAAATCCATAAGCTGCTATAAACCTTCGACAAATCTGTGTTTTTTTAGTGACGAAAACATTTTTTCCGGGTTTTTTGGGTGGCGAAAACATTTTTTCTGGGTTTTTTCGGTGACGAAAACATTTTTTCCGCGAAAAATGGAGAAAGGATCTAAACGTAAGAAGTAGGGACCTGTTTTTTTTATTTTTTTGGACCTGTTCGCTATCCTGAAAAATTAGAAAAGGGCTTGTTCGCGATTTGAAACTAACGGGAGATTTTTCCATAAAATACCGCGCCAGCTATAAACCTTCACCGAATCTGGTTTTTTTCGTTTTTTGTTTTTTTGTGTTTGCTAAAAAAAGTAGGTCGTTAGGACCCGCCGACGAATTTATGGGTCGTTATAAATCTTCGGACTAATCTACATTTTTTTAAAAAAAAAACCGCGGTTATGATCCGTTGGCGAATCCATAAGCGGCTATAAACCTTCGACGAATCTGTGTTTTTTTGGTGACGAAAACATTTTTTCCGGGTTTTTTGGGTGGCGAAAACATTTTTTCCGGGTTTTTTCGGTGACGAAAACTTTTTTCCGCGAAAAACGGAGAAAGGACCTGAACGTAAGAAGTAGGGACCTGTTTGTTATTTTTTTGGACATGTTCGCTATCCTGAAAAATTAGAAAAGGGCTTGTTCGCGATTTGAAACTAACGGGAGGCTTTTCCGTAAAATACCGCGCCAGCTATAAACCTTCACCGAATCTGGTTTTTTTCGTTTTTTGTTTTTTTGTGTTTGCTAAAAAAAATGGGTCGTTAGGACCCGCCGACGAATTTATGGGTCGCTATAAATCTTCGGACTAATCTACATTTTTTTAAAAAAATCGCGGTTATGACCCGTTGGCGAATCCATAAGCTGCTATAAACTTTCGACAAATCTGTGTTTTTTTTGTGACGAAAATATTTTTTCCGGGTTTTTTGGGTGGCGAAAACATTTTTTCCGGGTTTTTTTGGCGACGAAAACATTTTTACCGCGAAAAACGAAGAAAGGACCTGAACGTAAGAAGTAGGGACCTATTTGTTATTTTTTTGGACCTATTTGCTATCCTGAAAATTAGGAAAGGGGTTGTTCGCGATTTGAAACTAACGGGAGGCTTTTCCGTAAAATACCGCGCTAGGGACCCAAACGCGAAGAAAAAAATATCTTTGTCTCACAGAAAATTCCACAGGGATCTATCCGTAATTTCGAAGAAATTGAGGGGTTTTTTTCGTAAAATGCGCAATTGACAGGTGGCTGGCCTGGTTGACGCCCAATTTCTCGCGGTATAAAGGATGGAATCATTCAGGTCATCGGTCCAAAGCTACGTGTGTGGTGTCCTAAGCAAACATGCTGTCTTTGTCAGACGTTCTTAGACTAGAAACCCGATTAATTGTCACACTCTGTCCGGAATGGGGATGGCAACGGGAAAAATCCTCGCGGTGAGCGTCCTCTCATCTCCAATCCTTGATAAGTAAAATTTCTCCGTTTCCGTACACGGGGTTTGATTCCCGCCCGTCCTCAATCCTCGACGGGGACTAATTCCCGAAAATACTATATAAAAGATCGTATGCTATATGAATTAATTACTAGAGTAATAGTGTATATATGATTGAAGTGTGAGTGAATCACTAGAGTAATTCATATTTAGCATGTTTATTAATAATGACCTCATGTATATTATTTTTTCTTTTGAGAATGATCATTTAATCCCATCTATTATTGATAACGCAGGGACGGGGATCGGAGACGGAGAACGGTGGAACATCCCCGTCCCCGTGATCCCCGACGGGGGCAATATTTTCCCTGATAAGCCTATTGCGGGGAGAAATTTTCCCCGTCCCCATCCTCTAATAGAGGAATTCCCGACGGGGAAATAGGGATCGGGACCTATTGCCATCCCTAGTCCGGAAGGGTTAGTCTCGTCATTCCATCTGCTGCATGCCAAAAACCTACTTAATTTACCTAACTGAGTTCATCCATCTAAGAGCATCTCCAACAGTGCTTGAAAACCATTCCCAAAATATGATTTAAGGATTGATTGAAAAAAATGGACTCCAATAGCTCCTCATTCTTAGAGCATCTCTAATAGTGTTCAATATTTTTAACTCCCAATACATTTAATTGGGGCCTTCTCAAAAATCTTTTTCCCCAAAAAAACTGCCATCCTCCAACAGCTATCTTATTTTTCCCAAAACAATGTGTTACCGTGGGCCCTTTCCCATCGCTGCTTGGCTTTTCCATCGTTCGAGACACTTGCTGGCAGTCAGAACCAAGCCTGCTTGTCAGATCACCAACAGTTTCTTCATCGAAAAAAGCAGTATCCTAGCACAGTATACACTACAATTAAGACCTTTACTGTGAGGTCAAGCAAACATAAAACGAGAAAAAAGTTTATGCACATTAGTTAATTTTCTTTCAGCAAGTGTATTTCCTTTTCTTTTCTATTACCTGAGAAAGGATGGAATCAAACAGCATTTCTCTCATTCGTTTGACCTAAGAAAATTTTCAGATGATGACAGTAAGAAACTGATCAAACCAAAGGACAATGAGAAAGGAATAAGCTCAGTAAATTACATGAGAAATCTAACAGAGTTTTACCAATATCATGTTTGCAACACCGAAACAGCAGCTTCGCAGACCACTGCAGAAGGGGGATACCAGCTAAATAAGCAAACTCAATTCACAAAACCATGCTGAAGGCAAACAATTTTAGCCCTACATAGACTATCTTGCAAAATTCCTTGTGTTTTGTGTGTGCAAACTTGTTTTTGCATGTGCATTTGTCACAACATTCACAATGTACAATGTAGAAATTTAAGTTTGTATTTCCCTACGATCCAACCAGTTCTATCCATCACCAAACTGGAAGCGTCTCAACTTCAAGCTCACTAAAGTCCAAAACATTTCGAAGTCCTACTCCTAGGCCATTGACCACTAGCACATTTCCAACTCAAGTATTTCACTCCAATGTGATCAAAACTGTAGGATCGATATGTACTAAACTAGCAATCAGAGGGGGGGTGAATGATTGCGCGGAAGCTAAAATCAAAATTTTCTTGATTCACAAAACCCCCTAAATTAATTATGAAATATTGCTCTCGGTTTCAACAAAAAACAGATTAATAGACGTTCATTAAAGCCGTAATTCCTGAAGATCCAACCGTCGGATTGATGTTAAATTTTAACTGTATAAACTAGATTCAAATCCGAAACTAACCCAAAAAGAATCAACTCAATCGGACCTATAGATCTAGAGTTATGTCCTTTGCAAGATGGCTAAAATAAATAATGACGGTAATTGATATTACCGTGACAAACCAAACTCTAAGAACGAAAATAATCAGGATTTATAAAGAGTTAACTAACCATCCATGAGGGAGTCTCCTGCCGCTAGAATTGCATGTGCACCAAACAAATCTCCAGCCGCCGTAGAAAAACAGAGAACAACTCCAAATTATCTAGTCGCTGTCCTCTGGTTGCCAAGCCTTCAAGCCGCACGAGAATTATCTAGTCGATCGCCTGCTTCTAGTCGACGAGCCCAGCAAGTGCTCTCCGGTCGAAAAGCTGTTCTTCACGCCGCCGGACCGAGCCGTCGCAAGAACCTGCAGACACAAAAAGAAAAATGGACGCCGCCAGGAACTACTAGCACAAAAGAAAAATCTCCAGCACTTTACGTTGCATGCATGGAAGCGCCAGGTGTTGATCCAGCCGTCACGAGCATGCACTAGAAAACATAATGGCTATCCGAGAGGAAAAAGAAAATCATCGTTCCTCCTGCATGCATGCAACACAGAAACTTTTCTTGTCAACCGGACATGCATGCGCCAGAGATAAAGTCGCCGAGGTTTCTAGTCGCCAGGCTTCTGCATGCTACCGAAGAAAATCACGGCCACGCACGCGACCACCGCCAATGAGCAATTTTGCAAGATTGATCTTTATTTTCTTTGTCTCTGATACTCCCACAAAAGAGTACAAAACCTAATACTGGCTCAAGTATAAGCAGAGGACACCTCCTCTATTTATATGGAGCAACCACAAAGAGATTAAATACAACTCCACTTCCAACATGGAAAGAGTTCAGATCTATCTCAACTTGGCCCAACATGACCAAAAACAAACACGAGATTGAATACAACTCCACTTCCAACATGGAAAGAGTTCATATTTATCTCTACTTGGCCCACATGGCCAAAAACATCTCTTTGCACGCATGAAGCAGCCCACCTGCAAGACACGCGGACTAACCGACCTTCACGTGCATGTTCTCTAGCCGAACGTCCCGCATGACATCCTCGACCACCAAGACCTCGGTTCCTCCTCGAACCTAGTCCGAACCTCAGTTCCTCCATGAACCTAGTTCCGATCCCGTCATTGACCACGTTAAGCCCTCGAGCAACACCTGCACACGAATAAACAAACAACGCATCCGAGCACAAGTCCACGACTTGACTCAAAATCAATCCATGCAACCACTCACATGAGTGCATTGCATCAAACAAAATCCATCATGCTATCACCAGCATAATAATCATATCAACATAGCACATGCACAAACACCACACATGCTATAATCAAAATCACTTTACAATGCCAATTTCACCATTCAACCAATTTTTCATCACATGATCTCACAATCTCCCCCTTGATGAAAACATTGGCAACACCATTTGGAAACGAACATTGGCATTCACCTCACAATGGCAACACCATTTTTAAAAGTAGTAAAGTGACTAAAAGAAGAAGAACAAAAATCTCCCCTTATCTAAAAAGAAATACCCCCCTATCAAAAAGAAAGACTCCCCCTAACAGAAAGAAGAAATGTGTGTGTGAATGTGCAATGTGTGACCAAAAATCTCTTCCTTTGACTCCAAACTTCTCCCCCTTTGACAATGGATTCATCAAGATTGCAAAAAGAGAGCAAAAGAGAAACTTCTCCCCTTTTATGTTTGTTGTTTTTTTTTTTAATGTCTTGAGCATTATGAATCATGCACAAATGTAACAACTTGATCACCAAGTCATGCTATCAATCAGTACTTGCACCCTCAAATCTACACATAAACAATGTAGAGTAAGCATAACTAGAAATCAAGTACTATTAACGATTTTTTTTGCATGGCATGATCTCCCTTTCTCAACAATTTTAAAACCTGAAAACATTGAATTTTTATGCACTTTCTTTGGGCTTTAAAAAAAACTGATTCATTACTTTGATTGCAACAATAACAATTGCAAGGAATTACATGCACCATCAGCCTTACTTTTCAACCATGCCAAGCAATCACAAGCTTAAGGTTTCGTGGTTTCGGTCATACACAACCTCTTCCAAGTTCATATCAAAGTGCAATGATAAGCAGTCTCGTAAAGAAGGAGTACGATAGTACATAACCTTGTTCTTGTATTTATTAACAATCACTCTTTTAGCTTTAGCACTTAGCTTTCAGATTTAACACTTTTTCGAGCAGGATCAAAATAGCCAAGAAAGTTCAACCATGACAAGATTTAATTCAAGTTGTCATTCCATTTAAATAGTCATGCCATAAACTACACCATATATGTATAAACAGAAAGTTGCAAAGACCTTGTAGCATAAACATGTCTTCAAATGACATATGTGTATGAAATACAATACTCAGTACTTTTACTGTTTTTCATTTTTTTTGTTTTTCATTTAAGAAACACACAAAATAAGAAGTATGTTACACAATATTACAAAGTTTTCAAAAACTCCCCCTCAAAATAAACATCTTAAAAACTTCTTCAAAAATGTCACCTGAAGGGATTGATTTAAAAACATAAGGCTGAAAGAACAAACCTCCCAAAAGCAACCGAAAAAGAAATTTCACCAAAACCATTAACTCCCCCTCAAATGGATAACCAATGAAATCAACAGAGAGGAGATAATGATATACATGTGCATGAGTTATCATGGTATGTTCAATTAAGCATAAGCATGAATCATGATTAGTGAATTCAAAGCATGAAAGGCATGATATAAGATGTAACATTATTGAACATGCCAGTGGATTCATATGGGAATATGAACAAACATCTCATCTCATACCACAATTAGATATCTGTGAATGTAAAAAGCATGAGTGTATCAAATAGCTCACAAAGTGGGTGAAGAATTATCGCACATGCCTCTTGAAGACCATCTCAAAGGTGAGAACCATCCAAGTCTTGATCCCATCTTGCAAAAGACCAAGATCCACTAAGCTTCTGTTCTCCAACCCGCATCTGAAAAACCTACATAGTACGAGAAGATGTCGAGGCCTCGAGATCAAGGTTAGAAATAAAGCATTTGGGAATCCATCTTCGAGACACACGACAGTAGGCACAACACGAGTATGCTTGTTCACAAAAACAGATTTGCCCTTTCTCATGTTTCTTTCAACAAAAGGTGTTTGCATCACCCTAGGCACAGAATGAGGAGTGAAATGCGCCTTCCTGAAATTAGACTTAGCCTTAGCCTTTTCTTTCTTTTGCTGTTTGGCTAGCCTAAAGCAAAAATCTACTAAATGTCCATCTCTACCACAATGAGTGCAAGTGTACTTAACATGATGTTTAGCTTTAACAGTAGAAGCAACATTTGCATTCATCATAGTAGAAGATAAAACTCCAGAAGATTTAAAAACAGTTTTCTTAGGCTCATTGACAATTTCAAATTTTCCACTTTCAAGTGTCTTAACAACAGTGGGAGCATGTGATTTATGATGAGCATAAGAATCAAAACCTAAACCTTTGTGATGAGTAACGACTTTTGATTGATCCAAAATCATGTTTAGGTTTTTCTTTCTGAAGTGAACCGTTCTAAAGATTTTTCCAAGTAATCAACCTTTCGAGAAAGAGTTAAACAGTTATTACATGGAACGCCCACTTTTCCTTTACGCTATGACAAGTTGAGCATGAAAGAACCTCATGTGTGAGCAAATCATTGGTCATTTGAGAAACTCTACCATTAGCATCATTCAACTTCAATTCAAGTGTGGAGCATTTAGAACATGGAGTTGAATCATGCAAATCAACAGTAGAACAACTAACGTTTTTTACATGTTTCTCATTTTCTTTCTTTTCAGCATTGACTTGTTCTAACAAAGAAACATGTTCTTTCCTAAGCACAGTAAGCTCACTGTAGATTAAGTCACATGATTTGCAAGCATCATCATCAGGAATCAAAGATTTAAGTCTAGCAATTTCAGCATGCAAAGATTCCACAAGAACATCATGTTTCTTAATTTTCTTGTCGCGTTTGTTAAGCAATTTTCCAAGACGAGCAACAGCAATAGCTAAATCATCGTAAGAGGGTTCTACCTCATTGAAGTCGCTGTCATGATCATCCTCGGTGTAGCTTTCATCACTTCTAGCCATGAGACACAATCCTGTCAAATCATGCTTGCTTGGAACCATTGTATCATCCTCACTGCTCTCTGAATCCATATCACTTAAGTTCACTTGTTCAAGAGCAGAAAGAACCCGATGAACAACTTTTCTGTTGATGAAGTTCTTTTTCTTTCTATCACTTGGTGAAGACTTCTTCTTTTCTTTTCTTCTGTCATTGTCCTTTTCCTCCCTTGATACTTTACCTGCAAGCTTAGGACAATTTGATCTAATGTGATTGAGGTCACTACACTCATAACACCTTGGAGGGCCACCACCAACTCTCTTTCTCATTCTCACATTCTGCAAAGCTTTATTAAAGCGAGAAGAGAGTAATGCCAAGTCTTCTTCTGGAAATTCCTCAATCTGTTCATCGGTTAATGAAGACAAGAAAGACAAGGCAAAACTTGAAGAAGCATTATTCTGAGACATGCTAGATTGAGAGGTTAATGCAATTGATTTATAATTAGTCCTCCTAGCAAGAACATCCAATTCATGAGTTTTTAGTTTAGAGAAAAGAACATCTAAAAGAAGGTCACTCATGACAGTTGATTCTCTAATGGATGTAACTTTCATTTTCCAAATAGGCATGTCTAATGCACCAAGCAATTGTCTAGCATTAGTAGCCTCATCAAAGTAAACTCCAACAGCACGTAAGTTGCTAAGAATCTTATTGAAACGTGCAAAGAAATCATCTAGTGACTCACCAGGCTTCATCTCAAATCGCATGTATTCTTTCTTGTATATATCTTGACGAACCTCTTTGATAGTGTTTGAACCCTCATGATAATCACAAAGAGATTTTCATACCTCATATGCAGACTTGAGATGGATCATGCGGTCGAAGTCACTTCTTCCCAATCCTTGGATAATCAAGTTTCGTGCTCTACTGTTTGCTTCAACATGTGCTTGATTGGCTTCATTGACTTGATCGTTCTCAGGAACCTGATATGGCTTGTATACCTTCTCCCAGATTGCAAAGCCCTGAGCTTGAATGTACGCCTCCATCTTTGCTTTCCAAAACTGAAAATCAACACCATCGAAAACACAAGGTTTTGTCGAATACCTATCCATCGCTACGGTTTCTAATCACCGGTTAAGATTAATTAGAAAAAGAACTAGGCTCTGATACCACTTGTAGGATCGATATGTACTAAACTAGCAATCAGAGGGGGGTGAATGATTGTGCAGAAGCTAAAATCAAAATTTTCTTGATTCACAAAACCCCCTATATTAATTATGAAATATTGCTCTCGGTTTCAACAAAAAAATAGATTAACAGATGTTCATTAAAGCCGTAATTCCTGAAGATCCAACCGTCGGATTGATGTGAAATTTTAACTGTATAAACTAGATTCAAATCCGAAACTAACCCAAAAAGAATCAACTCAATCGGACCTATGGATCTAGAGTTATGTCCTTTGCAAGATGGCTAAAATAAATAATGACGGGAATTGATATTACCGCGACAAACCAAACTCTAAGAACGAAAATAATCAGGATTTATAAAGAGTTAACTAACCATCCATGAGGGAGTCTCCTGCGCTAGAATTGCATGTGCACCGGACAAATCTCCAACGCCAGAGAAAAACAGAGAACAACTCCAAATTATCTAGTCGCCCTCCTCGTTGCCAAGCCTTCAAGCCGCACGAGAATTATCTAGTCGATCGCTTTGCTTCTAGTCGACGAGCCCGAAAGTGCTCTCCGTTCGAAAAGTTGTTCTTCACGCCGACCGAGCCGTCGCAAGAACACTCGCAGACACAAAAAAGAAAAATGGACGCCGCCGAGAACTACTAGCACAAAAGAAAAATCTCCAAGACTTTACGTTGCATGCATGGAAGCGCCGGTGTTGATCCGGCCGTCACGAGCATGCACTAGAAAACATAATGGCTATCCGAGAGGAAAAAGAAAATCATCGTTCCTCCTGCATGCATGCAACACAGAAACTTTTCTTGTCAACCGGACATGCATGCGCCAGAGATAAAGTCGTGAGGTTTCTAGTCGCCAGGCTTCTGCATGCTACCGAAGAAAATCACAGCCGCCACGCACAGCCACCGGCCAATGAGCAATTTTGCAAGATTGATCTTTATTTTCTTTGTCTACAGTACTCCCACAAAAGAGTACAAAACCCTAATACCTGGCTCAAGTATAAACAGAGGACACCTCCCTCTATTTATATGGAGCAATCACAAAGAGATTAAATACAACTCCACTTCCAACATGGAAAGAGTTCGTATCTATCTCAACTTGGCCCAACATGACCAAAAACAAACACAGAGATTGAATACAACTCCACTTCCAACATGGAAAGAGTTCATATTTATCTCTACTTGGCCCACATGGCCAAAAACATCTCTTTGCACGCATGAGCAGCCCCTGCTGCAAGACACGTGACTAACCACCTTCACGTGCATGTTCTCTAGCTTTGAACGTCCGCATGACATCCTCGACCACCAAGACCTCGGTTCCTCCTCGAACCTAGTCCCGAACCTCGTTCCTCCATGAACCTAGTTCCGATCCGTCATCGACCACGTTAAGCCCTCGAGCAACACTCGCACACGAATAAACAAACAACGATCCGAGCACAAGTCCACGAATTGACTCAAAATCAATCCATGCAACCACTCACATGAGTGCATTGCATCAAACAAAATCCATCATGCTATCACCAAAGATAATAATCATATCAACATAGCACATGCACAAACACCACACATGCTATAATCAAAATCACTTTACAATGCCAATTTCACCATTCAACCAATTTTTCATCACATGATCTCACAAAACGCGCATTATATAGCAAAATGTGTTCATCCAAATGCAGCACAACCTACTTTTAACTTATCTTACAATAGCATGTACGGTATGAGGATATGAGCACAACTAGAACAAAGCAATAATCGACCTAAACACTCGGAAATCAAATATAGAACAACCATAAGCTTGGCATTCCTAGAGAACACCGCCCCTCCATTCTGCATTTGAGAAGATGGACGCCGCGAGAGATGAGGTATAGCTATCTCCGCAAGCTGCAACCATAGCCACTCGCACCAATCAACAAAAATTTAGCCAAATCACAAGGTCAAAACCAAACTAAGACATCGCACTATCATGGTGTCCGACGAGTGACGCCGGGTTTATTTAACACAACCAACCAGTGTCGAATGTGAGGCCCACATCCGTCGGGCCGGAAGCCGCCGTCATCGCCGGGTTCGCACGCCGCCCGTCCCGCCTCCTCGCCGTCCTCGAGCTTCCACCACCGTGCCCCAGAAGCACGTTCATAACCGCTTCGATGAACTCCCGGCAGACCCGGCGTCGATCTGGTGCCGGCCGAGGCCGCCGAACTCATCGCCGATCGCCGCCGCCGCGCGGATCCTCGCCGACGCCTTTTCCTCTCCGGTTTCCGCCGTCGCTAGATCATGGAGGATCGGAGGTTGAGAAGAACAGGGACAAGGGAGCTTGACATTTGGGGGATTTTCCTCCACTGCGCCCAAATGCGCTCGGCTAGGCTGGCGCGAATGAATTTCTCTACGTGGGAGAAGGAAAAACATCTATGCGGGAGTGGATTGGGAAAAGACGGAAGCGGCGAATATCTGGCCACTTCGCCCGGCGATTTTGGGCATGCGAAGAAAATCAGAAATAGGGAGTCGGGTAGGGCAACTGTTGGAGCATGATTTTCCTCATTTGTTTCCAAAAAATGGTTTTGGGAGTAAGGATAAGGAACTGTTGGAGATGCTCTTATGGCCCGTTTGGCATCGTTGGGGAATGGGAATGGGCAAGGGAATTAAGCGAGACTTCAATTCTCAGGAGGGAAGCAGGGAATTGAATTCCCTACATTTAAGTTGTAAACTCCCATTCCCTTCTCCAATTCCCACCAACCAATCAAATAATTTTATAACCCATCTCTCTCAATTCCCATTCCCTTCCGTCAATTCCTCCAACCAAAGCAGGCCATTAGTCCCAATATTTTCGCTCACCAAAAACCATCGGCGGTCTCATTTTTCCATAGATCTCGGCACTCCCAATCATCCTTTCGCTCGCTTACCTCCTACACGCCCCGTCCCGCCGTGCTTCCCCTGTCCCTCCGCTTCGGGCGGCGGCGAAGACCCTTCCTCCCTCCCCATCCGCCCTCCAGTCTAGGCGCACCGGCTTGTACCGGCCGTGAGACTGAGCCGTGAGTGGCGGCAGCCTTGCAGGCTGGTCGAGAATGATCGAGGAGGAGGGACATCGACGACAGCTCCACGCCGACCTCGCCAAGCACGCATGGAGTCCTACCTCCACGAGGTATTTATGCATACTAGATATCCCGTGATTTGATGCATGAATGGCCTGAATTGAAATTGTAACTTGCGTACCGGTTTCCTAGTTTTCTAATTCTGCGACACCCGGATCCATCGAATATTTGGCTTCATCCACCACGAAGCTAAAATCGAGAAAGGGATGGGAATTGGGATGGATTAGAGATGGAGGTCGAATCGAGACTTGAGAGGAGGACATAGGGATCGGGATGGTTTAGAGACGAAGGATCAAATCGAGAGGAGCTAGAGATCGGTGCGGTCTGCGATATGGAGATGGAGATTGGGATGTGTTTTGAGTTTCTTCTTGTGAAGAGGCTCACCGATTATCCAATATATCCTAGTTCAACATGGTAAAAGAACAATGAATAACTTTGATGTATATTATCTGTGAATGCAAAACTTCTTTTCTTTGGAGTGATAATTTGATGTGTCGAGAATATCTATATCTCATTGCAGTATTGGATGCATCGATTTCCTGGACATTTCGGCTTTTTTTGCATCGGTGTATGCAACAATGCTGAACTGGATTTGGCTTTGCTCATGCACTGTTCATTCTGCAGACATACTTGTGAAGAGATTTTTGGGGGAAAAAATTGGGAACTATTGCAGTATGGTCCTTTTTTTGGGCCCAATAACTTTTGGGAAACTCCCAATCCAGGATTATTGGGAGTCAAATTATTGGAAACTGTTGGAGATACTCTAAAGTATATGGCATTCCTGTCTTGTTGGATGGTCGTGTTAGAATTTAGCAAATGTCAGACGTGTATCTCAAACTTGATGTCTCACTTGTTGCCAAGGGTGCTACTGAACTGATGAAAGGAAGTCATCATCCCAAATTGCTATAGCAAAGTAAGCCGGTGGATGCCATTCGCAACTCGTCTAGCTGCTTATGCTTGCTTATGCTCAAGTAGCTAAACTAGTGCTAACACCTTATGTTCATGGGTCGAACTAGAAAATTTTTAATAGAGGTACACATTTGATACACACAACTCTATAGTTTTGTACAATAATTTCATAATATTATAAATCTAACACATATATTTGATATTTGCTAAAAGTAAAATATAAATAGTTCTAAAGTCTTACAAATCATAAACTAGAAGATCATAATTAATTCAATCAACAAATTTAGTTTATTGAATGAATGATCTCCTAGCATTTTTCAAAATTTTAGAAGCACTGGTGCATACTCGGTACCCACGTAGATCTGCCCATGCCTTACTTCCAAACAATTTTGGGGTTTGAGTTGAAAGATGAAACACGTGCCCCTATTGGAGATCCACCACTGATGCTAATCGAGTGCGGCTACGGGCCCTATGAAATTCAGAAACAGGCCAGTCGAAGCAAAGTCATTGCAGAACTGTTTTGATTTCTGCACTACTGGAATGCTGGGATGAAATTGATGCGAAATATTCGCCTACTTATCCAGAAATAAGTGCGTGCGCTGCCCCAGTATTAAAAACGTGCTAGCTGACAACACATGCAATGCAAGCACAACAAATAAAAGAACAGAAGTAACCATCCACGCCTGAACCATCTGACCTTAATTGTTGAATGCCTGTTTGCACCAGTTTTTGGAAACTACGAGAGGAATCGGCAGAAAACGTGAGTTTGGATACAACACGGAGCGCCTCAAAAGATTTGGATAATGTACGGATAATATTTGGAAACAGAGTCCAAACAGGAAACTACGAAGCCGATTCGGATTGCATCATCGTGTTGGATCGGGACTCGGATCGGCCAGCGGGTATATAAGGCGCGCTAAGGCTGCTTGGAAGGCAACGCACAACCATCAACACATCTACTAGTTCTTGCTTTCTGTAGTTCTTAGTCTTTTTAGCATTGTAATCTTTCCTCTGTAAGTCGACATCGATCAAATAAAGTTGCGTATCGCCGATTGTTTGATCGTCATTGGCTTTTTCAGGTTTGATTTGTTCTGTCTTGTTGCGCATCGCCTTTTCAGAATCGATCTACCTTCTACCCTCGGATTAGTCTTAATCGACTAGTCTAGTTACCTTTCTAAATCGGCTTCCTGGCTGATTCTTGATTTTTAGCCGATTCGCCCCGAGGATCGGCTTGATTGAATTTTACAACTCTTTCCCTTATCGATTGCAGGGTCAAATCGATTGCACGCCACAAGATACTTGAACCCAAGTTAAGTCCGGTGTGTTGCAACCAGAAACCCTCTTCACGTTTTTGGCGTCAACACATTTTTGGCACGCCCAATGGGACCCGATCGACAAGATGACTGCAGGTAAATCTGTCGCACCATCCGACGTAAACACCGAAGCCATAATCGTCCCCACTTTGGGCGATTTAACTCGAGCAGCGCAAGGAGATCGAAGATCGAAAGTCGCCTTGGAAGAATTGATGTTGGGTTGCTATCAAAAAACCCGACGGGGAGTCACGCAGAAGATGGCACTTCCAACATTGAATCCGCTTGGCGAAGTTGGCATCACATCAACTCCGGTAAGCCGATACATGCCAGCTCAAGCTGAGTTATCTGCTATGATTGAACAATCTGTGCATCATGCATTAATTAATCAATCATCGGCTTTGGTCACGACCTTGAAGCCGATGATAGAGAATAGCGAAAACGATCGCTGAAGAGTTGGCTACATCTGGGGATTGATGGACCCATTGCGGCCACTCCCAACGTATCATGTATATTCTCTGGCTCCAAACACCAATACGGTCAAAGCGTCGGCACCAGCACCCTCACTAATGCTGACCCAACCCACCGTGTTGACTCCACCAAATCCCCGCCCGAGTCCAGTTACTCATATTCATGCATATACTGACGCTGCAAAGTTGGATCCATCAGCGTCAGGGACTCACTATGTCCAGTCGGCTTCTCAGCCGGTTGAGTTAGATAGAAATTGTAAACCCCAAGGGCCATTCCAAGTTAGAAATCCGGCTCCATATAAAGTAGTTATATACACAGAACCGTTTGTTCCGTTATTCGAGGTTACTACCGCCAGAGCCGATGGATACGAATCATGGCAACAACAGTATCCATCGGCTAGAGCAGTTTAGCCGCCGTGAAGTTTACACTCGAAAGGGAGATACTACCCAAAATAATTGGCCAAACCCTAATGTTCCACGGCTAACAATATTAATTGGGCTGATCAAATTTCCATAGTCTTAAGAGATCAATTTGACTTACAGCCCAAAGGAAGGACAATCGGCTATAGAAAACCGTACCCAGATTACATTGACCGCATGACATATCCCCATAACTTTAGGATTCCTGATTTTGCGAAATTTTTGGGGGATGATTCAGTTACCACTTTAGAGCATATTAGAAGATTCATCGCTCAGTGTGGTGAAGCGGCTCAGTCCGATGGGTTAAAGATTAGGCTTTTTCCGTTGTCTTTATCAGGGACTGTCTTCACTTGGTTTACCAATCTGCCTCCAAATTCGGTCCATTCTTGGAACGATTTAGAAAGTCGATTTCATGAATACTTTTTCTCCGGTAGCTTAGAGTTGAGAATTTCAGACCTAAGTGCTGTCCGGCAAAAATTTGATGAATCGGCTTTGGATTACATTAGGAGATTTAGAGAAGTACGAAATCGCTGCTTCAACGTAGTATTGCCCGATAACCAACTAGCCGATTTGGCCTTTCAAGGGTTAATTCCCCCACTTAAAGAAAAACTTGCCGACGTAGAGTTCACCGATCTAAGTCACCGCTTCATCGTGTATTCAAGACAGAAAGCCGATATTTGAATAAAGAATTCAAGGATAAAATTAGATTAAATGGCAATGGAAAAGATAAGGCTAAAATAAACATGGTTGAATATAGCTCAAGTGAAACTTCTGAAGATGAAGCAGACGTGAATATAGCCGAATGGATAAAGGGTTCTAAAAAACCACTTGTCTGTTCGTGGCTCAAGCCGACTAGGAGTAAGTCGGAGGTTAAATACGCTTTCGATGTGTCCAAATGTGACCGCATATTCGACTTGTTACAGGAAAAACTAATACGGCTGCCCGAAGGGCATACCATACCTTCAAATTGATGAAATCAAGAAGCGGCGATCTCGTAAGTGGCATCATTCTTTTTCCCATAACACTAACGACTGCAATATCTTTCGACAGCAGATCTGAGTAGCCATTGAAGATGGTCGGCTCAAGTTTGCGTAAGAGCCGGCCATGGAAGTCGATGTCAATCCTTTCCCAATTAACATGGTCCAGTGCTCCAGTAAAGGGAAGCAGATTGTCGACGAGGATCCCAAAATGACGCAGCAAGTCGACATAGAATCAACCTCACAAGGAGAAACACTGAAGATAACGATCGGCTCACTTCAAATTGAAGCCGATCGAGACGAAAAAAATTCTAGGACTGTGAAGCCAAAAGGGCAATTACAAGTCGGACGATGGTACAGAGCTGAAAGAACTCCACCGCGAAAACCAGCGTTCAAGCCCAAGCCAACCTTCTCACAGTTACTTGAAAGATATGAAAGGATGAGCCATCGGCGAAGCGGCGATTTAAATCGGCCAGGTGAATCGCATCGGCCAAGCACTGTGTTTCGGCCTAATAATTGGTATCAGCCAGACAACGCAGAAAGAGCTCACCAGCGATGTCCTTTTTGGCAATTCTGTTGGGAAAGTGGTACGGCACTACCATCTGCAAAAACATGCCCCATGGAACATTTCCTGCAAAAGGATTGGCCGAAACGATTGGTGAAAGAGCGTCTGTTTAGGCCAATGCCGGATCAAAACGAGCCAAGGTGTAGAAGGCCGATAAAAGAAAGACTAGGCACACCAAACCAAGACAAGGAAAAGGAATCAACAGGGAACTTGGTCGGTAAAATCCGCAAGCCATTGGAGCCTAAACCCAGGTGGTGTCCGACTGGACTTAGCCGATCACAACGCAGACGGCTTCAACGCCTGAGAACACAGGAGATGAGAGAGGCCGAAGAAGAGAAACAGAGAGACCAAGCGTTTAATGAGTTGCGGCCAGTAAAACTTGTTACAAAGGAGTGGAGGAAGAAACAACAAGCCGACGATGAATCAGATTCTTCAGATGATTTGCTGTCACCAATGATTCGAGATGACACACCTCCCATGGATATCAACATGGTATTCACCCTACCAGCCGAGTTCAGAATTAAAACTGAATCGGCTAAAGACACATTTGCTCAATTATGCTTGGGCGCGCAAGATGCTGTATTCGAAAAGCCGCAAGATCCCCATCGGCATCTCAAGCCGTTGTACTTGAAAGGCTACATCAATGGAAAGCCGATTTCCAGGATGCTCGTTGATGGAGGGGCTACTGTGAACTTGATGCCACTCACCACTGTCAGGAAACTAGGAAAAACCGATGAAGACCTGATAAAGACGAATATGGTACTTAATGATTTCACAGGAGACCCCACTGAGGCAAAGGGAGTAATGGTTACAGAATTAACCATCAGTAGCAAAACCTTGCCGACCGCATTTTTGTGATTGAAGCAAAGGAAACTATAGTGTGCTCCTTGGACGCGATTGATACATGCCAATTGTTTGCATACCATCGACCATGCATCACCGCTAGTTCAAGGAACGGAGATGAAGTTGAGGTCGTCTCAAATTAACATCGGCCTATATTGCTATGGCTAGTTCCGGCGCGAATTGGCCACATGAAGAAGCGGAGTGCATATCGTAAAGCTCTAGACGATTGTGATTTCATATGCATTGGGAAGTCGGGGTTTGATGCGATCGGCGTGAAGCCGAACGCTTGATCGAGGCAAATGAAATTCTAAGGAGATGGGGTTAGAAATGATCCAAGCGTTACATGAGACGGGGCAAGAAGCTATCGGCACAGATAAACTCTGCTGAAGCCATTGAATATTTCGGAGCGAGAAATTGGGGCAAGGTTTCACTTCACGGTATGCTTGAAGAAGTCGATATAGGAGAAGGTGACAGAAAAGGCCAACTTTTGTAAGTGCAAACTTAGGTCCAGAATACAAAAATAAGTTGGTCGAAATACTTAGAGAATACAGGGATTGTTTCGCTTGGGAATACTATGAGATGCTTGGGTTAAGCCGACGCTTAGTAGAACATCGGCTACCTATCAAGCCGGGTATCGCCATATAAACAACCTCCGCGGCGTTGTAATCCAGAACTATACAGTGTGATAAAAGAAGAAATTGAGAGATTGTTGGAAGCCAAGTTCATAAGGCCTTGCCGGTACGCCGAATAGGTGTCCAATATTGTTCTGTCATGAAAAAGAATGGTAAACTCAGGGTGTGTGTAGACTTTAGAGATTTGAATAAAGCCACGCCAAAAGATGAGTATCCGATGCCTATAGCCGATATGCTTATCGATGCTGCATCGGGTAATAAGATCATCGCTTTTTGACGGGAATGTTTGGGTATAACAAGATATTCATGGCGGAAGCCGATGTCCCTAAAGCGCCTTCAGATGCCACAGTGCGATAGGGTTATACGAATGGCCAGTAATGACATTCGGCTTAAAAAATGCAGGCGCCACCTATCAACGCGCCATGAATTTGATTTTTCACGACCTAATCGGCCACATTGTTGAAATTTACATTGACGACGTGGTGGTTAAGTCTAAAGAAGACTGGCAACACTTGGCCGATTTAGAAAGGGTATTCCAAAATACAAGGGCTCGTGGGTTAAAAATGAACCCTTTGAAGTGCGCGTTTGGTGTATCGGCCGGCCAGTTCCTAGGGTTTATGGTTCACCAAAGAGGGATTGAAGTTAACTAAACAAGAGTTAAAGCCATAGCCGATACAAAACCGCCAACATGTACGAATGAATTGCAGAAGCTGATCGGTAAAATTAATTACTTAAGACGATTCATTTCGAATCTGCCTGGTAGAATGCAAGCCTTTATGCCATTGCTGAAGTTAAAGAATGATCAGAATTTTATATGGGGAGCCGATCAGCAAAAAGCTTTCAACGATATAAAACAATATCTAGCGTCACCACCAGTCTTGGCCGCACCACAAAAGGGAATTCCCTTCAAGTTATATATATCGGCTGAAAACGAGACCATCGGAGCTGTATTGGCGCAAGAAATCAATGGCAAAGAGCGAGTAATATTTTACTTAAGCCGACGACTCCTAGAAGCCGAAACCAGGTACCCACCGATAGAGAAATTGTGCTTATCCTTGTATTTTGCTTGTACAAAATTGAGACATTATATACTAGCATCAACTTGCATAGTAGTATGCAGAAACGATATCATCAAATATATGTTGTCTGCACCAATCTTGAGAGGACGACTTGGGAAGTGGGCTTATGCTCTAACCAAGTTCGACCTGCAGTACGAATCGGCCAAAGCCGTTAAAGGCCAGGCAGTAGCCGATTTCATAACTGGATATGATACCATGGCAGGAATAGTCGATGTAGCACCGCGGGCAATCAGATTTTGATGGATCAGTTTGTCAAGAGGGGAGTGGAATAGGTATTGTACTGATTTCACCAAAAGGGCATGACATCGAGTTTGCATATCGGCTTACAAGCCGATGCTCTAATAACCAGGCCGAATATGAAGCATTGCTCAAAGGGCTGCAATTAGTAGATAGCATTGGGGCAAGTAATGTGGAAGCATATGGTGACTCATTACTAGTGGTACAACAAATTAAAGGAGAATTTAAATGCAACGACGAGGTGTTATTAAAGTATCTAGAGCATTGTCTAGAGGTTATCAACACTTTTACGACATTCCGTATCGGTTATGTGCCCAGGGAGATGAATGACAAGGCTAATACCTTGGCACAGGCAGCTTCAGGTCATAAAAGAATACAACCGATACGGAGCATTGGAATCAATCGACAGAGCAGTACTGTGTGTTGATGATGCCGATTGGAGAACACAAATAAAAGCTTACCTGATGGATCCATCCAAGCCTACGGTACGAAAAATTCATCAACAAGCACTAAAGTATGTTGTACTGGAAGGAGAATTGTACTATCGGACGATGGAAGGGTTGCTTTTAAGGTGTTTAGGCAATGAAGAAGCAAAAGTGGCTATGGGTGAAATTCATGAAGGAATTTGCGGTGCACATCAATCGGCCCACAAGATGAAGTGGATCCTAAAAAGAACTGGGTATTTTTGGCCGACAATGTTAGAAGATTGTTTCAAGTATTACAAAGGGTGCCAAAGCTGTCAAAAGTTTGAGAATGTGCAATTTGCGCCAGCATCGGCTTTATACCCGGTTGTTAAACCATGGCCGTTCAGAGGATGGGGGATAGACGTAATCGGCCAAATATTCCCAGCGTCAAGTAAAGGCCACAAGTTCATCCTCGCAGCCACCGACTACTTTTCAAAATGGGTTGAAGCCGTTCCTTTCAAAAAGATCACCAGTATAGAAGCCATCGGCTTTGTTAATGAACACATTATCCATCGATTCGGTATCCCTCAGACTATCACAACCGATCAAGGAACTGTGTTCATGTCCAACGATTTTAAGAACTTCGCAGAAAGCTTGGGCATCAAATTGCTTAACTCTTCGCCATACTACGCTCAGGCTAATGGACAAGCCGAATCGTCCAACAAAACTTTGATCAAGCTAATTAAGAGAAAAATTGATGAAAAGCCTCGAACTTGGCACTCTACATTATCGGAATCTTTATGGGCTTATCGGCTAGCGCTCCACGGATCGACTAAATTATCACCATATCAGTTGGTATATGGCCAGGAAGCCGTGTTGCCCGTAGAAATAAATGTTGAATCGATGCGAGTAGCAAGGCAGAATAATCTATCAGCCGATGAATACAAAGAATTGATGCTATACAACTTGGATGACTTGGCAGAGCTAAGATTGGTTACTTTAAATCGGCTTAAAAAGAATAAAGAAAAAGTTGCAAGGGCCTACAACAAAAAAGTTGTACCCAAGTCCTTCAGTGAAACCGATTTGGTTTGGAAAACAATATTGCCGATCGGCTCTAAAGATAATCGATTCGGTAAATGGTCACCTACCTGGGAAGGACCGTATAAGATAAATCGGCTTGTTGGTGGAAACGCGTATATACTCGAAACGCTTGAAGGATTGGTGTTACCAAAGGCGATTAACGGAAAGTATCTAAAACAGTACCACCCTAGTATTTGGATCGATCGTAATTGAAATGCAAGATAAAGGATTTAGGAATAAATCGGTTAAACAAAAATTGATTTAAACAAGGCAAATATTATCGGTTACACAGCCGATTAAAAGTATTACAAAGAGTACCGCAAAAACAACATTGTTTTAAATATTACAATGCCAATGGAATTACAGTGCCGACCACGAAGTCGGCACCCAAAGCCGAAGCCGCTTCGGCCTTGGCAAGTGCAGCTTGGACTCCATCAACAATCTTCTCGTCGCCTTGGGCACCGCCGCACTTGAATTATCTTGTCGATTGCTCCTTGACTTGTGCCACGGTTTGGCGATCCTCCTTTCGATCGAAAAGGGAGGCGCCGTTCTTTACACTTGCAGTGCTGTTCCTTGACCAACCGATCTTGGAGCTTGGCCAGTTCTTCTTCAAGTTGTTTTTTGGCCGACTCCAGTTGAACAATCTCGGCCTTGGTGGATTTCAACAAAGCGGCATCTTTGTCAAACTGCCGCTTCATCTCTTTGGCCTCAGTCACCAGCCGATCTAGCACTTGACGATCAGCTTTTTGTGCCTCTCGTTGAGCAATACGTGCGCGAGCAGCCTCCACCTCCTCTCTCTGCTCATCCAGGTGACAGACTCCCAGGATCGCCCCCATAGTCTCCGGAGGAAGATCGGCTTCTACGGCGGCCACGGCATCCCTCGCCGTGAGTGTTAGCTAATATTTGCGCTTGGTGGATCGACCTCATTGAAGAGCCGATTCAGTTTATCTTGCATGGTTGGCTCAGAGCGGACAACCATCTCCGACGCCTTCTTGGACACGTTGATAATATTACGGAGATCCGCAACATAGTCATCTGAAGCCATCACTTCGGGGTCATCGAGATCGTCCAAACTGAAGCCAAGCAAGTCCATGGGGTCAGTTGATGCATCGCAAGTGGGCGCATTGGGAGTCGACTGAGGTGGCAAGACTGCTTGGGGTGCGGCAGGGATCGGTTGGAGCGGCAAAGTGGCTTGAGGAGCAGCGGGGAATCGATCTGGAGAAGGCAGAGAGGATTGGCGTGAGACGTGCCACGAAGGGTGGCCAAGATGCCGCTACTTGAATCGATCTTTGTCGGTGAAGGAAAAACCAGGGGATTAGTATTGCCACGTTTGAAAAAGTGCAAGAACGATAAGATAGCAACTCACTTCAATAATGTCGGCTGGCACGTGAGGGGAACTCTCGGCAGTTTTTTCTTTGTGTTTTGGGTTTTTCTTGGTGACCACCTTCGTGGATTTTGGTTTTTCTGAATCAGCAATAAAGGGTCAGGTAAAGACTTAAAGAAACAATTCCTATCAGACAAAGAACAGATACTCACTCGATTGCCGATCCTTTGTGAGCTCCTCCAGCGACGGGCTATTTACTCCGAGGTTGCTCGAAGTATAGCCGGTCAAGCCGACCGACTGGTGCGGCCTTTTTCCTTTTGTCCCGCTTCCCGATTGGCCATCGACGGCCTTCTCGCGCGTGGTTGCAACCTGCGCAGATTGTGGAGAGATTAGCCAGCGAGTAATGGGGATTGAAAGCAGTAAAAAGCTACTTAGAAAAGCCGATACCTCTACAGCTACCGATGAATCGGTATAACCTGAGGAACTACTTTCACTCGAACCGTCAGCTGCTTTGGAGACTACCGCTTACCGTGGTAATCCGGTAAAAACTTTTCTATGATGGCAGACGGTTCACGGTCCAAATAAAGGGCCTTAGCTATACGGGACCACCAAGCAGTAAAATGGCTGGCCCGACGAGAATTCAGAAAGAAGCGCGGCAGGGCAACAATCTGAAGCTCACCGGCAATTCTCAAAGCTACGTTGGTCGATAGCGCATCCCTTACCTTGGCTCTGGGTTGTAGCCGATCAAGCAGGGGCAATGAAGGAATCACTTGGCCAAAACCGAGCTGACGGGAATAAATAGAAGGATGGTAAAACTCGTATGAAGGCTGGAACGTTCTGTTTCTGGAGTTTAGGCCGACATGAAGAATGCAAGGGGAAACGAAAATCCGATAGAACATCAATGTCAACTCTGGCATCAAGGAACTGTCGGCTTCCAGGTGTAGGAAAGAAGGCCATTGAAAATCGGCCGCATCGTCATAAGAGAAGAAATCTTGCTGAGTAAATATTACACTGTCCAAACCCAAGAAAAAAGCAAGATATTTATGCAGGCCAGCCGGGGTAATCTTTGTGTCGCCACTTGAGCACATTATGAGCCTTTCACCATGCGATCGGCTTGCTCTAAATTGGGGAGTAGCATTCTCTAGATAGTCTTCACGAGGAAAGGCAGAATCTTCAATGGGTTCAGAGATAAGTTGTCGGCTAAAAATCCTATACAGCCACAGCTGAATAAACCACAAGGGGCCGCCAACATTACCAAAAACGAACTCAAAGAAAGCCGTAAAAGTCGCTTCGATGACAAACATCATCCGGTAGATCGCGCCAAGAACATCTTCCCGAGAGCAAGCCGACGACCCTCCACAAGCCGCTCACTACCAACCGGTACACAGGTTGGTCCAAGAGACGCCCATGAAAAAGAAACCGCCGAGCCATAGGTTGAGGAAGGCTGCGTGCTCTTCGTCGATACAAGCCCGCTTACTTTGTTGTTGTGCTGTATGTACTTCGACCATCCTTCACCCTTTGTCTGGATCAGCTTGAACTGAGGACTTCCACTGTAAGCCGATAGCGGGTCTCCATCAGCCTCAGCGGCCTGACATTCGCCACGCCCGTAAGGGTTGGACCGACAGGGCCAGGACGAAAAAGGAAAGCATTGAAAGTATCGGACCAAAAATAGCACGCCGTGGCCACCAAGGGCTCATTGGCTTCCGGGCAAGCTAGACTCAAAGGAAGACATTCGGCTATGCCCATCCGCTCCCACTCTGCTCTTTTTTGGGCCGATACTCTAATATACCAGCTTCTCCATCCCTTGAGCGCCGTCGGCCAAGCCCTAAAACTTTTGCCCCACTCCTTCACATTGTAACCTTGGGCCGATAGGGGGAGTCTCGGAATTTCTACGTTTATCACCGTATCGGCATCGAAGTTCCCTACCGGTCCTAAGTAATATTGATTATTACTCTCGGGGATCAGGATGAGTACCTTTGAAGGATCCATTCAGCCGATTGAGGGAATCGAGAGAGATCACAAAAGCAGATGAGTCGAAGGAAGCCGATTGCAGAGGGTGCGAGAGCAGGAACACGTGAAAATGACCGTGGGGGTCCCGCATATATATAGCACGGTAAAAAGTGAAAAACGGCGGGAACAGTTATCGAAGCGACACGGGGAAGTTATGGTGCGTTAAGGTGCATGCGGCGCAATTAATGCAGCGATTCTTCGCAGCTCTCTAGTAGTAAGGAAGGAGCCGATGGGTGAAGAAGCGAAGCGGATGAAGGAACCAACGAATTTTTGAAAGATAACAAGTTATCTTCCAAAAATGGGGGGCATATGTTTGCACCAGTTTTTAGAAACTACGAGAGGAATCGGCAGAAAACGTGAGTTTGGATACAACACGGAGCGCCTCAAAAGATTTGGATAATGTACGGATAATATTTGGAAACAGAGTCCAAACAGGAAACTACGAAGCCGATTCGGATTGCATCATCGTGTTGGATCGGGACTCGGATCGGCCAGCGGGTATATAAGGCGCGCTAGGGCTGCTTGGAAGGCAACGCACAACCATCAACACATCTACTAGTTCTTGCTTTACGTAGTTCTTAGTCTTTTAGCATTGTAATCTTTCCTCTCGTAAGTCGACATCGATCAAATAAAGTTGCGCGCCGCCGATTGTTTGATCGTCATTGGCTTTTTCGGTTTTATTTGTTCGTCTTGTTGTGCATCGCCTTTCGTAATCGATCTACCTTCTACCCTGGATTAGTCTTAATCGACTAGTCTAGTTACCTTTCTAAATCGGCTTCTGGTGATTCTCGATTTTAGCCGATTCGCCCGAGGATCGGCTTGATTGAATTTTACAACTCTTTCCCTTATCGATTGCAGGGTCAAATCGATTGGCACGCTCGCGCACACTTGAACCCGGTGTTCGTCCGGTGTGTTGCAACCAGAAACTCTCCTCACGTTTTTAGCGTCAACAATGCCGCTCCAGATCGATGCTTGCATGTACGACTGCACAGCTTATCCTGTAATCCCTTTCACTAAGCAGCGACTGCAATAGCAAACGAGATGGATGATCTTAGCAGCAGCTACCTAGCTGCCACCTTTTGCATTGCTTCCGTTGCAGCTTATCCTGTTCGTTTCTGCTGCTGCTGCGTGCCGCCGAGGCCTGAAGATTCTGTCTCCACACGACCACACCTGTGATTTCTTGCTCACTTGCCTTAGCGACTCGCTGTGATCTGGGCAACCACCCACCAGCCAAACTGCCGTCCTCCTGGCCCGGTCGAGCAGTAGATATTTTGCGATCTTGCAGAGCCTTTTTTTTAATTATTTTTTATTTAATATTTATTTTAAATCTTTTTTTCAAAACTAATCAAACAGATTTTTTTTTTTTTGCAAAAGTAGGCGCCCGTCGTCCGGATATGGGGCGATCGCCCCATATTCGAGCGATAGGTATCTTAATGTAAAATTTTTTACCTATATTCGGGGTTAGGGATCTGAATGTAAAAAATACCGTAAAAAAAATTTACATTCAGATACCTGTCGCCTGAGTATGTAAAATTTGTTCAGAGAAGAAGAAATGTTGTAGAGTTGGTTCTATGATTTTTCCGGCCCACGTTGCGTTCGCGTGGGCGCACTGGCCGCCCGCTAAAATTTCGGCCGCGGAAAAGTTACGAAATCAGCCGTGCAAGGCCCTGAATTTGGCCCAATACAGCGACCTCACGGCCTAGGCGCGCGGCATCCCCCCGCCAATTAGTTCCTAGAACAAACATGTAGAACCACTTTGTTGTTTTGTCTTCCTCTTGAACTTTCAATGAATGGTATAACTGAAATCCATCCCATTAATTTTTTCATGGACTTATAGAATTTTCGCTGTTACTGCTGGATACCTCACATGTAAAAAAAGATGGTTCATGTCGCAGGTTATACTAGTAACTTGCCTGCTACATGTGACCCGTTTGGGAGCAATGCCAAGTGTAAATGGTTATGGCATCGATTGTCGTTGAACCCGTAAGAACCGAGGACTGCGTTCTGGATCCATCACATCTATCACAGTTTTTTCAGCTAACTCTCATTAGGATTTGGAAATATCCGCTGCCTTGTGTCTCATGCACGGCCATCCTTAAGAAAATCAATCTCGTGGCGGCAACAGCGAAGCTCCCGATTAATCGATGTTATCCTCAGGTTCGTAATTTGCTTATCTTAATGGCTTCGTTTGCTGCCACAGGCTTTGCATGTTATTTGATCTGGTTTGCTCGGTTGGTAGTTTGGTACGAATTAGCAAATTCATGTGGTCCTGCTCCGGCAGATGCCAAGTCTTTAACCTTTTTCACAATATAGCAAAATCGTGAACAACTAGCAAAAACATTCAAGTAGATTAAAGTTTAAGCAGGGTGTAAGACCATGTGGAGGTCGGTCACACCATGGTGTGTGATGAGTATTTGACTTTGTTAAAGTTTGAGTTTGATTCGGAGTGTTTGCTAAAGTTCAGGGTTGCTGTCATGTTAGGTTTCGGTTGATCGGCATGTGGGAAACAGTCAAACTGGTATCCTGTTACCAGAAAGGATTGAGTCAGTTTGTGCCAGTCTGACCAGTTGGCGGTCCACTCGCCATGGGGAGAACGGTCCCGATCGGTTGTAGTGTCTAGGGAACAGCGAGAGGTGCTTTTGAGTGAGTGGTTTGAGTGTGTGCATGGCATGTGAGCCATGGGTTGGTTGAGTTGAATTGCATGATGCATTATTTTAATTAACGTGAGTCAAGTGTATAGAACTTGTGCTCAAGATGATTGCTTGGTCTTTAGATGTGCGGGTGACTTGAAGAATGTTAGCGGTTGTCGAATATCTAAACATGAGATATGTGTACGCGAAGGATACATGAAGGATATGTTCTGACGATATATAGAAGTTCCGGATATCACGGACCCAATTCTATAGGATAAGATATACGTGGAAAAGATAATTCTATATTATGAAGGACCCGGTTACTTTTCATTATGAGGAAACCAACTAGAACACGCCTGATATCCAGGGAAGTTTGGACATGCTGCGGAGATCATGCGACGATGGACTCCTTATTAGCTACAATCTGGTATCCCAAACTGATTACAACTCGACTTGAGACATGGCTATCCTGACTATATAAGGGCGGGGGTAGGGACACTCGAAGGGAGAGAGCTTCCAAGCAAGAAGACGTTTTGCGTAGAGCACTTAGGAGCCGACAAGCTACGCTTCATTAATCTCTAGCCATAGTTTAGCCATTGCCTAAGTTCAATCCTCATTGTAACTAGAGCTAGACGACCTGCTTGTACTCTATTCATCAATTCCATACATCATCCACATAGGAAGTAGGGTATTACTCTATCCGGGGGCCCGAACCTGTCTACATTGTACGCCTCTAATTTTGTGCTTGGCTCTAATAACCGAAGGTACCAGAAACTATAAGTTTATTATCGATTTCTAACCTTCGATAGCGGTCAACAACAATTGACCGGGACTAGGTGGGAGAGCTAAGATCCGTGCGGTTGGGTAAGTACAGGTGAGGCTACTTGGTGCAAGAGGAAAGCACAGAAAATGCAAGGATCGTGCAGAGACGAGTTGGTGCTAGCAGTGTGCTAAGTGATTTGGGCTGGTGCAAGTAAAGACCATATGGGGGAAACCAGATGTGTAAAGACTTGATAACAAGACATTAGATGCCACGAGCTATTTGTCAAAACATGTGGAGATGCTTTGATCAGTTAGATTGGTTTCGGTGTTGCTTTCAGGAGAAGGAATGGAATCGTGAAGGTGGAAGGGCATTTCGGTGAAATGCCCAATACTGAAAAAGAGGCAGTGTGTGAAACCACGATGATGGCCTAAATAGTTTAGGTCAAGCAAATAGAGGATACGAGTGTAATTAGGTTATTGGAGCTTCATGGTGAAGAGTGCTTTGAAAAACATGCTCAAGTGTTGAATTAAGTGTAAAAACTGTTGTGCTGTTGGGTTATTGGCTTAGCCTATGTGTAAGTGGAGACGATCCACTAAGTGGTTCAAAACTAAAGTTAGAAAGTTGATGAGGAGGTATGCCTCTTCTATAAAAGAGATGGAATGCTTATGGAGAGACGAGGGGCCTCTTGAGGCTTGTGCTCATGAATAGGGGAGAGGGTGAGCGTAGAACTTGTGAAATCATGAGTTGTGTGTGCTCTTAAGTGAGCTCTATACTCTAGGTGTGTAGTGGTTGTAATCCTTCATCTTCAAGTGAAATAGAGTTACCAATTTCATCCAAATACTCATGTTCATGTTTCTTATCTTGTGATTTGATTTGTATGTCGTTTTCCTTGGTTTTCCTTTCTTCTTGGTCTGTTGGACATCAAGGATGTGCAAGAGATGGAAGAACCTCTTAGAGGTAAGATCCTATCCATCTAGGCATCCCAATAGCAAGTTCTTGAAGGTTATTTGTGCTTGCCCGGTTTTGGCTTGAAAGGAGTTATTTCCTTTTGTTCTAAGTGTCTTGCTTTTGAGTTTTTGCTGTAGTTTAGTTTTCTAGGACATGTGGGAGTTGATCCAAGGTCATCTTGACCATCCTTAGCCCACTAGCAAGGTTTCAACTCCAAATTCATTTTTTAACGTCTTCAGGATGAAAATGGGGTGGGTTGTGGGTGATGTGGCACTTACATGCACTGGCTGCCAATGTTTATATAAGCCAATGTGACAGCTCGCCTATCTTTTATGCGAGCCTATGCTGCTCATGCTAGCCTGCCGCTAGAAATTATTGCTACATTGCAATACTAGTTTATACACATCTCCATAACAAGAACATATAAAATAGTACCATTTGTGCTACAAAGACAGGTTGAATTATCAAATTGAAGAACAACTACAATGCAAGTCAAGTGCCACCATTGGTGTGGCGACCATGACCTCTGCCTCCTCACCGTTGCATGCCACAGTTACTGCGAGGATAGCCACGCCATGCAGGTGGAACACATCAAGGAGGCACGTTAGCATGCTTGATCATGCCGCCCACAATTAAACGACGTAGCATGATGTCTAAACATGAAAACCTTAGTGCCACTATCGCCATCACTCAAGGTTGTACACTCTACACAATTTCCACTGCCATGTACAGCTCAAGCTCAGTGGTTTTGTCCCACAATGCCTTGATGTATGTGGTCGCCTCATCCATGATCTCATCCCTTGACACGTGAGCATTAATTTTTTAGCCGGTCATGCATCATGAGCTTGATCGATCACAAAGAGCAAACACTAAAAGGAAAATGAATCACCAATTAAGAATGAAGACACACAAATGAACGAACCCAAGGAGTTGAGGGGAAAGGTTGTGGTCTTGGAGAGTAGCGCACCAAGCTCAACGTAAAGCTCGTACATGAAATGCAAGTGGGCATGCTCAACATCAATCGCTACCTACCGCTCGAACATCTCCGCGACATCCACTGATGTTACCGTTAGGTTTGGCCTCTTTGGATCATCTTTTGTGTGCGTTGCCTCATGAGTTGAAGCCTCGAAAGGGCTTTGTGGGGATAGGGATATGAATAGGAAGTTGTGGGCTATGTGGGCTAAATTGTGAGCTACGTAGGCAGCCACTTAAGTCCAAGTAAGATGGTGAGACTAATGGAGGCCCGATCTTTTGGTGAGATGGATAATTCTTGATTTTTGAAGGTAGCCCTTATGATCCAGGCTACCGACCGAAACATGATCGATGCTAAGCAATCATTGAACCAAACTATAAGTCGTTATCAATCGTGCCAAAGCCTGATTGACCTGATCACGAAGATCAATTCCTGTAAGCAACTGAAAACAACAAGAATAAAGCAAAAGTAATCTAAACTTGCGAATCTGGATTGAGGATAAATGTTGGGGTTCCGATAACGATCTTTATAGTTGGTCTAGGCAACTCAAGCGAAGAACACAGAAGTTTCACGTGAAAAACTACTCTAACAAAACCCAAGTCTCATGAGGAAGCTCAACTAACTTAAGGCCCTATTTGTTTCGACTTAGGCTTTTTGGCTTTTGGCTTAAAGCTAGCTTTTTGGCTTAATGAGCTTTTAAGCTGTCTGCTTTTAAGCCAAGACATGTTGTTTGGTATCCTGGCTTTTTGATGGGTTGGATGGTGCAGCTTATTGCTGGAAAGTTTGAAATACCACTTAAGGTTGTTAGGACTTTTTTTATGTACTGATTTATCTAATACAAATGTTTGATACTTTTTTCATCGAATGTCATATTGAAAAACATAGATTAATCTTGAGATCAAACTTCATTCTAAGCATAATTATTTATCAACTTGAAACTCTTACTACACGGTAATTTTGAACTCTTATCAGACTGAAAATAGTATAACAATTCTGAACTCTCGTCAAACTAAATAAAAACATATATTGAGAGGCTTGATGAGGTGGATTTGGTCGCCTTTTGCCGCGCCAGATCCAGCCGCCTCCACTCGCCTCCCGCCGTTCCACCTCAGGTCCAGCTGCCTCCACCTATGCCACGTCGGATCCGATCACCTCCTGCCGTACTACGATCGGATCCGTTCAACTCCACCTGCACCACGCCGGACCCTGTCACCTCCCACCGCTCCAAGCTCAGGTTTGGTCGCCTCAACCCGCGATGTGCCGAATCTGGGTTGGTGGAGGGGGAAGGTGACTTGGGATGGTGGAGGAGGGAGGAGGTTGGGGATGGCAGAGACCGGAGTGGCGAAGGGAGAAGGCATGTTGCACAGGAGAGAGAAAAACGAGGAGAAATGAGGAGATGGGAGAAGGATTTTTGAGTTTATATGTAATGGCATTTGGTGGGTAATTTTGGAGACTCCCAGTAGCAAAGGATTATTTCATCCCAAAAAAGCACCTCTCAATTGGCTTTTAGCTTATAGTTATATGGAGGATTTAGGTTTTTTTAAGCCTGGCTTAAAAGTCAGTTGTTTGTTTCGGCTTTGGCTTTTTTGCTTTTAAGCCAGTGAAAAAGGCAAAACAAACAAAGCCTAAATAGTCATCTAAAAGGGGGGCGCAACCAAGAAGTGGAGTTAGACACGGACTCCTCCTGGGCGTCCTCCCTAGACCTTTCTATTACATGGGTTGAAGCCCAATTGGTGAAGGTGGGTAGGACCATGTTAGGAAGGCTTCCATATATAGTTAGGCTAGTCCGGCAGGCTTGTGGAAGTGGTGGCCACCAGAGAGAGGAGTTGAAATCGTTAGCCTGGACCAGACTTCGAATCCTCCTTACGGCCCTTCATTTTGTAGCCACCCTTCTCTTATTTCGACTCATTGTAGTCCTCTCCATGATTTTTGAGGATAAGTAAATCACACACAAAAGACAGTATCATATTCTCATTAGAAACAAAATTCACTCTTAGAAATGAAGTTACCTGATAATTCAATTGATATGCACTTGCTTATGTAATTGGACCTTGCACTTGCACAATGTGCAAAGAATTATTGGTAGCATTTGTAGAAGTGATGTCCTCACCATAAGAGAGAATTTAACCCATAGCTGACTACTTATTGTTTTTTATGGAGTAGGTTTAGTGGGTTCGTGGACAACCCATGCCCAATTACACCCCAACTTAGTTTTGGTGTAATATTCTTTGAAATGGATGAAGGTTGGAACTTTAGCAACAATCCATGAAATTGTTTATTGGAATTTGTTCCTAAGGTCCTAAGGAAGGTATATTTCAAGTTTCATGAGATTTGGAGTTGTCGTTTGAAAGTTAGCTTTTTTTGGTAGTTTTTTATATCGTGTTGATTTTCTATTCTGTGTGGGGTGAGAGATCAGACAGCCTGGAAGAGAGGTTAGACCACCCATGCTTACCAAGACTTGTTTTGCTTCGTTTTTCTTGGTAGTTTCCTTGTGGGTGGTTCGGTTCTATCTTCATTACTCCTCGTAGTTATTAGAGTGGAAGAACTTTGTGTTCTTTCAGTTTTTGGTTTTGGATCTCTTGGTTTTTTGGGCTCAAGTCTTAGCTTTGTCCTGACATGCGGTCATACCGCAATATACCTCACAGTCAGACCAGAGGGAATGGTCAGACTGCCTATAGGTCTTTAGCTCGTTTGGTTCAATTGCTTTAGAGATTTTCTACTGAGCTTGTTTAGTCTCTAGACCATGGTTCAAAAACCCGGCAAAATTTAAAATTTCTTATTTCGACCAAGGATAAGATCCTAAATCCCGATGAAATAAAAAAAATTGAAAAAAAATCCAAATTGCTACAATAAGTTTAGAAATTTCACCGAAATTTTGATTATTTTGACCGGATTTCATATTGTTTGGACCAGATTTGGCACCATTTTTTTTGGAGAATTTTAATATATTTTATAAGGAATACCTGCTGCTGTGGTCAAACCTTAATCTGCGCCTTTAGCTAACTCGGCCATATTAACTTGGTGCCATAACATCAAAGTTATAACCTTTTCTAGCCTTGGGAGACCCTTTCACAGAGGTTGCACTAAAATTTCAGCTAAAATTCAGGAAATTCGTTTCAAAAAATTCTAGATTTCAAATTTGCTTTTGAGTTTTGTCAGAATTTCATCTGAAATTATGAAATCTCACCGAAATTTTAGATTTCATGCGCTTCCGAGATATGACCTAAAACCAAAATTTAAAACCTTGCTCTAGACTTAGTACCTCTATACATAGCTACTGAAGTGAGATGTCTGAAAATAAGGTGGTGGTTGGTAAATGTAGGCCTCCCATTCACCCCTCACTGTAATAGCCGCCAATCGATCGTACACAGGGGCTATAACAAATGCCGATCCACCAAAGACTAGCAATAAGGTGGTGCTATTGTTTTGCAGCACGTCATGGTAAAAGCAAGCAACTTTCTTCAGAGAAGGTAGTATAGTGATAACTTGTTTTCTACCGCTTCATTTCAATACCTGATCATATCCCTTTTAAATTGATTACTCAAACATTATACTCTGTAAAAAAGTTACAAATGTCAGCGTTCACATCACACCGGTCCTATAAACGCTTTTCCTACATAATTTCTTGGAAAGATTCTGCAAGTACAGACCTTTATTTGCTACGTTTCCTATAGGCAGTTTGGCACCACATGCACATGGATCATTAGTTAATTAGGTGATTGATGTTGGAATTTATGGGTTTGTCCCAAATAAATATTCTTTATAAACCCTAGAAAATTTCAAAGGCTCATTCATGCATGGTGGAAGGTGAGAAATTTAGTATCATATTGCTAGTCTTGGTGGGAGAAAACCAACTTATAAAGTGGAGTTGGTTTTAGCTAGTTGAAGTAAGCAAAAGAAGAATACACATGCATGCGCTCTTGCTCACCTCGTCTGTGGTGTGCGCATGCATGGTGTGATGATTTTGGGTCTGATTGTGTGTGAAACTATAGCTTCTTTTTGCACCTCTGACGATGTTTCTAATTTTGCCGTGCTAGATAATTGTCTTCCCTCTTGGTCGTTTGTGTCTATATGAGGAGACGTCATCTTGATGCAAAGCACACAGAGAAAAGTTCTTCCTCCTTGATTCTCTTGCGCTGCGTTGCTTGGCTTCTTTATCCCTTTGTCAGTGTGCACCGGTGCGGGGAGAGCGGTGTCTCTAAAACAATTCTGTCTCTTGATCCTACATGGGAAGAGCGAATTAGGTTTTTAGGAAGCACTATGCATGACTGCTCACTATTTCCTACTACGTTTTCTTCTGCAACACCATGTGACTCTCCATCAATCTTTGTCAGAGCGTATATCTATAAGTTAATTGCATCTGAATCTCTTTCGATAAAACTCTTATAGGAATAACCTGCAGTAGCAATATTGATTACATGTGCTAGAAGTATTCTCATTGTTCATATCTTTCACTTAGTGCATATATATGAGATAGGTGTATTAATTTTTATGATCATGCTACAATCTTTAGTTTACAATATGCCTAATATATATATGCTGCAATTACAATGATCTCTATCGTAGAAATTGAAATAATCACAAAAGTGTATATCTATATCTATGGATATCACTATTGTTGGGGTGGTTGACCAGGACACGCCATGTGGCGTTTGGTCACTAAAGTTTGTGCTTGAGCTACACCATTTTTATTTTTTCATTTTTTATTATCCCTGGTTTTTAAAGAAAATTTCATCTCCCTTTGTTAAAATTTAGGGATCGCCTGCAGCAACGCACTGGATTTTACTAGTAATTTACTAATGTTGGGTAGGTATGGTTGGGCCTGTTGTCCAGCGCCACGCGCTTCGATTCACTTAGTTTTTATATTACAAGCTACAGTTGTCGGCGTTTCGTAGTATGACCGCAAGTAAATTTGTAAGTATAGGGCCGCGCGCTCCCTCTCCTTGAATGGTTAGACGAAGGGAGCCCAAGATGTATACTGGTTCGGGCCGAATATCACTACGTCCAGTTCGTGTGGTGGATTTGTAATGATCGGGATGTAATGGACTACACAGGATTACAAGCGGGGCTAAGGATAGGCCCTCAGTGTTCGTCCAAGTGGAGGAGCTCGGAAATGTTTGTCTGTATCTTTGGCACGCTGGGGGTCGGATGTGTTTGCCTAGGTCGGATGGCTCGAGTGCACAAGCCACCGTGAGCATGGGTGCGAATACAGATTAGAGGAAGAGTGGCGATCGCCCCTTCCCTGAGGGCCCTGCCTCCCTTTATATAGGCGGAGGGGTAGGTTACACGGGAGTTTAGAGGAAAAAGGTAGGGGTATGCTACGCCCGGGAGTTCCTGGTCTTCGGTCTTGATGGTTGACATGTCCCTGTTGCCCCATGCCGGGTTGGTAGACACAACGGACAATGTTCCATTGGGAAGGTGCGCACCTGCCCTCCGCACGCCTGTCAGACGCTGACACCGTTATGATGAGTCCTGAAGCCGCCTCGGGAGAGAGCGCGTCTCTCCACTGCGCCTGACGGGGTGAAGCGGCCGGTGCTTTGACTAAAGCGGCTCTCGCCACCTTGGGATGGTGCCACCTGCCCAAAGATGGGTGTCGTGCCCACAGGCGGTGACCAGCTTCGAGCCGGCCGGCGGCGTGGCGAAATTGCCGAGTTGAGATACGTCCGAGACTCGACCGAATCGGTCGGAGGCCGCGGGGACGCCCGATCCGAATCCCGGTCGAACTGCGGTGCGACGACTGGCGGTCGGAACTGCGGAGCGTCCGACTGAAGCCGTGTCGAATCGCCTGGTGGGCCTGGACGAAGCTGAGGATCCTTCGTGGCCCCCCCATTGGGCCTAGAGCTGGGCCCAAATCGGATTGTCTGGTGTTACAGCCAATATTTAGGGATAGTCCCATCTGTGGGGGATGGAGATTTTGGTAATACCCCTCCGTAGCTTCTGCATCGTCCCGATCCGGCCGCCACGTATGAACGATCGAGAGATGATTTATCTTGAAATAGATGTATGCTTTCCTGTGGGGTACCCCTGGTATAAGTATTCGTCAGTAGCCCCCGGGGCCATCCGAAACGCGTCCGTTCCCGGGTGGACACATCGTCTTCGGCGGCGTGATCTCTTTGTATTCATGGAGACGCTTCAGCTTCTCGCGTCCCCATTGATCGGGAACCGCTCGGCTTCCGTGCCTTGAGAGTATATAGGGGAATGGCACGGCTGCGGGAGTTGGAGGAGCCATTCGCCTTTCGGGTCTTCGATTGCTTTGCAACACTTGGCTTCTCGCATGGCTTCTCCCAAGGATGGAACCTTGGTGTTCAGCTTCGGAGACGACGATGCGCCGGTGCCCCTGGGTGGGGAGGTCTCTCTAGCGGATTTTTGGGAGGACCTCGAGCTTGCCCAAGCCGAATGGGCCGAGCAAGACGCCACCGCTTGACGTCGCCATGCGTTGATCGCTTGATCGACGCCGTCCGAGCTCATCAAGGCGAGGGCGCCCTCATCGAGGCGGTTCGGCCCTTGACGCCTAAGCGTTAGCCACCTTGAAGTCTTGGTCATTTCGTTAAGCGGTCAGAGTAGCAATCAGATGTAACTTCAAGGCTTCATATATATATATATATATATGAATGTTACCAGCCTCCATTTGTCGAGAACTCTTGTCGACCCGATCTCTTGGAGACCAGTTATAGCATCTCGTAACGAAGTAGCGGGTTCTTTGGGGCAGCGTATGGCCAGGTTGGCGGAGTCCGATCGGCTTGGTCGGCCGGCTTGGACCGGGTGCGCGCGAGCACACCCGGTGGGTGTAGCCCCCGAGCCCCTGGGTAGGTTGGAGAGCTGGTTGGGGGGTTACCTCGGTCGGTAGACACTCCTCTGAGTGAGGCGAGGACGGACCCGATCGGCCCCGAGCCCCTGAGCGGATCGGAAGGCTGCTTTGGTCGGCAGCCCGACCGACTCGGTCGGCCGGTTTCGATCGGGTGCGCGCGAGCGCACCCGGTAGGTGTGGCCCCCGATCCCTCGAGCAAGTCGGAGAGCTGGTCGAGGGGTTACTTCGGTCGAGGAACATTCCACTAGGTTGGTAGGGTCCCCGATGCTTGGTTGGGTCGGCGCGGGCGCCCAGGTGATTTTGGCAGGGTTCTGGTATCCGAGTGCTAGTTTCACGTCGCAGCTAGACGCGGCCTTGGTCGGCATGGTGTCCAGATGCCTCGGCGAGGTTCTGGATTCCGGATGCTCATTTTACGTCGTAGCTAGACGCGGCCTTGGTCGGTGTGGATGTCCAGATGCCTCGGCGAGGTTCTGGATTCCGGGTGCTCGTTTTACGTCGTAGCTAGACGATTTTGCAGGGCTGGTTTTACGCCGGAGCTAGGCGGAGGGCGTCCATCCTGAGTCCTCGTCGGGCGAGGCTATCTGCGAGAGGAGTGGCCGCTGTCGCCCCGCAGTACGCCTGTCGCAAGTGTGGGACCTAGAGGGGGTGAGCAAGCGCGTGTTTACCATGCATTGGTTTGAACACCGTGCTCGTGGAGCTACTGGCGGGTGATCCGAGTGGGCCCTGGAGATCCCCCCCCCCCCGAGGGGGACCTTTTTCCGAGCGGACGATCCCTGCGTCGGGTGTCCGACCCGCTGGGGGCGACCCATAAGAACCTTTCTTTACTCGATCCATATCGGACCCCTAGCCGTCTGCCGACTCGGAGCGCAGTTGGCTGCCACCCATCGATGGGTTCCGCGGGAGAGTGTGAAGTATGGTCTTAGACGCGAGTTAAGGCGATTGGGTCGTCCGCCGACCCAACTAGAGACCCACTAGGGGTTCGCCTCGTGCTCGCCCCTCGCTCGATTTGCCTGCTGGGGTGGCTTGAGATCCACTTGGTGGATTAGGCCTTCGGAACCCGCAGCATTAGGCTAGTCGTTTGAGCGTGGGCTATTCGAGCCCTCTCGCCACCTTGAGGCCGCAGCGGCCCGGTGGGCTTTTCATACCCGTTTCGGCCCAGTCGACCCGGCCCGGAGGCGGAGATCGAGAGGTCGCGGGGCGTCTCGCCCGGAGCAGTGTCCTGACGCCTCCTGCTGGATTTTAATGCGCGTGGAGGCAATTAAATGTGAAAGAAAATGATTAGGGACCGATATGTCTCACCAGCGGCGCGGCGTGGCGTTCTGACGGGACGTACGACGCTTCAACCGAAGCGATGCCCGCTTGACTGGTGTCCACGCAGTCGATGCTTGTTTGGCCGGTAAGCAGCCCAACGCTGGCTCGGTCTTCCACGATCGTGAATTGCCAGGCGTGCTTTTTGATGTTGCTCCGATTTGCAGATTTGGAAATGGATCTTTGTGACGCCGTGGAGGCACGACAACTGGCGGTGGAGGAGCGCGACGCGGCGGCCATGTTGCCGGGAGCAACAATGTCGGCGAAGGGGCTGGTGGAGCGGGAGCTATCCGAGCGGACCGCCGAGCTGGTGACCCTTCGGAGGGTCGGCTAGGAGGTTTGTAACCGAGTGTTTGGAACCGCCGAGCTCGCTTGCCGCCGCCTTAGTCCGTGTGCCGGAGTACGCCGAGCGTTCGACGAGCGAGGGGATCGACTTCGGGGCTCCCTCGGCGCTCGTCTTCGTCATCCCTCATTATGATGGCATCGACCTTGCCGCCGAAGTGATCGTTGGTTGGATGTCGCCGCAGAGCGTCCTCCACCGAGAGCGGAAAAAAGTTAGATTTTTGGTCCTTAGTGATGTAAGGAGCCTCGTTGTGTAATGAATCGAATCTTGTTTTAGCGTTTCGGCCAGTCGGGCCATTCCATAGGTCCAGTTTTATCCTTCGGACTTCCTTATGGTGATCAACATTTGACGACCGTAGCTTTAGAAACCTCGGAGGTTGTATAAGCGTAGGTCGGTATGTTAACACTTTTGAGGGAAGCCCAGGAAAAACAAAGATCTAAGGAGCGAGACGTTTGCTTGCACTTGACACGGAGAAGGAGTGTTCCCGACCGGCTATGGATCGTACCGCACGGGCACTTCCTTCTACCGCAAAGTACTACTTCGAAACCGTAGCCGCTGGGGCGTAGGTCGTAGTACTTGGGTCGAAAGGGTTACCGCTAGGGAGAACCGAATAGCCCGTCGGGTCACTGACCTGTGCGAGTGTAGGAACTAAATCGTTCGTCCGCACTTGGCGCGGGAAAGGAGTGTTCCTGACCACCTGTGGATCGCACCGCATGGGCACTTCCTTCTTCCGCAAAGTACTACTTCGAAACCGTAGCCGCTGGGGCGTAGGCCGTAGCACTCGGGTCGAGAGGGTTACCGCTAGAGGGAAATGAGCAGGCAGCGGGTCACCGTCCCGTGTGAGTGTGTGAACTTGCAGCCCTCGAGCGGTGCGTGGTGTCCATGCTATGGTCGCCGCGCAGCGCTTGCACTCGGAAGAGTAAAAGGTTCGTGCGGGAACGAGAAAAAACTTTAAGGACAGAGTTGCCTTAGCTTTTCATTCCGCGTGCCGGATGCGTCGTGGCAGTTAGGCCCGTTGCTCAGCCACCGAACGGCGAGCGAATGGGCCTTTCACCACCTTGGGGCCGCAGCGGCCCATGTAGGTCTGCCTTCGTTATGTTGGTGCGGCCGGTCCATCCTCGGAGTCGAAATCGAGAGGTCGCGCTGCGGTCTGTCTGACGCGGCGTCCTTCCGCCCCCTGCCGTCCCACCGCATTTTAATGCGCAGCGGGAGGAGTGGAAAAAGGCGCGGTCCGTTGCGCCGGGCGTGGAGTTAATCTGCTGCCTCGCCCGACGCGGGCGCCCACTTCGACGCGGCGCCCGCCCTATAAATATCGCATGGAGGGGTGATCGCGCTCGCCGCCTCTTCGCCTCCCTGCGCTTTGCCGCAACGCAAGAAGGAGAGGCCCTCGCGTTCCGAACCATAGATGACGGACGACGGTGACGACTGGAGGGCTGGGAAGCGGGAGGCGGCAGCGGGCCCGTGGGGCCCGATGCCAAGAGGCCTCAGATGCGGACGCCGGTCCCTGCCGCGCGCGGGGCAGATCACTCCGCCTCGACAATCCTTCGCATTAGGATCCTCGCCCGAGTGAGTTTCCTTCGCTGTGCTTCGGGATGGTTTTGATTTCGCCGACGCCGAGCCGCTTTTCTTTGTCTCAAGAGCTCAAGCTCGGGCTCGCCAGTAGCCGCTGCGTGGCACCTCCGGTGGTCACCTCGGTGGGGAGGCGACGTGGCGAGCGGCCTCGGCGCCCCCAACGGGAGCCCAGCGGCGGATCTGGCGGCCGAATGACGTAGGTCAAGGCCTCCTTCGACGCCTTAAGCATGAAGGGCCGCCTCCCAAGAAGCGGAGGCGCTGCGGCAGCGGGCCCGGGTCCAGGCCGCTGAGGAGGAGCTCGCGAAGGCGCGCGAGGAGGCGCAGGCGCAACGGGCTTGGGCTGAGGTCGCTGAGAGGGAGCTCGCCACGGCGCGCAGGGATGTGGCGATGCTACAGGCTCGGGCCGAGGACTTCGGGGGAGAGCTGGGCAGATGCACTCAGTCTTGCCGACCTCGCCACGAGGTTCTCCCCGCCCACGCTCCGCCCAAATTTTCGAGAGCATGAGCAGGAGCTCGAGCGCTGGGGTCGAGTGAACGAGCCGCCGACCGTATTTTGTCGGGTACGCCGCTCACCCAGCGGCCGATGCCTTGGCCGACTTCGCCGCGATTTTTGTGCGAGCGTTTCGCCATGAGGGCGGGGATCGCCGCCGGCGTGGCGGAGTACGTGCTGGCTCTTTGCGCCCGGCCGCGACGCCTTCGACCGCTAGCGACCGCCGCCGATCGAAGCAGACGCAGCCTGCGGTGACGGGCTGAAGGCGGCGGCGAAGCGGCGGTGTGGCACCGGCGCGGTTGTCGTGAGCAGCGACAGCTCAGACGATGATGACGCCTCTGGTTGAGGATCCTCGGGGCGCCTGTGCCTAACTTTTGTTTTTGCATGATGTAATATATTTTGGATACCTTGTTCGGTATCTTTCATTTCCCTCCGTGACGAGCACTCGCTGAATGACCGTAGCTCTTAGGAACCGCTGGGGTTGTTCGAGCGTAGGTCGGAGCGCTGATACTTCGAGGGAAACGCAAGGATAGCAACGGTATTGACAACCCAAAGGCGTCCCCCGGATCGACCAAGGACCACCCTGCGCGGGCACTTCCTTTTGCCACAAGGTTCTACTTCGTAACCGTAGCCGCTAGGGCGTAGGTCGTAGCGCTTAGGCCGAAAGGGTTGCGGCTATGGTGGTCGCAATGGTCGATCGGGGCGCTGTTTTGGGCAAGTGTGCAGGCAAGTAACCTCCGAGCGGCGCATGAGGACCAGGGTGTGGTCAACACGCCGCACTTCAAACTCGAAGGACTTGCCGGAGACGAAGGAATAAAGGGGGAGTTTTCGGGATAGAATCGCCTTAACTTCACCGTGGCGCAGCGTGGTGGCCGCAAGTTCTGGCACGGATGCCGAGCAGCAGCCGCTTCCCTTGGTCCGCAATAACGCACTTCTAGAGGACCCCAGAGGGGCTCCTCTTGTAGAAGTCTTCTCGACCAGGGCGAAGGACTTTGCCCACCGAGTGAGGCATCGAGCCTCGGTCGGGTCGGCAGGAGGTGATCCGTCAGTCACCTGGTCGACGAAGGTCTCCTTCGGTCGAGTCGGCAACCAAGACGCTGTGGGTTCCGACTGGGGTCCCGCGTCCGATCGCTTCGGCGGTCGGGCGCGGCACACCAGTGTGTTGGTCGGCTGCTCGGTTGGCGACTCTAATTGGACAGAATGTTTGTGGACGGCAGCACGCTCTACCATCCCCCGGAGGTTCTGGTGCGCGGCCTTGGCTCCTAGGCCTTCAGGCTCGGGGATGTCGCGGAGCAGCATTGCTGCTGCGGCGATATTTTGGCTGGCGCGAGGGAAGAAAAGAAGACCGTTAGGCCCCTCAGCCAATCGATGCTGGACCTGGCGGGCGCGTGCACACATAGCGCCAGGCGCGTGTGAGGGCTCGGGCTGGCGCCGCTCCAGGTCGGCCGGGAGTTTGTCCAGCATGGGTCTTCCGAGCCTCCAGCCGCTCGCGCTGTTGCTGAAGCTTAGCGCGGTGAGCCCGGAGGCTCAGCTCCGCCTCTTGCGCCTTGGCGCGCCGGGCGGCGATTCCTGGACTCACGGGGGTCGCGGCCGAACCTGCCACGCCCGCCATGTTGCACTCGCGAGGGTACAAACCATCCGTAGTGTGCTCCGCGTCGGAGCTGGAGTCATCACTGGAGGAATCCTCCAACAGCTCGTGGACGAAGGTTGGCGCAAAGCCAGCCATCGCCACCGGGCCGCGAGCCGGGGAAGCTCGTGTTCCGTGAGGCTTCCGCATGTCACCACCAGGAGCGGCGTGGCGCCGGACGGGTTTCGGCGTCGAGGTCCGTGTGGGGGTCTCAAGCCAGAGGTCGCCGGAGGCATCGGTGACGGAGTCCAGGCTCCTAGTGAGGGCCTGGACCTGGGAAGTGGCGGGGACGAGCACGAGCTCTCCCGCCGGAGCGGCGACGAAGTTGAGGGAGCCGAAGCGGACCCAGCTCCCCAACGGAAACGCGCCGTCGCGGGTGAAGAAGGCCATCAAGGAGGTGACTGGGAGTCCGGAGACGAAGATGATGGCGCGAAGCCCTTTACCGGCGCGCTAACCTGCCGGCGTTCGTAGTAATGACCGCAAGTAAATTTGTAAGTATAGGGGCGGCGCTCCTCTCCTTGAATGGTTAGGCGAAGGAGCCCAAGATGTATCTTGGTTTGGGCGAACATCCCTACGTCCAGTTCGTGTGGTGGATTTGTATTGATCGGGTGTAATGGACTACACAGATTACAAGCGGGGCTAAGGACAGGCCCTCGGCGTTCGTCCGAGTGGAGGAGCTCGAAATGTTTGTCTCAGATTTGGCACGCTGGGGTCGGATGTGTTTGCCTAGGTCGATGGCTCGAGTGCGCAAGCCACCGTGAGCGTGGGTGCGAATACGAATTGGAGGAAGAGTGGCGATCGCCCCTTCCCTGAGGGCCCTGCCTCCCTTTATATAGGCGGAGGGGGCAGGTTACACGGGAGTTTAGAGGAAAAAGGTAGGGGTACGCTACGCCCGGGAGTTCCTGGTCTTCGGTCTTGATGGTTGACAGGTCCCTGTTGCCCCATGCCGGGTTGGTAGACACAACGGACAGTGTTCCGTTGGGAAGGTGCGCACCTGCCCTCCGCACGCCTGTCAGACGCTGACACCGTTATGATGAGCCCTGAAGCCGCCTCGGGAGAGAGCGCGTCTCTCCACTGCGCCTGACGGGGTGAAGCGACCGGTGCTTTGACTAAGGCGGCCCTCTGGCCACCTTGGGATGGTGCCACCTGCCCCAGCATGGGTGTCGTGCCCACGGGGCAGGTGACCAGCTTGGAGCCGACCGGCGACGTGGCGAAGGTTGCCGAGTTGGAGTTCGTCCGGGACTCGACCGAATCCCACGGAGGTCAGCGGGACGCCTGACCAATCCCGTCGAGCTCTGCGGGTGCGACACCAGGCTGTCGAACCTGCGAAGCGTCCGACCAAGCCAGTCGAACCGCCTGGTGGGCTCGAACGAGGCCGAGGTCCTTCGGCCCCATTGGGCCTAGAACTGGGCTAAATCGGATTGTCCGTGTTCTGACCAATATTTAGGATAGTCCCATCTGTGAGGGACGGAGACTTTGATAATACCCCCTCCAGCGCTCTGCACCATCCCGAGCCTCACGCCATGTATGAACGACTGAGAGATAGACTATCTTGAAATAGATGTATACTTTGCTGTGGGGTACCCTTGGTATAAGTATTCGTCAACAGTATTTTCCCTTTTTATTTTTTTAAAAATGGAAAGTATTATTTTTTTAATTTTCCCTCTCTTTGTTAACATAGAGTTATAGTACTTTTTCCTTGATTTTTTTAAATTTCTCTTTATTAAAATTTAGGGTTCGCTCGTGGTAACATGCAGGATTTTACTAGCACTTGTAATTTATGGATCAATGTGTACTGCTTATAAAATTGGTTGGTTAGATGCACACTGAGTCATCTAGCCACATGCTAGCTTCTTTGTGGCTCGTATCTATGTAACTCATTATTCTTGGGACGGTACGGTAGCCAGCCGACCTCCCCATCACGTTCCCATATTTACTGTAGAAACTATAGTGAATAGAAACAACTATCACTATAATACTTTTTTTAAAAAAGTTTTTCAAAAAAATATATTTTTAAAATATTTATATATTTTTTAGATATTGAAAACTTTTAGAGGTTTTGTTTTTTTTTTGAAGGTATTCCTGAAAAATATTTTGTCTCTACATTAAAATCTCTACCTAGCTCAACAATTCTTTCCGTCCGTAACAACATGCGGCCCCGTTGCGCATCTAGTATATATCTATAATTTTAGAGAAGTACGACTCACCTTGATGAGCCCTGGCACGTGTAAACGAATACTACAGTTTCTATGGTATTCATCTAGAGCTCTTTTACCATGGATTAAAATTAATATAAGCTGTCCATTCCTTTGAATCTAATAGTTAAAATCAATTTAGATTTAGTTATACTATCACCTGTAGTATTGGTAGTAAAATTTAGAGAGGGGTAAAAGGGTAAAAAATTTCGTCATACTATTTGTTTTCTACGGTAAAACACGTCTTGTGATATTGATAAATAGTGGATGAATGGATAAGAAGTCTCTAAAGATCACCAGGTATTCGGTAAATCCAAAACTATGAACGAATTAGGAAATGTCTAAAATACCCTGATGAATGGATAGAAAAAGTCTAAAATATCCTTGAGGAATGAATAGTTAAATTTGATTTCTACTAATTACTACTTGCTACCAGTGTTATCTACCGTAAAATTTCTCATTCATCTAACAATTGATTCGTTTGCTTATCACTTCCACAACTTCAACATGTATGGAGATAAAAAAAATTGATTTCTCCATTTCCTGACTGCTGAAGAAAAGAAAATGCCTTAAATGGCTACATGGTTGCCACGTTTCGCCATGCCGTCGGCAACGTACGTACTACCTGGCTACTGGCTAATCACCTTTCTTAGCGCGTATGCTATCTCGCTTAGGCATTGAAATGCGGTTTATTTTAGGGATATGTGGGTCATGTCACATGGTTAGTGGCGTAATTCGAGGAAAGGTGAAAGATTTGGATAAAGTTTTCCTCATGAGTGTATCTACAATGGTATTGTCGGGACCAAATAAACTCTGACGAGGTCAACCCATGGTCAACGGGGTCCCTAGCTCGGGGTAGTGCAGCGAGGGGCCTCGACCTAAACAACGCTGATACCTCACGACCTCAGGCTCAGGCGGTAGCGGATCCCGTCCCCGCACGACCTCGACCTTGGCCCGAGGGAGTGCGTTTACTCGGCGGTTACCAAGACGCGGATGGTGGCATCAAGGCAGGCGTGGACGGCATTTCTGGGGCGGTTATAGCCCACCTTCAATGCGCACGGAGCCATTACCCCGGGAATCTGCCCCGTCTGTTACAGGCAGCATCCAGAGGATATAAGGTCTCGCAAGGCATGCACACAAGGACATCGACGCACTAGCCATAGACCAGTAAACAAAAACAGAACACTCAAGCTTGAGCTGTAATCCACTCTTTTGTGCTTCGCCTCCGGAGAAGACTGGACGTAGAGCTGTTACCCTCGTGGGGGCTCGAACCAGTACAATCCGCTGTCCTCTGCTCGCTGACGCCACGCACCGACCTACGTCTACACTATTGTTGAGCGAGGCGCTTTTTGGGTCCCTCATTCACACTAACCCCTCTTCACTTTTGCAGCCAGGCGTTCCCGATCGTCGACAGGTATGATATCAGTTGTTTATATACTTTGTCATAAAAGATTTTTATGATTTGGAAGAGAGAGATGAAAGAGAGTATAGAGACAACCATATAGACAACATAAAACACCATTACATAAGTTATTGTCTATAATAAATAATTTTTTATATTATAATTAAAAGATTGTAGAATCTCACAGAAACAACCTAATATGTCATCTATTATAGAAGTTATCTTTAATTTTATCTTTAGATGATATAGAGAAGTATATAGATAGCAATCGTCTCTACTATTGTACATGCTCTGAAGTTAAAAGATTAAAATAGTGCGTGCAAATCTATGCTCCGTACAAGTAAAGATTAAATTTTTGATTTTTTTACAGAGTTTGATCCAATACGCTAGTGCGGTAATTACTAAATTAGTAACTATCTGTACCAAAATGTACTCTTTAATACGAAGTGAAAACTTACAAATTTGATCTCGGGTGATCTTTTTCTGAGTGCGTTTAACCACGTTGTTACTAACAGATTAAGGTGTCGTTCTCTCTTCCATGCGTGCATGATGCAACACTGCATTTGCAACTGCATCATGGAACTTCCACAAGCTCTGATTACTGGAGTGAAGCCATATAAAAACAACCATTTGAGCTTAGAACATTTTTGTCTTAAGGTTGACCTTTTTGAGTCTTGGTTATATCGCCATTTAAGACTGTCAACTGCAGGTTTTGGGCAGATCCAAGGAGATTAGTTGGAAGTTGGGAAGCAGGGGAGTGGCTTGTCCGGGAGTAAGGGCGCCTCTACTTGTTTAATCACCTTTTTAGTCAGTGTAATAAAGTGCATTATGAAGCAAGTGGACATCATGGAGCATGTGGGGAAATCGAGCACATGATCATGAGAATTTGAGTTTGTGTCCTAACCAGCCTGTTGCTCTCTCTCACTTGGACAACTGTCCTTAGTTTACTAGTTCTAGTACTAGTACTAATCATAATTAAAACCGCCAGCCGAGATATGTGTATAAAGAATCACGATTATTCAATCTTAATACAGCTAAGGTCAGCTAATGAGTGCTATTAAGAACAGTAGTCTCCTACTCTCCTTAGCACCTGCAGCTACACATGATGCATGGTTTCTTGTTCATCTATATATCCACCATATCCAGTGAGTTTTCTTGAGAATGTTTTTCCACGTAAATATGGATGTCTATGTATTATTATATCTATCCAATATGTCTCAAGATCATGCAAACTTTTAAAATTCAAACACTTGTCCCATATTCTAATATTTTTGATGTCTTTGCACAAATCTAGGAACACTTTGGATAGATATATATGTGTGTGTTTGCCTAGGCCTCATGATCCAAAACAGGTATATTCCCCTATGTATTGCATGCGAATTTTTTTGAAAGTTTTAGAATGTTGAATTTAACTAGTTTACTAACTAGTTCAAATAAGTTTGAACTAAAATTCAAACTAAAGTTTCCCTTTTTTATGATAGTTTGATTGTAGGTATGTGCTGATTTATATATAAATCAGTAAAGCATGTGACCTAATTCGTTCAAAATTTTTGAATTCGAGTATATTTTTTCAAAAATATGTGTTCCATTTGAATTGTTATAAATGAGTATATACCCTAAAATAAAATTTTCAAAAAATATACCCAAATATAGTTTGAATTAGCACATTTGAAATTATGGTGCCCAGTCTCCATGTTGCCCCATTCTGGCGTCGTGTGTATATGTGGAGTTGTATTTCCCGAGTTTTCTTCTTTAAAAACCTTGATATATAACCAGCTTATTCAGCAAGAATTATCCTCCGATACTCTTAGCAACATTTGGAATTACATTGTTAGGAAAATTTCCCCAATTGCAAATCCAATATCTCCAGTAAAACTAAAGGAGTTGAAAATATACATGTAAGTTGTCAAAACTCTTCTAATTAAATTAGCAAGACGTGTTAGTTAAAAGTTCTTCCTGAAGTTGGGTTCTCTTGCTTCTTTTCACCCACCCCAGATACAACTGCACTCTACAGTCCACACTGGAAGATCGAGAGCAAGAGACGGTTGACAACGCACATGGATAATGTGGATCGATAAGACTACGTGTTGTCACTTTCACCCAGCAACTACCTACGTGTGGACCCAACAGGACCATACATTGCCAAGAACATCCATGGCGGCCAAATTCTTCTGAGTCTTGTGACCTGATCTGCTAAACGGGGAGGAGTAGATAAGTCTTACCGGGAATGTACAAAGCACAGTTCAACATGGGGACGAACGGTATCGAAAACTTGCCAATAGAAGTGTAGATGAGTCGGTTGGAAAATGCAAGCTACTATTCAAAGTTCCAACCAAGCTATCAGGCCATGAAAAATGCTCTGCGTGCGCAGATGCATGCATCAGGAGATAGGCTGCCTTTGAGTTGGATTCGAACAAATCCAAGATCACGTCTACGTTATACTGTAAGCTTTACAGTTCAGAAGAAAAGAACGCGGCATCGATCAGCTGCACCCGTAAATAGATCGCCCTGGGCTGATGAGCAGATAAGCAACCAGTTCGTGATGAGTCGATAAACCTAGAGCTTTGTTCGTGTCGGAAAAAAGGCTGCACTACTGAACATTACCCCCGAACACTGTTCAGATCGAAACGCAAATGAAAATGCGAACCGCAGGGCCTCGATCACCAGCAGGTGCAATTCAGAAAAATGTCCGCGTTCCTGTAGTGCCTGTCAGTGAAATGGTTTGTTTGTACGTACGCATAGAACTTCCGGGAGTTCAATGCTTCAACTGCGCAGATCTCACATTATATTCCACGTACGCTACGATAAAACTAATCAGCCGAGAGGATGAGCCAGCCGCAGCAGTGGCGCCTTCGGAATCCCGGAGCAAGAAAAGGGCGAGGAGGTAGCCAGCCGCGCGAGATGGCGCTGCTAGCTGCTAAGTTTTTCCTCGATCTGATGCGCGCGCGCGGGGACGACACGTCCCGGCGCGCTGGGGCAGGTGGTCCCGTGCGTGGGAGCCCCGCGCCGCGCGACGCGTGGAGACCCCTGTTCATTCCGGCCAGTGGCGCCGCGGTGCAGCCCATGTGCCTACGCCCCTTGCCTCCCGGGCTAGCTACCCCGTAGTGCCGCTACTACTAGTACCCTGCGTGCCCTCTCCTCCCTCGCTTGCGCTGCAGGCTGCAGCTGCCTTTGATCTCCTTTCCTTCTTTCTTTTCGCGGGTTCTTTTCATATCAGAAGAAGGACGTACTGCGCGTGCATCCCACTTATACTATATATGTATGTATATATGTGCATGCACGTTCACTATATATACCCTAAAGTTTTTACAGATGCTCTAAGGTCTTACGAAACACGGTCATACCCTTTCCCAATGAACATACGTGTGTGCGTAATCTAAATAAATATAGTACACCGTATCGATCTTAGAGATCGAACCTGGTAGATGAAAACTAACACCGCGCCGCTCCCACCACTACCACTGGGCCACACGCCCATCCTTGATCTCTTTTCGAACCTTCCTAATCAGAGATAACAAGGATTAACTATACTATGTAGTAAAATTTAATTTAATACAAGAGTATAATAACATCAATTCAAATAAAGTATTTTGAAGCACAAAAAGATATATTTACAATTGTTAGATCATGAGAGAAGCCATGGTACCAGCCACAGCCAGTCCCCCACTCGTTCGCTCCTGTTCATTTTCCCTCACGTGAGAATCTTTGTTGAAATTATCTCACACTCGATGTCTCGATCTTACTGCACCACGCTGATTGATCAATCACTTTTTATCTTTCATGCATGGCATGATCAGATATTCCTTGTCTACATTGATCGGATCGGACGGATCACAGCGTGGTCGAGTCCGCGTGTTCTCGTCGAAAGACGAGCTCTTATTTGACACGTTTCCTAGCTTGAAATCTTTAATTTACCGAGGGCTTTTGCATTGCTGTGAGAGCTAGGAGTCATACATGCCACGCCAACCGTGCAGCCTGTCGACTTGTGGTGGTGCATGCATGGCAGCATGGGCATAAAATCTGGGAAATGTCTACCAATCACTTGGCTAATTTTTTCATCAAAATCATTCAAACTTTTGTACGATTGGATCCGGATCGAAGGGTCGTCCTTCGTCCCTTCCCCACGCTATTAAAATTTAGATCTAATCTGTCGGTAAATTACCACTGATCTTACAAATTAAATGTGAGAGGCATGACACTTGAGATCACCCATAAAGAGGCATGGCTTTTTAGACATGTTCAAGCCTTTTCCGAAGAGAATAATAATCCTACTTTCTTGCGTTTTATATCGCTAGAGATTACAACGGGGTACACTAGACTATGACTACAAAAAGTACGCGGCTATCTTGCGCTCTATAAGCTTCTGTGCCCCCTTCATCTCCTAGCGCTACTTATAAAGTGTTAAAGGGGTGGTAGTTATAGCCCGTAGAGAGACGCATCGTCGGTTCATGAATCCCGCACATGGTCGTCGGTTATTGTCAGCTAGACTTCAACCTATACAAGATCATCCAGCGGTTATTATTAGAGATAGGCGTTGGATACATACTATTATGTTAGAGAGATAAGGGCGCATATTCCCTTTTGACTACCACACATAGTTAATTCAATAGATTTGAAATCTAGTTAGAGGATAGGGTCCATATGTTTGATTACAGAACCCTACCCACCTCCTTGCCTCCAGTGGCACCGCCCCCATCTCTCCCATGTGTATCGCCACGCTCACCCTCTCCAACTCTGCCTTCCTCCCTCACTGCCACTCGTCTCCCTCTCACCTTGGCTCTGGCAAGTGGCATCAGATATATCGCCATCGACCACCTCCCACATCTCCTAACCATTTGTCAGATCTCATCACCTTAGCTTGTAAACCCCACCCGCTGCCCTTGTCTAACCCATGGCTGAGGTGGCATCGCCGCTGCCTCACTACCCATCCCCAGGACTTAGATGCCCCTCCCCCTCTAAGCTTAGGACTTTGATGAACCCTTAACCCTAATCGGGGAACTTGAGCCCCTAACCCAGCGACGACAGAAGAGACAGTGCCGGAGAGGAGAAGGGCATGCTGGTCAGAGCACACAAATCTCCAAGCTGACCCAAACTATAGAAATTTGACTGATTTTGTAAAAAAAAAAGTGAAGCGAGATGTACGTAAAATTTGTGCACAATCATGAATGTTGCATGTACTTGCACATATATACTACGTGGGAGCTAATTTTCACGCCAATATATACTGCGCATGAGCGTACACCCAAATTAATTAAGGTCGTCTCAATGGGCAGTTCAGTTTTATATCTGATCGTGTGTTGTTTACTTTTGTCTTTGGGTAATTTTGAAAAACAAAGCTCTAATGGGATATCGATCGAGCAACTTTATAAAGCTCATAGAGGGGTAAATAGTCGGCTAGTACGTACACCGTCAAACAACATTCATGCTACCTCTGTAAAGACTCAAGGGAGAATCTCCTCCCCAATCTTTTCAACGAAAGCGAGAGCCCTTTCCAGTAGCAACTGTCACCTTGTCGAGCCGCTCTTGTTTAACCTAAAAACTCGTGCACGCATTCCCCACTAATCCCCAAATTATGCACTGAAGGCATATATGCATGCATCCGGCCCCTACTTCAACAAAGTAAGAGAGAGAACAAAGGGGATAGCAAAAATAACTTTTGGTCGCTGTGGGGAGTAATAATCAAAACAAGATAAAAGCGATGGATGAATAACGAATTCGGTTTTGCTATTTGTAAGTTGATAAAAAAAATGTAACTCGTGCATGCTTAGGAAAAACCAGTCAACTTATGCATAACAGACCTAATGAGTTTACTCTTTAGCTCGCTCAAAACTTGCGTAGCATAGAAAGTATAAGCAACAATCAAATGAATCATGGTGCATGAGTGAGTGTGCATGGCAATGGCAGAGCGGTAGTACTCTCGCTCGACCACAAGCTAGCTGCGCTCACGCACATCCATGAATGAGCATGGTCTGGTTCAGAAAGCACATACCCGACTGGCCAGCCCCACCGGCGCTGCATTCCTTCGCGCTGCCTATATATATTACTCCTAGGTCTCCCTCTCGAGACACGCACCCTCCTAACTTAACATTAACCGGTGTCTTGTGGTCCTCCCGATCCAGTTCTCGCACAGCACAATACACCGTCCCCGGCCTCTCATCCCCTGTGCCTCTCCTCAGGTCCAAATCACCTCCCACTTGGCAGAGAGAGAGAGAGAGAGAGAGAGAGAGATAGAGCCGTAGCTCTGATCCGGCTGGTACTGCGAGCAAGCATGGACCGATACGATGAGAACCAGCAGCAGCAGCTCTTTGCCTCCTCCTACGTGGACGCCTCCCTCCTAGTCGCCAATGGTACGTGCGTGCGAGCGCCATTTGCGCATCGATCGATGTCTACATAGTTTCCTTTTTCGATCTCGATAACCAGGACATGCATGTGGTGTTCTTTCGATGCGGGTGTATGTACATATATATATGTAGGCGCGGGGAAGGGGGAGAGCCCGAGAGCGCGGCGCAGGAGGCGGAAGCCTGCGAGGTGCGACGGCGGCGAGGTGGACGGAGGAGGGGATCCCAAAAAGAGGCGGCTCAGCGACGAGCAGGTGGAGATGCTGGAGCTGAGCTTCAGGGAGGAGCGGAAGCTGGAGACCGGCCGGAAGGTGCACCTCGCCGCCGAGCTCGGGCTCGACCCGAAGCAGGTCGCCGTCTGGTTCCAGAACCGACGAGCCCGCCACAAGGGCAAGCTGCTCGAGGAGGACTTCACCAAGCTTAAGCTGGCCCACGACGCCGCCATCCTCCACAAATGCCACCTCGAGAACGAGGTACGTACTTGCACACGCATGTGAGAATGCTCATACATGCGTATACTTCCCGCCTTAATCAATTCTTCTTCTGTTCAAGTACATGTAAGTGTGTTAAAGTCAGCAACTTCATGATCCATTCATGGGTGCATATATGCCAGTTGCTGAGGCTCCAGGATAGGCTAGTGGTCGCTGAGGAGGAATTGAGGCAGCTCAGATCCGCGGGGAGCCACGGGGTTTCCGGTGACGGCGGGGACGTCGCGGGCCGCGGCTTCTGCGGCGGGAGCCCGAGCTCGTCGTTCTCGACGGGCACCTGCCAGCAGCCGGGTGTCGGCGGCGGGGATCACCTGGGGGACGATGACCTGATGTATGTCCCCGAGTTTGATTATGCTGACAGCAGTGTCGTCGAGTGGTTTAGCCTGTATGGACTGGTGTAAAAGATCGGCCAGTAATGTCATGCAGATTCGAGTTAGCCGCAGTGTTAAGTTGTTATATGATCTCTAAGTGTGCGTGTTTAATTATGTACATAAAGTGATTAATGGCAAAATCTAGCCATCTAGGTAGTAGTTGGTTCTCTTGAAGTTCATATATGCGAAAAAAAAAACATATGTTTCTTCGTGGGAAGTACACTGTGTATGTGCTAGCTGGCAATCATCTTAGTTATGACATATAGCTAGGGAGTAGGGAGGTATGTTTCAGACTGAAGTTCCTAATGCATGAGGAGATATATAAGTTTGATTGTCTTTTTACCATTATAGGAAGATATTAAAAATTTTATTGAGGTGGGAATAAGAGATACTAAAAACATCAAGTTTTAGTATTTTTTAGTACTAATTTAAGATAAATTTTGGTTAAAAAAAGAAGAGATGAGCTCAACACGTCCCGTCCACCACCTAGTAGCTTTTGCATCCGCTGCTGAAGATGTACTACAATTGCTTGCCATAACTCGGATAGTTGCACACAGGTTCGTCACATTGATGAATTGTATTGGCTTGATGCCGTGATGATCGCTCAAGGATGCAGGCTAAAGCAGAGTCCATGTGCAAACAAAATGACATATTTCGTGTCGTTCATGTTGATGACAACTTATTTGCCTGACTCCAAGACAAATAGTTTGTATAAGTCCAAATTGACGACAATCGCGGCAACAAGCTAAGTAATATATGGATTAGTAAAAAAATTATTTATCAAGAAACAACACCTCATCACCTGGATTAAGCTTATGCACACACATAGAAAAAGAAGTTTTTTTCTCTTGAAAATCTTAGAGTGGAGTTCGGAGTAGACTAAGCAAATAACATCACCTTCACTTTCAGGGCAAGATTGAAAAATAAATTGAGACTAGTTGCACAATTGTGCGGATAAACAACCGGTGAGATTCAATACACCTTCTTTGCTTTGAGGACAAGATAATCTCACATTAATCCTAAAGAAGATATAGTCCTAGAAGAGAGAAAAAGATAAGGATCTACATCATTTGCTTTATTTGTTAGTTCGAGCCAACTTGCAACTGTTTATATTAATCAGTTGGAGATATTAATTAGAGTTGTATAGATAAAATTGCATTTTTATCAAGTCGCATAACAAAAACAACTGTGTTGTAATATTTAGCCACGTAATTACGTGGGTATTTCTGCTAGTTAAGAGCCACAACTATATCTAGTTCATAACTATTCTTAAAAAATGTTGTGAATTCTGAGATTTGTCTGAATTATTACTCAAGTTTTTTTATGAAAGCAGAACTTTGCAAAACACATATGACACATTGTTAGTTAGACTGTTCCTGAACGCGGAAGTAATAAATGTTTGATAATTCATGTACAGTCTTAGGGTTGGCTTATGATAATGCACATATATATACAAACAAATTCCAATAATTTAATTAGCTGTAAAAACAGTAAGTCTTATAACTAGCTAGGGTGGTAAAAAAACTCGAGGCTAGTGAGAAGCCTCAGTAAATTTATGATTTACTTGTTAAATATTATTGTATGTTAACTCTTGCAGAACTTAATCGAGCAAAGCTTGAGCTTTTCTTATTGTTAAAAATTAGTATATGCTGAATATTTGATTGTTCTCAAGCTTACTCGAGTCGAGCTCGAGTCCAAATTTAGGCTTGGATCTCAACTCAAGCTCGCTTGTGCTCGGCACAAGGTTTTACCGAGCTCGAGCTTGGAAGGTTAGATTTGCTGAGTTCAGCTCGTTTACATCCCAACTTATAACTGACCAATTCGTTCAACTGACAAGTCAAACAGGTTTCAAACGTGGCAAATATACAATCTTTCTTGGCCATTATAATGTAGGAGTATTTTTAACATGGAATGTAGGAATAACTTCAAACTGAAAAATGCAAAATTATAATAAAACATTTCTATGCTACGCGGATAACTAAATTACGAAAATCCTGAACCAGTACTATTAAATTCCAAAGTAGAGAAGTGAGGATTTGCAAATCAATTTGCCTAATGTGCTCTTAAAAACGTTTTGTGTTGTGCCCAAATAGTAGACAAAAGCATCCAAAAAGTATTTGTTTGATAAGAGGCAAGTGCACCACATACATGCTCTGCCTCTTGCAGCGTTGATACTTTTCACTTTTTGTGTGTGTGTGTGGAGGGTGGGGGTTCCAGGACTGCAATTTAAGCACTTGATGGTTTAGATCTTTTCAAAATACCATACCGAGTTTTCATTATAGTAACATGTTGTTGAAGATCCGAACCGTTTGTTCGTTCGATTAAAATATCTTAACTTACAAAGACTATTTAGATTGTAGTTTTCATAGAGACTGCACAGCCCCTCTCCCGTTTGGGAAGGGCATTGAAATGGTGCCCATGTGTCACGCTTGTCTGTAAATTATAAGCTCAAAACTTCTGATCGATGCTATGAACTTCCGTGCGCTGGGAGAAATGATTAAGTATTGGCAAACTAAACGCGGTAGTTTGGTATGATTCATAGAGGAATAATATTATGCTCCCTATTAAATTCATCATAATTTCTTACGTGCCAAGCATGCTCGCCATAAATGTCTACTTAATCCCGGAGCAATATGTACTTTCTCCGTTTCACGATATTTATTTACAGTTCACCATCACACATATCAATAAAATAATATATCTCAAAAATACTACTTCAGTTAGTGAGAAATAATCGTACATATCCCTATTAAATGACATTACAAAACCACTGGACAGAACTAGCGCTCGGACGTCCGACACTGTTCATTCCATCGGACGTCTCTGCAATATTTTTTTTCAATGCTTGAAACATTTTTTTCCAATGTGAACAATATTTTTTTTAACTCTTGCAACATCCATTTACTGTGCCGCATTTCACTGTTTGTCGAAGAAAAATGTTGCACGCGTTGGCAAAAAATATTACACACGTAAAAAAAATATTGTAATACGTTTGAAAAATTCAGACGTTCGAACCGTAGCAATTCCGCTTAATCTTTTATAGGGTAATAACTGCACTCAGTGCACAAACGTATTGAAGCGGAGACTATGGATAAACGTGCCAAACAAAGAGCATAATGGTTCAATCGAAACGAGCGTTTAGTAAAACTTTGACTCCTCCGAATAAGAATCTGAGAGTCAGAACTCAGAGTTCTACTGAACGAGGCCTAGAACATGTAAGATCTTTTCTTGACTAATGCCCCTATTAAATTCATCATAATTTCTTAATTACGTGCCAAGCATGCTCGCCATAAATGTCTACTTAATCCCGGAGCAATATGTACTTTCTCCATTTCACGATATTTATTTACAGTTCACCATTACACATATCAATAAAATAATATATCTCAAAAATACTAGCACTCAGTGCACAAACGTATTGAAGCGGAGACTATGGATAAACGTGCCAAACAAAGAGCATAGGAAAAATATCCTGTGCAATCACCTCTCTCGGTGAAACTACCGTGTAACTGAACTAAAAAAAATTTCAAAAAATTCTGAAAAAAATCATGGATGTACATCTCAACTTACCCCACCTACATATAAAATTTCATGATCAAATTCATCCTATACTAGCAGTTACAAAAAAGACAAATTCAGTATGAACAGTGATTTTTAACTGTTCATCACTATTCATTTTTGCTGCTTGTTTTTTTTGTAACTGCTAGTATAGGATGAATTTGATTATGAAATTTTATATGTAGGTGGGGTAAGTTGAGATGTACATCCATGATTTTTTTCAGAATTTTTTGAAACTTTTTTTAGTTCAGTTGCACGGTGGTTTCACAGAAGGAGTTGCACCGGATATGTTGCCAAGAGCATAATATGGTTCAATCGAAACGAGCTCAGAGCTCTACTGAACGAGGCCTATAACATGTAAGATCTTTTCTTGACTAATGCTAATCTTCGATCCCTTGTGGATTTTTTTTTGGCTCTTTTTGTTTTATGATGTCCATTGTGGTGTTTCGGTTTCATTCTCGTAACTTCATTGTGATCTATGACTACTAGGTTGTATTATGCGCGATGCAGCCATGAAAAAAAAATTCGCACGAGTTTTTGCAAATCAATTTACTGAACTACGGGTCCCTTTTTTCAAAATAACCGACGGAAGGATCTATTTACGATTTCAAATTTTTTTAATAAAAAATCGACGAAAGGACCTAAACGCGATTTCCAATTTAGCTATAAACCCTCGATGAATCCGCGTTTTTTTTTAAAAAAACCGTTTTTTAGAAAACTGTGTGCAAAAAAATCGGCGAAAGAATTTCAAAAAATCATTTTTTTAGAAAACCGAGTGCAAAAAAATCGACGAAAGGATCTAAACGCGATTTCCAATTCAGCTATAAACCGCGTGCAGAGACCTAAACGTAATTTCGGTATTTCTTGAGTCTATCTTACTTAAAAAGCGGCCGAAAGGACCTAAACGCAATTTTTAATTTTTTCAAAAGGACCTAAACGCGATTACCAAATTTTCTAGGGACCTCTCTTAGGGGCTGACACGTGGATGGCTTGAGGATGCGGCATTTCTTGGGGCTTTTATATATAGTACTAGGTAGAATCGCCTTCCACGCCACGCGGCTGAACTTTGACTGAGCGTTAAGTTGGCAAAACAAACCTCTATGGTGGACCTTATTTTTCCTCCGTGAAACGTGTAAAATTTAAGGAAAATCTGAAGCAATCGCAATTTCAAAACTCACGGGACCTTTTTAGAGAAAAGGTGAATCGAACAAAGTTTTTTTTTCAAAAGGGAAGCAGGATCGTGGAATAATTTACGAAGGAATCATCTCAGATGGCACATAGAAATATTGTAAATTCCATATTCATAAGTTTCTTTTGGTGTAGTTATGCATGTGCCGAAAAGCTAAGAAACATGGTATATTCTGTCATCAGAAAAGAGCATTAAAAGTATCAGAAGCAGGCACGACCAAAGTAGTCTATGCATAAAGCACTAAAATTAAGGAAAGGCCTCTACCCCATATTTGTAGTTACCATGGTGATTTGAAGAAAGTCACTATCTAGCATTCTAGATTGCCATACTAATACCAGACATACCTGATTGTCTAGGGCGTTTCAGACTAAAAATGGCTAGGGCATACGAAAAAAAGGAGCAGCAATCAGTTCAATTTCCCAGATCGAAACTCGTTGACCTTTCACTTGTCAGAGACCTATCTCACCAACCTATCAAAGAATGTTAAATCGCTGAATCATAAAGAAAATGGAAAAGAATAACACGATGCAAGAGCCGCCATTGAGTGGGTGTTCAGATCCCAACCTGTAAGCCACACCATGGGAATTTTTCCATCTCACAGATCTAGATCACCTATTCCAGTTATTTTACCCAAGTACAAAACGTTAATGACTTCATTAGCAAATGAACTCACGGCAACCTAACCATGGATAGTATTATTTATGTCGGGAAAAGAAAAGCAAAACGCACAACTTGTTAGTAAATCAAGGGTACTGTTTGTATAGGTAATAAGAACTAATATACCATAAAGACACAATAGTACAATTAATCTGAGGTAATATGAAGAGAAATACTGATTCTAAGCTTTGCATTAAGTCACATATAACCAATTAATGACCGACGTTTGTTGCGATCGATTCGGCGTAGTGGATGACAAATTAATGACCGACGATGGTCCAAACGGCAGATTGTATATTTTACAATCGAAGATCCATGTATCAACTCTCAACACAAACTACATTATGCAAGTTTTTGTTGCGAGATCATTGTGCATATTGACAAAGCTTGGTCAAAAGGCGGAAAGACTGCCTTACAAATCACAACATCTCTATTGATTCACGCTATCTTGTAATAATGCTCAAAGTGGTGCCTCATCTGGATGAGCATACATTTCAACTGGATCACAAAATAGTAGCCATAAAAATGCCATAAGCATGGGCATATAGGCATGTACTTTCGGAAATGATCCGCGAGAAATAATTAAGGATTTATGAACATATCGTGCAAAAAGAGCTTTTGGAATACAGGACCAACTATTTTAGTGCTAGGTTCAAAAATAACCAACAAAACGGTATAATCCATGAGTTTAGCTAGTTGTCTCTTCCTGCATTTGGTTTGCAATGCCATGGATGCATCACCGCACACAATAGACTTTGCACATCAATAAAACTGGTTAGGCAGTAACTTTAAAACTATGTAGTCAATATCATCAAAGATATAATAGGCATGAGCGGAGACACAAAGAAAGAAAGCTAACCTTTAATTACTCTTGCCTGTATAGCAAATAAACAGGTTTAAAATTAGCTGGGTGATACTATACAACAGATCTGCAAAACTGATAGAGGGCTTAGAAAACTATCGGAAGAGTCATCGCATTAAGGAAGGAGCTATTGAATGAAATAGATGGTCACACACTACCTGCAAATGACCAAGGCAATTAATCCATGGAAATTAATATACAGCATTGAAGAAACAAGATCAAGTAGCAGTAGGTGGCATACCATATTGTTTTAAGCATCAGGAACAGCTGCCCTTCCGAATCTCCTTATTAAGGTGCCTGGTTGAGTGGTTTAGGCATTATATCGAGCAATTGTATGCTATCTAGTAACCTACATACGAAACAACAAACTCAACAACTGCAGATCTTGTCTATTCACCTGATATCCGAAATATCCTTAAGAGATGTACCGACCAAAAACAAAGCACAAGAACAGCCTATAAAAGTAAATAGAAACCAGATCAAAGGGGGAACATCAAAAAAGAGAGGATGCATGCAAAATAACCTGCAAAGGGCAATTTGTCCACTCTAAGCTGATCATGTAATCAAATCCAAACAAAAGCTCATTAAACACTATTGGCACACTGTGATCTAATCCAAGCAAACAGAGGAACACAATCAGCAGCAGAAAAAAGAAACATGGCAATGTTTTAAGAAGCATTTCAACATGCAATTTCTATAATTCTCTAGAGGAAATGATGAAATCTATATTTCTTGTGCCGCAAAATTCTCAGAAAGGAAACAAAGTCAAACAAAAAACGACGGTGGATTTTGGCGATGCAACCATGCAGGTAGGCAATGTAGTTTCAGGGGCAAAGAACAGATAACCAAAACATATATAGCAGGAATGGTTGGCGTAGCTAACATATAAGCTATGTTTTTAATTTAGATCCTTAAAGAAACCCATCCTGTAAGTCTTAGCACCTGGTTCCCCCTCATCAGGTCTCTAGAGCGACTATATTAGCGAGACAACCAAGAAGGAATAGTCCTCATCTGACGATGTTTCCCTTTAGTCGCTGCTAATCAAATCCTCAAAACTAAAATTTACCAATAACACATGTTCTGTATATACATTCAGTAGCAGTAATGTTATTTATCTCCAACTTCAATATTTGCGTTTATACTTCTCCCTGCAAAAGAACTTCAGATTTTACTTTTCAAGAATCAAGTCTGTAGGCTGCTGCATTTGGTTAGCACAAAGAAGATTGAACCTGCAAAATGTAAGTCCAGCTCCTTGAACCTGCAAAATGTATCCGACTCAATACAGATCGAAAACATGTGCAGAACTCAGAAAGAAGCACGGTAATACATTTTCAATTTTCAATGCTGAAGAGGCTGTAGTAATGCCCTAGACCAGAGCTGCCATGGGGATTGGGGATCGGATACGTCGAACATGGACCTTGAGGCGGAGGCATGTAAGGCGCCTGGGGAAGTACAATACTCGGAAGACCCAAGGGTGTGAACTTGCGAACGGAACCCAGTCTGCATCGAATGTAGAGAAAAGGAGAAGAAGAAACAGGCAAATCTGAAAAGGATGAGGCAGAATCAGGAAGGGGAAAGAAGGAGCAGCAATCAAGAACCTGCTGGGGTCTAGATGTGAGAAACGCAAGAAACGAGGCGCAGAAGTGGGCGAAAAGACGAACCGTCGCCTGGTGTGACTCCGCCGCGTCGACATTCATGGTGAGGCCTGGTGTGACTCCGCCGCGTAGGCGGAGCAGTCGGCGGAGATACTCATACCACTCCCGTCCCATGGCAACATCAAATCAACAAAAATCAAGAAACAAAATAAGCAGTTAAGCGCAGGGCATTCCAGGGAACCCCATCAAAGGCTACTCCATGAACACAGCTTGAAACCCTCGGCCCTGCTGATCCACCAAGAATCGGCCCTCAAATTGCAATTGTCCAGCAAAGCACAACAACAGTAAAAAACCAGCACAGATCGCCCCCAAAGGCATCGAAAAACCAGGGCAAATCGTAAAAGCAAGGAAGGGGAAGGGGGATTTTACCTGCCTGTTCGATCCTGCGAAGAACGGCCGCCAAATCGGTAGTGGGCGTGCCTCGAGGTTTGGAAAGAGCTGCAGTCGCGCGGTTCCAACCTTGACAACGCCACCAAGGGAGGTTGTGGATTTGGGCTAGGGCATGGTGGGATTCGATGCGAAGCATGAGGAGGAGGTGGTGGTTGAGCAGCTGTGTATATGTATGTATGTGCTCGCGTCATCGTGAAGGGGTGGATGGACGAAATGTGCGAGGCAAGCTGGTGGAGCGGTCAGGGGAGAAGGGAGGTAGGCGAACCTTGCCTCGGCGGAGCGTCCAGGGAAACAGATGTGCGTGAAGGGCTCTAGAAGGATGGAAGCGACGACGCGCAAAAATCTGCGAAGAAGGGAGCGGCGGGGTTGGTCCTCGGGGACGCGTGGACAGGCTGATCGGTGCTGGCGCATGAGATGGATGGCTGCAAAAATTCGGATGACGTGGCCGGCCGAATGCGCTGCAATTCCTTCGGCTTTAATAGATTAGTTATATATGACGATATTTCCGAGCCGAATAGTATGGTACCACATGATAGTCAGCATACATATATACTGTGACCCTGCCCTCTAGCTTGTGTATCCGGCTATCCGCTATCTCCAGCTAGCTTAATTCACGTGTCTTACAACACACGATGCACCAAGCTACACTCGTTGACGAAATGCATGGATCGAGCCGATCAACGAATCATGAAAGCAATCAAGAGAGGATGGAGGGAAAAGATACGCTGAAATGCTATGTTGCTAACCAACCACAAATTAAATTACCACAGTGCTACACGCACCTTTCCGTAAGATGACATCCAGACAATCGATCGACGAAGTGCGATAAAAAACAACATATGTACATATCGTCAGCACGCGCAAAGCGCCACTAGTAGCTAGCACAAGTAAATCGCCGTCACATTGCCATGTATTGCTGTCGTTGTTAGATAATTAATCCAGGGGTGCTGACCTTCGCGTAGGGAATTATATTACATCGGAGGCGTGGTGAATGTCAGCCATTGACTCGGGAAAGTGAGATTAAGCGAGAGAGAAGAAAAAGATTTCAGAAAGTTTTAAGGCCAAGTTTCAATGAGTTCCATATTTTTAGCTAAGTTTCCATAAGTTTCAACCCAAGAAGTTTCAAAGGGTTTAATTTATCAAGTTTCGATCCAAAAGTTTTATAAAGTTTCGTCAGGTTTCATCGAGTTTGAACCCAAAAGTTCCAAGAAGTTTCATAAGTTTCGCACGTGTTTCATCAGAACAAACAAATAAAAAAGAAAAAAAATCCTCACTATGCTCACATATGGCTGCCCCCCACCCTTGCGCCACTCATTGGCGCCACCACATCCTCTCCCTACTTGCCCAAGGGGTGAAACTAGAACTCAAGGTTGCTTGTAACGTGTGCGGCGGTGAAATTGAGACACGAGATGATGTGGGCAGAGTCGACGTTGTATTTCTCTGCCTCGCCGTCCCAGTCAGTACCGCCTACGCTTGATGTCTCATATACACCCACTCGCTGTCTTTCGTGCACAATTGCTGCTCACCACTCGATGCTGCTCCCCACACACCACACCTGCTAACTGCACCACGCTTCTCCCACAATTAGATTGATGGAGAATAAAGGGATCCTCTATGGAGGAGATCAAGACCGAAAGAGGTGAGGATTCCATTTGGGGGAGGAATGGAAGCATGTGGATTCCATTTGGAGGAGATTAGTTTGGAGAAGAAGAAACAACTACACAGAGAAGACTAGAACGTGAATATGATTCCATCAGATGGTTTCCACCATGTATACTTATGCCTGCTACCGTCACGCCCGGAGGATCTCGTTCCCTATCATCGCTACAAGATGGCTCAACGAAGAAGACCATGGCGGAGAGAGAGGAGGACGAAGTGGTTGGTTCGTATGAGTTTCGGAGGTGAAGCGGATAAAAGTTATGATGGATATCAACAGATCGTGATGATCCAGCGGTCAATGTTATCCCGTTGGATTAATTTCCAACACTATAGCGTTTAGTAGTTTTTCTCTTACTAAAATTCATTTTGGTGTTTATCTCAACCAAATAGGGTATTAATGAAAACTTGTTTTGGTTTTTCTAATCCAAACAAGGTAATCTATAAACTCATAATAACAACTTAAAACTGGTTTTCCCTAAAAATCCTACTAAAGCCAGTTTTCTCAAAACTTATTTCTAAATCATGAGATCCAAACAACCACATCGATAACTTTATAAAGGCATCTATTTTTTTTGTTGTTTGGTATGGCAAGCTGAGCTCAGACCCAAGTTTTGAGCGCAGGCCTGAGAATGTTTTGCGCCTATACCGCATCGTACAACGGCCGCCGGTGCTGCCCCCACGGCTCGCCAGCGTCCATCTCACTCTCGCTCGTTCGTTCCCATGCGTGCGCACACTGATGGGCCGCGCCGCGCACGCTGCGTCCGATTCGGTTCACCCCACCGCTCGAGCAGAGCTCGTCCCCTTCTCCCGATTCGCCGCTGCGCGCGTATATACGTGATGTACAGCGCGCCTCCGCACCAAATTAATGGAGGCAGCGCGGTGAAAACGTCCGCCGACCCACACGGCCGCATAGCTTACCACAGCGCGCGCGCGCACCGGCCCATCGACGTCGCGGTTGTTCTTGCGTTGCGCCGTTAGTTGTGCGCGGCTGTTCGTGCGGCGTCGGCCTAGCGGAGGGCCAGACGTGCCTGTGTTTGCGCGGGCTCGGCTGGCTAGGACAGTATCGTCGCCGCTCGCCTAGCTCGCCGGTGGCGCGTGCAGAAAGGGGTGCACGGCACGGGCGTGCGAGGCCACCGTGCGTGTAGGTTACGTTAAGTGGCGTCGTCCGCGAAGGCAAATTTCGCGACGAAAGTTTGACACGTGTGTGGACGTACTACTACGTACCGTACAACACACTGTATGATGCTGCTAACCATGAGAAGAACCGATAGAAGACGCTGTACTGTATGATGCTGCAGACCACCAATTGGAATTATTAACCCATGAATCACTTCAGAGCGAAAAAGAGAAATCCTAAAGAGTCCTGCCAAGTTCTCGCACAGGAGCGTTTCCGGCGTTTTGGGCGCGGTGTGGACAGGGGCGCAGGGCCATTTCCTTCAAGGGTGGTGATTGGGACCCATTTCCCGGTGATCCACAGGGAATTCACCTACCACGATGAGGATAGGTACTCCCTCCTTTCATTAGAAATATAGGCCGCATTTTGATTATATATAAAGATTAAAATTAAAGTGAAATTAATAAAGGTATAAGTGAAAATGGTATCACTGCCGGTTCTAAACTGACATCATTGTCAAATATTGAAACCGACAGTGATTGGTCGCCAGTGATATATTTTCCTTACCATCTTACCTAACACACTTCTCAACTACTACAAGATATATTTTCCTTTGATCCCTTCGTATCCGAAAGTTTCAACGATTATTTGGACATCTAAATGACTTCAAATAAAAAGTTGTCAACTACAAAGTTGTAGATCTCATCGAGAGCTACAATTTTCATATAAATTTTGTCTCTCTCCGACTCCATATGTAAAAGTTATGATTTTTCAAAAATATTATCATTGCCTATTCTGATTCCGAACCGGCAATGATACTATTATCACTATCAGTTTGGATTCCGAACTGTCAGTGATACTTACTCCGTTATTACTGCCGGTTCGTAAGAAGAACCGACAATAATAGTATCATTGCTAGTTTTTTTAGAATCAACAATGATAAGTTACTATCATTGCCGATTCTTCTTCGGTCAAGCATTTGTGCCAGTTTAGCTTATAAACCGGCGGTGAAAGTGTTATCACTGCCGATTCTAGCCAAATCGACAGTAATAGGCCGGTAAGGAAGATGTTTTTTGTTGTAGTGCTGTGGGATAATGATGAACTCAAAAGATTAATGATTATGAAAATGACTGACAAATCTTCCTAAGGGAACAAGCTCTTTGAGTGTTGGTTCCTTTCTTTGTTTCACAGGTACTATCATGCCTTTAAAGTGATCAAATGTGAGTCACGAACGTTGCAGTGAAAAAATTCTATGGTATAGGGTGCCTTGTAGCATTTCTCGTAAAAACTAGACACATGGTAAATATAAATCTTAAAATAACTAAATCTTCTTATCTCTCTTTCAATATATATCATATGTCTTTATTTTAAGAATGATGCCATAGATGCTACAAAGCACCCCCAATGCCATAGAATTATTTTTTCCGCCGAGACAACCGGTCGATCGGACCGGCCACCAGCTAGAACTCACGACCGAGAAATATAGAGAAGACAATGCAAGTACTACTCCCCAACCCACTTTTGATGAAACCGCCACCACGGTTGTGCTCCCACTTACATGCATCCTAGCCACCTAGCGACACACCGTAGGTTCCATCCAAGGCCGATAGCTTATAACTAATAAAAAAATTAAGCTTACCTCCAGTATAACAAGATGAACTTCCCTCCAACATACGAAAAAAAACACCTACCGAAACCTCACCCGTCTCTGCGTCTGCACCCACCCCGCCCTACCGCTTCTCTCCCTGCCCTACAACCTCAGGCCTACTGCTCCTCACACCTACGCCTTGCCCTTACCACCACCAACCCATCGCTCCTTGTTGCACCCCTACCACCTCTAACATGTCGCTCCTTGGACCTGCGCCCCACTCCTCTGTGCTGGCCCCACCCAACCTCGCCCTACCACCACCACATCCCTTGCTCTTCTCTCCTTCCTTCACGTTGCATCCTCGATTATCTGTCGACGCACGTTATCCACTTCCCTATTCGCCACTGCAACCCCACCACCTAGATACCCCGCCGCCGTCTCCCATGCTCTCATCATCACCGCAGCCACCCTGTCCACTTCGGTTTCACCATCAATGCTTGTAAGTTCAAACTCCATTAGTTTTAGTGATTGGTTTAATATTAATATTTAATAATTGTTTAATAACAAATCTAATTATTATGATACTAACATGTTTAATTGAGTTACATTCTTATTAGTCTCAAATTTGGATGAAAAATAAAAAAACTCAAGGTATGCACTTGTATTCACTCTATTGTCTTAATATATACGTAGGATTCAAGTTAAAGGATGAACTCTTCCGTTGCTTAAGTCCAAATATGTGCATTATGTTTTTAAATCCATATATATATATATAGAGGAAAAATATCTTTTACTCCCGGGTGTAGTTACTCCCATCTCTGAAATACTACCTAAACGAACATAAAATACTCCTTTATCACTTTGGGTATACTCATACACTAATTATAAGATACTCCAATGAGAGCCACATGAAAAAATTACAAGGGAGTCCATGATTTTTAGCGTATTTTGCAAATACCTTCATATATGCACATACAAAGGAGTATGTCCAAAAAATATACACTATATATATATATGCACACATCTAGGGGGAGTTCATAATTTAACTTGATATTTCAATTGTATTGATCCATGTCCTCTTGCCAAATAATATATATGAATGATCAAGACTTTGAAATAATCTTTTGAGTATATATAACTAGTGTAGTTGTAGTATACTCATATTAATATGGGATAAACTCAAATACTTTATAAGATTGATTATGTGCATATTGATTCCAAGTTCAATTATTTATATGCACATATTTAAATAGAGTTTATTCTATAGTTGTTGGTTTAAAATGTATCGATCCTTTTCCACCACTCCATATAATATTTGGATCATTACATTCCATCAAATTGAGTATATGAAACTTCTTTCATCCACATTAACTGCAGTTACTTCCTCCTTCAACCGGAAATTCCCCATTGCTGTCCCTTTCTCTTGCGCAAAGCTCTCAAGACCAGAAATCACTCTCTCATTACACCGAAGCAATCCCAAGTCGGGTTCTGACAATGGTGTTCCTCTGGTCTCCCTGCACAAGAATCTTCTCAAGGCTCAGTAAGTTAACCCCAGACTTTTCTCGTTTGTTTTCTGTCAAAACCCTAAACCTAGAACTTAGACTTCAGTTCTTTTTCTACTTAGGTCTAGTCAGTTGTGCTTGGAAAAGGTTCTTATTGAGTCAGATTGAGCAAAATACTTGGTTGGGTCAGTGTGATGGTATGAGGTCAAAGAACCCAAATAAACGGGGATTGATTGAGAAAATTGTTGAAAAGGTCAAAGGGAAAAAGCAGAAAACGACTGGTTCTCCTGGAATTTCACTGTCTAGACAACCTTAACGACCAGTATTCATTCAATACACTCACACAGCTGATAGGTTGAACAGAAAGATGGTCACACCTCATCCAAAGAAAAGGAAAGGAAAACAAGTAGTTGAATCAGACTCATCTTCTGAGGACAGTGACTATGAGCCTGATAGTGAATCATCCTCTGAAAATGTTGAATTGGTTGATGAGGCAGATACACTGAACTAGGAAAGTCTTGCCACTCTAGGAGGAAAGAAATTAAGGGCAATAAGACTTGTTAATAAGAAGACATGGTTTCCAGTTTCTAAAGCTCCTCCAAATGAACTATTCATAACCAATTTTCAAAAGAATATATTTATTGGTTACAAGAATAGAAGAGATAGAAAAAGAACTCTAGTATCAGCTCTTTCAATCCACCAATATGTGGATTGGGATCAAGTAAACTCACTTGCTGGTTCCACAAGATTGTTTGACTGTATAAACTCAACTCCTGGATTAGCTCATTTGATGTCTAATAAGACCATACCATGGAGTGTTAGCAGAACTCTAGAGTTCTATGCCTCTCTTCTAGTGAACAAACAAAAAAAATATTATGTTCACTATTGATGGAAAGGTAAGAAAAGTGAGATCTCCTCAGTTTGAAGCTGCCATAGATGCCTCAAGCCCTTTGTTCAATAGAACAAGAGTTCATGAGAGAATGTTTCCAGGGCAGAGATGGAAGCAAGTGGGTGACATGCCTGATTTACAAGTGTCAGCCCATATATATAGAGATACCACTGAAGCTCATTTCAGCCCCAACCGAGTTAGCTGTCTGTCTGAAGAAGCAAAATTTCTACAGTTGCTCCTTAGACATACAATATTTCCCAAGTCTGGTTATAAAGAAGGAGTGACTCCCAACATGGCTTGGCTGTTGCATCTGATACTATCAAGACAACCAATTGACCTGAACATGCTCAGCATGACACTTTTCCAGGATGGGAAAGTCTTTTTGATGCTCAGCTTGCATGGTTCCAATCCTATGAACAACAATATTATGCTGACCAAAGAGGATTCCAAACAAGGTATGAGGAAGATCAAAGTCTTGCAGCTCAAAGGCATGAAAATCACATGAAAGCTATGCAGCAGTACCATGAGCAGATCCAAGAAGAGATGAGGAGGCAATACGAAGAACAAGTCAAATTTAGAAATGAAACCTATACAAGATTTAACCACATAAGAAGCAATCAATGGGACATGAGAAACTGGATTGAAAAACTTGGTACAAATCAAAATCTGCTAAGAGATAGACTATATGACATAAATTTGAAAATTGATGAAAATCAAAAGAAAGTATCTAGTCAAATCGATGATGGCTTCAAAATCAATCATAGGTCTCTTGATTGGATAGGTGAAAATTTGGAAGATCACTTTAACTATACTAAGCATGCCTTCAAGGGGATGGAAGACTATCAACACCAGTTTCAGAGATTTACTGTTGCTGAATTGGGAGAAATCACTGATTCTACTGTTGCCATCAATGACTCCTTAAACAAGATGCAACAAGACTTACACAATATGTCTCTTCAGCCTGGTGATCTAGATTATCCAAGCTGGCACAATCAAGCAATGGACTCAGTGCCAAGTCCTCAAGCTCAAGAAAAATCAGATGATGAAGATGTTCAGGTTATCTCCCCTCCTAGAAAAAGCTCAGTTTTCAGACAGCTCAAGAAGACCTTCTCCAGGTGCAAGTAGTACCCTTTTTAGCAATTGATGCCAAAGGGGGAGAATCTTAATAGAATAGTTCGGCTGGGTTTCTTTATGTAAAAGGGAGTATTGGGGGATATTGGGAACACCTTAAGAACATACTATATGACCTTAAGTTTATCTACATCTGTGTGTTGCATTTGAACTTATATTTGTCTCGGTTGTTTCTTTGCTCCTCAGATAATTGTTTAATATATTTTGGTGCTTTAAATGATCACTTTCTCTCTTGTATTAATGATCTGAGACATTCTTAATGCTCTGGTATATTCTGAACCTTAAAACGATCTGATCTCTGGTTGTTTAGTTACTCTAACAAGTAACTTAATGCTAAATTGATAATGATAAATTTTAAGGATCTAATATAGTCAAAGTTCTAATATGTCAATGCTTCCTCTTAAAGAGCTTTGATCATTAAAGTTCAGATTGATAAATAATCTTGCACCTATTTAGGGGGAGCACAAATATTACAACTTCTGCATAAAAATAGTTATGCACTGTCAAGCTAACTTTGTTTTGCAGAATGTTTGAGATATTATTGACTTAGTAAAGGTATGTTGTCATCAATCACCAAAAAGGGGAGACTGATAGCATCTAGGCCCCCTAATTTTTTATGTTAACGATATGGTTTTGGTGTTAATGACTAAGTCAATAATCTCTACACTATGAAGAATATTGGTTGAAACATCAAACCAAAAAAATAAAGGAGGTTTACTGAAATGACAAGGTTAAGGTTTCTTGTTACTAGTTTTTGGCTTGGGAGATGATTAAAGCCAAGTAGCTAGGATTATTTTTGTTTGGTCATATTATAAAGGGGGACTGTGCACAAATTAGTAAATTGGTTCACAAGGCTAAGATAAATTAGACTGCTTGGAGTTAAAATTCTTTAGTCATATTATCCTTGAATAAAAAACCTCTGCCTTCCCAAGATCTAAGTGTTTCCCCGAACTAAACTTTTTTGTTTGTTCCTTAAGTCCGGAGGAACCTTAGCCAAAATCCTCTTCCACCGGACCATTCCTTTTTAAAGTCCGACGCCAAAACTTACACTCCAACCAAGCGTACCGCTTTCACGCCGGACCAATTTCCGCTGACTCCAAATTTAGTCCGGCGCAATTGTGTTTCTTACTGTTAGAATTCTCTATTATCAAAAAGGTTCGTCCGTATAAACTCCTTAGAATCTCGTATGTGGCGGACCAAATAATTTAGTCCAGTATACCTGATATAATACTCAAAATCTTCGCCGGACCATATTCAGTTAAGCAAACCGAGCACACACCATTTACGCCGGACCAAACTTCCTAACATAAAATTCAGTCCGGCGCAAAAGCATTTCTCTTAGGTAAATTCTTGTGCTACTTCAAAAGTAGGGTGCCATAAACTTCTTTGAAATACATCTACGGCGGACCAAATTATTAGGTCCGGCGCGAATGTATATCTCCTATTTCCTTGACGGATCAAATCTTTTAATCATCCCATATACGACGGATCAAATTTTTCAGTCCGGCGTAAATAGTCAAAATTGGTCCGAGGTACATAGGACTAGTATCACTAGATTATTTTGCTAAGCCCGTGGTAAACATGTTAAGCTGAATTTTGACACTCTGACACGTTACAACGGTCACAGTGGTAGGTGTAACGGCTATTTCTTGTCCAAATGCCTATATAAGCATTTCCTGAGCCATCTACCAAATAGTTTTTTTGGATCTCCTTAACATTCTAGCATTCTTAAAGCTCTCATTCCACAAGAAGACTGTACTTCACTCTCAACTCTTAAAAACTTAACTCTTTTTGAGTTTTTAGCTCCAAGCTTAAGTCTAGTAGTGCTGTTGTGAGTGAACCAAGAGACAAGGCTTGTGCACACACACACACTCTTGGGTCTTAGTGATCCTAGACGGCTTGGAGGCAGTGAAGGTGCGACATGTCCTAAGGTGTTTTTGGAAGACCACCTTGTTTGTGAAAGGTGTGGAATTCACCTCACTGGAGTGGTGAAAGAGTTGCCATAGTGAAGACCAAGGCTACTGAGACTAGCTTTGGGGAGCTATACTTTGAGGAGAAGTGCTGCAACGTGAAGTAGGAGGCAGGCTCCGAACTACGGGATAAAAATTCTTGTGTCTCTTGTGCTTATTCTCTTGTTAACTTATTTGTTTTGCTGCTATTCATTGTTTGAGCTTTACATTCTATCTTAGTGCTTTGGTTAACTCTTCCTCAAGCTAGTAAACATTTCTGTAACTAAGAAGATTAAAATTTGTAAAAGTTGCTTATTCACCCCCTCTCTAGGCCAACTTGATCCTTCACCCAGGCGCCACCTCTAGGCACAGCGCCGTAGCCCCAGGCGGCACCTCTAGGCACAGTGCCGTCGCCAACCTCCGGGCACAGCCCTACGTAAATCAAGAATCCCATCGAGTTCCTTTGCCATCTCATAGAAGAAGTGATACATATTACTAGACATCGAGTTCCTTTGCACATTCTAATCTGTCGATTTTTTAACTTGTTCTGAACATACTAATCTTTTAGTACCAAGCCTTATTAGTAATTTGGTTACTAGTAGTGAGGGATTTTCGGTTAACCCAAAAACCGAATTAATTGAACTGATTTGGTTCAGTTAATTTAGTTTGGTTTTAAGTCAGTTCAGTTTCAGTTTCCAGAATCCAAAAACCGAAATTTTCAAAAAACAAGAAAACCAAATTAATCGAATGCCCAGGCCTATTTGCATGGAAGACGAGCTACAGAGGATATATATTCATTGGGTATCCAAGAATATGTCATTGCTACTGAGGGACATGACATCACATGTGATAGTGGGAAGATTCTCCATATCTCTATACAATGACTAAAGCAAATATGCTAGCATAAGATAAGATAGGAAGTTGCCACAGTTAGCAAGGAAGCAACATTGTTGAGTTGGCCAACGTCGACTAAGAAAAGCAAGCATGTATAATATCCTGCATGTGTATATATATGCATGAATTTGTATGAATCGAAACAAGGAGCAAAAAGCCTGGAGTAGAGATAGCACTATTATATGGAATAGGCCTAAGACCATTGGTGAGAGCATGGCGGGTGTCCCTGGTAGGGATAAGCAACAGTTACACATCTATGCATGTTGATGTCGTAGCATTCAGCATTAAATAATAATTAAAGAGAAATAGAAGATTGCTATATGACAGAGTATTGCATTAAAAAGGTAGCAGTTAAGAGGGATCGACCAAAAATTAGACTTGTTATTGGAGGTTGAAGCAGAAAAGTTGTGGAGCAATCAATAAGAGATAGAAGACACATGGTATATAGCTACATGATCTATCCAAGATGATGAGTTGCTATGCTTCTAAAAACCCCAGCAACTTATTATTTTCAATGATTTTTTTCCATCAAAGTTTATACTTTAATTATGTTTCTTAAGCTGAATTTTTCCTAAAGCATCTATTTTCATTTGTAATGTTTATGATGTTTTAAAATTTTAAATAGCCTACAAAATGCGTTAATATATTCTCAAGCATATATTATTTTATACTATAAATTTTAAAAGAAATCTAGTTGTGCAAATACACGGACCACCCTACTAGTTATTCAACATTACATAAGGAGTAAATCTTCTTCCACTTATTCTGTTTCCACTTCTCCCACTCTACAAAGAAAGGTAAATACTTCTCTCCCCTCTTTTTTCCTCTATATTTTCGTTAGATTAATTTGAATTTGCCTATGCAAGATTTCATTTTGTGTGTTAAATAAAAATATTAGTAATTTTGTAAAGGTAAAAGTTTCGTTGCACGCACGAGTACTTTATCCTACCCAAAGAGAGGCCGATCCAAAGATAGGAACAACCATCATTAGGGATGAAAATGGAATAGAAATGATTTGTAAATAGTCATTCTGTTTCCGTTTCCATATTTTCTACCAGTAACGGAAACGAAATCGAAAACCCCAGAAACATATGTAAAAACGAATAGTGACGAAAATAGATGTGGAACGGAATGGAGCAGATGCAGAAACGAAAGTGGAAGATTCCAAAGAATACAATACATAATCTATCCAAAGTTTCAAACATATCAACTTTGAATGGTATTATAGTTACACAGAACAACATATTAATAACATTAGTAAACATTGAGCATGGTATGAATAAGGACATGTAAACATTGTTTACCACAAAACCAGCCAACACATTACAGTATAATAGCAAATATAGATAGTTTTACATTATAATATAATAGCAAACACATATAGTTCCACATCATAACATAGTAACAAACAAATATAGTTCCAAATCGCTAAAACTCAATTTTTGCTCAAGCTATTTGTCCCCCATATCAGTCCATCATGTTCTCCATATCAGTACCATTGACATCCTCTTGCTCTTCTAACTACAAAGACAAGCATGAAGCAATAGTAATGTTCCTCAGAAGATAAATAGAAGTACACTAAACTAAAATTTTACTTAATTTGCACAACATAGTTTCAAAGTTAGATAAGAAAAAGCAAAATGTTTTCATCGAGCTTGCAAAATGTTGCTCAAGGCTATTCATATCCAACTCAATTATGATAGATGCAATGGTATCACCTGAATGATTAGTAAAAACTGATTAAAATTAAATATTTTCTCACATGATGAACAAACTATTGAAGCAAAACTAAAAGTTACCTTTTGATACTGTGGTCTAATCTTTAGTACAAATTAAAGCTTACACAATATCAGGATCTAAACGGCTACGAAATGGGTCAACAACCCATCTACCAGAACTAAATGCCGACTCTGAAACAACCATCGACACTTGAATAGATAGCACATCATGAGTAAGCTAGGAGAGAATAGGAAGCTCAGCTTGCTTGACCTTCTACCACGACAAGATATCGAAATTCTTGTCTTTTATAGATGCTACCTGTTACTTGCAATAAGTGATTAGTTATACCAAATATCGAATTTGATGGTTGATCACGAAATAGAACAACACATCTGCACATTTATATTGCTAGATATGGGTTATTACTTCACTTCACAATAATAACTCAATTATGTAACTCTTAACCCCTGAACATAGCTCAAAAGACTAAGATTAGAACTAGATAACATTACGTCCTACAATGGGAGCCAGAACCTCTATGTCCTACAATCAAGGAGGGGGCCTGAATCGACACACCAATGTTGGAAAGGTTTGTGCGATGGTTTGATTTCTACTGATGTAGTCCTATTAATTTGCTAGTTTAAACCTATAGTTGATGCACCGGTGTTGGAAATTTTAACTCCAATTGTTTCTACCCTTAAGGTAGACTAGGAAATTTTCCGCGGCGTAACACGCTGCGCGTGTCGTTTTTTCGAAGAAAAAATATTTTTTTGGTGGCGTTTAATTTTTTAAATCATCGAAATAATGAGCGAAATGGGGGGAAAATAGAGAGATAGAGTTGTAGAAATATCTCTTTCGACGAATTATTTGGAAAATATTGGAGACCAAGCTGGAAAACCGCGGCGGGGAAAAAGTCTAGAGGGAAAAGGGTGAAAAATTATTAGAGATGTCAACCTTCTTTTTGTCGAGTTTAATACTCTACGCGTTCACCGAGTAATAATACATGTTTTTAAAAATTTTAAAACTTCATGCGAACACGCCACAGGCGTGTCGTTTTTCCGTAGAAAAAATTTATTTTTTTCTCAGCGGCGTTTTATTTCTTAAATCGTCGAAATGGGGAAAAAATAGAGAGATAGAGTTGCAGAAATATCTCTTTCGCCGAATTATCTGGAAAATATTGGAGACCGAGCTGAAAATTAAACCGCGGCGGGGAAAAAGTCTAGAGGGAAAATGGTGAAAAATTATTAGAGATGACAACCTTCTTTTGTCGAGCTTAACACTCTACGCGTTCACGGAGTAATAATACATGTTTTAAAAAATATCAGAGATCGAGATGGGAAATCGAGCTGGGAAAAAAGTCTAGGCGGGGAAAAAGTCTAGAGGGAAAAGGGTGAAAAATTATTAGAGATGACAACATTCTTTTGTCGAGCTTAACACTCTACGCGTTCATGGAGTAATAATACATGTTTTAAAAAATATCAGAGATCGAGATAGGAAATCGAGTTGGGAAAAAAGTCTAGAGATAGAGCTGCACAAATATTTCTGGCGACGAAAACTTTTTTTTTTGGGAAAACGGAGAAAGGACATGTTTTAAAAAATATTAGAGACTCATGGCGTAACACGCCGCTGCGTCGCTTTTTTTGTAAGGATTTTTTTCTGCGGGGCGTTTTATTTTTTAAATCGTCGAAATAACGAGCGAAACGGGAAAAAAGTAGAGAGATAGAGCTGTAGAAATATCTCTTTCGATGAATTATTTGGAAAATATTGGAGACCGAGCTAGAAAACCGAGGTGAGGAAAAAGTCTAGAGGGAAAAGGGCGAAAAATTATTAGAGATGACAACCTTCTTTTGTCGAGCTTAACACTCTACGCGTTCACGGAGTAATAATACATGTTTTAAAAAATATCAGAGACCGACGCATTCGTGGAGAGATCGAGATGGGAAATTGAGCTGGGAAAAAAGTCTAGAGATAGAGCTGCACAAATATTTCGGCGACGAAAACTTTTTTTTCTGGGAAAACGGAGAAAGGACATGTTTTAAAAAATATTCGTGTCGTTTTTTCGTAGGGATTTTTTTTTCGGCGGCGTTTTATTTTTTAAATCGTCGAAATAATGAGCGAAACGGGGAAAAAAGTGAAGAGATAGAGCTGTAGAAATATCTCTTTCGACGAATTATTTGGAAAATATTGGAGACCGAGCTAGAAAACCGAGGTGGGGAAAAAGTCTAGAGGGAAAAGGGCGAAAAATTATTAGAGATGACAACCTTCTTTTGTCGAGCTTAATACTCTCTGGCGCTTCATTTGAGTAATAATACATGTTTTAAAAATATTAGAGACCGACGCTAGTGGAGTAATAATACATGCTTTAAAAATATTAGAGATCGAGATGGGAAATCGAGGTGGGAAAAAGTTTAGAGATAGAGCTGCACACATATTTCTAGTGACAAAAACATTTTTTCCCGAGAAAAATGGAGAAAGGACCTAGACGTAAAGAGTAAGGATCTGAATGTTATGTTTTTGGACCTGTCCGCTATCCTTAAAAATTAGAAAAGGGTTTGTTTGCGATTTGAATTTAACGGGAGGTTCTTTTCGTAAAATGGCGCACGAGGGACCTGAACGCGAATTTAGAGGAAAAAAATCTTCCTCTCACAAAAAATCGCGAAGGACCTATTCGTAATTTACAAAAGGACCAAATCGCGAAAAAATATTTTGAGCCGAGCCGACCGGCCGGCTCGGCTCAAATCGTTGTGAGGCCGGCCATTCTTCAGGCTTTAGTAAAGGCATTATTCACATCTGAGTTTTAAGATCAACAAGTTGTTTTTGCACCAAAAAAAAGGGTTCATTGTTCAGTATTCCTACATATTACTTCATAACTAGGGAGTTTAACAGATTAAGAGCGATAGAAATCATGATACTGTTGGGCCAGTTGTAACATTGGTTTAACTTAAGATAACAATGGCACTTGAGATACCAATATTGAATTAAACCTTTTCTTTTCCTGGCTTTACTATGTGAAAAGGGATGCAAAACATGGTTTGCATGCTACAATGCAGAGCAGCATTTATTTCAAAACAATACAAGACATTGTGAAGCACATGCAATACTCTTTAAGCAGATGACTGTGCTTAACAGTGGATACGGTTGCTCCCCCCAATTATTTGTAGTGACTTATAAAAAGAAAATCACATTGATATCAACATGGTCATTAAAACACTTAATTATACTGCCACATGGTATCTTACTAATATTATTCCTTAAGCGTCCCTTGTAGTGTTGTCATCCCAATAAGCTTGTGTGTTTATCTAGTTATCTATTATATGCCATTTTTGTGCCTGCCTTGTACTATTAAGATAATAATGGGCAGCAACTTCATGAATCATATGTTTTCTTAGCTTGCAGCCTTGCACCAGTGTGTACAGCGGTGGAGCCAGGGGGGCGTGGTGGGGCCTGGCCCCCCGGTGCTCATAAAAAAAGTATGTATGTATAATGTATATATACGTATGTATGTATATATATTAAACTTTGAAATTTCTGGCAAGTTACAAGTGTTACATATTGTACTTACTATATATTAAATTTTGAATATCAATCACTAGTATAGGTTCACTTCATTCTTAGGCCTCCTTCTTTATAAATTTCTGGCTCCGCTACTGAGTGTGTATGGTAGAATGTATTTTGTTCTTAGATTTTTGGAATAACAGCCTACTCTCTAGCATAGACGTCGTTCTGTCTGAAGTAATTCCCATGCATAGAATATTCCTTCTGTCTCAGATGATTTGTCCTGACTTCTGAGGGTTGGAATTCACACTGTTATTCTGTTTTTTCACACAGTAAATAAAATATCAAGTCGTTGCAATGTAACTGATAGCTCGAGTGCACTCACCGACCTCAGGGTAAGGTGAAATAACTGGAATATGATTTGCTCTCGCATCATCCTTCGATTCATATCTGATTTCAAGTAGAGCATTGCTTCAATGCTTTACTTATTCACACTAGAGCAAAGATATGTTAGAAGAACACAATAATCGCAATCTAGAAGAACTCATCAACCCAAGTATGAAAAAATCGTTACCTTGTGAGTCACTGGTAGGGGGAGGTACGGTGGGGGGGGCATCGGTCAGCCCATGGGAGGCAGCGCGGTGGGGGCTCTGGTCAGGGGGCAGCGCGGTGGAGGAACTCCAGTGGAGAAAATCCGGTCAGGGAGGAGCGCAGTGGAGAAACTCGGTCGGGGGCATCGTGGTGATGTGGTGTGGGCGAGGCGCGGTGCAACTGATGCCTAGCGTGGGGGCGGCGCTGCCGACTCAGGAGGCCAGAGGCATCTGAGACAGCTGAGAGCTAGGGTTTGCCGATTCGTTTCAATGCTTCACACTTTCACTCGGTGCTTGCTCTTGGGTCTTGTTGGTTACTGGGTTGGGCTTCAGTAGCCTTCAGGCCGTTCGGAATTTTCGAATAGTTTTATACAAAATGTTTGTTCTGTTGAACTTGACTCTTCCATTTTTGTTTTTGTTTCTAGAAAAAAATTCTATTTCTGTTCCTGTATTGATACCTTTTGTTTTCGTTTCCGGAAAAGGGATTTCGTTTTCTTTAGAACGATCGGAAAGTTTCATTCCGTTTTTATGCCTAACCATCATGAACGCCGCGCGCAGGGGCGTTCGTTTGTCCAAAGCGGAAAGCGGATAAGGCCGCGGCCGCGAAGCGACACAAAGCGGCCGGGCAGGGGAGTGAAAAAGCCTGCTCCTGTGCGTAGCTCCGCACCAGTGCGAGCGACGTCGTACCACGTCCTAGGAGCCTACGCGCCCCACCGGGATAGAAAGAGAGGGGGGGACAGGGGACAAGTGTCATGCCACCATTCCCTCGGCGCGGCGATCTCCCGGGATCTCGCATGGCATCTTGAATCTTTTGACGAGTTTCGATCGGCCGGCCGTGAATGATTTGTGGCGCGACAGATCGGTCGGTTCAGGCGTACGGGCAGCGGGGCTCGGGCGGGGGGACCCTGCGCGGCCGCCCACTGCGTGCAGGCCCCGGTGTACGGCTGCTGCTGCGCTCAGCTACGTGACGCCATCAGGCAGTAGGCGGTGAGCTGAACCGAGACGAACCTTTTCTCCGGAGCCTTATCCGAACAGTGCGCGCTGTCGACGCCCTGCCGGCTGCAAGCCCCACCATGGGAGACTTTAGCCCCCGCCGGCCAAACATGCCCCACCGCTCCATGGCCTGTCAAACACGCACAGCGCCTCCAATTGGTGCTACTGCTGCATACTAATGCAGGCAAGCACGCGAGCGACGAAGTGATCACTGAGGATCATGAACTGATGGAGGCTCGGAGCCTCGGAGAAGTAATCAACCTCCGGCTGACAGCAAAGAGGAGGTTCACGGCAGGCTTGGGCCGCAGCTTTAAGTCAGACTTCACCTGTCGAACCCTGAGCCTCCGAGGGATTGAAGCATATGTGCTACGGAGTTGACAGAAGGCGTACGTACAGTGTGACACCTGCACATCTCAAATGGAGGGTTCAAACGGCGAGATCACCGACACGCCATCAGAAGTTAATTCATAGAATGCTTACTTACAGAGGACGAGGAAGTAGCTAGCCGATTCAATTGTACGGGCGAGCACCATCAGAAACCATCTGAGAGGTCAGGCTTATTCAAATGCAGACAAAACTTCCACCGCAAACGATCAACGTCAGTTACCTAGCGTCGGTTGGTGAATCGAGCGTGCTGTCAGCCAGAGCAAAAGAGATGTCCTGCGCGCATGCACACTCCAGGAGGACCAGGACTTCGTTGGGATGTTTATCCAGTTTTTCCGAACAAGATAGGTGGCTAGTTCCTAGAGTGGAACCCGCGGTGTACGTGATGCCACGGCACGCCAATGATAGTTCACACACAACAACCTAGTATGTGATGTTGTGATGCCATGCCAGGCCACTAAAATTTGGGCACGCCAATGATAGTTCACACACACACCAACCTCCAGCGTGTGATATTTTGATGCCGTGCCACCACTAAAATTTGTTAGTCTCTGATGCCGCTGGAAACCAGAGGAGAGAGACCACTTCACTGCTTTAGCGACTACCATAAAGTTGTGGCATCCCATCCTTTCTCTAATAGAAGGCCGGGGAAAATGCATGATTCGATCTTGTCAGTTAGCTATTCCAGGATCATTCTGCTAACGATGCGACGAAACATCGGAGGAAGGAGGACCTAATGTCTATCTTCTACTACTGCAGAAACACTGGAACTGTCTTGTGAACATGCTTAAGTTGATTCTGGATTCTGGTCTCATAAGCAAAATAAAAAATAAATAGTCTGATTCCAGTAATCGATTCTTAGAATCCAGTCCATCTATATACACTAGAATCCACAATCCACTTCATATGTGCTTTTGGATTCCAGCTTTTGCAGAATCAGTTTCTCTACAACCGCAATCCAGAATCAGTTTTTAGATAATCCAAAGCAAAAAAAAAACAAATAGACCCTAAGTCGGAATTTCTGGTTGATGAGTCAGCATTCCAATTAGATGCTTCAGACATGCTGATTCTCCAAGAGATGGCTGAGAAGAAATTTACGTTTGGACCATCCATTTGCAAAGGCATATTTAGCTATTGATTTGTTAAGAGTATTTCTACTACTCTATTGCTAAAGAAAGTATAAATAAATACTAGATAATATAATTTATTAAATAAAAAATAAGCAGTCTATATTAAATTTTGTGTACTAAAAAAGTTCTTCACGTGAAAAGCACAGTGGTGGAACTTTTGTCACGTGGAAGCACACCCTTTCCTAATCTCAGTACTGTATTACTGGTAAGGTGTGCTTTAATCAGTGATTGTTCACACAGCAGAACATATAAATAAATACAGTGCAACGCTTTCTCAAACATCAACTCGGACCTTCCAGCGCTGCCATCCCATCTAGTTTACACAAACAACCGCATAAGTCTTTGTTTATTTAGATTTAAACTTTTTAGTTTATAATTAAAAACCAGTTTTTTAGTTTAAATAGCTTAAAAGCTAATGGTTTTTGTACGTGATAGAGGTGGATAATTTTATCTAACTTTAGTGTTATTAGTCTAAAACCAACCATCAATAAACCAAAAAAGTCTCTCTCCAATGGCTTTTGACTTTTAGTTGTATGAAGGCTTATGACTTTTGAAAAATCTAGATAAAAAACTACTCGTTTGTTTAGACTTTAGTATTTTGACTTTTAAGATGAAAAAGTAAACAGGGCTATATTGAGATGGCAGCAAATATGACACATCGGTGGTTGCACGAAGAATATACCGGTGTCACGAAGAATTCTGGTCAAGCACTCCAAGTCTCCAACTAGGCAAAAAGACTAGTCCACTACAAAAAAATTGTTCACGGTTTTGGTTGGGGTGTAGTGCAAGACCAAAGTGATACTACACTTGATCTTAGCTAGAAGATCGATGAAGGTGCCAGCTTTGCTCCTTCATATGGGCTGTGAAAAGCCAAGCCTGGGGATATTAAATGGGCACATTTCCTTTCGAAAAATAAGTCCAACAGGCTTTGATTCGTTTCGGTCATCTAGATCTCTTAAGGCCTCGAGGGCCTACTGGGCTAACATGGCTTCAGGTTGGCCCATGAATTAGGGCACCTACGATGCAAGATACTTTTTTATTATAGTCATGTCATCATGCATCTATCTTAAAGTCATTTTCTCTAATATAAGCATCTCTTCCATAGATGTTTATATATTGTATTATCTATTAATTAGATTAAGTTATACATATAAGCATATGATTAAACATCCGTGTCCACTTAAGCATCGATATTATAAAATAAGCGCTATATCTATTCTGCGTGAGAGGAGATCAGTTGTTTCACTCTTAAGGCATTCCCAACCCATGATTTTTACAAGCAGTGTCTAGAGAAGAGAGAGAGAGCAATAAACCAATGCATAGTTTCCCAACCCAATGTTTCCATGAGCAGTGTCTAGAGGAGAGAAAGAGCAATAAACCAATGCATGCACCACAAACACAGCTTGGTCAGCGCGCAGAAACGTCCAACCCCGATTTTGCTCGTTTCTTGCATCTTGGTGCTCGCACCGACCCAGTTTCTTGCATAAGACACGGTTTCTTTGTTTTTCCTTCTCTCCCTTCTTTAATTCCTATGCCACATCAGATTTTTACTTAGTTGGTGACGTAATTAATTTTATAGACACCAGCTGAGATGGAAGATTAGAACTGCCCTTAGCATCTCTTACCTGCAATCTACATGAGAAAGGATTAGGATACGAACATCGATGGTGAAACATGCAGGGTACCTAGGAAGTTGCCATCTACTGTGCTTTTCAGAGATGCACAACGTGAAGAAAACAAGGGTGTTCTTTTCCACTCACGAGGTTCGATCTCTACTCAAGTACGCATGTATACACTTAGTCTCTGTTTAGATGAATGATAATTTTTTTAGAATGATTTAAAATTTAGTTTAAATTTAAACTATATTCTAAAATATTTCTATAAAATACCTCTAACCCAAGCATCCAGTTAGCCTCCGTAAACTTCCTAATATGTGCAGTAAACACCACACGTAATAGAAGCGTGTAGGTGCTCCCTCTAAAAACACAGTCACGACGTTGCTAACACGAATCGAGGGTGAAGCATTATTCACTTCTTTAATTTCGGTACTGTCGTGCTGACTGCTGATATTAGCGAGCGTCTAGTTGGACCATATTCTTATTATTTTAAGAATCTTGCAAAATTTGGAAAAATGTAAAACCACTTCACCATATTGGTACAATATACTACTGTCTTAGCCATCCACAGAGTTTCAATAATCTTGCAATGGATATTACAATAATTAGAAGATAGAGCAATGGTTTAAAATTTAAAAACTTGCATACTTTGTACATTAAACCCTGAAAGCTTCTCGGCTCCTCCGCGTGCCGCGTTATTTTCGAGGCGATGCTAATCCGCTAGTATAGCTTATATAATTTATCGCTGCTAGTTTTCGCAGCTGAACGCGCCGCGTAGTGGTAGCTTCCCTCGCGATTAGCCTTGCAACCCACGTTCGATCCTAGGATCGAGTCCTGGCGAGGGCTTTTTTTTTTGCCGCACGTGGATCCGGCGTTGGGAGGAGAAGGTCACCCGCGTCCTCGTGATGTATGGACGGGCTAGGGCGGCCGCGTCCCTGCCCGCCATCCTCCACCTGGGTGACCGAGCCGGACCTCCCCTCGGAGGACGACGGCGGCTTCGCTGGCCACTAGGAGTGCCCTCACTGATTTTTTTAATAATACATTTTGTAAAAGGAATTGTGACATTAATACACGTAACAGAGAAATTGCGAAAATAATTCTCCATCGTCGTACGGTGCGGCGAAATTGGTGTATTCGCCAGATGGGTGGACGAATGTAAGTTCAAACTTCATTAGTTTTGGTGATTGGTTTAATATTAATGTTTAATCATTATTTAATAATAAATCTAATCATTACAAGACTAACATGTTTAATTGAGCTATATTCTTATTAGTCTCAAATTTGGATAAAAAATGGAAAACCAAAGGTATACATTTGTATTCACTCTATTGTCTTAATTCATACTTAGAATTCAAGTTAAAAGATGAACTTTTTCATTGCCTTAGTCTAAATATGTGCATTATGTTTTCAAATCTATATATACATAAATGTACACATTTAGAGGGAGTTGATAATTTAATACCCTCTTGCTATATAATATAAAGGATCAAGACTTTGAAACAATCTTTTGAGTATATATAACTTGTGTAGTTGTAGTAACTTATGCTAATATAGGATAAACTTATATGCAATCTAAGATTGATTATGTGCATATTGATTCCATGTTCAATTAGTTATATGCACATACTTAATGGAATTTGTTCTATAGTTCATGGTCTAAATGTATTAATCCATTTTCATAACTCAAACATATTTGGATTATTACTTACCATCATATTGAGTATATGAAACTTGTATAGTTATATATACTCATGTTAATTTAAATTGAGTTCGATTGTCTTTCAATCAATCAAAAAATATTTCATCATATGTTGATGGTGTCTCTTTGTTGATTAAGGACAAGCAGAAAGTTCTTGAGTATAATGAAGTATTTATTGTATCAAAGTACTCAAGACATATTTAATCATTCAAATTTATTTGGGTTGTGCTCAATCGATTTTAGAGGCATCCATTATGTGTTAATAGAGTGCAAGTGATGATTGAGGCAACCGTGTTTGTTGGACTAACGATCTTCAATGAGTTGTAAAGTAGGTTGGGTCTAAGAAAATGAAAAATTAGGAACGAGAAGTCATCATGTGTTGAGCTTCAAGAGGAGATTCTGAAGTGAAGAAAAGAGCTAGAGAAGGTTCATCATATGTTGATGAATAAGAAGATGATTCGATCCTAGAGAGAAGATGATTGGAAATTATAAAAGTTCCAAATAGATTGCTAGAGGCAAAGGTATAATTAACTAGGGCTAAGGATGTGTTCCTAGTCTTTTACCGGTCTCGATGTTTGGATGCGAGACTGGATTGCTAATTAGGTGCCGTACTATTAAGAGGGGTTGAGTCTTTTAGCCTGAGTTTTATCATGTGTTGATGAACTCAATCCGGTTCACTCTAACTCACTCTTTTGGTTGGATTTTGTATGAGCTAAGTATTTGTATGTGTTGCAAATAAGAGTGCTTATGTTTGCATTTTATTTGAATCTTATCAATTTGTTTTTATATGGAGCTATGGTCTTGTATGTGTTGCAAATAAAGGTACTCATGCTTGCATCTTATTTGAATCTTATCGATTTATTTTTACATAGAGCTATGGCCTTGCATGTGTTGTAAAAGAGAGATAGCTCATGTAATATTGATTTATGTGGTTGTTGCATTAAGCTAAATTTTGCATGTGTTGCAAAAGTAGAGAGCTCATGCAACTTGATCTGAATAGTGGTTGTTTGTATGGTGCTTGAGATTTGCAGGTGTTGCAAATAGAGAGCTCATGCTTTGGTGTTTTAAGCTTGTGATTGGATCATGTGTTGATCATCACAAGGCTAAGCTTGGTTTGTATTTTGAATTTGCAAAATGTGTTTTTGTAAAATATTAGTTGGAGTTATTATTTGCAAATGTATTTTGTGAATGAACTAGAGGTTATGGGTTTCAATCCTAGAGCATGTGTTGGCATTTGCAAATGTGATTTGCAAAGTGTCAAGATCATGTGTTGATCCTTACATGGCTAAAGGATTGATCTCATAGATTCGTGGTTTATTTGCGAATGTATCTTGCAAATAAGTTGGAGTTTAATACGATTCTTTAGAGCATGTGAATTGGATTTGCAAATATGTTATACAAATTGCTTGATCATTGTTGATCATCACATGGCTCAAAGAATCAATCATTATTGATGGTTGATTTGAAAAGAAAAGATTTCTATGTGAAATCTGATTTTATTTAGAAATCCGGTAGTACTGCAAGTGTAAAGTCGGTATTACCGCAGTGCCGGTAGTACCGCTTTTTGGGAGCTGGTACTACCGGAGGTCGGTAGTACAACGCGTGAAGCTGGTAGTTATTTTCTAAAAGAGCGTGTTTTCTTGATTTTTTTGAAGATCGGAGCTACTGCGGTCAATGGGCGGTACTACCGAAGGTGCGGTAGTACTGGGCCCAAACCGCTAGTAGTTATTTGACGAATACTCATACCATGGGTACCCCCAGCGGCCCATGATGCCGAATGGGCCGCCCCGAGTCCAGCTCTAGCGAAGGCCACAACCACGGCGACTCTCGCCCCGGCCGGGGCGCGTCCGACCCCGCAATGGGTCGGGCGCCCCACGACCCCTGACCAAGCCGGCCAAAGGGAGATCCAACCCCTATCATGGGTCGGGATCCCCAGGCTCAACCCCGCCATGGGTCAGGCTCAACCCCGCCATGGGTGGACGCTTCGCAAGGTAATCTTCGCCACCGTCACCAGTCAACCTCGAGTTGGCCACCTGCCCCACGGACACGACGGCTCAGGGTGACCGTGCGGGGGCAGGTGACTCCTTCCCAAGGTGGCGAGGAGGCTGCCAAAGTCAAGCGCTAGTCTCATCGTCCAGTGGGAGGACGCGCTCCCTCCCGAGACAACGCCAGAGCCAGGCGTGACGACGTCAGCACCTGGCAAGCGCGCAGAGGGTAGGTGCGCCAACTCCCGACACAACAGAAAACCACGCCACCCGACGTGTCTACCGATCCAGCATGGAGCGAGCAGGCGCCGGTCAGTCGCCAAGACCGAAGACCAGGACTCCTGGGCGTAAGACACCCCATCCTTTCTTTTCCATGTTCCCGTGTAACCTGCCCCCTCCGTCTATATAAAGGGCGGCAGGACCCTCAGAGAAGGGGACGGTTTTTAGAGCAAACTGTTCTTACTTCTCCCGCTCGGACGAGGCGCACAAGGCCAGCCCTTAGCCCTCGCTTGTAACGCTGTGCAATTCTCTGCACCCAGAACAATACATAACCACCACGAACTGGAAGTAGGGACATTCGGTCCGAACCAGTATATATTTTGGGCTCCCTGAGTCTAACCATTCAAGGAGAGGGAACACGCGACCCCTTGACTACAAATTTACTTGCCGGTATTCGAAATACTGACATTATTTTCCAGAGAGGTTGTTTTGGAGGTGACTTGAGGCCAGCAATACCGCTTGTGGAGGCCGGTACTACCGGGCTTTTGCCTGCGGTAGTACCGAGTTTCCTATGCAATGGTTAGATTTCGAGCCATTGCCCTGGAAGCCGGTACTACCGGCCCTAGATGGGCAGTAGTACCGAAAAATGCTAATTTTGTCCAATTTGCTCCCAAACGGCTAGATTTCATGTGGGGGTTATAAAAGGATGATAAGGGCTAGCATTTGTGGTTGTTGGTTCATTTGGGTGTTTGTGGGAGTGAAGTGAATATGTTGCCTTCTTCTGTTTGTTTTTTTAGCTAAGAGTGAGCCATAATTGCATGTGTTACAATTAGAAAGTGGATTGAGAGCTTCTTGTGCATGTGTTGCACTTAGGAGGTTATTGGAGTGTATGTGTTGCACTAGGTGAAGTTCAAGCAAAAGGGCTTGGCTTGTTACTCTTGGTGTTTGCTGATACCTAGACAATGCGTGGAGGCGTTGTGCATGGGAGCTCTAAACGGAGGTTGTGAGAAATCTCGGCAAAGTTGTGATGGTCGGTGCTCGCCTACCCGGAGGGGGAAAGAGCAACCACTAGTGGATTCGAGGTGGGTGCTCAATTTGTGGAGCCGATCCAATTTGTTTAGGCTAACCTCAACATGGATTAGGGAAGACCGGCAAGTCTCCGAACACCACGGTAAAAAGTATCATGTCTCTTATGCTTGCATTCTATTCCTTAATTATATTCAAGCAATTTATATTTATAGAATTAAATTGATTGATTGCTTGTATATAGTATTGCAATTTATTGTTAGAGACATAATTAGTTAGTGCACATAGTGAGCCTAGAGAATTTAGACTTTGATTGTCAAAACCTTAGTCTATCGCTTCCATATTAATTATTGTTAAGGTTTTGGTATAAGGGTAATTGGAGGTGAATTTAATTGTAGAGATTCGTACAATTAATTTTTAAAAACCGCCTATTCACCCCTTCTAGTCAGCATCCTCGTCCTTACAACGAACACCCGATTTTCGTCAGACCGTATGGCAACAACTGGTTAATCCGGCCGTCAGAGCAAATTGTGACACCTATCTATTGTCACTGTACCGTGTGGTGATAATAGAATTATCGCCACACTGTTTGGTGACAATAGGGTAGTCGTCGTACAATATGGCAATAATTGGTTGTCGCCACACGGTACGGGGACTACCCTGTTGTCGCCGAATGGTGTGGTGATAACACTGGGTAAAAGGCCTTGTTTCAGCCAAATCGTGTGGGTGCCGTCTGAAGGAAAAGAGAGAGCATTGAGCGGCCGGGAGAGGAGAGGAAGAGAGGGAGGGAGAGAGGTGGAAGAGAGGGAGGAAGCTCGGGAGAGAGAGAGGAGGAAGAGAGGAGAGAGAGGGGAGAGCGAAGGAGGAAGAAGAAGGAAGAAGGTAACATCCCAATTTTTTAATTTTACTTGTTAATTCTTTAGGACAACATGGTAGGGTAGTCGTATTAGAGAGATATATAGGAATATTAGACGTAAGATTTGAATTTACATGATTCTTATTAGTTAGCCAAGAATAATAATATTTTAGTTTAGGTTAGAGATAATTTAATTAGTGCTTCTTTTTTAGGTTAGCGATATTGCATGTTAGTGGTGATCTAAAAATTTATTTTGTCTATATCGTCGCAGTAATGTCAGATCCAGTGAAAATTAGGGTATATTACGGCGATGGTGAAATGAAATCTGGAAAAAATGGTGTTGATTTAAGTAGCTTTTCGGTCACCATGGTTGAGCACTCGTTCCCCGAAAGTGTTAGCATTCGTGATATAAACCTTTGGTTGACCCAATATTTTTCCTTGGATCCAAGTATTTGCTCTATTACCATCTAAATTTTATTCACGTGTAGTAAGAATGACCCGACTACTTGGGAGTTGAAGAGAGTAGATTTGGGAGTTGAAGAGAGTTGATTGGACATACTTGTGACAGAAATGGTTAAGATGGTACAAGTGATGTCGCCTTGAATGTGTGATACTGGTGCAGGCTTGCCCTACAGAAGAGGTGGATATTAGTGGTGTGGGTGAGAGCAGTACATCGGTTACAGCTGAACAAGTTCAGGTAGGGGTGCCGGCTGAGATAGCAGCGGGGATGATAACAGGGATGCAGCAAACACAGAAGGTCGGACCGATGAAGGGGAGGAGATCGAGCAACTTGTTGATCATTTGGAGTGGGTGGACCATATGGCGATGCAAGATGAAGCTGAAATGTTAGAGTATGATGATGGCATCAGCAAAGATGAGGAAGGGGGATGATGATGATGAAATGCATGGTAGTACTAGGGCAGCGGATATACCCATCTCTGATGAATGAAATAGGCAAAACAAAGCTAGTATGGAAGTTTTATGGGGCTATGAGTCGCATTGGGAGTATGGTACCAATGTCATTCAGCTAAATCAAATATTCCCAAATAATTCTGAATGGAAGTTGGCAGTGAGGCTGTGGGCACTATCGTAGCAGAGAGAGTTCTGGGTTGTCTTGTCCAGGCCAGATAGGTACACAATGAAGTGCAGAACCGATGGATGTAAATTCTGAGTTCATGCATATAAGCCAAAGTGCGAGATATATTGGATTGCATCACGAGTGGAGAAGCATACATGCAGACTAGAAAATATTTTGGTGAAACACTGCAACTTGAATGCGGCTCTAATTGCTAGTGTAATGTTTAATGAAATCATTAAGAAGCGGGACATTGAGTGTTTGTATATTCAAAAAGCAATCTTAAGAGCATTTAAATATAAGATAAATTACTCGATAGCCTAGCATGTAAAGCAAAAAGCATTAGAGAAGATGTTTGATACATACGAGACTTCGTATTGCAACCTACCTTGTGTGCTTGATGCCTTGAAGCAAACCAACCCTGGTACATATACCGCTTTGAAAGAAAGTGAAGCAGTTGGTAATGGGATCTCGACATTTCATCATGTTTTTTATTGGGTCTTTGCGTTGCGTCATTCAGATACTGTCATCCATTGCTTTGTGTCGATGGTACATTTTTTACTAGGAAATACAATGGCCAAATTCTAATGGCCATTTCAGTTGATGCAAACAACCACATACTTCCATTGGCCTTTGCATTTATTGAGGGTGAGAACCGGAATAGTTGGTTGTGGTTCTTCAGACATTTGAAATTCAGGGCAGTTGGTAATCGGTCTAACATATATATCATTTATGATTGTCACAAAGGTATCCTTTTGGTAATTAAGACTCTACTAGAGAACCTTGATGAGCCATTCCCATGGCGTGACTTGTAGAACAGGTGGTGCATGAGACATTTGGGAGCAAATTTCTTTAGGTAGTTTAGGAATAAGAAACTGATGAACCTATTTAAGAGGTTATGCAAGCAGAATCAGGCACGTAAATTCAACGCGCTATTGGCCAAGTTGGATAAACACACTAGTGCATATATCGAAGAGATGAAGAAGCAACCACCTACGCCGAACGATTACCCACCCAAAAGGCTAGCACCGCTTGGGGAGCTCAATCCTCCTAATCTGAGGAGACGATGGTTAAGGAACATAAAGTGTTTCTCACACTGGATAGACGCGGAGCCTCTAGAGAAGTAGGTATTGCTCCATGACATTGAAGGTGCCAGGTTAGTACAGTAAATTAAGATATTTACGGCTGTTGAACAAATAGGGTTATTATACTAACTGATATGTTTTGAACAGGTTTGGTGTCATGACAACGAATATAGCTGAGGTTTATAATTGGGTCATCAAAGACCTCCGTTCGCTACCACTTGTGGCCATCCTTCCCGCCTACTTCTAGAAAAGGCATGCGGAAACTGTACTTCATGCCACAACATTACAAACACCATATTGTTGGTGGATGATGACCTACATGGAGGAATGAACTATTAAAGCTCAGCATCATATGGTGTGTAGCTTCAAAATTACTGAGTACCGTTTCAAAGTGACTCTCCGGTGCAAAGGGGATTGGGAACCGACATAGCGGTTATTACACACGAGGTTAATCTAGGCCAAGGGGCCACTGGATGGTGTGAATTCTCCTGTAACAAGCTAAGACTTCTTTATATTCCTTGCTCACATGTGATGGCTGCTTGTGGGCAAATTGGGATGAACATGTCGCAATACATGTCCTCTTTCTACTTGAAGGATCATGTTATGTTGTCCACACCTGGTCCAGTGAGTTCCATGGTTTCCGTACACACGGTGATTTCATTGTGATTAACAGAGATGAGTGCATCTGTCTACTGGATGCAACCTTACGGAGGTGTACGGAAGGGCTGTCTGGTCATCCACAGACTAGGCGCATTCGCAACAAAAAGGATGAATCTGAAGTAGATGGGCCTGTTAGGAGGTATTCTGAGTGTGGTGAGTATAGGCACAAGACAAAGCAATACCCGTAGCCTTTAGGTTCAGAAGGTGGCGGCGGCAAAGCCTCGATATCGAATCCACCAACTCATCATGGCTATGCTATCTGATGTGCGTCGAAGGAGTGTGTATCGTCAGTTATGTATCGAATTATGTAATTTTATTTACGTTCGATCCTTATTTATTTTGAGTTACATGTCATGTTTCTGGGATGTTATGTAATATTATATAAGTTGGACGATTATGTCTTTTGATTTATATATATCATGTTTATCATATGTTATGTAGTATTATTTATATTGGACCGTTATGTCTTTTGATTTATATATATCGTGTTTATCATATGTTATGTAGTATTATTTATGTTGGACCCTTATGTCTTTTGATTTATATATATCGTGTTTATCATATGTTATGTAGTATTATTTATGTTGGACCCTTATGTCTTTTGATTTATATATATCGTGTTTATCATATGTTATGTACAATAAATGTTTCATTATTTACTTGCTGGGATGGAGCAATCCGACTCACTTCTAGACTCTATCTTGGACCTGCGGCACCATGTGTTCATCCACACGACAGAAGACAATGAGAAGGTGCCTCTGCTGCGGATCCGTGTGCCTAAGAAGGCATGGTGCGTTGACCCACGCTTCCACATAGGACTGTTTGTTCGGTTTTATCGGTTTATTCGGTTCGGTTTATACGGTATATTCGGTTTATACGGTATTGCTAGTTCGGTAAATACGGTATTTGTTATAAATACGGTTCGGTTTCGGTAAATCCTAATGTATATCGGTACGGTATCGGTAAATACCATATTTACCAAACTTGACGCGAATTTTTAAAGATGTAGCTAACCTCCCGGTTTCCCGAATAGCTATTTGTTGGAAAAGATCTAAACATCTGCTGAGTGGCGTGAGAACCATTTGCTCAGTGAACAATGGACCATGCTGAATGAATAAACAATGGACCATGTTGGAAAAGATCTAAACAAGCTAACACAGAAAGTCAAAACAAATAAACAATGGACCATGCTGAATGAAATGTTGGTAAATCTAGAAAGAACATCTACAGGCAATATAAAACAATCTCCTGATCACTGCACTGACATTCTGACAATAATTATGAAATAAACAATACATAAAAATATGTTCAACGAATGTTATTATATAAACTATTTAACACAGGTTGGTATTTATGAAATAGTGGCAGATCACAAAGCAATAACTAATTCAACTATTGGTTATTCAAGCAATCTTGAACACAAATTGCAACTAAATTGAAGAGCATCCCAAAAATGTACAGCCAAAAATTTTGCACATTGATGTTTCTTGAAGGACGCTTTTATGATAGCTCAGATTGTGCAAAGAAGAACAAATGTCTTCAACTCTTAAGGAAATCCTTGACACTTCACATTGAATCTTTCTAAAGTCACATATGAAAAGAGGAGCAATAACACACAGTCACATACTTACTGTGTATACCCCAAAGAAAATCACTTAGAAGAGCCATCACCGAAAAAGAAAGAGCATTTAGCTAGTTGAGTTAGGAAAATTCAGTAGGATGTAGCATGTCTAAGTGACAATAGAATGCTTTTTCTCTGTCGTGACTCACAATTGCCATCATCCAACCTTGAATAGGGGTTTGAAGAACATGGTCGACACGGAAAGAGGCATATTATATTTCGTTAGTTGACCATGATGATTGGAGAAATGAGAAAAAGAATTATCAAGAATGGAAAAAGATGAAAAAAAGATATATCCAAATACATTTTACTTACGAGGGGTTAAGGCGAGCCAGTAGTGCACCAAAGACAGAGAAGAATAAATGCATTTAATCGGATTTCACTTAGCCCGAAAAAGAAATGAAGGCATTCATTGATGAAACATAAGATCCCATGCTAGATTAAGAATGGGAAACAAAGTCTGCCTTATTGGTCAAGAAAATGGTGCAAACAATTATGGAAATGAAGAGGAAAGAAAAGAACAGTTTTGGCATTTAAAGAACACCATAAAGATTACGATGGCCACTAAGAAAGTTAGTAAAATCGACTCTTGAAACTTTTAGCATGTCGAATTAATATATTTGCAAAGATATTAATACGCAACTATATACGCCAAATGCAAAAGACCCGAAAAATCTAGCATTTGAAAATGTCTATAAGTGTCATGTAACACATGTTCGTGAGGTCAGGCCTAAGGATGACAATTTGGTATGCAACTGAACTTTGGTACATCCATGTTGTCACATAACTATAACGCCTTTCTGCAAGGTATTCCAAATTCCTACATTATACTCAAAGGCTTAAAATGAAAAAGGAGTAAAGAAAATAAAAACTAATTAGATGCCATAAAGATATCAGCAAATTAGTAAAAGGAACACACATATTATCATCTACCTCTATTCTCAATTTCCATCGCTACATCCGAATCGGCAAATCCCTGCTCAGTGCTCACCTCCGAATCGGCAAATCCGTAACCCTAGCCCTGCCCCCCACCCTCCGATCCATGGATGCTGCCTCCGCATCCCCGTATTCCTAGCGCAGCAGAGGGGAAGCCGCCGTCATGGGTTCCACCGCCGTCGGGAGGAGACCGGAGGCGCAATGGCGCGAGGGCCGCCACGCCGACCAGAGAGCGGAGGTGGGAGTGGGGCCGGGGCAGCGAAGTGGGGCTGAGGCGGCCGCCTGGAACGGGAGGGAAGCACTGACGCCGCCGGGAAGCGCCGAAGGCCCGAAGCCGCCTCGAGCCCAGCTCGACTAGGGTTGCAATTTTTTGGTGGAGACTGGAGATTGGTCTGGAGAATGGAAATTTGGAATGGCGCCTGCCGCCTGGACCTGGACTGGGTCTGGCCGAATGGGGAATGCGGTTCGGTTTCGGTTTTTCTTCGGTTTTTTACTGACAGAACCGTATCACCGAAACCACATTTCTCTGCAAACCGTACCGAAAACCGAAAACCGGTCAAACCGATTTGACCGGTTCGGTTCGGTTTTTCCGGTTCGGTGATATTGTGCACAGCCCTACTTCCACATCAGGTGAGTTCATATAACTTATATTTAAATAATGCAACTGTTTTTTTGTATCAATAAGTTGGCACGTGCTGGGTTGCTTCCTCTCGTTCGTATGGTTGAGGGGTCAGTTGAGGTTGTGGGCTATTTAGACGCTGACTTTGCAGGTTGTGTTGATACTAAGAAATCCACATCAGGTTATATCTTCACACTTGCGAGAGGAGCCATTTCGTGGAAAGCTCCAAACAATCACTTACTGCATCATCCACGATGCAAGCTGAGTTTATGGCATGTTATGAGGCTACTAGGTAGGCTGTATGGCTTAAAAATTTTATCCCGGGATTAAGAATGGTAGATAACATATCTAAACCACTACCTATATACTGCAATAATTTAGCTGCAGTTTTCTATTCAAGTAACAATAAGTCAAGTGGTGCTGCTAAATGTATTGACATTAAGTATCATGTTGTAAAAGATAGAATCCAAGATCAGACAATTGATGTCAAGTATATAAGTACTAAGTCTATGCTTGTGTATCCGCTAACTAAAGGCTTACCACCCAGTTTCTTTCGAGAGCATGTTACCGATATGGGTTTATTGGAAAGCCTCTGATTCTAAAAATGAGGACTATAAATATAAAATCAACTCCTGTTAAGAATAAGTGATTATTCTATCAAGATAGAACGATACACTATAGACATTGGGGTTGCAGCGGTGCTTAAATTAACCTTTGTAATACTTTATCTTGGTGTGTTGTTCTGTTAAGTATGGACTTATGAAATTAGCCTTCGATCAAGTGGGAGAATGTTGGTTATGATCTTTGGTTAAAGATGGAAAGACCAAAATTAAAGGCTAATTACACCATTACCGTGCTCTGATCGGGAGCTTACCAAATTCTTTGGTTCGATCCCGTTAGCCAGCGCTACAAATAAGAGGGAGAATCCGGCACTCGTGCGCGTGTGTGAGAAAATCACGAGTCTGCTTACTCCTGAAAATCACCCATCCGATCTGGGTTTTCAAGCGCGAGGCTAACGAAGATTGCATCCTTCACCGAAAAGATCTCGGTGCTCCAATTTTCTTCACCGCGCTTCTTCTTCATCAACACTCAAGAACATCAACCAAAGAACACTAATGGCTTCTACTTCATCACCAGGTCAGTAAATCTAATGCTTCATATTCCGCATTATTTTGTAGTCATGCTTAGGCTAGTTCATGTATTAGTTCAACCTTAGTCTAACATAGTGCACGCACATAGAATTTTTTTTTAAAATAATACATTTTTTATTCAGAATTTCAAAAATATATCACGAAAAAAACATTTACAGAAATATACCCCTGTCGCCTGTTAGATGGGCGACAGGAGGCTAAATAGCAAAAATAAACGGGCGACAGGAGGCCACATCACCCCCCCAGCCTCCTGTCGCCCAATGAAATGACGACAGGGGCTAATTTGATTCCTGTCGCCTAATGAAAGGGCGACAGGAATCAAATTAGCCCGCAAGCTAATGAAATTGCGACGAGGGCTAAAATTGACGCTGTCGCCCGATGAAATGGCGACAGGGGCACACGTGGCCACGAAATCGAAATCGTGGCCACTTAGGGTTGAATTAGCCCTGTCGTCATTTCATCGAGCGCATGCGAGGTCAGGCGACGTGGCCTCCGTCGCCTGTGTATTTTTCTATTTAGGCCGCCTGCTTGGAAGGCTTATAGGTATATTTCTGTAATTTTTTTTCGATGGTATATTTTTGAAATTTCGAATAAAAAATGTATTATTAAAAAAAATAATTCCACGCACATACGTAGTAAGCTAGAATAGCATATGCATGCGGGCGACTGTCTCTGCTAGGCATCGAACAGAACTAAGGATGTGTTTTGGGCCGGATATCACGTCGAGGCCGAAAACAATAGCATCCTAGCCCAACTACATCGCGGATCCACATCCAGGATGTAACCACCACTAAGGCTGGCAAAAAAATCGTTAAGACTCAAATCAAAATTTCTTCGATTATAATAGTTAATAGGTTCAAAATTTGAAATGAGTTAATTTCGAGCGAAAAAAGTTAACAAGGCTCGGCTCATTAGCTCGAATTTCAAATAATCACTTAGATGAAAATAAAATTATTTTATGTTGAAATATGTCAATTTCAAAAAAAAACTCAATAATAACTCGTTAAGCTCGATAGCCAGCCTTAACCACCACTAATATCCACCCCTCAGGAGTCAGGACATTGGCTAGCCAACCATAGACTGACACTTGTCGTCCGTCGAATTGGTCCACGTGTGTGTTTCTCCTCAAACTTACTCTAACGTCTCGGGCCCAAGGCTTAGCCATTTTTTTAAGAAGCGAAAGGTGAGTCTCCTGCCAATAGGGGTGCTCAGATTCGGTTGGATATCGTTTTTTCCTTATCCTAAACCATATTTTTTGTCTGACTCGGATACAGATAGCACTGGATACGAATACGACGCGGACAATATTGGTCACGGATTCAAAACGAATACGAAGCGGAGTTGATACGGTACTGAATATTTTTGTCGAAGATTGCGTAAAAACAGATACCGCATAAAGTACACATATAGCATATTTAATCAACTATATAAGTTTGAATGCAATAGAGCTATCTCAAAATAGTGGTTGTTGGATATGAGTAGATTGCCTGGTCCAGTTGTTTTAAAGTATACATTACGTTTTCCCCTTTGACAACTGTTTCATCAAATCTTTGGCTGGTCCGGTTAAAGTTGACCAAGCATGAAGCAGCAGCCTGTGTATGTGATCATTGCGTAATAGGTGGTGCTAATTCTTTTGCATGGGAGCCACTTCAGAGCTAGACTAAGTGTGGCTGTTTAGTTAATGAGCAAGTTAATAATCTGCAGAGAAGAGCAGCTACAGCCGTACAGGCGTATAGGGAGAAAACATGACATGGCCATCACATGCAGCACCTCAGAATAGCTATTGACTAGTCAAATCTGTCGGCTACCCGCTTGTTCTTTGAGCAGTGGCGTATGTAGCAGGGGACGTAGATGGACTGAAGTTTCACCCGTGACCCCCTAAAAATTAGATAAATTTAGAAAAAACTCATCTACAAATTTAGAAAAGTTATCAAATTAAACAATTGGTTCAGTGAATCTTCGATAGAGTTTTTAAGATGCATTGCTTGTCTAGATCCAAGAGATTCATTTGCAAATTTTGAATATGATAGGCTTTTTCGGTTTCAGAGATTTATTCAGATGATTTCTCATCATATGATCGTGTGATTTTGGAAGCACAACTTGACTTATTCATTGATGACTTGAGAAGAAAAGAATTTTCAAGTTGTGATGATCTTACTAGTCTCACGGTGATGATAGTTGAAGCAAAAAAGCATGTTATTTATCCATTAGTTTATAGGCTTATTGAATTAGCATTAGTTTTACCTGTGGGTATAGCTACAATTGAAAGGGCTTTCTCGGCAATGAAAATTATCAAGACAGATTTGCGTAATAAGATAAGTGATGACTGGTTAAATGATCTTATGGTATGCTACATCGAGCGAGACATATTTTTTAAGATAGACATGGAAGATATTTTGCAACGTTTTTAAAACATAAAAACCCGTAAATATCAACTATCAACTCTTAAGAAGTAATGATCAGTACGTTTTTTTGGTAATGTTACGTATTTATATTATATGCGACTGTTAGATAAGTGTTGATATTTTTATATTATATATATCATTCTGTCATGTTCTATATTCTGAAAAAATACTATATATATTAATATTATATATATATATATATATTAGTTTAAAAGTTTTAATTTTAGCCTCTTTCTTTTTAAGTTTATATATACGCCACTGTCTTTTTGCAAATCCATGGAGGCCGGTGATCAGGGATTCGGCGGAATCCCAGCCCAATCGCACAACTCTGGGGGATGGGCAATTCGATGGTGCGCCGTGCGCTACTGGCACCCGGTCGTGTGTGATGCTGATCCGGTTTCCACGGTTGGGCTGGTATGCGAAAGTTCTACTGGGCCACGTTACGATTTTCAGATGTCCAAAAACCATCTCAAAATATCCCAATGCGGCGAATAATAATCTCTCATATTTAAATCCAAATAAATCTAAAACCGAATATATTCGATTAGTTGATCGGTCAGAAACCATCCAAACCGATTAGGAAATTACACTCCTACCTACGTACCAATGGCTCAGCCAAATGAAAAGCTGATCGTTACTCTTATTAAGAATAAGTAATTATCCTATCGAAATGGAATGGTGCACTATAGTTCTTGGGGTGTAGCGGTGCTTAAATTAATTGCTGTAATATTTTATTTTGGTGTACTGTTTTGTTGAGTACGGACTTATGATATTAACCTTTCAATCAAGTGAGAGAGTGTTGGTTGTGATCTCGGCTTAACTGACAGATGCGATTTTTGGGCGCTCGGAGCACAACAACCAAATTGGTTGCTAGTCGACGATTCGAACAGGGGTCCTTCGCCGAGCTTACTTGTTGAATGAGGGATCAACCTAAGACCCCTTTCCCGCAAGGGCTATACGTCCAAGGGTATGCCGAGCTACGGATCGGGGTGGATAAGACAATCAGGAAGCACACAGGGGTCGTTTTTGGTCTGGTTCGGGCCTCTCACGGAGGAGATAACAACCCTACGTCCAGTGGATTCACTAATGAGTATGGAGCAGTTACAATGTGCTTGCTCGGAGGAGCCTCGAACTAGCCTAAGGACTCCAGGGAACAAGCTCTGTGTCTGAGTATGTGTGGTACCGAAAAGCCAGCCCTCAATACATCGTGCGAGGGGGTATTTATAGGGGATTTACAGGAGACAAGTTATTTATTACAGGGCGCTCATCAGAGGGCGTCTGTGATCAAATAGCCGCGCCACCGCCCGGTACCACGCGATGTGGGAACAATGGCGTAGACCAAGGCGCGCGGACCATGGCGTACAGATCCCAAGGACGATCCCTCGAGCCAGCAAGCATTTAATGCCATGTCGCCTTGTCGCGAGCCCCGAGCTTGGCTTGCTTCGGGATGGGGTAGCCCGTGAGCTGGGCTACACGGTCGGTCTCCGTCGCCATCCGGGCAAGAGCATGGTCGGTTGGCGCCAGGCTTTGATGGTCGTCTTGGTACAGTATATCCAATCCCCGACAGCTAGCCCCCGAGGCTAAAGGGGGGAAAGGCCTTGCTGAGGCCTCCGCCTTAAGCCTCTAGACTTCTTAAAGAGGGATTGGAATCATGCGGCGAAGACCTACCGCGGTGCCCGAGCTGCCCTTGCTCGGGAGTGAGGAATCTTGTAGCGAAAAACTGCTACGGTGCCTGAGCAATCATGCTCGGGGGCGGAGATTTCACGGCGAAAAAAGCTGCCGCGGCATCCGAGCTGCCGAGCTCGGGAAAAAGGATCTCGCAACGAAAAAGGCCTGCTGCGGCTTCCGAGCGATCAGGCTCGGGGAGAGGCGCGCTCCCTTGAGACCGAGCGTACTTGGTCGAAGCCCGAGCTAAATAGCGCTCGGGAGGGGAGCGCGGGAAAAATTGTAGCGGTTCCTTCCCCACGGTCGCGCGCGCGATCTGGACAGTTTTGGGAACCGCGCTGGTCGAGCTGCCGGGGACGTGCCGCCACGCGTCGGCAATCGGCTGCTGTTTACAGCCCGTTCGGCTTCTCCGCCTAGAAATAACCGGCGGGAACACTTCATTTGCTTTCCTTCCTTTATTCTCACCACTCGCGACAAGCGCTCCGCCAAAGAAACCTCGACGGCTTCCAAACTTCTCTTCTTTACTGCGGCGGTTCATCTTTCCAAGTCTTCTCATGGCGCGGTTTGGGGTGAGTAAGATCACGGTGGAGAGGCTCCGGGCTTTGGAGGATCTCGGGTACCTGGATGCCCACACTTGGAGGATCCCGGAGGGCAAGGGGGCCCCGGTGCCGCACGACGACGAGATGGTTACATGCGACCTCTACACCGTCAATGGGCTCCGGCTGCCGGAGAGCGAGTTCCTGGAGGATGTGCTCACGCAATGCCGGTGTGAGCTCACCCATCTGAACCCCAACTCCATCCTTGTCTTGAACATCTTTGCCCATCTCTGCGAAGGCTTCGTGGGCACCCTTCCTACGCCAAGTCTCTTCTTCCATTTCTACAACCTTTTCCGCATCGGCGGCCCTTCCGCCACCGGTGCCCTAAATTTCCGCTTGCGACCCGTCCGCCCGTACGAGTTCCCCGTCTTCACCCTCAAGGACTCCGTCTCGGGCTGGGCCGACCACTGGTTCTACTTGCGGAGGCCGCAGGACAGCTCACTGCGTTATACCGGAGCGGCGGCGCCCAACGCCGAGACACCGCGTCCAACGGCCAACCCCGATGAGGAGCGGGTCCTGATGACGATCCACGAGCTCACGAACATGGGGCTGACCGAGCGCGACATCGTCCGCGACTTCCTCCGGAAGTGGATATCCTCTGCGGAGGAGAGAGCACCTTCTTCAAAATCACGGTGGGGCGACCACACCGTGAGGCCGATCGGGTATGCCCTCGCCACTCGTGACAATTTTGCTTCACTTGTGACGCTCGAACTTGCGATGACATTTTGCGCGCCGTGATGACAACCCCGGGCTTCGACTGGGTGGAGAAGAGGGTCGGCGAAATGTTTGGGTCCCCCAAGGGCAAGGAGCTCGAGAAGAAACTCCAAGTCCCGCTGAACGTGCTCGAGCGGGGCAGTGTGGTAAGTAACCCTGGTCATTCATGCTCGGGGAGAACATCCGAGTCTTACTGAGCATTTGGCGCACGGGGAGAACATCCGCGCTTTTCTAACGGCGTTCCGCTTCCTTTTGACAGGAGAAGCTCGCCTTGGAGCCGGGCGTGGCCGAGCTCAAATCAAAGGGGGCAAGCGCGGGTGCTCGCCCCGCGACTAAAACCAAGGGGAGGAGCAAGAGGCCGATCAGCGCCACCGGTGAGTGCCCGGACGTCGAAGAGGCACGCGTCACGGCGGGAATCCTCGGCGGCATATGGAGTCGCCGATCGCGTGGAGGAGGTAAGCCGCTGAGGCTTTGGTGGAGAATTATAGTCTGAAGTTCAAATCGAACAAATCACGGCGGAGGGAAGATTGATCGAGGAATGGTGCAGACGAAGCGGGAGGCGCCAAGAGGAGCTTGCCGAGACGAAGGACCAACTCGCATGAGCTACTAAAGCTCGGGAGTTTGGGATCGTCGGTAGGCAAAGCCTCTACATGCATGCCGGCATCCGGAAAGACGCCGGAGGGGTCGACATGGAGCGATCGACCCTAAGGTGGCGAAGATCACCAGAAGCACCGAAAAGGCGGTGAGTGGTGGTCCTAGCGGCGGCGAACTCACCTGCGGGCGACGAAGAAGGCCCGGCCAAAGGTGGGCGACCTCAAGCTCGAGGACACCATAATCGTGACAAGATGCCGCGAGTCGAGGCGAGAAGTCGTCGAGGCTAAGGGAAGATCCTCGGGCTCGAACAAGAGCTCGGCAGAAAGGTCCGCCTCCGCTTGAGCCAAGGAGGAGCTGCCGCTTCGAGAAAAAGTGCTCGCCTTCGAGCAAGAGCCGGAGCAATGGAAGAAAACGGCTAGCTGGCGGAGGAGAGTCTCGCCCTTAGCAGGCGCAAGGTCGAGGGCTCGATCAGGAGCTTCAGCAGGGAAGCGAGCATGCTCGGACCACAGAGACTAGGGGTGAAAACGGTATCGTAATTCGAAATTCAAAACCGTTTAAAAATTTTCAACCGGACGTGTCGATATCGGTAATTTTCGGAATCGGAATCGGTAATTTTGTCGGAAATGATAACGATAACGGTTTTGATCGGTTCCGACCGTTTCCTTCGATATCCGAAAAATCGGTAAATTCCGTCGGTAATTACCGGAATTATTCCAGCCCACAAATCACACTCCTTCGGTCACTAAAACGCCCATAACTTTTTACTCCGAACTCGATTTAGGTGATTTTGGACTCTATCACGAAGCTTATCACGAGGCTAAAATCTCCATCCATTTTCATGATTTAACCAATCATAGATATTTTTAAATATCATAAAAACAAAACTCTAATGTAGTCATTCAAGTCTAAAATTTGATGTGTGTTCATCGTAAATTTGTGAATATTTATTAATTACTAATTTCTATGTGGATGTACTATTTGTGTGAATTTTTGAAGTCAATTGGTGGTACATGTCCTTACGACGTTCGGTCTCTTTTTTTGGATTCGATAGTTACCGATATATATTTTGTATCGAATTTTCGTTTCGATATTTTGAATTACCGATGCCATTTTCGTTTCGTAGTTATCGATTCGATATCGTTTCCGAGAAAAATATGAAAACAAAAATGGTTTTAGTGTTTTCCCGGCCGCTTCAAATAGTTTTCACCCCTCTTTGGAGACCAAGGTGGCTAAGCTTGAGGTGTCGTGCCGAAGCAAAGGAGAGCTAAGCGATGGAGGCGGAAGGTCTTTGGTCACCGGAGGAAGATCGGCCCTTAGCGGGATAAGGTTCTCGGGCTCGAGCAAGGTTTGGAACAAGAAAAAGCGTGCTCGAGCCCTCGAAGCCAAGGTGGCCGACTGGAGCAGCGGCGCATGACGAGCCGCCCTTGCCGACCAAGAAAAAAGACGAGGTCGAGCAGCTCATGAGAAGCCAAGAAGGTCGTGGCGCCCGTGGGTGATCGATCTTGAGACCAAGATTGCCGACTATAGGCGAAGCTCTCCATGACACTTAGGGGCGGCGCCGGTGTGTAGGGTTATATGCTTTTTACCTTCTTTGGGCGCAACTCTGTTTTACTTGAATGTTCGTCGGTGGTGGCGCTTCTTTCTTCTTTTGGTCTTTCTCTTGCTTTCCGCAATGGATAGGCTGCGAGGTGAACCACGATGTAAGTTAGATTGATGCCTGGCGTCGCGAGCCGAGGTTAGTTGAAATGAAATGACTTGCGTATGTACATAGTGCTTAAGAGCGAGACGCGCTTTGCGGCAAGCTGAGACTTAGCGACCAAAAACACTTTCGCGCGATGACCTGCCCCTATCCGAGCCCCCGCTGCGAATGAAACTCGTGCACCTGGGTTGCGAGCACGAGTTTGTTTCGCAGGAGAGACGAGATAAAGCGCGCGCTATACCCCCAATCAAGCACCGGCCTATCCGGGCGACAAGCGTGGGTTAGGTCGGTGTAGAAAAACCAGCGTGTCTCAAAACTTCTCAACACTTTTGCACGCATGGGCCTAACCCGCGAGCATGGTCGTGCGAGGAAAAGCGCCGCGGTTTTGGGACATGGTGTGCGGCGACCATGCGCGCGCCGTCAAAGCTAAGTTTAAATCCGACCAAAAGGCGTCTGCTTTGCGACTTATATCGTATGACGAATAACTATGCGGACCAAAAGGTCGAACTTAGCGAGACCGGCGCCTTTGGTGGTAATCTTTAGCGGCCGGGCGTTGGTCGTGGTACCTTGCGCTATTCTACGTGCGCGGTGCGAATTCTGCGAAGTGAGAGGTGTTTAGACGAACAAAAAGTCGCATTGATTCAAACGGTCGTGAGTTTACAACATCATGCAGAAAGTGGAACATGAGCTTTTAGATATAGAACTTGCGCAGCTGGTCAATGTTCCATGAACTGGCGAGCTCGCGACCATCCTCCTTTGCGAGTGAGACGGCCAGGCGTGACAAGGAGCGGCCGTGAATGGTCCTTCCCATTTGGGGAGAGTTTGTTGGCCTTTGGCGTGTCACAGATCCGGCGCAGGACAAGGTCGCCAACTGTGAGAGCTCGAGGCGAATGGACTTAGCGCGATGCTTCGAAGGGTTTCTTGGTAGGCACTACCGCCGGTTTGCCTTTTAAGCGAGTTTCTTGATAAGGTCAAGGTCGGCGCTCGCTGACCTTGGTGGATGTCGTCGGCGGAGTGCACCCTTGGGGACCCGAAACCGCGATTTTGGCGGGGAGGATGGCCTCGGCGCCAGTAAGCAATTTGGAAGGCGTCTCGCCCGTGCTTCGGCTTCGATGGTCTTGCCCGACCAAAGGACGGAAGGGCTAAATCCACCCATGACCCGCCATGTAGGGAAAGGTCTCAAAGACTCTTTTCTTAATCCCTTAGATGGCGGCGTTCGCTCTTTAATTTGCTCCATTGCTCTGCGGATGGACTCTGGTGAAGCATATTTTTGTGCCGATGTCTTCGCAGTAGGCTTGAAATAGTTCGCTGGTGAACTGGGTGCCGTTGTCTGTGATGAGGCGATTGGGTACCCCAAAGCGCGTCACCACATTACTGCGAAAAATCTTTTGGCTGCTTGAGCGAAATGGTTGAAAGCAGGCTCGGCCTCGATCCACTTAGAAAGTGTCGATTGCGACGAGCAAGAATTTGCAACCCTTTCGACCACGGGAAAGGCCCGGGATGTCGGCCCCAGTCGAGAATGGCCGTGAGAGTGGGATGGTTTGCGGTCGTGAGGTGGTGGTGGGACTTCTGGGCGTGGCCTTGCGCCCGACAAGTTGCCACGATCGCCCGGCGTCGTCTAGCGCGTTGGCCAATAATATCCCAACCGAATGCCTTGCTCACGGCGTCCGGAAGGGCAGTGGGCTCCACATTCCCTCATGGATATCTCGGAGAAGGAACTCGCCTTCTTCGAGATATGCACTTGGAGAGGACTCAAAGTGCCCCTTTATGATAAGGCGCCGTCTACGACCTATAGACAGATGACCGCCTTTGCGGTAAGGCACGCTCGGCTTCTTCCTCGAGCAATGTCCCATGGGCGAATCTCTTGGATGAATGGCGCCATCAATCCACACCTTGCTCGAGGAAGGAGACGCGTTGCCGCGCCTCTGGTGCCTCCTCTGAGAGGAATGGAGGCTTCTTGCAGATGCTCGGCTAAGCGCCCAGTGGCGGGCATCTGGGGTGGTGCCTCCTCTGAGAGGAATGGAGGGCTTGTCGCGGATGCTCGACTAAGCGCCCTGGGGCGGGCACTGCGAGGAACCGACCTTGGAAAGTTGGTCGGCGAGGAATTATCCTTCTGGGGATGTAGAGTGCTTGAAATTTCTGAATACTGCTCCATCTTCCTCACTTCAACCAAGTAAAGCGCCATTGAGCGTCGGAACACCGATACTCCTTGTTGACTTGGTTGATGACCACCGTGAATCACCTTTCCACGGTCGATCATTTGACTCCGGCGCCTTGGATGCTTCGGTCAGCCAAAAGGCCTTCATACTCCGCCGCATTGTTTGTTGCGAAGTGTAATTGAATAGCGTCTTGAGCTGCTCCCCTTGAGACACACGATCTAACGCCACCGAGCGTTCAAAGCTCGGGACCGTCGAAATACATGGTCGGTGACCGGCCTCGGTCGTGGTCCTTGGTGGTGGGGGGTTGGGTTGGGTTAAATCCATTCCACCACAGTCCGCTAAATTTGAGATTTGATCGCGGTCTGAAAGCGAAGTGGACATCGAACTCTGCGAGTTCCATGGCCCACTAAGCTATCCGACGTGGCGTCCAGTTTCTTAGGATCTCCTAAGTGGAAAGCTGGTCGGGACAACGACCTTGTGAGCTTGGAAGTAGTGGCGCGACTTCCTCGAGGCTCTGACAGCGAGTATAAGAGTTTCGGACCTCGGTGCGCTCCTTCGGTCCGTGCAACACTTGACGACGTAGTATACTGGAATGACTGCGTCCTTCTCGCTCTACGCTTGACACCGCGCTTCTGACTGGGCGTCATTGCGAGTATAGCAAGCGGCTCCCCGACCTTGGCGTGGCCAAGATCGGGCTGAGCAGTCTTGCTTCAGCTCCTCGAAGAGCGGTTAACCGTCGTCGGCGAAACCATCATGCTTACGGGCGCTTTAAAGAAGGGCAAGCCGCTCTCCTGACCGAAATGGGCGGCTTAAAGCGGCCATCGTCCGGTCGGGGTTTGAACTTCCTTCTACCGAGCTTGGGGGCGCATTCTCTCGATGGCCTCGATCTTCTCGGGTTGGCGCCCGATGCCTGCGACCCGATGATATACCGAAATCTTGTCGGCGTTTAAATGGCAAGCAAGTAAATTTGTAAGTCAAGGGGTCGCGCGCTCCCGCTTCCTTGAATGGTTAGACTACAGGAGCCCAGGGTTTATCTTGGTTGGTGAATGTCCCTCGTCCGATTAGTGTGGTGGTATTGTATTGATGGGGGCGCAGAAGACTGCGTTGGATTACAACTCGGACGGTGCCGAGGGAGTTCTTGTTCTACTGTGATGGCTTGGATGTGTGGGCGAATAAATCATCCAAGAAAATCCCCCTCCCTTGGGGTCCCGTTCCTCCCTTTATAGGTGCAGGGAAGGCGGGTTACACGGGAGTTCGGAGGATATGCAAAAAACTAGAAAGGGATGCCTAGCGGCTAGGCGTTAAAGTCCTATCTTTGAGGTGTCAAGTCTTGACCTTGAAGTCATTCCAAAAGTTCATCATCCGTCCGTCAAATACCTTCGACATATCAGGTGGGTAGACATACGGAGTTGGTGCGGGTGTCCGTCCCTCCGGAAAGCAGCGTCTGCCCCCCCCTGTCGCATGCCTAATCTTGACGTCTGGGGCGGCGGTCTCGAGCTGCCTCGGGAAGTCGTGTTCCTTCTGATGCGTGACCGCGTGATGGGACAAGCTGCTTGACTTTGGCGTCCTCTGGGATTGCCTTGGGGCGGTGCCACTGCCGCCCGAGGCGTTGTGTTAAGTGAGACGGCGTTCATCCGTGGCGGATAAGCGTCATGGTAGAGGCCCCGATTTGGAGCTCGTCGAGGTTTTGCACAGGAACACAGGTCGGAGCGTCAGTGACCCTGATCGGAGAGCTTTGCGGACGTCAGACTGAGTCTTGGTCGAGACCTTGAGCGGCTCGACTATCGTTCGATACTGTGGCCGGCGAAGGCCCTGATTCTTTCCCCGCCCATGAGAGTCCTGTTTTGAGGTAGGCTGAATTGGCCCACTGAGCTTCGATTGTTTGGGATGACAATCCCTTTTTTATGAGGATGAAGTCTAGGCCCTGGGGTACCCCAGGTATGAGTATTCGTCAAGTACTTTACCTGATTTTACACCAAAAACGCACTTTTTAGGGTTAAGTTTTATTCGATGCCTACGGAGATTACAAAGGTCTCCTCAAGGTCGGATACATGGCCTGAGGGAATTTTACTCTTAACTACGATATCATCTACATATACTTCCAGGTTCCGGCCTATCTGCTCCTGGAAGGTCTTTTGCATCAAGCGCTGGAAGGTCGCCCCCGCGTTCCGCAGACCGAAAGACATGGTCATGTAGCAGAATGTGCCGAAGGGCGTGATGAAGGAAGTCTTCTCCTCGTCCCCTGGGAACAAGCTAATCTGGTGATAGCCCGAATAGGCGTCTAAAAAGCTCATTACCTGGGATTCCGCCGTCGCGTCCACCGGTGGTCGATCTTGTGCCGCGAGGGAAGTTGTCCTTCCAGACGCAGCGGCGTTCAAGCCGCTGTGGTCTACACACATCGCCATTTGCCCCCTTCTTCTTGACGATGGCCGGGTTCGCCACCACTCCAGTATGCTGACCTCTCTGGCCGGCCTTAAGGAGCTTGTCGAGTTCCTCCGGATGATTACTGTTTCTCGGGAAAATCGCTGAGCTTGGCGCCAGTCTTTGTCGGTGAACAGCCATGACTGTGCTCGATCACCTCCTTGGGACCCGGGCATATCGGATGGCTCCCAGCGAACGTCAGAGCTCCCACGGAGGAAGGTGATGAGCTCGAGTTCCTATTTGGGGTCAAGGAGGACCCCAAATGGAAGACCTTGGTCGGGTCGGCCTTGTTGAGAGGGACCGCTTTGGTTTCTCCTCCGGTTGGAGGGTAACTTTAGGCGGGAAAGCGTCGGCTTAGTCGGGACCCTGTTGAGGCATTGCCCGACCATGTCGAGGGACTTCGTCGCAGCTCAAGGCCGCCCTATAGGTGGCCCTTCACGGTGGCAGCGCCTTTGGGTCCGGGGACCTTTAGGCCTTGGTAGGCGTGATCGTGGCGACCATGAACTTGGAGAGGCGGCCTGCCAAGAATGGCGTTGTTGGCGACACAGAAGTCCACGACTTGAAATTGACCACTCTCGGTCAGGAAGTTCGCGGTGTCCCCGAATGTTCACGGGCAAGGCGATCTGGCCCAAAAGGCTTGATCAGTGCGAGGACAATCGAAGAACGGGACAGCGATGCCCTTGATCTTGGAGCGAGGGACTGCATTTCGTCCAAGGCCGAAAGCGGATATGAGGTCCAAGGAGCTCCGCCATCGATCAAGACCGGCCAACTTTGCGTTGTTGATGGTCTGCTCACGACCAACAGGAGCTTCGGGGTTTAGTCATTCCAAGGGACAATCATCCTTAGAAGCGTGGCGGACCTTTCGGACCACAGTGCTTTGTCACAGGGGCTGCCTTGGGCGATGTGGCCGACCTCCTTGCGACCTCCTTTAAATCCTTGGATTGTAGGCGAGCCCCGAATATGGCGATGTGATTATGGGGCTCTGGTAATCCATGTCGTCGTCGTGCCAAGGGCCTTTGCCTTTGCTGCTCTCCCCCTTGCTCGGGAGAGCGGCATGGGAGCCTCGCCCTTGTAGAATTTCTCGAGCGATATGCCTAAGTCCCTCTGATTCTTGAGGTCGTGGCCAAGCCACGATGGAAGCGGGCGAGGCGATGCGCTGTGAGCGCCTTCGCCGCATGTTGACCTGGCCGTCGCGACCTTGGTCATCTGGCCTTGAGTCGGCGTCCTTGCCAGTCACCTTGGCATGTGCGCTGCCGACCACGCCAGCTCCTTGCCATACGCTTGTTGGCGAACCTGGCCGGTCGTTGCTCGGCGGCGCGACCATGTCCGTGTGGCGACTTCTTCTTCTTCTTGACCTTCTTCTCGCGGAGGAGGTCTCTTGCTCGGCGCCTTCGAGCCGGGCCGGCGGTAGCTTGCCCTCATCGAGTGCTTTCTTCCATTGCAACCGTCGGCGTTAGCGTAGCGATCGGCCCATCTTGAATGGTTCGTTGGCGGCAGTCGGGGTGAATCTCGGGTCTTGTGTGAAGCGGGCGTCCACGGACCCGAACTTGAAGGCCCGGACCACCGCCGTCCGAGATGCTCGGGATGGAGTTTCTCACCTTTATGAACCTTTGGGCCGAAATCGCGTAGTATCTCCTTGTCCGTTTGGATGAGTCGCTCGAGGTCGCGTTCGTTGCTGGCGGTGTAGCAACTTTGGAAGTTTGCGGGAGGGCCTCGAAATGCCTCCGAGCGGATCGATCCTCCTTTTGGTTAAAGAGCCATGTCTGGCCGGGCCGTCGAGGACCGTTAGAGGTAGTTAGCCATGACCCTTAAATCTCCGCCGGCCGCTTTGGATGGCGATGGAAATGGTCGAGATGAACTTCGTCGGGTTTTGGGTCCGTTAAACGCTTCGATGTGGCGGGCTTGAATTTGCTCGACCACTTGGCGTCGCGGAGGGGCGCTAAAACTTCCGACATCGAACGCCGAACCATCATGGCGAAACCCTCCGGGTGTGATGGTCGCGGCCGGACCCGAAGCGGTCTTTGGCGCGCAAGGTGAAGCGAAGAACATGCCCTCACGCCAGGTCTGCGGCGGTGGCGGAGTTCGATGTGGAACATCTGGGCGCTCACAGGCGGCCGGGCATGCCCGTGAGCCCTTGAGGCTGCCGGAAGTACTCGGACATCCTCATGGTCTTGGCGCTACTTTCAGGGGTTCTCCCGGCGAGGCCGGAGGCCCTGGCCAAGAATGGCGCTTAAGGTCAGGAAGCATCCGGGGCCTTGACGTCGAAGGTCTGAGGAGCGATATCGGCGGCGAGCTTTTCGGTTTTTTCGACCCGAGGGCCCCCATAGCCGCCAGTCCGCTGGTTAGCGAAGTTACGGAGGCCGCCACGCATCGTCGCTATGGCGCTGGCGCTCGGCGCTCTGAGGAAGCGGCAGAGGCGACTTTGGAGGCGGTGGCGCTCGTACTCGAGAACGATAGCCAGGGTCTCGCGAGCGGTCTCCGGCCCGACACAGCTCACGCCGCCCGGATTGGCGGTGGACGATCGCTGGTCCTGCCGAGGATAGCTCGGTGTGCTCTTCGCCGTCGTTATCTTGGCGAGAAAAACGGCCAGAGACAGCCGTTCCTCGTGGTAAATCCTCCCTTCCCGCCATCACTGCGAGCTGGCGGAGAGACCCGAACCGCACGGCGACACGAAGTGGTGTCGTCAGCGCGATCTCTGGTGAGCTTCGAGACAGTCGAAGCGGCCAGTATCACATCAAACCGCCAGATTCTTCCTCGCCCGACTCGGGGTTACCCATGCCTTCCATTGACAAAACATCTCAGAAGTGTTCCTCAGTGTGGAAAACAGCGGTCTGCGACTCTTCTGCGCCGAGGCTGTGCATCCTCAAAAGCCGAGCTGCCTTAAGTGTCGAGAGCTCTTAGGGTCGGAGTGAACCTTGTGCACCATCTGTGATCTGAACATTTGAAGTCGAGTTGAGAATGGGAAATTTCAAAGCGACTTTTAGAAACGAAGTTTAGGTAAAGGCGGAAGGAGGTGAGGCGAAGAGAAGCTAGCAAATATGCTTATATATTTTATGTCGATTTTGCTTAAGTTTTAAATAACCTTTATGAAAAATAATTCCTAAACCACCTTAAGGTCTTGATCTACTGGTCAAGTCAGGCTCTGATACCACTTGTAACGGACCGCCCTTTTCAGGGGGTGCGTATAAATACCTTTGAAGCTACCGAGGAATTTAGCTGCAGGTAACCAAGTGTACATTGCTTGATAAAAGAGCAAATCTGAATATTTTATAGATGAATTAAGGCCTAACGGCCAAGGTTTTACAAAAGGTGCGGCTATACTTGAATACATTCTGAGCATACAGGGAAGCGCTTGAGCGAGATAGATCAAAGCCTCCAAAACCAAATAACATAAGTCATCTATGGTCTTAGGACTCGTCATCTTCAAATGAAATCTATGGAGGATTGGGAGCAAGGGTGAGTACACAACCGTACTCAACAAACCACACGGAAAATCTGAATATTACATGCGAGGATAAACAAAAGGTAGCCACAGGTCTTTAAGTATTGTGGATGCAAGTTGTAAACATAAATTTTATTTTACATTTGAAACACAAATCATAAATAGCGATATATCATGGGGGGTTATCTTTGCAAAGTTCACCTTCACGACAGATTTTAATTATAAAAGCTCTGGTAGCGATTCTGAGAATCACCCTAAATTTAACTCGGCTTCATTAGCAGGAAGCACGGCGTATTCGAATACCATTGATATCACTCTGCGAGAGGTGCTCGGCTTTACCCACAAGACATCTCTGACCATTAATGCCACGGAATCAACATGCAACTTTTATGCATGCGGCCCGACAAGAGATAGTCATAGCATTTAGTTGAACTTCCTTTTAGCTCCTACCCGATGGGCTATCCAAGGTCCATAATATTCCGTACCCCGGCGGCCGTCGTGGGGTCGCGGTCGAATATTGTGGACACCTTTATTGCGTGAATCGGTAAATGGCATCTCCATTCCGTTCCGCCCGATTGCTCTGTGTGCCAAACCCTCAATGGCAGCCACTTCCTATAGGTATTAAAAGGGAAGTGCAATGTCTTTGAGCTACCATGGACCAAGTCAATGAGATTGGCGGCCCAACTTGTGGTTGGCGGGATCTGAAGTTATTTTCTTTGCCCAAGACCTCGGTCCTTAAATGCCAAAGACTTCGGCCAAATGACATACCACAATACATTGGTACCAAGCTGTACCACCACCACATCACATCCATTGGCCGTCATCGGTTGGGGATTGGACCGGCATCCACCTTAGTGGTCCGCCCAATCTTGTCCCCGCGCTTAGTAGCAATTTTAAAACCAACATCCTCCAAATCAATCATACGAGATTAAGCATTTGTCTAAAAGTAATAATTGTATGAATTGCTACCTTCACGAGGGTTCAATATTTTATATCCTAAGGTTAAAAAGGGATTAAAGGCGTAGCAAGGAGTTTAGTGTTGGGTGGTATCTAATCATGTCATTGAAACTACCACATTTCTTATTTTCTAAAATACCGGTAAAATAATGCGATCTGAAGATCGTAAATATCTGATAATGGAATTGGGTTCAACATGTTCAAGGAGTGTGGCTTGCCTTGCGTGGTCGGGGTTCGCCTAAATAGAAAGTGTCGGCGTCGTTATGCGGCCCGAGCAGTGCTTATTCGTATTTGCTCACGAGAGCGGCTCGGCTCAAGATTAAATCTTAAGCGGTTGCTCGACGTCGGGTCTAAGCGAAAAATGCAAACAATAAATAAGCGAATAAATAAAAATAAAAGAAAAAAGCGAAAAGGAAAGTCGGAGAGAAAGAATGGAATGAAACGGACTCAAGGGTATTTTTGGAATTTTTACGGACTTGGTTTCTTGAAAGCGGAGATCATTTTTGGACTCGGTGGTGGAGCGGTCAAGAAAATGTATTTTTGGGCATTTGTGGATTTTGGGAGTTTTGGGATTTTTACGGAATTTCTTTTGAATTTTGAATTAAATCCGAATTCAAAAGCGGAAAATGGAAAATAAAAAGAAGCGAATTTCTTTAAGTGGGCGCCTGATGCCAGCGGCCCATTGAGACCTTTCGGCAGCGTGGCCTCATGTGAAGGAGGCTATGGCGGTGTGACACAGCACCTGTTGAGCTTGACATCTTGAACCGGGATGGCGATGGTAATGGCAATGACGGGGCCTTGTCGTCAGCGAAGATGGTGGCGGTGGAGTGGGGGCGGTATCGGTGAGACAGAAGCGAGTGAAATGAGCTTCAGCCGGAAGGAGGAAAACCTTGAGCGTCCGTGATTTAAGCGCCGAGGAAGAAATGGAGTGGCTAGGGAGCATGAGGGCTCAAGGTGAGTTCGAGGTGTAGAAATGGAGGAAGCGTTAGCGGAGGGCTTAACAGCGGAGCTCAGCAGGAAGAGCGAAGAAGCTTGGCTGCGTGGAGAAGCGGCGGAGGAGAAAGTGGGGAATAGGTTGGGCGGGATGAGGAGAATGAGGTGGGCGAAAATGGCGGCCCAGACTTTAAATAAGCGCCTTGTGAGAGAAACCGCCGAGTTAGAAGAAGAGAGAGAGAGACCTGTGGCAGGCACCTGAGGGAGGCCTGTCAGCGTCTGTGTGTGAGTGCAGTCATCAGCCACGGACCGATGGAGGAGGAGGCGTCTGGTGGCAATGCAACCAGGATTGCTTCATGGTGTGTGTGATGATGCCCAGGTTGAGGAAGGCCAGAAGTATGGTGCGCAACACGATCTTGAGTGTGTGCAGTATGATGGCGAGTAGGGGAGGTTGTAGAGTGTGGTCAGTCGGCGTCATGAAGTGGTATGATGACCAGTATGGTATGAGGAAGAAAAAGCAGGCGTCTGGCCTTGTGAGGAAAAGAAAGCGCCAATGAAAGAGAAACAGGTTTTCCGAAAAGGAAGCGCATTTTGGGTATGGTTTAGAAAATGGCAAGAAGACAAGAAAATTCAATTAAATCTGAATTAAATCCGAATAAAATCAATAAAATCAAAGAAGGCAAAAGAACCATTTTGAAATTTTGGGTTATTTCAATCTACCCCCTTAAAATAAATCTAGTCCAAGATTTACTCATCGAGAACGGGTTGGGAAATTCTGCTGCAATTCGATTCCTTTTTACGGTGGGTTCTTCAATAGCAATATTCTTCCACAATTCTCGGCATGCTCAGACATTCTTGTCTCTGTCTTGACTTTAAGTTGACTTGATGATCGGGTTGGCTCTCGTAATGTGGTAACTTATTCTGTAGGTTAATTTCTTTTAAGCGCTCTTGATGCATCGGTTGTCTTAATGATCAGGGTACTTCTTGTGGTAAGGTAGGTCAAGTTCGCCTTTAATGTGCTTTCAATATCCGGTTGATCTCTTTACATGCATCGGTCTGCGGGTGGTAGGTTTCCTCAAATGTTGATCCTGTCCTCTTCTGCTCCAGGTGAACTTCTCCAAAATTTTGGTCGTAGCGTGGGTCTCTGGTTCTGACATTACTTCTTTCGTAATTTCTCTCAAATTTTATGATAAATATCTTCTGAACTTCATTTCTGCTTTGTAAGCTTGTCTCATTGCAATGAGGCGGTTTACCTTAGTCCATCATCAGCGGTCATTTAATAATATTGAATTCTGTCGAGCCTTTGAACATCCTTGTGAAGAAATCCATTCTGATCTCATCTCATTTCCTGTCTTGGGAAGGAGAGCTGCGGGAGACTAGTAGTCTTCTGAGGGTCAATCTTAACTTTCTGACACATATCACCGTATGGGACATTCTCGGCTGCTTTCTTTGTTAAAATCAATCCTCTTATATCCTCAGCAACTGATCATGAGCTTAATTCCTTGAATGATCACTCTCTAGGATCTTGAACTTGAGCGAGTCATCATCAATTCCACGGGGTTTGGGGCACATCTGAGGTAGGTAAAGGGGTATGGTAATCCATTTTTGCAAACAAGGCCGACAAAAAGAAGGAATGGATTGCACGGGGCTAAAAGAATTACTTGGTTGTGGTGAGCTTGGAACTTCCGATGGCGTCGTTTGCGGCCTCTGTAGTTTCTTTGGCGGTCACATGATTTATCTCTTTTCTTGGATCACTAGGGTTTGGTTGGATCTGGATGGGTATCTTTCTTTTGGCAATCCTCGCTCTTTGCTTGGTGGTGATGTGGAGCACTTTGTCGGTCTATTGGGTTAGAGTTGGAAACACGAGCCTTGGCCACCTCGGAGGTAAATGCCTCTTAGAGGCGGTGAGTCGGATATGTCTGTCATGCTGCGGTGATAACAATCAACGGTCTTGTGGGGGCAATCCTTCGCACAATGATCTCCTTGCAATTGAAACACTTCTTTGTCTTGAGTTGGGGCATAGCGGTGTCGGCCTTTGTTCTTCTCTGACTGTCTTTTGTTGGAAGGTTGGGGGTAGGATCGACACTTGTATTCTTAGTGGCCTTGGTTTACGCATCCTTAGTTGCGGTGCCATCCTTTTCCGTGTGTTTTCCAAGTCGTTCGGGTTTCTCGGTGATTATTAATTTGTCTACCATAAATCGTCAAGTCCTCGAAATCAATGTTTGCAACATGGAATTTCAGACTTTTACGTAGTCCTTAGTAGAATCTCTCCATCTTTTGGCCGGTATCCACTTCTTGAGGGCATATCGTGCTAGTTGATTGAATTGGTGAAAGTATTTCAAGGCGATCTCTCACCTTGGTGGAGAGTCAAAAATTCTCTCTTTTAGCGCCATTAAGCCCGAGGATGTGGGCTTCTGAAGGCTTCCTCAAATTCGCTTACGTGGTTTCTTGTCGGGACTTACGTGCGGAAGTTCATCCACCAAGTGGCGGTGGTCCTTGTGGTAGTGCGAAGCGTACAATACTCGTTCTCTATCGAGCAGGCGGTGTCAAGTTTCCATTGAATGCCATTGATCCAATCATCTGCTGCGAGTGGAGTCGATGCACTTGAAAAGATGGGTGGTCCGTTTTAAAATCGAGACCATTTTGATATTCAACATTCTCATCTGGCGCATAGTAATCACTTTGTGTATTGTCAAAGTGGTCTGGCGGCGGTGATCTAACATTCTCTCGATGGTTGTGTTTGGCGCATCTCTGCTGATGCTGTTTCTTTCCATCATGACTAGCACTTGGGCGGGTTGGCGGATTCTCTGTTGATTCTGCTTCCTTCTTGAGATCTTTGGTGTGGCTCGACTCCCACCATCGGCTTGATTTGATTCTTATTCGGTCTTTGCGGCGAGTTTTGGGCAAGCGAGAAGATAAGTAAGGTTTAGAGCATGGGGTAAGAGTAGAATGAATAGGTAAGAGGCTCGAGCGAAAGGAAGGAGCTTTTGAGTGTGGTGGGTTTATACAAATATTTAGGGTAACACAAAATTAACAGAGATAGGGAACATAGCTTTTTCATTCATAGCATGGGATCGTACACCATACCGTTTTAAGGTCAGTCGACCCATATTACACTACCAAAAGACACGATACAAAAGGGTGCCATCTAAAGATAACGTTCTATTGCGGCGAGTCTCGTCTTGATTGTCGGCGGCGGGTCCACATGGGTCCTTCACCTCGTGAGGGCTCCTTCATTGCGATCTTCTTCGAGGCTCAAGGTGAGGCAGGTCGATCTATCCACAAGCTCTTGAATTTCCTTCCAAGCTTGGTGAAGCCGTTTAATGGAAGTAGTCGCGCTCTGGATGGCTCGAGCGTGGCGGGCTTCTTGCGAGAACCACGTGGGAGGCGATCTCTTGAACTCGCTGATGCGGATGGTTCTTGTAGGCCACGATCTGCTCCATGCTTGGAAAATCCCCTGCGGCGGGATCGGTTGAAATGGTTGTCGTTGAACTTCGTTTATGTAGCGTAACCTCGGTACTTTCTTGCCTTGCGGGCGGCATCACATGTATGGCGTCCTCCTCATGCATCCTTTGGCCTTCAAACCTTTGGGACACGTCACGGGCGAAGGCGGGGGCTCGGGGTTACCCATGCCTTCCATTGACAATGAACATCTCAGAAGTGTTCCTCTGTGTGGAAAACAGTGGTCTGACTCTTCTGCCGAGGAAGCTGTGCATCCTCAAAAGTGAAGTTGCCCAAGCTGTCGAGAGCTGGGGTCGGAGTGAACCTTGTGCACCATCTGCGTCTGAACATTTGAAGTCGATTGAGAATGGGAAATTTCAAAGCGACTTTTTAGAAACAGAAGTTTAGGTAAGGCGAAGGAGGTGAGGCGAAGAGGAAGCTAGCAAATATGCTTATATATTTTGTGTCGATTTTGCTTAAGTTTTAAATAACCTTTACGAAAAATAATTCCTAAACCACCTTAAGGTCTTGATCTCTTGGTCAAGTCGGGCTCGATACCACTTATAGCGGACCGCCCTTTTGAAGTGCGTATAAATACCTTCTGACTACCGAGAATTTAGTGCGCGGTAACCAAGTGTACATTGCTTGATAAAAGAGCAAATCACGAATATTTTATAGATGAATTAAGGCCTAACGGCCAAGGTTTTACAAAAGGTGCGGCTATACTTGAATACATTCTGAAGCATACGAGGAAGCGGCTGAGCGGATAGATCAAAGCCTCCAAAACCAAATAACATCGTCATCTATGGTCTTAGGAGCTCGTCATCTTCAAATGAAATCTATGGAGGGATTGGGAGCAAGGGTGAGTACACAACCGTACTCAACAAACCACACGGAAAATCTGAATATTACATGCGAGGGATAAACAAAAGGTAGCCACAGGTCTTTAAGTATTGTGGATGCAAGTTGTAAACATAAATTTTATTTTACATTTGAAACACAAATCATAAATAGCGGTATATCATGGGGGTTTATCTTTGCAAAGTTCACCTTCACGACGATTTTAATTATAAAAGCTACGGTAGCGATTCTGAGAATCACCTAAATTTAACTCGGCTTCATTAGCAGGAAGCACGGCGTATTCGAATACCATTGATATCACTCTGCGGAGGTGCTCGGCTTTACCCACAAGACATCTCTGACCATTAATGCCACGGAATCAACATGCAACTTTTATGCATGCGGCCCGACCGAGATAGTCATAGCATTTCGTTGAACTTCCTTTTAGCTCCTACCCGTGGGCTATCCAAGGTCATAATATTAGTACCCCGGGCCGTCGTGGGAGTCGCGGTCCGAATATTGTGGACACCTTTGTTGCGTGAATCGGTAAATGGCATCTCCATTCCGTTCGCCCGATTGCTCTGTGTGCCAAACCCTCAATGGCAGCCACTTCCTATAGGTATTAAAAAGGGAAGTGCAATGTCTTTGAGCTACCATGGACCAAGTCAATGAGATTTGCCGCCCAACTTGTGGTTGGCGGGATCTGAAGTTATTTTCTTTGCCCAAGACCTCGGTCCTTAAATGCCAAAGACTTCGGCCAAATGACATACCACAATACATTGGTACCAAGCTGTACCACCACCACATCACATCCATTGGCCGTCATCGGTTGGGGATTGGACCAAGCATCCACCTTAGTGGTCCGCCCAATCTTGTCCCCCGCACCGTAGCAATTTTAAAACCAACATCCTCCAAATCAATCATACGAGATTAAGCATTTGTCTAAAAGTAATAATTGTATGAATTGCTACCTTTACGAGGGTTCAATATTTTATATCCTAAGGTTAAAAAGGGATTAAGGCGTAGCAAGGAGTTTAGTGTTGGGTGGTATCTAATCATGTCATTGAAACTACCACATTTCTTATTTTCTAAAATACCGGTAAAATAATGCGATCTGAAGATACGTAAATATCTGGTAATGGAATTGGGTTCAACATGTTCAAGGAGTGTGGCTTGCCTTGCGTGGTCGGGGTTCGCCTAAATAGAAAGTGTCGGCGTCGTGTATGCGGCTTGAGCGGTGCTTGCTTACATATTTGCTCACGAGAACGGCTCGGCTCCAAGATTCGTCTTGAAGCGGTTGCTCGGCGTCGGGTCTAAGCGAAAAAATGCAAACAATAAATAAGCGAATAAATAAAAATAAAGAAAAAAAACGAAAAGGAAAGTCGGAGAGAAAGAATGGAATGAAAGCAGACTCAAGGGTATTTTTGGAATTTTTACGGACTTGGTTTTATTGAAAGCGGAGATCATTTTTGGACTCGGTAATGGAGCGGTCAAGAAAATGTATTTTGGGCATTTGTGGATTTTGGGAGTTTTGGGATTTTTAGGAATTTCTTTTGAATTTTGAATTAAATCCGAATTCAAAACGGAAAATGGAAAATAAAAAGAAGCGAATTTCTTTAAGTGGGCACCTGATGCCATGGCCCATTGACGGACCTTCGGCGGCGTGGCCTCATGTGAAGGCTGCTGGCGGTATGTATACCGTGGCAACCTGTGAGCTGACATCTTGAACCGGGATGGCGATGAAATGGCGAGCGACGGGGGGACCTTGTTGTCGTGAAGCCTTGCGTGGCAGTGGGGAACCCATTGTCGGTGAGACAGAAGCGAGTGAAAGCGAGCTTCAGCCGGAGAGGAGGAAGGCAGCGATCCGTGATTTAAGCGCCTGGGGAAGAAATGGAGTGGCTAGGGAGCATGAGGGGCTCAAGGTGAGTTCGGGGTGTAGAAATGGAGGAAGCGTTAAGCGGAGGGCTTAACAGCGAGCTCAGCAGGAGAAGACGAAGAAGCTTGGTGGCTGCGTGGAGAAGCGGCGGGAGGAGAAGAAGTGGGGAATAGGTTGGGCGGGATGAGGAGAATGAGGTGAGGCGAAAATGGCGGCCAGACTTTAAATAAGCGCCTGAGGAGAAAAACCGCGAGTTAGAAGAAGAGAGAGAGGGGGGCACGGCCTGCATGGCACGGAGGCCTGTCAGGCGTCTGTGTGAGTCACGGTGGTCATCAGCCACGGACCCAGTGGAGGAGGGCGTCTTGAGGCGGCAGCTGAAGGCTGACAGGATTTTGCTCATGGTGTGTGCGTGATGGCCATGGTGGGGAGGAGGCTGGGGCGTGGTGGCCTGCAAGATCTTGAGGTGTGTGCAGTATGATGGCGAGGTAGGGGAGGTCATAGAGTGTGGTCGTAGGCGTCATGGTAGTATGACGACCGGTATGGCGGTATGAGGGAAGAAAAAAGCAGGCGTCTGTGTAAGGAAGAAGAAGCGCCAATGAAAAGAGAAAGCAGGTTTTCAGAAAAGGAAAGCATTTTGGGTATGGTTTAGAAAATGGCAAGAAGACAAGAAAATTCAATTAAATCGAATTAAATCCGAATAAAATCAATAAAATCAAAGAAGGCAAAAGAGAACCATTTTGAAATTTTTGGGTTATTTCAATCTACCCCCCTTAAAATAAATCTCGTCCCCGAGATTTACTCATCCCAGGGGAACAGGTTGGGAAATTCTGCTGCAATTCCGATTCCTTTTTCTGGTGGGTTCTTCAATAGCAATATTCTTCCACAATTCTCGGCATGCTCCGACATTCTTTGTCTCTGTCTTGACTTTAAGTTGACTTGATGATCGGGTTGGCTCTCGTAATGTGGTAACTTATTCTCGGTTAATTTCTTTTAAGCGCTCTTGATGCATCGGTTGTCTTAATGATCAGGGTACTTCTTGTGGTAAGGTAGGTCAAGTTCGCCTTTAATGTGCTTTCAATATCCGGTTGATCTCTTTACATCATCGATCTGCGGGTGGTAGGTTTCCTCAAATGTTGATCTGTCCTCTTCGCTCGGTGAACTTCTCCAAAATTTTGGTCGTAGCGTGGGTCTCTGGTTCTGACATTACTTCTTTCGTAATTTCTCTCAAATTTTATGATAAATATCTTCCTGAACTTCATTTCTGCTGTAAGCTTGTCTCATTGCAATGAGGCGGTTTACCTTAGTCCATCATCAGCGGTCATTTAATAATATTGAATTCTGTCGAGCCTTTGAACATCCTTGTGAAGAAATCCATTCTGATCTCATCTCATTTCCTGTCTTGGGAAGGAGAGCTGCGGGAGACTAGTAGTCTTCTGAGGGTCAATCTTAACTTTCTGACACATATCACCGTATGGGACATTCTCATTTGCTTTCTTTGTTAAAATCAATCCTCTTATATCCTCGACAATCGATCATGAGCTTAATTCCTTGAATGATCACTCTCTAGGATCTTGAACTTGGCGAGTCATCATCCAATTCCACGGGGTTTGGGGCACATCTGAGGTAGGTAAAGGGGTATGGTAATCCATTTTTGCAAACAAGGCCGACAAAAAGAAGGAATGGATTGCACGGGGCTAAAAAATTACCTTGGTTGTGGTGAGCTTGGAACTTACCGATGGCGTCGTTTGCGACCTCTGTAGTTTCTTTGGCGGTCACATGATTTATCTCTTTTCTTGGATCACTAGGGTTTGGTTGGATCTGGATGGGTATCTTTCTTTTGAGCAATCCTCGGCTTTGCTTGATTGGTGATGTGGAGCACTTTGTCGGTCTATTGGGTTAGAGTTGGAAACACTGAGCCTTGGCCACCTCGGAGGGTAAATGCCTCTTAGAGGCGGTGGTCGGATATGTCTGTCATGCTGCGGTGATAACAATCAACGGTCTTGTGGGGGCAATCCTTCGCACAATGATCTCCTTGCAATTGAAACACTTCACCGTCTTGAGTTGGGGCATAGCGGTATCGGCCTTTGTTCTTCTCTGACTGTCTTTTGTTGGAAGGTTGGGGTAGGATCGACACTTGTATTCTTAGTGGCCTTGGTTTACGCATCCTTAGTTGCGGTGCCATCCTTTTCCGTGTGTTTTCCAAGTCGTTCGGGTTTCCTCGGTGATTATTAATTTGTCTACCATAAATCGTCAAGTCCTCGAAATCAAGCGCCGCAACATGGAATTTCAGACTTTTACGTAGTCCTTCGTAGAATCTCTCCATCTTTTGGCCGGTATCCACTTCTTGAGGGCATATCGTGCTAGTTGATTGAATTGGTGAAAGTATTTCAAGACTGATCTCTCACCTTGGTGGAGAGTCAAAAATTCTCTCTTTTTAGCTGCCATTAAGCCCGCAGGGATGTGGGCTTTTCTGAAGGCTTCCTCAAATTCTGCCCACGTGGTTTCTTGTCCGGACTTCTGTGCCTGGAAGTTCATCCACCAAGCGGCGGCTGGTCCTTGTAGCTGGTGCGAAGCGTACAATACTCGTTCTCTATCTGAGCACTGAGCGGTGTCAAGTTTCCATTGAATGCCATTGATCCAATCATCTGCTGCGAGTGGGTCTGATGCACTTGAAAAGATGGGTGGTCTCGTTTTCTGGAAATCAGACCATTTTGATATTCCAACATTCTCATCTGGCGCATAGTAATCATTTGTGTATTTGTCCGGTGGTCTGGCGGCGAGCTGATCTAACATTCTCTCGATGGTTGTGTTTGGCGCATCTCTGCGATGCTGTTTCTTTCCATCATGACTAGCACTTGGGCCAGGTTGGGCGGATTCTCTGTTGATTCTGCTTCCTTACTGAGATGCTGGTGTGGCTCGACTCCCACCATCTGGCTTGATTTGATTCTTATTCGGTGCTGCAGCAGGTTTTGGGCAAGCAGAAGATAAGTAAGGTTTAGAGCATGGGGTAAGAGTAGAATGAATAGGTAAGAGGCTCAGACGAAAGGAAGGAGCTTTTTGAGTGTGGTGGGTTTATACAAATATTTAGGGTAACACAAAATTAACAGAGATAGGGAACATAGCTTTTTCATTCATAGCATGGGATCGTACACCATACCGTTTTAAGGTCCGGTACGACCCATATTACACTACCAAAAGACCTGATACAAAAGGGTGCCATCTAAAGATAACGTTCTATTGCGGTAGTCTCGTCTTGATTGTCGGCGGCGGGTCCACAGGGTCCTTCACCTCAGCGGGGGCTCCTTCATTGCGATCTTCTTCCAGAGGCTCAAGCTGAGACGGGTCCAGTCTATCCACAAGCTCTTGAATTTCCTTCCAAGCTTGGTGAAGCCGTTTGTGGAAGTAGTCGCGCTCCTGGATGGCTCGAACGTAGCGGGCTTCTTGCAGAACCACGTAGGAGGCGATCTCTTGAACTCGCTGGTCTGGATGGTTGCCGTAGGCCACGATCTGCTCCATGCTTGGAAAATCCCCCTGCAGCGGGATCAGTTGAAATGGACTGTCGTTGAACTCGTTTATGTAGCGTAACCTCAGGTACTTTACTGCCTTGCGGGCAGCATCCTGTATGGCGTCCTCCTCATGCATCCTTTGGCCTTCAAACCTTTGGGACACGTCACGGGCGAAGGCGGGGGCTCGGGGTTACCCATGCCTTCCATTGACAAATAACATCTCAGGAAGTGTTCCTCTGTGTGGAAAACAGGTGGTCTGCTCTTCTGCCGAGGAACTGCACATCCTCAAAATTGAGCCGCCCAACTGTCGAGAGCTGCTGGTCGGAGTGAACCTTGTGCACCATCTGCCGATCTGAACATTTGAAGTCGATTGAGAATGGGAAATTTCAAAGCGACTTTTAGAAACAGAAGTTTAGGTAAAGCGAGAAGGAGGTGAGACGAAGAGGAAGCTAGCAAATATGCTTATATATTTTATGTCGATTTTGCTTAAGTTTTAAATAACCTTTCGAAAAATAATTCCTAAACCACCTTAAGGTCTTGATCTCTTGGTCAAGTCGGGCTCGATACCACTTGTAACGGACCGCCCTTTTAGAAGTGCGTATAAATACCTTCTGACTACCGAGAATTTAGGCTGCGGTAACCAAGTGTACATTGCTTGATAAAAGAGCAAATCTGAATATTTTATAGATGAATTAAGGCCTAACGCCAAGGTTTTACAAAAGGTCGGCTAGCTTGAATACATTCTGAAGCATACAGAAAGCGCTTGGCGAGATAGATCAAAGCCTCCAAAACCAAATAACATCGTCATCTATGGTCTTAGGGCTCGTCATCTTCAAATGAAATCTATGGAGGATTGGGAGCAAGGGTGAGTACACAACCGTACTCAACAAACCACACGGAAAATCTGAATATTACATGCGAGGATAAACAAAGGTAGCCACAGGTCTTTAAGTATTGTGGATGCAAGTTGTAAACATAAATTTTATTTTACATTTGAAACACAAATCATAAATAGCGATATATCATGGGGGTTATCTTTGCAAAGTTCACCTTCACGATGATTTTAATTATAAAAGCTACTGGTAGCGATTCTGAGAATCACCCTAAATTTAACTCGGCTTCATTAAGGAAGCACGGCGTATTCGAATACCATTGATATCACTCTGCGGAGGTGCTCGGCTTTACCCACAAGACATCTCGACCATTAATGCCACGGAATCAACATGCAACTTTTATGCATGCGGCCCGACCGAGATAGTCATAGCATTTCGTTGAACTTCCTTTTAGCTCCTACCCATGGGCTATCCAAGGTCATAATATTCCGTACCCCGGTGGCCGTCGTGGGAGTCGCGGTCCGAATATTGTGGACACCTTTATTGCGTGAATCGGTAAATGGCATCTCCATTCCCGTTCGGCCCCGATTGCTCTGTGTGCCAAACCCTCAATGGCAGCCACTTCCTATAGGTATTAAAAAGGGAAGTGCAATGTACTGGGCTACCATGGACCAAGTCAATGAGATTTGCCGGCCCAACTTGTGGTTGAGCGGGATCTGAAGTTATTTTCTTTGCCCAAGACCTCGGTCCTTAAATGCCAAAGACTCAGCCAAATGACATACCACAATACATTGGTACCAACTGTACCACCACCACATCACATCCATTGGCTTCGTCATCGGTTGGGGATTGGACCAAGCATCCACCTTCCGTGGTCCGCCCAATCTTGTCCCCGCACCGTAGCAATTTTAAAACCAACATCCTCCAAATCAATCATACGAGATTAAGCATTTGTCTAAAAGTAATAATTGTATGAATTGCTACCTTTACGAGGTTCAATATTTTATATCCTAAGGTTAAAAAGGGATTAAGGCGTAGCAAGGAGTTTAGTGTTGGGTGGTATCTAATCATGTCATTGAAACTACCACATTTCTTATTTTCTAAAATACCGGTAAAATAATGCGATCTGAAGATACGTAAATATCTGGTAATGGAATTGGGTTCAACATGTTCAAGGAGTGTGGCTTGCCTTGCGTGGTCGGGGTTCGCCTAAATAGAAAGTGTCGGCGTCGTGTCCGGCTTGAGCGGTGCTTGCTTCGTATTTGCTCGAGAACGGCTCGGCTCCAAGATTCGTCTTGGCGGTTGCTCGACGTCGGGTCTAAGCGAAAAATGCAAACAATAAATAAGCGAATAAATAAAAATAAAGAAAAAAACGAAAAGGAAAGTCGGAGAGAAAGAATGGAATGAAACGGAGCTCAAGGGTATTTTTGGAATTTTTACGGACTTGGTTTTATGAAGCGGAGATCATTTTTGGACTCGGTGGTGGAGACGGTCAAGAAAATGTATTTTTGGGCATTTGTGGATTTTTGGGAGTTTTGGGATTTTTCGGAATTTCTTTTGAATTTTGAATTAAATCCGAATTCAAAACGGAAAATGGAAAATAAAAAGAAGCGAATTTCTTTAAGTGGGCGCCTGATGCCAGACCCATTCGGACTTTTTCGGCGGCGTGGCCTCATGTGAGAGGCGCGGCGGTATGTGAGCCGAGCCCTGACAGCGGGCCCGGATGGAACCGGGATGGCGATGAAAGTGACGATAGGGATGGGCTTGTTGTCGTGAAGCCTTGGTAAGCAATGGCAGTGGGGGCCAGTGTCGGTGAGACAGAGGCGAGTGAGGCGAGCTTCAGCCAGGAGAGGAGGAAGACGCGAGCGATCCGCGATTTAAGCGCCGAGGAAGAAATGGAGTGGCTAGGGAGCATGAGGGCTCAAGGTGAGTTCGGGGTGTAGAAATGGAGGAAGCGTTAGCGGAGGGCTTAACAGAGCTCAGCCGGAAGGACGAAGAAGCTTGGTGCGTGGAGAAGCGGCGGAGGAGAAGAAGTGGGGAATAGGTTGGGCGGGATGAGGAGAATGAGGTGAGGCGAAAATGGCGGCAACAGACTTTAAATAAGCGCCTGTGAGAGAGAAACCGCTGAGTTAGAAGAAGAGAGAGAGACCTGCAGCATGGCATGAGGCCTGTCAGGCGTCTGGTGAGTGCAGTGCATCAGCCGGACCGGTGGAGGGAGGCGTCTTGGGCGGCAGCGTGTCTGACAGGATTTGCTTCATGGTGTGTGTGATGGCGCCTGGGAGAGAGGCAGGGCGGCGTGGCAACCTGCACATCTTGGTGTGGCGCTGCAGTATGATGGCGAGTAGGGAGGTCAGAGTGTAGAGTGGTAGTCGTCGTGGCGTCATGATAGTATGATGACCGGTATGGCGTATGAGGAAAAAAAAAGGCGTCTGTGCCGAAAGAAGAAGAAAGCGCCAATGAAAAGAGGAAACAGGTTTTCCGAAAAGGAAAGCGCATTTTGGGTATGGTTTCGAAAATGGCAAGAAGACAAGAAAATTCCAATTAAATCTGAATTAAATCCGAATAAAATCCAATAAAATCAAAGAAGGCAAAAGAGAACCATTTTGAAATTTTTGGGTTATTTCAAAGTATACGTACATGCTCTATATGTTTCGTCATCATAAACGGTGGTTAAATTGGAGGAGAAAAAAGGGAATGCCTCCAAGTGGAGTAGCAAAACAAATAGGCAGCCTCTGCTTGTAGGTATATGAATATATGATCAGTTTAGTATCTTTGCTATCATACGTTCATTTTTTTTAAACTACGTATGGCTGCTTTTCTCTAAAATTGTTTTGCTAGAAGACCTTCTGTCGTGAAAATACCAACAAATTTGCCCTGTTGTTCACGTGATTAATTCAGAGTTTGTCTAGCGGATTTGCGCCTACTTCAAGCATCTAGCGCCGAGCAGCCTCGTAGAGCTTGAATTTCATTGTCTGAAATGGGCAGATTAAGCTACTGATTCTTTTCAGATAATGAGATTAAGCTACTAATAGAACACGTCATTATCAGGTTAGGCGTTTGAAAATTTGCAAAATCCGAGTTGATTTTCTCACCTTCGGATCACATGGAGATTTGTGATTCAGCGAGGTGGTCTTTCTCCTCTTCAGCTTCTGACGACGGTGATGGCACTGGCTCACGGATTAGGGTTACCATTCACCCATCTAGGGTTTGGATTTACCACGCTCCTAGACTTAAAGGGAAACTAGGGTGGCAGCAGCATCGGCGGTGGTGCCACCAGACACAGGTGAGGAGGATGGTGGGTGGAGTCAGCAGGGGTGCAACGACCGGAGTGGTTAAAAGGCAGTGAGAGGTGGTGGTTTATCCACATGGTAGCTGCTAGAGACAAGGAAGGGAGGCGGCAACGACGAGATCTCACCAAGAGTGGAAGAAGGAAGGCGGTGGCGGCAAGGCAAAGGAAAACAGGACAGAGGAGGAGATAGGATGGTAGGAGCTCGCCGGTAGGCATCGCCAACACCAGAGGCAGCGCCAACGAGAAGGTGGGAGGTAGCATGGGGGCAGCAGCTGCTGGGTGGAGTGAGTTGAGGCTAGGGACGGGTGTAAGGTCACTTATATAGGTGAGAGAGGGAGAGACATAAGCCACTGGATCTTAATCCAACGGCGAAAAATATAACTATGATTTCTCAAAATTTTAGGCGCTTGTGAAATAGACCCAATATTCGTACCACACACTGTTGAGTGAGATGAAATCTAGCCGGAGGCGTAGATTAGCTATCTCCAATGGCAATTATTCCCGGATTGTCAAAACAAAGCCAGAGAGAGCTGTGGCTCCACCATGGGGAGTGCTTTGTTGTTTTCTGTGCAGGAGTTTTCGTGATTTGTGAGGTCTCAAGTCTCAACACCCAACTCCCTAGTGGGACTGTGAGAGTCCAACTGAACATTGAGGTACCATTGCACAGTACGTGCCATTGACTAGCAAGCCTTGAGCCCTGCTTTCTCATCAGTATGGGCCAAAGTAGATTCGCAACGTCGGCGAAGCCTTGACTTTTGTAACCTCCTAGCTAACTTTTCTTCGTAAATATTATCTATTTTAAATAAATTTATAAAATTATCATTATTCTCGACCGCACAAAGTTTTTAAACCTGAGGCAGGTTGACTATTGCAGTTACTGAGCATGAGGAGCTTACTAAGGTCCTGCTTGGAAGCATAGTTTTCTAAAACTATGGTTTTGATATACTATGATTTGTAATTGTTTTGTCATGAATACCATGGTTTTACCAAACTCCTTTGAAACCATAGTATTCCTTGGAACTACCAACTGTTTGGATGCAACACCACAAACCATCGTATTTAAGTGGAAATAGGCAAGAAGCTAGCTAAAACCATGAAAACTTTGGTTTGGAGTGGAGTTTCAAATACTCCAAAAATACTATGGTATCTACCAAACCATATTTTTTAATACAGAGTTTTTAACATGGTAACCAAACACCTTATGGTATAAAATATCATGGTATTCTTAGAAATCATGGTATTGTCTAGAAACTATAAAAATACATTGCTTCTAAACAGGGCATAAGTTGCTACCAAGCACGGGATCTCCTTCCAAACTAGGGAGAAGTGCATCGAGGTGGATCAGATACTGCTATCGTGGTTGCTTTGGGCCTGAAACCTTACCGAGGTCCATAAGTATGACATATGCCATGTGATACTTGACATGTTTTACATGTTCGAAAAGAAGATTATTTTTATAAATTTATTTAAAAGGGTTAGATTTTTAAAAAAAAAACAATTGTTATGAAGCTGGAGAAGTGAACAACTCCAGATCTCCAGCGTTGGCTCCGAATCTCGTACAAGCTTTTAACTTCACTTGAATCCGTGGCCACTGGCCATTCCTCTTTCTGGGACCCCGATGGTTTTTTTTTTCCTTCTTTTCTTCCGTACCTTAGCTTCCCACAGTGGCTCTGACCAGTCGTAGAGTCGTATACTCGTAGGCTTGTGCTAGCAAGCCCAACACGGCCACTGCTTGGACTTGCGGCTCGAACTCACTGTAGTTTTTAAATTCAGAAAAGCGTGTGGAACTGAGAGGAGAAGTACAAAGAGCCAAAGAGGGTGAGCCGGTGAAACCGTGAGTCGGAGAAAGGGATTACCGGATTACAGGAGAAAAATGACGTTGTCTCAGTTACGCTTTGGACTCAGTGATGCCCTTTCAGAACTGACCGTGCATCTGGTGAAACCGTGCACCAGTCGTTTCGCTTGGATGCACAGGGCTCCAAGTAAGCAGGAAGAAATGGATGGCTAAGTACTGACTTGTGCGGCCTAAAATAATCGCTCCATCGAATGGCTGAGTACGTCGTAACTGGCAATATTGTCTTGTCACCCCGGTGCTCCTTTCACATTCGCTTCGTATATCAATCGATCCACACGTACGTCCAACGAGCTCTTTCAGTTCACTTGTTGACTTACACCGGCAGTACTTGAAAACGAAGTGTTCAGCACATGGAAAACTTTTCCTGAGGAAATTATCAAGACACCTGTTTATGTTGTAAAGCTAATGTAATGCACACTTCAATCAAAACGAACAAGTTCGTATGAACGACAATTTGAAATGGACATAATTGTAGATGCACGACGTGGATCGTATTGTGCATGACAGCATGCGTACAGTGGGTTGCGGTAGGTACCAGTGAGCATATCCTCCTTCTATTTTGCAATATTTATTCATCCATTTTACTATATTTATTCATATATAGTTTATAGACAAACAAACAATAAATCTAAGAAATAGTTAGTGAGAAACAACCTTATATGCCCTTATTAAATAATATAATACAACAATCTCACTTCTTTGAAAGAATTTAATTAAGAGTAGTAAATACAAAAATTGTAATAACTACACTCTAGATTTTTGTAATGAAAGAATATATTAAAACGGATACACTGAGATGATAGACAAATATAGCGAAACAAAGAAAGTAGTATATCCACTTGTTAGAAACATGTGCCACTTCTTAGAGCATGCCACAATGGTGTGACATTAGCCGCATATAGCTTTTGTCACACGTAAGATTTTTGCTGATGTGGAGAGAGAGAAAAAGAAGAGAGTGTAACTATCTCTCTGTGAAGAGACGAACACATAGACAACACAAAACACCAATGTAAGAATTATTATGATCTATAGCAAACACTTTTTTACGCCATAATTAAAAGATTGTAAAATCTCATAGAAATAACCTTAAAATATTGAGCTCTTTTACGGCACACTAAATTTAATATGGATTGTTCATTCTTCTCGATCCAATAAATCATATTAGCTAGTATCTATTTATACTTTCTATGATAGTATAATATTAGGAATACCCTTAACAAATCAATGAATAAATTTGATTTCTACTACACACTATGTACTACCAGTATCTATTATAAAAATTATTTTTACTTTTATCTTTAAGTGATGCGGAGGAACATAGAGACAGTAGTCCTCGCTACTGTCGTCGTACGTGCTCTTATCATGCGGTATCACCGGAGCGCCACGTCGATCAACACGCCCCCGTTGAGCCCATATTCCACGGTCAGATAAGAGCATCTCCAGCAAGAGCCCCTAAAACAGGGTCCCTATTTTGGATTTAGGGACTCCTCCTATTTTTTAGGGCTCTATTTTCAGAGCACAAGTCGTATGAACATCCCTAAATCTCATTTTATTTTACTTTTCTCCTATTTTGGCATATCCACTATGTATAATCTTCATTTGACACCACTAAAATTCAATCAAAATATTTGTAATACATAAAACATAAGCATATTAACATTTACAATTTAAAAACATGATATTTAAAATTTAAATTTAAAATTTTCAAAACATGATATTTAAAATTTAAATTTAAAATTTTCAAAATTTTCGATGTGAATCAGATGCAACAATTGCAACTCATTCAACAAAAAACGCAGCTCATTTGCAGTAACTAATGCAAGCCATCCTTCACTTAATTCCTATTTTAAGGTTTAGGGCTCACAGGAATTAGGTGAGGAGGCAAATTTAGGCCTCCTAATTTTAGGGACGGATTAGAGGCCTCTTTGACCTGTATTTTTACTAAAGTCCTATTTTAAGGTTTAGAGACTGGTTTAGGGGCTCTGCTGGAGATGCTCTAAGGCAAATTAAAGCTGCGGCCGCTTCACTAATCTGGCACGATAGAGATGGGCCTCACCTGACACACCTGGACTGAACCCCGGCCAGGCCAAATCAGTATTCGAACGCAATCAAGTAGGGACGCAGAGACACGGACAATATTGCAGCGCGGCGACAGGGACGCCGGCCAGCCGCCTGCGTGCCCCTGCGCGGGCCGCGGTGGTTCCGCGTACGTACTTGTCCGGGTCAAATTCCCGCATTTCGGAAGAAAAATGAGCAAAATGCGGCGGCCCCCTCGCCTCTCGTTGGGTAGATAAGAGGAAACAATATTTTTTCCTAGCCCATTGACTCAAATTATTTTTGCAAGTTTGGCTTTTATGTTACAAATATGGCGCCAATGTTAACACCTTCACGGTATCTATGGTTGATGTTTTATCGAACAGATTCACTCACTTGCTTTAATCATATATGCGTCGCGTCGTTACCATGCAGACCACCCTGTCCCAGTTGATTTCCACATCATTTGGCGGTACAAATCTGCACGTTAGCTCAGTTCGTATACTTTTACCGGGCACGTAAAGAAGTGACAGTTTAATGTTAAGTAGTATCAAAACTATTAAAAGTTAGTACTTTCATCTTTTAAATTTTTTATATCTATAGAGTTTTTATCGTCCTTAAGAGGTGCTATAATGTATAGCCAAATTAGCCTTAAACTCTTATACCTTTTGGCACCTCACCTTTTTTTTACGTGTCAGGTTCAATGTATTTTTTTAGTACATCTCAAGAATGATAAAAAGTTTCTTTAGTACCTTTTGATATAAATTTTGGTCTATCAAAAATGGTAATAAGTCTTCTATAGGAGATCGAGCGTCCTTCGGTCAAGCAGCCTGTGTGCCACACTGATTAGACTACCTAATGGTTTACGATTGTATTGTTTGCGCTTTTGAGGCGATGCACGCGCAGTGATAATTTATACACCTTTGTCAATGCTTGACGCTGCCATGTGATGGATTATGTATTGTACGCTTTCGATGTCCCTGTGGAGACGTGGACTAGGCTCGGCCGAGTAGGATAAGCTAAATACAGCCATTCTGACTCGGAGCTGACCATTTTGCCGTGCGAATAGCCCAATAACATAACAATCTCGTGTTATCGTTTGAGTTCCTCTGTTATAGTTTTCGAGTGGTAACTCGAAGGAAATTGACATCAATCTCTTAAATTATCATAGGGAATTCCTGCCGTTAATCCTCTCCAGCAGCACCTGATAAGCGAATATTGCCACGTTCAAATCATATCATCTCTATGGCACAGATCTTGTGGTTTGGTGCTATTCTATCGTCATTTCCACCGCCTTCTTTTTCGTGGGCGTGCCTTCTGCTTCCAAGGCCGTATCCGTCATGCCGAACAGCTTGCCCATCTCCTCCAGCGTCCGGCCACGCGTCTCCGGTAGGTAAGTGAAGAAGAACACCCACCCGAGCGCGGCGATGCCGGAGTACAGGAAGAAGCTTCCGCCGATGGTGATCGCCTTGGACAACGACAGGAAGGTCATGGCGATCAGGCCGCTGATCACACGGTTGCACGCCACGCCGACCGCGAAGCCCAGCGCGCGCACCTGCAGCGGGAAGATCTCCGAGGTGTAGACACCCGTGATGGGCCCGAGGCCGATGGAGAAGAACGACACGTAGGCTAGGATTGATGCGATACACAGGCCGACGGCCCACGGGATCTTGGTGTCCGGGTGATGACCCACGACGGTGAGGCCCGTCCCGAGACCGACAAGCGACACGATCATGCCGCCCGTGCTGCTAAGCAGCAGTGGACGCCGGCCGACGCGGTCGAGCAGGAACGTGGCCACCAGGATGAAGAGCGTCTTGGTGACGCCCACGGCGCAGGTGGTGCCGAGGAGTTGGTTGTCGTCGGTGATGCCGGCGCTCTTGAACACGCGCGGGCTGTACAGCACGACGGAGTCGATGCCCGACGCCTGCTGGAAGAAGTGGATGCCAAGCGCCGAGAGCAGTACTCGTCGCATGGCCGGGGAAGGGGACAGGACGAGCTCCTTCCATACCTGCTTCTCCTCTCGGCTTGTTTTCCTGGGCACGGTGACCACGTCGCCGTCTAGATCCTTTGGGATGCCAGCGGCAGCCTTGATGTCGGCTAGGCGTTCCGTGGCCTCATCTGGCGTGTCGGAGGTCTTCTCCAGCACGGTCCTGGCGTCCGCGAGGCGGCCCTTCATGACGAGCCACCGAGGAGACTCCGGCATGCCGAACACCATGAGTGCGAGCAGGGCGGACGGCGCAGCGCCGATGCCCAACATGAGGCGCCAGCCGAGATGGAGTGGAAGGCGTGCAAAGGCATAGTTGGAGACGTAGCCGAGGAGGATACCAAAGTTGATGAACACCTCCGGGAAGGACGTGAGGAAGCCGCGGGCCGACGCAGGTGAGATCTCGGCGGTGTACACGGGCGCGATCATGATTGCGTAGCCCACGCCGACGCCAGCCACGAAGCGGCCGGCCATGAGCATGGTGTAGTTGACCGCGAAGCCCATGAGTAAGGCGCCCGCGAAGAAGATGACTGCCGCGAATACAACTGTGAAGCGGCGGCCGATCCAGTCGGACGTCCGCGCCGCTGCAAAAGACCCGATGAGCGAGTACAAGTTCAGAATGCCCATCAGGATCTCCAACTGCACGTCCGTGATCTTCAGATCCTTCTTGATGTATAATGATGCTCCGCTCATCACACCAATATCTTCAAAGGCAAAACAGTATATATGTACGTGCATGCATGAAAGTTGAAACCACGCAAACCAAAAGAATTTGCAGATATAACGCATCACGACGACGTGAAAAATATGTGTACCATAGCCGAGGATGATGGAGGCCATGGAGGCGAGGATGGCGCAAGTGAAGGCATACTTTACATTGCCCTTCTTCTTGGGCTCGACTGCCTCTGGGAGCGCGGCAGATGCCATCGTTAACACTTCCTTCTTTGTTCCCTGCTTAGAGAGGCGCAGTCGTGCCTGCAGAAAACGCTAATTATTGAGGGTCTAATGAATTGATGGCCTAGCTAGTGATTAGTGAAGTGTCGTACCACTACATATATAGTATGTATGTATAGGCACAGACAATGATCGGATCATACATGTCCTGCCTATCCTAGTCAAATGATGACGTGCCGTGGACGCAGAACGAACTGGCTGCATGCTCGGCTGCTCCTTCCTGCTTTGCATAGTCACCGGTGGTGCGGAGTCGTGTAGTAATCTCCTATCTCGCCGGAAGATGTGTCTCCTCCTCATTTGTTCGCTCCGCCATGACTAGTCAACTTGGGTGCCCACCGGATCAGTCACTTCATCGAAAACTTGGACCAGTGGTTCCACTTTCCCTGAGTAGTCGGATCACTTGGGTGTGATTGCCATTTGAGGTTTCAATATGGTCTCTGGCGTGCTGATTGCTGAATTTGCTGAAAGCAAAAGGGAAATACTAAATGGGAGTGTATATATAGTTATCTCCTAGTCCAAATATCTGACAAATAATTGCAAGTTTGTTCGTAAAGAAGATATGCCTTGGCAAGCAAAAAGGAGAAGTAAACATTAAAAACAAACGAGAACTATTATATGCGGAAACCAAATTTCACCTATCGATATGGAGTTTACTGTTTTAGAAGGAAAAAACTCTTGCCTAATGATTGGTGTGGTGGCTGAGCAACGCATGCGTGTGAGACACATCAGAAGACAAAACCAGTCTTTCTAATTTGTAAGCACCCATGTGCAAACAAGTTCACAAATCTTAAAAACTAGCCTGGTTTCTCGATTCGGTCAGATTTCAGAACCTCTTTTTAATTATATTTAAGTACTAATGATGAAGGAATATTGGAATTGTGTTCGGTGCGTGGTCCTATTTGCCAGGTCGTGATCAACTAAATCGTTCACAAAAGTACAAGGGTCATATACTAGACTAGCACTAATCACTTTAGGACTTTTTTTGAAGAGCCTAGCAATAATTTCATGTGGGCTAGAATATGCAGTTTTTCGCTCACACGAAAGCTACTGAAATAATATAGAACATAAAGCACTGACATGTGCACTTGTACGGTCAGAGAGTGTAGTGTCCATCTACGAAATTTTTCTTGTTGATTTGTTGCTTACACCAAACTAGGTATATCCCCTTAATCTTGGGGTTTTCGTGAGGTGAGCGAGCCGGGTTTGGAGAAGAAGATCTCGCCAGCCTCGTCACCGCCCAAGTCGATGCGCCACCCCCGACCTCTTCTCGCCAATCCGACCACGTCGCGAGGTGTTCCGCGACGCGCCGAGGCCATTCCCTACCTTCTTCTTCCGTTCCTGCTGCCTTGGAGCACCGCCGCCGAGCTCCTCCATTCCGCCATGGCCGCCGTCACCTGCCGTCCTTCCTAGTCGCATCTCAGACCAAGCCGCCACAACTGAAAGACTTTACAGAGTTGCGCCGTGCTCGTGTGCATAGTCCTGAGTTTTTGGGCTCGAGACGAAATTATAAATGGAGACTCCTTTAGCACAAGCATTAAAATATTTTTATATTACCATGTATCAACTAAAAAATAATATTTAGTGTATTATAGAAATTGTTACCGATAAATAAATGGAAGTACAAAAGTGAGATTATTTATCTCAAACATTTTGTAGAGATCATCTTAGGAAATATCTTCTAACATTTCTAGATGCAAAATTAACAATTATGACCTCAACATTAATGTTATCTAGTAACTTCTTCTCAATACATAAACTTATCAGACCATTTAACCTTTCTTGAGACATTATAGACCTCGAGTAGTTCTTCAATAATTTCAATTTTGAAAAGCTTCTTTCAGTTGATGCCACAATTACGGATACAGTAAATAGGATACGATAAGCAACAGAAATATTAGCATAACAATCCAATTCCCTGACAAACTAAAAAATCTCTATAGTTGACATTGGTCTATCTGGCAAAGTCATTTGTAGTATTCTTAACTCAGAAATCAGATTCTTTAACTCAAAATCAGATCAATCATCAACAAAGAAAGTTTTTGCCAACTTAGTACAATAATCTTTAATTTCAATATGATTCAATGACTTCAAAGTTGTTGAGCTCAGAAGAGGCCCAAATATACCATTGAATACTTGGATTTCTTCAAATCTATTTTTCAATGAACTGTTTGCCATATCAACTATAACTAAAAAGTAATTAACTTCAAAATCTTTCGCACCTTATAGAATTGTTTTACTACTTCAATCATTTTCATCAAACTATTAAAAATTGCTTCGGTTTTGATAAAAAAACAGATTGACATATGTTTACTAAAATATTAATTCCTGAAGATCCCACCGTTGAATTGACGTGTAATTTGGACTGTAGAAACTAGAATCAATTTTGAAACTAACCCAATAAGAATCAGCTCAATCAGATTTAAGGATCTAAAGTTATGATCTTCACAATTTAACTACATTAATAGATGACGAGATCCCAATAATTTTGAAGCCTAGAGCGGCCACCTCGTCCGCCCTACCCAGGGCCAGGCCTGATGCTAACCATAACGGATGTCGCCTGATTTCACCTTCAGGGGATCGGGAGGGCAGTTTGTGCCTTTGTGGTTGTAGTAGGCTGGAGATAACGTGGATTTTTTTTCAAAGAAAAAGCCGCCTGTGTATTAGATAATCCATCAAAGTCAAGATTGTCTTTTCACACCTCTGTGACGGCTTGACTGCCGGAAAATGGGCGTGTTTGGTTGACGGAAACATGGGAGAATTGTTAAGACATCTACGGTGGTACATATATCTATAAACAATAGACTAAAAATAACTCATCTGATGGATTGTCATATAGTTATGCATAATGGTCTCTCATCCAATTAACAGACTGTCTATACAATGGTACATACAATAAAAAACTGTCTATAAGACCGTCTGTTAAATAGTAGACAATAATTTTCTCTCTCCTCCTTCTCTCTCCTTCACACCACCTAAAATCCTAGATGACGTGATTTTATAGACAGCTGACATGTACCATTGTACATGCCCTTAGGAATCTTTTATTATCTTATTTGGTGAAATAATCGGTTTGTTTTTTAATATTAGGTTAGGGATACGGAAGTTGTATATAAAAACATAGAAAACTCATTATATACCACTCCATTTATTTGTACTGAATTCCCCCTAAAAACATTTGCTATACTTTTCACTTGTAATTGTTCTCTCCAAAGAAAAATATAGAAAATATAAAAGTGAAGAATTTGATTTGGATGCATATATTATTAAAAACAATTCAATTTTTTTTTTAAAAAAAAACTCAGTTCCTCTGAGAAAGATCGAAGTTTCCGAGAATGGCAACTGTGCTGCTATTTAGTATCCCCACCATCAAATCCGCAATGTTTTTCAATTTTCTGGTAGAAGCTTTTACGATCTTTCTGCTAAATGACTATATTTTCTATTCATTTTTTTCATTCGCGCAGCTCTCTTTCAGACCATAAGAACACAAGCTGCGGCGTCCTTTCTCGAATGATCTTATGATCCTGACTGACAGCAAGAACAATTGGTACACCGTTTTTTTGTCACTTCAAGGAGAGAGAAGCGCCCGCCAACCGGTACGGAGAGACTCCTTGGAAGTAATTTATTCATGTAAGATCGAAGCTTAGAACTAAAGGTGGATAACCAGCTAGCTTAGCTCGGTCAAACTTGTTAAGCAACACCCCGATTCAGCTCGTTAACCAAACGAGCGAAAAAGGTGCTCTACTCGGCTCGGCTCATGGGCTCCAAGCTGGCTCATTAAGAGTGTGTTTGATTGTTTATATCAAATGGTGCATATATGAGATGGTTCAAAAAAATATTATCTATGTGTTGATTGCTTGAATAAAACCAGCCCGTCCTGGATGGTGAGATACAAATTTGATGAATATTCTCTATAGATGTTGAATCATTCTATTCACCAAAACAATGAAACTAAATGGTATAAATTATCCCAGCCTATTCAACCTTATCCTACCAACCAAACACATCGTAAGCTTTCTAAGAACATTGGTCAGGAGTTTGCACGGTTGAACACCGGTGTCGAGGATGAAGGGGAAGCTAGTATCGCGTCGAAGGGACTAAGGTTCAAGTCTAAGTGCGGTTCCTGGGCTTTGCTATGGGTAATAGCCTAAGTCTGTTTAGCGAGCTCTGCTCCCGTTGCGGAGTGAATCTGTGAAGCTGGGGTGATTCCGTGAAGTGATTCTCTGAAATGAACTAGGAGCCTGGGAGCTGAAAAAAAAGCGCTTCTCCGATTCACTCCCAACAAAGAGTCGGTTTCTCCATAGAGTTTATCCTATGGATTAGTTAGAAGAATCACTTTCGTGACGAAATCACTTCTCTCGAGAATCACTTCTATGAGAATCGAGATCGGAGGAGCTCTCTACCAAACAGGCCCTAAGTGTTGTTGTTAGACTGGGCTTGTTGCTACTTGCAGGGATAGGTTTTTATTTAATTGAGCTTAACGGGCTTAGGCTTAACTTGTTAAGCAAACAAGCAGAAATACCTGCTCAACTCAGCTCGTTTAGAGTAAGAGTTTGAATCGAGTCGAGCCGATTACTTAACAAGCTCACGAACATCAAGCTTTTTTTTTCATCCCTACCTAGAAGCAGGTTTCAAGCTAAAACCTATAACTCCCTATATTGACCCTTGGATAACATTCTTTTTGTGGTGATGCCGGTCAGCCGGTGCAGTGATAATTTCCATCTTCTCGTTGTGTTTGAAAAATGACAATTCATGCCATGTGATGGATTTCGATGGTCATGGACTATAGAGTTTGAACTTTGAAGAAACATGTTTCGGTATGACAGAGCTATTGATGGGCTGGTTAGGCTCGTTTAAGGCTGACCAATTTGTCACGAAAATAGCACAATAACGAAGCAGTCTTGTTTAGTTATCACCGGTTACCACAATGGACGCAGGGCCCGCATTCCTTCGAGTGCCAGAAGCTTTACTGAGTTATTATTACCAGTGGGCAACGCTTGCATGCGCATGGACTACTTCTTAGATAAATTATTTAGTTTTCATCTTAAAAGCTAAAATAATTTAGCAAAAACTCATTGATTATGAAAATAGTACTTAATATAAAAATTTATTAAGAGTAGATTAAGGTACAATCTAATTTCATTATCAGTGACTAAGAACATGTCTAAATTCTACAAAGGACGTAGTGCTTCATGATTGACGAATTGATATGCACCAAAGGCGATAACATATCTGGTGATTCAATACATAATAAACCAGAGCATGGTTGATAGAGGTGTGACAAATCTAGCTATTTTGCTTGGGTGACTAATTAAGGAAGCAAAAGTTGGTGCCTTAATCTGACATACAAATAATGGACATAGTAATTTCTAAATCTAATTTAGCTCCTTCGTATATTTATAATTACTATATATATGGTTTGATATTTTCCTCTCTTTTTTCTCTCAACTAACACAAAAATAGGTGATGCATGCAGTATCAATCAATACTACGATGAATAAAAGTATCTAATTAACATTCGTATATAAAGTATTTAAAGAGCAAAAATAAAACATGAGATAGAGAATCCTCAAATGAATTAATGCTCTAAAAACCTTTTTTTTGGTCATTTAGATATTTTACAAATTTTGGAATTGTACTTTCGAATTTACATGTATATAAATCAAATTTCTAATTTCATTAAATTTGATTTATGATTATTGTAAAAGTGATTTTTAATTTTCATTTATTTCTTGTTGAAAATTTTAATATTTTTGGGGCTGCGTTTGGAATTCATACACAAATCAAATTGCCATGACATAGAGTCTTCTATTCTATAAAATTAAGTTTGTGTTTCATCTAGAAATCCGATTGTAAATTTCATTTTATTTTTATATATAATATTAGTAATATCAGGAATTAACTTATAATTCATATAAAATCAAATTGCTAGTTTTCTTTTACTTTCAATTATGAATTTCATATTGTACTTGACACAGAATCTTTATTTTAATTTAAATTTGCTAATTTTAATTTGTTATTCTAAATTTTATGTTGTACTCATATAAATCTTTATTTTAATCTAAATTTTGATGCCTAATATACATGTAATCATATTTTAATTTTTATTCTAAATTTTCACATTTGTGGGATCCTAAACCTAAAAATTTATAATTTTCATTTAGTTTTTATTTAAAATTTTAATAATTTTGTCATTTCACTTAGGAACTTATATACATACCAAATCTCTTATTATCATATTATTTTTATTCCTAGTTTGTATATTTTTATTGTGATTGATGGTATTTTTTCCCAGTTTTAGGTGTGAATTTGTATACAAATCCAAATGTTAATTTTATTTCATTTATATTCCTTATTTTAGTTATTTATGGAATTCACTTTGGAATTCATATTGCCAGATTTTATTTATTTTTTATTATAAATTTCAGTTAATTTAGATTGTGCTAGATATGGACCCTTTCTTTTGTTCTGCCAATTTCCATTTAATTACTATTTCAAATTTTTGTTATTTTTTTATGTTACTTTGAAAGTCCTATGAAAATCATATTGTTGATTTCCTTTTTGTTTTTTATTCCGAATTAATTTTTTATGGATGCTACTTTGAAAGTCGTATGGAAATCAAATTGCTAATTTTTCTTAGATTTATTCTAAATTTCTTTTTTTTTTGTGTTTCAATTGACATGGGCTCTTTCTTTTAATATAAGCCATTACAACCTGGATCCATCGTGTAGATGTCTAGATCTTTCTGATTAACGAGAGAGCTTCCTTGGAGTATATAATTAGTATATGTATAGAATAGAATAGATAGATGATAGGTCACGTCAGTTCTTCAGTGCTAACACCAAGGTTCTGTCGAAAACGAAAATGACAGCACAAGGATAACATATATTCTCATAGTTACGAGAGTACGACGATGAATCTGTGTTAGTGTTGCGTGTTGAAATATTGCGCTGAACTCCCATTGGTGAATTGGTGATCGATGTTATGTACGTACGTAACACAGTTTCTTGCCTTCCACAGACAAATTATCGGCGGAGGAATTTGTGTTCTTGTGAGAGGAGCGGGGAATATACATGGAGCGGAAGGACATGAGGACTTTTGCATGTTAATTAAACAGCCAAAATGTGATTTTTTTTAAAAAAAGAAATATAGTGGAGTGATGTGTAGACAGCCCTAAGTATTCATGTAATCAACTCAAGCCCCAACAGAAGAAGCCAAGAGTCTCGCCCTGCAGCTCGCCGTCTCTCTCGCTGCGGCGGCGTCTTCTGCTTCCATGCCGGTGTCGGTCATCCCGAACAAATTGCCCATCTCCTCAAGCGTCCGGCCGCGCGTCTCCGGGATGTAGGTGAAGAAGAACACCCATGCGAGCGTGGCGATGCCCGCATAGAGGAAGAAGCTGCCGCCGATGGTGATGGCATTGGACAGCGACAGGAAGGTCATCGTGATCACGCCGCAGATCACACGGTTGCACGCCAAGCTGACTGCAAAGCCCAGAGCGCGCACCCGCAGCGGGAATATCTCCGAGGTGTACACGCTCGCCATGGGCCCAAGGCCGATGGAGAAGAACGACACGAAGGCCAGGATGGACGCGATGCATAGGCCGACGGCCCACGGGATCGTGGCATCCGGATTGTGGCCAACGACGGTGAGGCCCGCTGCAAGGCCAATCAGCGAGATTATCATGCCGCCGGTGCTGATTAGCAGCAGCGGCCGCCGGCCGACGCGGTCGAGCAGGAATGTGGCGACCAAGATGAAGAGCGTCTTTGTGACGCCCACGGCGCATGTGGTGCCCAGGAGTTGGTTGTCGTCGGTGATGCCCGCGCTCTCGAACACGCGCGGGCTGTAGAGCACGACGGAATCTGCGCCTGACGCCTGCTGGAAGAAGTGGATGCCAAGCGCCGCGAGCAATATTCGCCGCATGGCAGGCGTCGGGGACATGATGAGCTCCCTCCACACCTGCTTCTCCTTGCGGCTTCTCTTCTTGGGCACGGTGACCACATCGCCGTCGAGGTCGTTTTGGATGCCAGCAGCGGCCTTGATGTCAGCCAGGCGCTCCACTGCCTCCTCTGGCGTGGCAGCGATCTTCTCCAGTATGACCCTGGCTTCCGCGAGGCGGCCCTTCATGACAAGCCACCGGGGAGATTCAGGCATGCCGAACACCATGAGGGCGAGCAGGACGGACGGTGCAGCACCGATACCGAGCATGACGCGCCAGGCGAGGTGGAGCGGCAGTCGGGCGAAGGCGTAGTTCGAGACATAGCCGAGGAGGATACCGAGGTTGATGAAGATCTCCGGGAAGGTCGTGAGGAAGCCGCGGGCCGACGCCGGAGAGATCTCGGCAGTGTACACTGGCGCGATCACGATCCCGTAGCCCACACCGACGCCGGCCACGAAGCGACCGGCCATGAGCATGGCGTAGTCGCCGGCGAAGCCCATGAGTAAGGCGCCCACAAAGAAGAAGGCGGCCGCGAAGAAGACGGTGAAGCGGCGGCCGATCCAGTCGGACGTCCTGCCCGCGGCGAAGGAACCGATGAGTGAGTAGATATTCAGGATGCCCATCAGGATCTCCAGCTGCACGTCCGTGATCTTCAGGTCTTCCTTGATGTACAGCGATGCCCCGCTCATCACCCCAATGTCTGCAGACTTGAACAGTACATACAGGAAACCATGGTAGAGAGTAATCGGAGGACGTGAATATATGTACCATAGCCGAGGATGATGGAGGTCATCGAGGCGAGGATGGCGCAGGTGAAGGCATACTTGACGTTGCTCTTCTTCTTGGGCTCGACTGCCTCTGGCAGCGCAGCAGATGCCATCGCTGAGAGGGGTGCAGTCGTTCAGAGTACTACTGATTTTTTTTTTTTATAAAGGAAGCAAATATATTAATACCAAGTACAGTACATCAAGGAGATACAAAGTCTTGGCACACTTCCGGATTCTGTTGAGAACACACAGCCAAGAAACAAAAGGAGAAAAGACAGACACAATCTAGTGATCCGGTATCCGAAGACTAAACCGCCACCCATGAGCCTAGGAGAAAAAAGCCTTGGCCGCTTGCACCATATAATGCGACCCCTTCACTAACCAATCCTGCAAGTCCTCCCTCTGGAGAATAACCCAGCTGGAGAGCCAGTAAGATGATTGCTACATGAGAATAACCTGTAAGGGAGAAAACAAAGACTTGTTTTTAAAAATCACATCATTTCTGCAAATCCAAAGTGACCAGCACAAGGCTGACGCTCCAAGCAGAAGTAGGGATTTCGAATCTTTATTGAAACCCTGAAGCCAATTTCCAAACAAATGATCCACACTGTCAGGTTGTTTTAGCCCGGTTACTAACTGAAAGACAAGCCAAATAGACCGAGCGAAACGGCATTCAAAGAACAAATGGTTGATTGACTCATTATTGTGGCAGAAGACACATGACAAACTTCCCTGCCAATTACGTTTAGCTAAGTTATCCTTCGTGAGCACCACCCCCTGACGTAAGTACCACAGAAAAACTTTAATTTTTAACGGAGCTTTTAACTTCCATAATTTTCTGTTCTTATTGGGGATGTTTCTAAGCATTAAAGCAGCATAATGAGATTTTACCGAAAACTGGCCATTGGAGGTTAGGTTCCAGCAAAAACTATCCCGATCTTGCGATAGAATAACTCGTTCTAAGCGAGTTAACAAATCAGTCCAAGCCGCCAGATTTGGACCAATGAGAGTTCTACGCCAAGAGAGTCTAGTAGGGAAAGAGCTTAATGCCTCTGCAATCGTTATGGATTTTGGTCTGGCAATATTATATAGGGAAGGGTATTGATCTTTCAAGGGTGATCCGCCCATCCAGTTGTCTTCCCAAAGTCGGACTTGTGATCCATCCTTCACAATAAAGGATCCGAAACGGAAGAAGTCGCGTTTCACCTTCATTAGACAGGACCAAAAGTGAGAATCTCCATATTTCCATTCTACTTGGGCCAAAGGCTTTGAACCCAAGTATTTGTTTCGGAGAATTTGTTGCCACAAACCATCAGAAGTAAGTAATTTATGCAACCATTTACTCAGAAGGGCAATATTTTTCTTATTTAGATCATGAATCCCGAGACCACCTTGATCTTTCGGTTGGCACAGAATGCTCCATTTGGTGAGCCTATATTTCTTTTTATGTTCGTCTCCTTGCCAATAGAATCTGGACCGGAAATAATCCAGTTTTTTAAGCACTCCTTTAGGTAAGGAGAAGAAGGACATCATGTACATCGGGAGACTACTAAGCACCGAATTAATCAAAACTAAGCGCCCCCCAATAGAGAGATTCTTCCCTTTCCAACTGCTGAGCCTTTTTTCCACACGCTCTTCAACCTTTTTCCAATCACAATTTCTCAGCTTCCTATAGTGAATTGGAATGCCGAGATAATTGATCGGAAAAGTCCCAGCTTTACATCCAAATAAGTCAGTGTAGTAACCAAGGTACTCCTGGGCTGTCCCAAAGCAGAAGACCTCACTCTTATGAAAGTTTATCTTAAGACCCGATGCCTGCTCAAAAGCAAACAGAAGTAGTTTCATGTTGCGAGCTTTATCCGGGTCATGATCCAAGAAGAGTATCGTGTCATCAGCATATTGAAGGATTGAAAGACCTCCGTCAACTAGGTGAGGAACTAATCCATCAAATTGTCCATCCAACTTGGCTCTACATATCAACACCTTTAACATATCAGCTACGATATTGAAAAGCAATGGAGATAAGGGATCTCCTTGTCGAAGGCCTTTTCTGGCTTGGAAAAAAGGCCCGACATCATTGTTGACATTTACTGCTACACTACCTCCCGATATGAAAGTCTTAATCCAAGATATCCATTTGGACGAAAAGCCTTTCATACGGAGAGTCTGAAACAAAAAGGGAGTGATTAGTGAAGTGTTTATTGATACGGTGGCTGAGCAACGCGTGTGGGATACATTCAACGAGTCTTTTAAGTCGTAAGCGTCTTGGTGCAAGCAAGTTCGCAAATTCTGTAACTTGTTTGACTTTTGGAGTCCGCAAGATTTCTGGACCATTTTTATACTACATTTAACCATTAATTAAGGAATCTGTGAAGATGTGTGCAGACTATTTAATTTGTCAGCTTTTGATAGACTGAAAATCGTTTGGTTATTTTAGGACTTGCCTAGCAAATACTGCAGCTCCTGATTCACGTGAGACTACGACTTCTAATTCGAGCAAAGACTTCGGAAAGAGCAACATCGTTTTCCCAGGAGTGGATATGGATGTCCGTAGTCATACACTTTGTGTAATTATGATATGGTGTATTTACATCCAAATAATACCTATACTAATGTTGGAAACATTCCGGCCTCTCTTGGGCGATTTGAGCCGGCTCAAATTTTTTTTGTGTTTAGGTCCCTCCAAAAATCCGTAATTATGTATAGATCTTTTTCGCGGTTTTTTACGAAGAGAATCTTCTGGTTCAGAAAAATCGTGAATCTTTCGTGAGAGGACCATAAATAGATACCCAAAAAAAATGTGGTGACGTTTGGATCGTTCCGGCTATTTTTTATAAAAAAAACCTTTCGATTTAGCGCAATCGCAGAGGTACTTGTGTCCTTTCAACCGTTTCTTATGTTTCCTCCACGATTTAAAAAAAAACACCGACGGGAAAAACAAAATTGTTTCCGAAAAAAAACAACGCACGGCCGGTCGGCTCGGCTCTTTTTTCCTTTTCACGTGCAGGTCCCTCAAAAAATGTGTAATTACGTGTAGGTCCTTCCCGCAGTTTTTAACGAAGAGGACTTTCTAGTTCAGAAAAATCACGAATCTTTCGTGAAAGGACCCTAAATAAATACCGAAAAAAACGTAGTGGCGTTTGGATCATTCCGGCTATTTTTTACGAAAAGCACCTTTCGATTTAGCGCAATCACAGATGCGTTTGTATTCTTTCAACCGTTTCACGCGTTTTCTCGATGATTTAAAAAAAAACACCGACAGAAAAAACGAAATTGTTTTCGCGAGAAAAACAACACACGCGACGTGTCGCGCCGCGAAAACTATCCTAGTATGAAATATGCTTCAAGGACTGAGTACTGCTCCTATTATTTTGGTAACACAATACTGTAGTTCACCTATAGAATCATTATTCTGTTCTGGAGTAGTCAGTGCATGAGTTGGAGAACACTAGTAAATTTTTCGCGGCGTAACACGCCGCGCGCGACGTTTTTTCGTAGAAATTTTTCTCTTTTTTCCGACATTATTTTTTTTTGAATCGTCGAAATAATGAGCAAAACGGCTGAAAGAACACAAAATTTTTCACGGTGTAACACGTCACAAGTCGTCGTTTTTTCAGACTGAAAATTTTCTTTTTTGGCGGAGAAAAAGTCTAGAGGAAAAAGGCGAAAAATTATTAGAGATGACAACCTTCTTTTTCGAGTCTAACACTCTCTGGCGTTCACCGAGTAATAATACATTGTTTAAAAAATATTAGAGATCGAGATGGGAAAAAAGTCTAGAGATAGAGTTGCACACATATTCCTAGTGACGAAACCATTTTTTCCCGGGAAAAACAAAGAAAGGACTTAGACGTAAAGAGCAAGGACCTGAATATTATGTTTTTGGACCTGTCCGCTATCCTGAAAAGTTAGAAAAGAGCTTGTTCGTGATTTGAATTTAACGGGAGGTTCTTCCCGTAAAACGGCGCACGAGGGACCCTAACGCGATTTTCGGGAAAAATATCTTCCTCTAAAAAAATCACGAAGGACCTATTCGTAATTTATAAAAGGACTAAAATGTAAAAAAAATTGAGCCGAGCCGGCCGAACGGCTCGAGCCGAGCCGCCGTAAACAATCCTCAGGCCGGCGTTCCTTCGAACTTTAGGAAAGGAGTTATTAGTGGACTGCTTTTCTGTACTGAATGTTCAGGTTAATACCTAACTATATTGCCCTTTTTTGTGAATGACATTATTCTGAATGAATCTTATAAGCAGATAAAAAGAATATATGTGCCACTACCCAAATGTGGGGAGATTGGCGCCATTGATACTCTTTAAAATTCGTGATTCACTTTATACCACCCTGGCCCACTGTTATAGACTCAGATAGATCCACATGTCATAGACACATCACTTAAAGCCAACGAATTGAGTGTCACTAGACTAATTTTTTCCCCAAATGTGCGGTGGTTACTTCTGAAAAATCAGCTCAAAAGACAAGCATTCAAATTGTCCAGTAAGTAACACTTTCATTATGTGCTTATGGGTCTGTTTGCGGGAGCTGTAGCTTTTCAGAAAAGCTATTTTTTGGCTTTCTGAGCTGAAAAGTGGCTGTAGTTTTTTATAAGATACCATTTAATAAATAACTAATTTCCCTCAACAATAAGCTGCAAAAACAGTCCAGCTCAACTTTCAGTTTTTAGTTTTTGTTAGTTATATATGGCTTTTAATTTATATTAAAAGCCGCTTAAAAGCTAGATTGTTTGAAGGGGCTTACTGACTTTTCAGAAATTAAAGCTGGCTTTAAGAGCCTATTTGTTTCAGCTTTGGATTATCTAAAAGCTAATTCTGGATTGTGGTTGTAGAGAAGTTGATTCTCTAAAAGCTAAAATCTAAAAGCACATATAAAGTGGATTGTGGATTCTAATATATATGAGTGGGCTAGATTGTGAAAATTGGATTTTAGAATCGACCTGTTTATTTTTTATTCTGCTTTTAGAGCTAAAATCTAGAATCAAAAGCAAAAACAAGCAGACTCTAAACCCCCTCCCCAAACAGGCTGTCTTCTACTTTTTCAATAAGTTGGAGATCACAAAGCTTGTTTCAAGCATTCTGTTCTTTGGTTATATGCTGACTACATTTCGAAGGTATTTCTACGTTTTAATCCTTGAGGACAAGGATGTTTGAAGGGGGAGATATTGTCAGGCACTTAAAGCAGAATCCGAGTTCAAGGAGGATTCTATTCAGTTCAGTAGATGGACGGACAGGATCATCAGATACCCTTTTATTTACGGAGATCGAGCGGCTGGAAGAAGATACGAAGATCCAATGGTCCGCTGGAGCTAATGAAGTTCACTGTTAATCCAATAGCCTAAAGCATTAGTAGTAATTACAAAACATAGTAATAGTTATTTTTGTTTACAGCTGTGTTGTCGTTTTTCCCGTCATTAACTCGAATGCAGGCTATATAAGCCATTTGAGTGTAACAGAATTTAATTATGGATTGATCAAAAAGTATTTCCTAATGACTTGTGCCCGGATGTCCGAAATTTTCGGATGCATTGCAACATTTTTCTCCTACGTGTGCAACATTTTTTGACAATGCGTGAAATATTTTCCTTCGACAAACAGTGAAATGCGCTATAGTTAACAGATGTTACAAGCGTTCAAAAAAATATTGCACACGTCGGCAAAAAATATTGCAAACGTAGAAAAAAATATTGCAATAGACGTATGATAAGATGAACAGCAGTCGGACGTCTGAGCGCTAGTTTCTCCCAAAGTATTTTCGAGGTCTTCCATTCCTGTTTTTATTACGCATCTAGTAGCTTTCCATTTTGCCTATTTGCCAGTGATTTTGCCTTGATTTGATCTTCACGACTTGGATTTGAAGTCGGACTCCTTTGAGGCCTGACATTTCCTCTCCCGGCCGTCCTCTCCCCCGCTGCCGCAACAGCCCGCCGCGCCCGCGTCGCCGTCGCCTTCTCGCTTCAGACCAACGTGCGCCTCCTCAAGCCCAACCGCCGGTCCAGGCGCTCCCGCTACCCCTACTAAGACCTCGAAGAGGAAGAGGAGGACGACGAGGGCTACGAGACCGATGTGAACCTCCCTCATCGCCGGTAACCATTCCTAACTTGTTATCGTCTAAATAGGGTTGCCGATTGCTTGACTCTCGAATCATGTCATGGGAGAAATGCGAAACTGCGCTCTCCCTTGGTATGAACACCGGTCACGGTAGAATTAAAGGTATGTTATTCGCCGATCGTATTAGGCTACACAACCTCTTCTACGATCAACGCTTCAAACATTGTACTAAGCTTCGGCTCGTCTGGCTGTTTGATGGACTTATAGCAGTATAGATAAACACATTATAAGCTGGCTTTGTGCCTCTTCTAGATTTGGCATACACGAGCCAAGGGAATCTACCTACTGGCTTTGTGCGGCTTCTAGAATTTTTCCTTTTAATCTGTAGTTCTGATGTGTAATTTTCATTCTTGGTATGATCCTTCTGTGTCTCTGTTCCATTTTGACTCTAGGACCGGCACTTGAACGGATTATGTTAGTTTAACACATTAATGATGTTCCTAAAAGTCATCATCAGCTGATTGTTGCCATCAAGGCATGAGGAATTGGGCATCTGGCAGGTACTTCGGTGTTTTGATGTGTGTCTTTGAGTGTTATTCAAACTTCCAAGTCCCAACCTTCACATGACCCAAAAAAATAAAAACGTCTGAGTTTGCTTGGAGAGCTAGAAAAGGTTGGCCAAAACCATGGTTGTCAATTCCTCTAGTTCTTCCTAGTTTCTGTCGCATCAGGTGATTCTGTGCTTATGGGTTCCTTTGAAGAGCCGATGCTCTCCTTAACTCGCATTGCAAACTGGAGATACTTCAAAAGGACATTGAAATATAAAATGATCAGATCTCCAGCCTGCACTGATGACTTGACACCATAATGGTCAGAGTTTCAGCTAACGATTTCTGAATGAATTTAATGGGTTAATAATGAATAAACAGTCCATCAAAATCCGTAGTATACATATTGTGTATGATGTACTTCAGCAGTATGTTCGAGAACCCATATTACCTGGAAAAGTTTAATATGTTTTGTTGAGTTACGAGCAATATTATATCACTGGATGTTGAATTTGAATTATACTATGTAATATTGAGCTTAGAAATTTAGAGTGATCCTTCATTAACTTTCGTTTATTTGATCATAAAACAAAATATTAGGCACTCACCGTTGTGGCTTACCTACATTTCCTACCTTATTTTATATTGCGTTACTCATTTCAGGATAAACTATTAGATTTGGAGTATCCAGACATACTTTGTTCCAACAATCCTCGTGCTCCAAGCAAGAGAGCAGGTATCTTAAAGCTATGTAAGTATCTGACAGACTGTGGTTACCTTGTACTAAAACTCTATTCTCCAGGACGGAACACAACACCGCTAAAAGAAAACTGGGAAGGACAACAGCCTAAAGCTCGTGACAGATATGGCAATCCAGCAAAATCTAATTTCCTGCACCCCAGGAGTAAATTTGGCAGATCATCAATAGACATGGACAGCGAAGTAGAGGTAGATTGCTTAGGTTGATTCAGCATGTCCATTTTCATTCAGCATGTCCATTTTCTTTGTCCATATTCAATTTTTAAGACACGCTGCCTAACAAATAGTTGTTGTTGCAGTTGAAAAATGAAAGTACATCTCAGAGCTTGTTTTAGAAACTGCAAGAAGAATACGACTTCGATGATAAATGGTTGCCACTTATTGATTACTTGTGCACATTTGGACTGAAGGTATCCCATTTTACTTACATCTATGAGAGACACATGGCCTGCTTTCAATTCAGTCGGGCTTCTGCAGTAGAAAGGTTGGAGTTCCTGCTTAGTGCTGGCGTTAAAAGCCAGGATATGAAGAGGATGTTGATCAGGCAACCACAAATTTTGGAATACACTCTCAGCAATCTGAAGTCTCACGTTGCTTTTCTGGTGGGCATTGGTGTTCCAAATGCACGGATAGGACAAATTATTTCTGCTGCACCTTCATTGTTCTCTTACAATGTTGAGCAGTCTCTGAAGCCAACTATAAGGTATCTGATTGAGGAAGTGAGCATTGAGGAGAGTGATCTGGGCAAAGTAGTGCAGCCATGCCCACAGATTCTTGTCCAGCGAAATTATAGTGCATGGAAATCTCGATATCTTTTTCTGTCAAAAGAACTAGGGGCTCCCAAAGAAAGCATTGTTAAGATGGTCACAAAGCACCCACAACTGCTTCATTACAGCATTGAGGAGGGAATCTTGCCCCAAATCAATTTGCTTAGAAGCATTGGCATGGGAAACTCTGATATTCTCAAAATATTGACAAGTCTTACTCAGGTAGTACCTCAGTCATTTAATAATCCCCCCATCTTTTATCTTTGTTGTTCGATATAGGCTTCTCTCATGGTAAATGTACCTTACCATGTTTCTTTTCAGGTTTTATCTTTGTCCTTGCAGCAAAATCTCAAACCAAAGTATCTTTACTTGGTCAATGACCTTAAGAATGAGGTTCAATCCTTAACAAAGTATCCCATGTACTTGAGTTTGTCTCTTGAGCAGAGAATTCGTCCGTGTCACCGGTTTCTTGTTTCATTGAAAAAAGCTCCAAAGGGTCCATTTCCTCTTAGCTCCTTTGTGCCTATAGATGAGCGTTTTTGCCAGCATTGCCTGCATTGGGCCGGGACTAGCTTAGAGAGGTACCATACATTTAAACAGAGCTTACTGCTGACAGGTTTTGCAGAGAAATCTGGAAGAAATCATTAACATCAAGACGGTTGATATGTGACCTTCAGGAAATGGGTTGCTTTTGTGCCCGTTCTCCTTACTGTAAGATTATCATTTTGCATAGCACTTTCTGATTTTTTTTTCTGCCGTAGTTATTTTTTCGTAGTGATGCTGATTGATTTACTGTTTTCAGTAAATGGCCTAGGTTGCTGGCCTGGTACTCAATGATCAGTGGGTTTATAATATATCATAGATACATCACTAACTACAGGTTAAACATGTCCTTTAGTTGCCTCCCCTTTACATGCTGTAAAACTTTCATCTGATTCCTTGATCAATTGCAAATGAATGGTCCATATAAGAGAACATGATACACCAAAATGGATGATCGGAAATTTTGTTTTTTTACTTCCAAGAGTGTTTGCACCCAAATTTGGCAAGACTGATATCATAGAGACCGGTTTTGGTAAGGGATATGTCGGTTATAGAAAGCTGATACGATTTCGATTGGAAGGCCTCAATCCCAAGGAAATCGAGTCCAATACGGGCAGGATAAGAGATTGAGAAGGATACGATCGGGCTTTACATGGTAAGGAGAGATTGAAGCCGATACGGGTGATTGGGGAAATCGAGGAGGACACGTTCGGACCAAGTGCTATATAAGAGGTCCAAAGGCGAGAAGAAAAGATGCCCAGAGCCAACCCACAAACACGCATCTACTTTTCCTTTACTTTCCTGTCAATTAGGAGTAGCCAATTTAGCTTGTAATCTTTCATCTGTAATACTCTTTGATCAATCGAGTTGGCGATCGCCAGTATTGATCTTTGTTGCATTACACCCTTTTGGTTCATCTTTTCTTCGATCTTGTCGCGCATCGCCTTTTTCGGGAAGAAGTGACCTATTTACCCCATCCATCTTTCCGCCGGATCGACTAGACTTACTGTTCGCTTTGATCGAAATCGACTTGCATAAGTCGATTAGATCCATTATCTTCTTCCGATTGCAAGGTCAAATCGGTGCACGCCTACACACTTGAACCGGTGTTAAATGCGGTGTGTTGAGGCTGAAACCCTCAGATTAAGTTTTGGCGTCAACACATTTTTGCACGCCGGTGGGACCAAAGAACCAATCTACGGGATGAGCATAAACAAGTCCATCACTCCGACCAACGTCAACACGGAGGCGATCATCGCCGCCACAATGGAGGACTTGACTCTGAGCGGCGACAAGAGATCGAAGAAAGAAAAGCGCTTTCGAGGAGATGATCTTTGTTGCTACCAAAAACCCGACGAGGGTTATCCAAAAAACAGCTCTCCCGACACTCAACCCTATCGGCGATACCAACAAACCAGCCGATCAGGTAAGTCGATACATGCCGGCTCAGGCTGAGTTATCTTCTATGATTGAGCAGTCGGTACATCATGCGCTGATCAACCAATCATCGGCCTTGGTCACAACTTTGGGGCCGATGATAGAAAACAGCGTTAAGACAATTGCTCAAGAGTTGGCCACGTCAGGAAGTCTGTTAGAACCATCGCAACAACTTCCGACGTATCCTGCCTACGCCGGGGCGCTAACTAACGTGGCAGTTAAGTCGGCATCAACAATTCCTGCAATGCCGACTCAACCCACGGTGCTGAAACAATCCGATGGATTCACTCAGTACTATGCATATACCGACGCTGCAAAACCCAGCACGTCGGCTACGCTATTGCCTTCGGTATCGCTTGGTGCCTATACCCAATCGGCTACACAGTAACGAGCACATGTCTGGCCGATTCGGCCGTGAATCGAGCGACTCACGAGTGGTTGCCTACACGGAACCCTTGCACCGTGCGAGCCACCGCACCCAGGCCGATAGACGTAATCAAGCGCCACAACAATACCGGAGGTGATACCCAATCGGCAACCCGAGCTAGCACTCGAGGCGGGATCTTGTTTATGGCCAAAGGCCTAATCGGCAACCCGAGTTGGCACTTTCGAGGCGAGATGTCAATCTGGTCGATCAAATCTCAAGCGTATTGAGAGACGGTTTGGCTGCAACCAAGGGTAGGGCGGTGCGGCTACCAAAGCCGTGCGGATTACATTGATCACATAGCCTATCCACGCAATTACGAGTCCCGACTTTGCCAAATTCTCGGGGCGATTCGTTACTACTTTAGAACACATCGGACGATTTATTGCCCAATGCGGTGAAGCTGCCCGATCCGATGGGCTAAAGATTAGATTGTTTTCATTATTATTATGCAGGCGCTTTCACGTGGTTCATAAATCTTCCTCCAAATTCGGTCCACTTCGGAACGATTTAGAAGTCGATTTCATGAATACTTCTTCACCGAAGCGAGAGCTCGAATCGCCGATTAGAGCTCAATCCGCGGAGAGCGGAGAATCGGCAATTAAGTACATTAAGAGATTCAGAAAAGTTAGGAATCGGTGTTTTGGTGTAACTTTGCCCGATAATCAGTTGGCCGATTTGGCTTTCCATGGGTTAATTTCCCCATTAAAGGAAAGATTTGGCGGGCAAGAATTCACTGATTTGAGTCACCTCCTACATCGAGTATCGGCTCAAGAAAGTCGTGGCTTCAAAAATGAATTTAAGAATAATGAAGACAATATACAATCGGTTTTAGAGAATAGCCGATTACAATTAAATGAAGGAGCCACCATGAATGAGGATGTCAACCCTTTTGGGTCAACATGGTCCCTTGCTCACGCAAAGGAAAGGAACCTATGGACGAAGAACCTAAGCTGATCCAACGGGTTAACATTCAGTCCAGTTCGAAGGGTAGTAACACTCAAAATTACGATCGGCTCGTTCCAAATAGAGGCCGATCAAAATGGCAAAAACTCGACAATTAAATCAAATGGAGAGCTGCAAGTCGGGCGATGGTATAAAGCTGAAAAATCTCCACGAAAGCCAGCACACAGACTTAAGCCGACTTTGTCTCTATTACTTAAGAAATATGAAAGAAGAGGTAGTCGGCAAGGGCAGTGTTCTCATCGACCAGATAATTGGCCAAATGATTTGGAAAGAACTCATCGACGACACCCCCCCATGGACATCAACATGGTGTTTGCTCTGCCAGTCGAAATTAAAATAAAGGCAGAATCGGCTAAAGAGGCATTCACCCAGCTATGAATTGGCCACACGACGGGGCTGAGTGTGTATCGGCTACTTAATGTCCAATAGCCGATGAAGTACAAGCCAATGATGGAGATTTTTGGAAGATAACAAGTTATCTCCCAAAAATGGGGGGCATATGTTTGCACCCAAATTTGGCAAGACTGATATCATAGAGACCGGTTTTGGTAAGGGATATGTCGGTTATAGAAAGTCGACATGATTTGATTGGAAGGCCTCAATCCCAAGGAAATCGAGTCCAATACGGCGAGGATAAGAGATTGAGAAGGATCGATCGGGCTTTACATGGTAAGGAGAGATTGAAGCCGTCTGGTGATTGGGGAAATCGAGGAGGACACGTTCGGACCAAGTGCTATATAAGAGGTCCAAAGGCGAGAAGAAAAAGATGCCCAGAGCCAACCCACAAACACGCATCTACTTTTCCTTTACTTTCTGTCAATTAGGAGTAGCCAATTTAGCTTGTAATCTTTCATCTGTAATACTCTTTGATCAATCGAGTTGCGCATCGCCGGTATTGATCTTTGTTGCATTACACCCCTTTTGGTTCATCTTTTTCTTCGATCTTGTCGCGCATCGCCTTTTTCGGGAAGAAGTGGCCTATTACCCCATCCAGTCTTTCCGCCCGGATCGACTAGACTTACCGTTCGCTTTGATCGAAATCGACTTGCATAAGTCGATTAGATCCATTTATCTTCTTGCCGATTGCAAGGTCAAATCGGCTGGCACGCCTATACACTTGAACCCGGTGTTCGTCTGGTGTGTTGAGGCTGAAAACCCTCCGTCAAGTTTTTGGCGTCAACAAAGAGTATCTCACCTTGACTGCTAGTTACTGTTAACTACACCTGAAGAGCAAAATACTGTGCCTTGCAAAACTGCTACCTAACCATCTTAAGCCTATTATAGCCAGCTTTCTGTGTTGCCACGAGCTTGTAACGTCGTTAACATTGATTCTTTCTTTTTTCGGGATGTAATGTTAGAAATTCTCCTAGCAGTCCTGTTTGTACGTCCATTTCTGGGTTGTTATTGGTAGAAATTGCCTTTTTGTTGTTGTATTCTTATATGTGCATCTTTGGTTTTCTTTGTCAGCCTATTTAGTAGGGAACATATCATATGTTGGTGAAACAACCCAATTAAAAAGTTTCAAAATTTTTGAAAAAAATCATGGATGTTCTCAGCTTACCCCATCTACATATAAAATTTCATGATCAAATTCGTCCTGTGCTAGAAGTTACAAAAAGACAAAATTGATCATAAGCATGATAACTTTTTATTACTGTTTATGATCAAGTTTGATCATGAAATTTTATATGTAGATGGGGTAAGCTGAGTGTACATCCATGATTTTTTTCAGAATTTTTGAAACTTTTTCTAGTTGAATTGCACCGTGGTTTCACCAGCCTGTCTGATTGCACAGGATATTTTTCCTATTTAGTATACTGGAACTTAAGACTGACATCTATATCATTCTGGAAATTGGTTGGGCTAGTTTTGTAATCGAAGGTAAATAGCAAATGATTTCTGATTCTGTGTTGCCTCCAAGCTATTGTCGTCCAGTCCAAAGCTGACCTTCCCGAGAAAAAAGAAAGGAGGAAAGAACAGTCTAAAAAACAAAATAACAAATTTGACTTTTCAAAAACTAATTAGCCAACAATAAAAAAAACAATTAGAACTGGCCAAGCAGAAACGGGTGGTAGAGGCGAAGGGAGTGATCAAACAACCTGCTTTCGGATGGAGGATCGAAATGGATGTGACAATGGCAACATCCTTTGCCTGGATGTCATGATGGTGATCCCGGCGAACAAAACTTGGACTCCTCACAAGTTAAGATGCAAAGTTGCCAACCTATCACGAAATCATGGACTACGTGTCTAAGAACTAAGGAATAAGCACCCTCCCATAGAAGGCTATATAACCGGCCGATCGCATCAAGACGAGGAAAAGCACTGAGACCCTGGCTACCAGATTGATTCCTATGATCCTATCCACTGAGACCTTGTTTAGACTGCTGTAATTTCGCAAAGTTCTTATAACCTATAGGAATTACATTGTTTCTTGGAAAAAAATTATTGCGTTCCAGACAGCCCCTAATAGAAGCAGATCACCGCGTTCACTGCTGAACACATGCAAAGCCATGAAACCGCGAAGCCAATGACTTCTGAGACGAGTTTGTTTGCGTCGAGGAATGAACAACAGTCCCAGTAATAGAAGGATTAGCAACAGCAAGTTGGTCCAATGTTGTGTTCAGTCCTACAATTAAGTAAGGCCACCAAAAGAAATCATCAGTAGCATCACAAAGGTTGTTCTCCAGTGTATTCTCCGGTATTCAACAATCTATCTTCCAGCCATACGTTGTCAAAGGGACATCACAAACTAAAGCCACTTTATGGTGGGACATTTTCACTTCACATGCACAGTTTGGGAGGGAAAGGCAAGTAGGCAACGTGATTTGGTTGCTGCTTTTATGGACGCTTTCTAGCTCTCCAGCACTGCACCCATCCGTACTGCATTTCAGGTCTTTAATCTCTATACCATTCAAAGTTTAGGTGCCTCTACTCAACGGCATAATTCAATGCTATTGTGAAGCAAGAGGTTTAACCACTTCTTTTAATTACTAGAGCAGCTCTATACTCAATGGATAAGTAAAAACCCAACAAAATAACAGAACATAACAAAACAAATGAACAGTTGAAATATAACTCATTCTTTCCTCAGAAGAGACATACATGTATGATTATATCTAGACTACATTGATGGCTACACTGTGTACTCCCATACGCTCAAAGGTATTTCTGTTTTAATATTAACTGCCAAATAACATCTTGTACAGTAACCAACTTCAACTATCTTTTGATGTATGGGTAAGTCATAAGTCATAACAGCTTTTTTATGACGCCAAAATCAATCAAGGAAAATACTTCCCGTCCACTGTACGTCAACTTCCTTTTGTTGACTTCACTGCATTTGATGTATCTAATCTGCACTTCTACAGTATACTTTAAAGCCACTGGTCACTGGTCAGAGAGTGCTTTGTGCTTCTAATTGGTGTGGCGATGTATAATCTACTGGTAATGTTGCTTGTAGTACAGTCCCAGAGATGCTTCTTCTCAGTAAAGACCGAGGCTATCTGGAAGATTGATCTCATCACTGCAAAATAGTTCACATGGTTCGGATGTTACAACCAGATCAATTAACTGGTGAGAAGACAACAAAAAAGAGATATTATGTGGCACAGGAAATAACGATGGTTGTTGCTACTCTGCATTACAGATGTAAATAGTGCAGCAACATATCAAGTGCTCAAATTCCAACATAATTTGATACCTCGCAAGAATAATAAGATGAAACACCTAATTGCATTGGCTCATGGAGACTAAAGTGCCTGTCATCTCAATAAAGCATCCTCGAAGTCAATAAGAGATAGCTGAATCTACTAACATAAACAAGAAAACTCACCTATCTTGATATCCTGGAGCTTCATCCAAACCATCTGACACGTGTGACAATTTTGTCTCATTGTCACCTAGAAAATTACATAATCAAGTAAGATTAATAGAAAGAACTGAGAAGGTCCGTTTCAAAAAAAGAAATGGGAGGGTGCAGCAAAATACAAGGACAAACATAGACTAGGAAAATTCCATATCGTTACCTTCTGGAGAATCTGCTTCCTTCACAGATTGAAGAGACGGGATATGTACTAGTGGTGAAGCCATTTCTGGTGCAATGGTAACACTGCTTTTCTCTGTAACAGTTTCTAGAGCACACCCATTTTTCATCTTCTCCCGAAATAATTCACGGTCACATGATAATTTTTCTCCTATGAGAGATGATACGAGAAATGACTTAATGCATAATATATTATCACAATTCTAGTTATGAGATCCACCCCGGTGAATACAAAGCCAAGTACGAGTTATTTATTTACTCACCAGTATGATGTTCATGAATGTCATTGACATTTGACATCCTGTGTGCACCATAGCTGAAATGGGCATTTTTCTCAGCAAGCTTCCTGTATAGGGAAACTTGAGGATTTAGAGGTTGCAAATGCGAAATAGAATGTCGTTATTCCTGAGCTTGTAAATATAGAGAACAAAACGGGAATTGCACAAGGTATAGCCTAAAAAAATTAGTGCACAAAAAAAATCCCATGCTTAGAATTAATAAACGGCCATCTTGCAGGGACTTGTTAAAAAACAACAGCAAAAATAAGCTAATTCCATGCATAAAATCAGTAGTAGACTATCTTACAGGAACTTACTTAAAAATTACCCAAAATTACCGAAACAAACGAAACCAAGAAAACATTACTGATTCACAAAATTCAATCTGCAACTTATGGATAGCAAGAAAGGCTAGTGAATTTTACAAAATATGTATATGTGGAATAGAGAGGCGCAAATGTAAATTCAAATCAGTAGCCTAATGTGCAGTGCTGTCAATAGGAAAGCATACATGATAACAGCAAAGCACGAAAATCAAGCTCTGGAACTGGAGTTCTAGATCGATACTGATTTCTGACAAGCAAATTTGTACCCATTGTCATGCAAAAGGGGGCTTTGGTCTTCACCATACTTTTAAGAAATCACAATTTCCAACAACTATCAAATTAACTTCCAGAAATAGTCTTCAGCCAATGACTAGTTCCAAACACTTGTAGAAAGACAGTCATAGGAACATCGGTGCATGCAACATTACCACCACAGTTAATAGTAAAAATTCTGGGCGTAAATATGCTAAACCATACATGAGAAATCATTTGAACGAAAATGATAGAAATTGGTTTACATTGTATGGTAGTACAAGATGCAAGAAACAAGCAATAGAAAACAACAGGTATTTGATACTTACATTAGTTCGCGTTTTTCCTTGTAGCGCTTGACGAGAATTCGAGCTCCACAGATGAAATGAGGGGTCCCTTTTGATAAGAGCAGTCTTACTGTCTCAGGGTACATGAAGCTCACAAAACCGAACATGCGCTTCTGCTGATAAGGAATTCGCACATTGGTGACAGGCCCGAACTGCCTGGAAGAAATATCATGATAATGTTATTCACAGAAACAAGATAACATAACACTTAGAGATCTCTTAACACATAATAACTTTATGTCATAGTACAATTAGTAGTAAAGTTAGAAGACAATACTTGAAGTAGTTATGAACATCTTCTTCAGTGAATATGCTTTCAACAGGGAAGGTAAAATAAATCTGGTTAGAACCACTACCAACATCCATCAAACTGCAATTATCAGCCAAGTAACCCGCATACTTATGAGCATCTTCCACCAGGACTATATAATGCTGTCCATGTTGTCTGAAGTTGAAACAGCAATAGTTATAATCAGTATGTTTAGAAAAAGCAAGGTATTGTGTCACTGCTAGTTCATGATAGAGACATAATGCAAACTGAAATGCATAAGATCAGAAGAAACCTCTCAATCACCCTGGTGGTGTTAAACCGCAGGAGAATACTTTTGAGGTTGCAACCAGCCTTCCCATGGCGCTGGCTCTCCGTGAGGTATCCCTCGGCACACAGAGGCTTCTCATACTTCTCAAAGTACATCATTGGCAAATGCGCTATCGGGACTGGTGATGGTCTCCTCGTAATCAGGAGCTCCCTGATCTCCTCCTCCAACTTGCTCAATGGCCCGGGGGGGTGAACTGGCCTCTCATTGTGCATATCGGGGACACCAGACCCGTGGAAGAACCGACAGTTCCCACCTTTCTTGCAGTAACCCTTGGAGAAGTAAAAACGACAAGGCCTAGTCTGTGACACGGAGCTATTGAGAGGATATCTGATGACATTTGGACGAGCATTGAGATAATTCCTTGCCATGGCATCACCTGGAATACTCAAAGACTGCAAATATTCCTCCAAGCCAATGGATTCAGGAAATGGGCTCTGGAAAGCTCTTTGACCAGTTGGGGCAAATGGAGACTGAATTCCATGAAAACTGCCGTTCTGCTGAAACTGAGGCTTCAAGTCACGCCCCGGTGAAGTTGGCTGCATTAAGGGTAACCGTGGGAACAGTTGTGCGTTGGATTTCATGAACGACTTCGCCTCAAGAATCAGGGAGCGTATTTGCTCACTCGGGCCAAATGCATACTGCCTGGTCTGCTGATCTGAATTTCTTAAGAGGATGTAGCTAACGATCCCGTCTGCATCCCATGGCTCAAACTGCTGGACTCTATTCAGCAACAACTTTTCACATTCCTTTATACCCATGTCTTGATTCCTGCAGCACAGAGAACAAGACATTGGAACTCATTGCAAAGCAAGATTCGCATTAGCAAGAATACACGATTTTTTTGTGGTAGTCACAAGAGAATAAGTAAACCACTCAACAATGCAGAACAGTAGTTTGAGCGAAAACGAATAGTTTGCGCCGTCCTCTGTTTCCACCCACCAAAATTCAACTAGCATTTACCCGAATTCGTGTTTTCCCAGTTCCTAGTACCAAATTTAAAAGAACAAAATGCGGAGTTGGTCTTTGCTGGCAGAGTAGAAACCACCAAACCCACCAAAATCTCCAACATCCAAGAACGAACCCATGATCAAGAACTGTCCTTTCCCAGAACCCATCTTCAGAATCTAACCAAAGCCAACTGCAACCTACTCCTCCTATTGCGCCAGATAGAGGACGCCTCCGCAAGAACCAACCGTTCTACACAAGAATCCGCCTCCAGAATTCAACCAAAACCACTCCTATGGAACCAGATACTCCACAAACCGCCGCAAGAACTAACCAAGGTAAGAAAAGATGGATTAAAGTATTTCTTTGTGGTCCTAATGTACAAACCTCATCTTTCCCCGGGAAGCACAGCACCATGCGAAGCCAAGCGACATAGGTGGGAAGGGAGAAGAAGAGGTTGGGGCCTATATATTGGTGCGAAAACTAATGCCGTACGTCGCGCACAGACTTGCTATAGACATGGAGATTTCGCAGATGGTAATTTGTCCGAGGTTGGAAAGATTGTATCTTTTGCCAGTTGGTGTTCTCCTAAATTCTTGCGGGTGAGGGTTTATATCGCCATGCGTAAGGAGAGCGGTTTGAGGAACCGACTCGAGAGCAAGCCGGGCAGTACGTGCTGCGGGCTGCCGTTGATCTTGACGGTGCGAAGCGAGAACGAAGGAGGTTTTGTTTGGGAAAATTCACTTCGGATTGTTGAGTTGATGAAACATGTTATTTTTTAGATGCAAAAGCATGTTGATTTTTATTTTTCAATTGAAAGTTATCCTTCCGTTAATGTGTAAATGTGATGTGGGGTTTCGATCGAGAAAAAGAGAGAGGAAAAGAGCTTCAAAGATGCGATATTTCAAACGTTAGAACAGATAAATTTGCATATTGAGCTAGTAAGTTTGTGAATGTTATAGATATAATAGTTCATATGTTGTTGGATGAGCAAGATTTAGCTGGAATTTAGTTTAAAATGTGAACTAGACGGGTAGACCGTAGACATGAGACAGAGCTCCTGCCCCTTGTATAAAAGAGTTTAAATGTAAACTAAACCGAGAGCAAATCTCTTTCTTTTCAAAAATGTATTTTATCTAATGAAAAGGCGGGTGGCAGGATTGGATCTGACCTGCCGTGGTACCCATAAAATATAAATCTTTCATCTTCAATCCGATGGGTACAAAAGAAATGTAAATCACTGTAACACCGTGCATTAGTTGAACCAATGCAGTTGATGGCTTATCTTTTTTCGAAAGGAAAACATCCTGATTTAAATTATGAGAGTAAGCAATACAAAATCCCTAGCCTTACATCAAAGACCTAAAAATTTACAACTAATCCCTTCAAGATTGGTCTTATGTTCTCCTTGCGCACAACACGCGAGCAGATGGGGAATCTACACCCGAGATGGTTGTGTAAAAAAATTCCATAAATAATATACCAAAAAATTATATAAATATACCTCTATCACTATTTTAAATAGCAACATGCTGATGTGGTCTATATGTAGACTCTCTAGCGCCATTTCAACTGACGATAGAGAATTTGTGGCCAATTGAACTGGCGATAGACTCTCTATCGCTCTATTGTCAGTGTAAATAGCGACAGAGAGCTCCTGATAAATTTTTGGAAAAATGGGTTAATAAATATCAGGTTTTTTATCGCAGTATAATAAAGTGGAACATTTATTATTTGAACAAAGTGGAGAAAACATGACAATCTCGTTGCATAGCATGACTGCCCATGCTTTCACTGCTTCCTGCACCATCCACTTATCTTTGAAAATCCCTTCTTGTTGCACCTCATTCCAATCTCTACTAATATAAATTTGTAGTTGGTGGCAGTGGTCCGTTCTTCCTAGCCCCCCATATCTCCAATAATGGCTAGTCATTATAGCTAATTATTCTTTCCTGATCTACAACCAGCCATATCTCTCTAAATATGGCTGATTATTATAGCAAAATCCCTAATTATTGCTGGTAATTAATAGCCGGCCAATCATTCCTTTTGTACTCTATATATGTTATACAGTTTTCACAGAATCAATCAAGAGAATTCATTCAAGATCTCCCATGCCGTGCCGCCGAGGCAAATGAACTCGACGAACTTATTAATAAGTGACGGACCGACGTACATGGCCGCGAGGCGCAGGAGGCCGAGCGCCACGGTCAGTAGTAATTGTGGCTAGAAGAATAGCCAGAGCGCGACGCCCACCGAGTGTCGTGACCCCAGCGCGCGACCAGTTGGACGTGAACAAAGCGTACGACGCTTCGGCGTGGTTGCCTGGCGACACCGATGGGACGTCGTTAGCGGTGAGAGAGTCATTGACATACTCCTTGGAGATAAACGGGTTGATCCAGTTGAACGTCACGAGATAGATGAACGACGAGGCGGCACACGGCGCGGCGGGCGCCTCGGCGCTGGTGTTTTCTGGTTCACCTTCATGGACTCCGGCGTCATGGCCAATAAAGCCAGTGATGGCTAGGTACGCCAGAGGCATGGAGACGAGTAGGCCGGCAAAGGCGAGAGGGTCATATGGGAAGAGCAGTGAACCGTCGACGCAGCGGACAACCGCTGAAGCGGAGAAGAGCGCGGCGCCAAAGGCGGTGGCGACCCAAAAGATGTGGAGGTGCAAAGGCTGGATGGCGGCGGTGGCCCCTTCGAGGCGATTGACCACGCAGCCATGGCGTGCGCGATGAAGTGGGCGGCGAGGAAGGCGAACTCCACAGCGCGCTATGGCGTGCTCAGTAGGAGGAAGAACGCGAGCGCGAGGAAAACGGTGGACGCCGCGGCGAAGACGGCAGACGCCCCAAGCGTGACCGCGTATCAGCCAGTGGTCCGGAATGGTGATGGTTTCGGTAGCAGCGTCTCGTGCTCGGGGGAAGTCCCATGTCACCCCTACAAAGGCGGTGGATGACGAGGACGAGCAAGGCGACGAGGAAGACGAGGTCGACGGCGTCGAGGAGCGCGCGCTGAGGGCATGGCGAGAGGAAGAGGAACGCAAGCTGGTAATATAAATTGCACAAAGGGATAAAAATGATTGATTGATTTTTGAGATTGGTAATATATATTGCTATGTACAATATATTTGGTTTTAATTTATACCGGAGAAGAAACCATAAAAACTTTTGTAATCAGGAGAAATAGATGTTTGATCTTGTAGCACAATTTTCTTTTATTGCTTGACCTTTATGTTTCGTTACTAATTTTATTTTTTGTAGCAACGCACGGGCATTGATCTAGTCATATTCTCATACAACACATTCACCTTTATTGACTACTAGCTTGTTGAACTAGTACTCATTCCACTCCGTAAGGATACCCTCTTCAACTTCAACCTCCCCATCATCGTAATCGTCATCATCAGATAAAGCCTCGTAGTCACTGTCCTAAGTCTCGATTTGTTCCGCCAAGTCTTCGATATGTTCTCCTTCGCCTGCAATGCCCATCGGTTGTTGCACATTCGGCATGGGAACATCTATTTCCTCATCTAGCACTAACTCATCATCCCCCGACATCCTTGACTCAATAAGTATGCGTGACTACGGCTCGACTCCACAGCCCCATCGGCTTCATCAATAATGGCCTGCAGCATCGCATGACCTGAAGCGACTTTCTGAAATACTACACCAACAACATTATAGGCCATCCTTGCTCCTTCGCCAATTGTATATACCAGCTCCACGACTTCGACTACTTCAATTTCACTAACATCCGATACGAGCACTCCTGTGTATGATTACCAACACCGTACAACTTTAGATCATGCAACTCATGGTCCAACAAGAATAGATGGTACAACCATCTTCTAAGGGTGCCCTATGAACATGGATCTCTCTGTCATCAATTGAAACGGCGATAACTGACTTGGCCGCCTGTGTGGATAGCCTTGTCACAATTTGAAATGGCCACAGAATGGCGATAGAGGCTCTATTGGCATTTCAAATGGCCGCAGAGGTGCATTTCCATAAATTTTTGGCACATTATTATTATTTTAAATCAATGGTGGAGGTAGTCGAGGAAAACTTGACTAAGATGACAAAGGGTTAACGATGGCGACCGGTGTGAACCTGACAAAGTTGATGGAGATGTTGATAATGACAATGAGAAATTGATGGAATTTCTAGCCCAAATGCGTAACTCGTAGGGAGAACAGTGTGCACATGTCTATAGCCAACTTCAGTGGTCTAAGCACCAAATCCGTTGTGAGCCTCCTCTATAGGACAATCCAAAGAAGTGGGATTGACATCACCGGCAAAGAAAGTTTTAGGGGGAGAAAAGCTACCAACGTCAAGAATTGATTCGCAAGGCCCTATGATGACTAGATCTAGAGGTGGGAGTTGTTATTTTCTCAAGATTATAAGGCTTTACCTCTAAATCAGGGGAAAAGAAATCAAAAGAGAAAGAGGTGATAAGCACCAAAGCAATGGAATAGGTACCGCCATAGAAGTCAACTTATTTACATATGAGGAGAGAGTGACTTGGACACAGTGTCAACGTGGGTGAATCTAGACCTAAGGCCCGAGGCCTAGGACAAAAAGCCCATGAAGACCCCCTAGGAAGATTTCCAAAAATACTAAGGGATAAAGAGCTTAGCCCAAGAAGAGCTAGTCCAAGCTTAGGGTGTGGCCCATCACTGGTTCCATCCTTGGGTGCTAGGGTAACAAACATTTGCCGCCGTCATGATACAACATCGAGCAAGGAACATTCGCAAGAAAATCAAAAGAAATGTAAACTAAAATACTTGTACTACTAGCCACAAGACATGGTGGTGGTCCCCTCCCCTCCCGTTGCAACGAAGACGTTGGTCGTTGAAGGTAGGAGAGGGGGCTAGATCTAAAATGGCGACAAAAAAGAGAGGAAAGAGGGAGGAGGTCGAGAATGATAGGGCAAAAAAGGGAAAGAAAGATCTTACCGTGAGTGCAAGTAGATGCTCGGATTGGCAGGGAACCATATACCTTGTTGCGGGTCATATGGCGCATTTGCCATATTGTTGACATAGGCAGCGCATCCTCGCTCGTTCATGCCCGGACCTCCTTGTAAGCTTTGCATCGTGTTGGTCTCGACATTGTTGCATGCCGCCATTTCTCTTTATTCCGCAACGACACGATCCACACACTTGTGCACGTCGTCGCAACTCTGTCCATGCTATGGTTCTCAAATGGAAGAAGGTGGCGACATAAATAAAGGGGCAAAGGCACTGAAAAGAATTGATTGTGAAGATTTAGATATGCAATCAATGACTATCAATCAATGAATGAAATATAAATGTAAGCATATTCAGCCAGGCCTAAAGCCCGAGTCTATGATCATCGATCAGACAGAGCTTAAGAAATGTAGCTTAAGATCAATGGGGTCTATTCCAACACAAGGAAATTTGCGATGGCCCAATGCCGAGCCTAGCCCAATGGTTCAGTGGGAAAGTATAGAAACATTTCTCTTGGCCTATTTGCTCCTACTGGGCTGTGGATGGGTATTTGACCCATTTAGGCCTACGTGGACGAGTTGTATGTGGCCATGCCAGCCGCCAAATACAAGATAGAGCTGCCTTCGAATGCAGGCTTAATTTGGTGTGGCCTATTTTGCTCGTTAACCCAGCAAGTTTTGAAGGCCAATTCTTAGGTGACTAAACCTGCACAAGTTAGCATGCCTAAGTCAGCGCGTAGTTTGAGGTTTTTCTTTTTCATTCCAAAAATTCATATGCCCGCATCTTTCCAACAGAGCATCCAATTTACTATCTGTTTGAAGCATCATGTTTGTAGTGAGATCTTCAAAATAAGACCCTACTTGCATATATTTTAACTTAGTAATGATATCACATGCCACATGTTTATGTACATAAAATAAATGCTCTATGCATTACATTCTAATATTACATTAGTCTAATAACAATGTTTCCGACATATATTATGAATTGAAAATGGGGCATGAACCTAGTGTGTTGAATGTTTCAGTGAGTAAAATTAAATATTTTAAGCATTTTTCTTTCCAATGTTCTAATAGTTCAACAACAATATTCCACGCATTAAGTTTTAAGAGAAAATAGGTGACGAATACTCATACCGGGGGTACTCCACAGGAAAGTATACATCCACTTCAAGATCGTGTTTCTCTCAGTCATACGGTCATCACGGCAAGATCGGCGCAAAGTGCTGGGAGGGGCATTACCAAAGTCCCGCCCCTCACAGATGGGATTATCCCTAAATATCGGCCGGAGTACTAAATGGACCCTCTTAGGCCCCGCTCCGGTCAGAGGGCCTCGGATGGGCCACAAAGGGCCCTCGGCCTTCGCCGCAACCCCCGGTAGCACTTCGACTTGGCCTCGGGTCGGATGCCCCCGCGGCTCCCAACCCAGCCTCAGGTTAGGGATTCCCGCGAAGCTCTGACCAGGCCGCATGACGAATAGGCGCACCGCTGCGCGCCCAGCCACTGGTCGGGGCCCCGGCGAGCATCACTCCAGCGACTTCGTCCACATCAATGATCGACCTCGAAGTTGGTTACCTTCCGTCAGAACAAGATGGCCGCGCAGGTATTGGCGACCCTTCCCAAGGTAGCGTCAGAGGCGCCACCCTCACGACGTCAACTCCTGACAGGCGCACAGAGGGTGGGTACGCGCCTTCCCAATGGAGCGCCGCTAGCTAAAGTCTATCGACAGGACGTCGCTACCCGAGCCTGCCAACCCATCATGACATGAACAAGGAACTTGCCAGTCCTCAAGGCTAAAGACCGAATTTACAGGGCACAGCATGCCCTAAGCGTTCTCCTCTCCTGAGTCCCGTGTAACTTGCCCCCTCCGTCTATATAAGGGGGGGAGGGGAGAGTGGTGGGGACTCTCGGCCTTTTTTCTTTTCCTCCGCTTAGTCGGGGTTTGGGAGCTCCGCAGCGCCTAAGCCCGTTCCCACTCGGACGAGTACTCGGGGCCTGCCCCAAGTTCTCGTTTGTAACTCGACGCGGTCCGCCGCATCCAAAGCAATACACCGCCACCACCTCAAACTGGAAGTAGGGACGTTCAGCCCGAACCAGTATAAATCTTGGGCTCCCTGAGTCAACCATCGAGGAGAGGGAGCGCGCGGCCCCTTGACTTACAAATCTACTTGCCGGATTCACGAAACATCGACAGTTGGCGTGCCAGGTAGGGGCTCGCGCGCTATCGTCTTCGTCTCTGGACTCCCAGTCATCCCCTTGATGGTCTCCTTCGCCCGCGACGGCGCATTCTCGATGGGAGGCCGGATCGAGATCTTCCAGGAGTGCGTTCGAGCGGACCGAAGAAGGCGGCCCTTACTCGCCGCCTGCGGGGGTGTCCGCGGCCACCATGCCGCGCCGAGGACCCCCATGGGAAGAACCCTCCACCACCGTGGAGGTCCCCCCGGCCCTGCACCGTTCAAATCAAAAGATCCCGAATGGTGACATCGCGCCCGACGCGGAAAATATGGAAAGGACTTCTCAAGTGGAATCCCCGTCGACCTGGAGTATTACAGCCCACGCCCAAGCGGCTACGGTTGCGAAGCAGTGCTCTGCGGGAGAAGGGGCACCCCTGCGGGATGGCCCCTTGGTCGCTCGAGGAGCGTGCTCGCGGGCCGCGACGTCCGTTGCTGCCTTTGAATTTTCCCTTGAAGGGTTAGTGCTGGGACCTATGCTTAGGCCGCCCCTGCGGTTCCTAAAGGTTGTGGTCATTTAGCAGGCACTAATCGTGAAGGAAAGGGGCAAAGAGGCTGGATATTAACAAAAGCATCCAAAAATACATTATATCGTATAAAAACAAAAGTAAAGCGGAGGCGCCGGGACGTTCCTTAACCAGAGGCGTCGTCATCCGAGCTATCACTGCTCGCGACGATGTCGCCTAGCGCCGCCACTTTCTCTGCCGCCGCCCGCACCCTGGCCCGCACTAAGCTTGCGTCTCCTTCAATACCCGCGACGGCTGCCATCGGGTCGAAGGAGGCATCGCGGCTGGCACAGTAGGCCAGCACGTGCTCCGCCACATCGACGGTGACTTCTCGTCCCTCGCGGATGGAGCGCTCGTGCAAGGCGCGGGGTAGGTCGGCCAGGGCATCGGCCGTCTGGGTAAGACCGAAGGCGTATCCTGCCGGGCTGCGACTCAGCGGTTCATTCAGCCTCACCCCGAGCGGCACCAGGCTCCTCCCTATGCTCTCGAAGGCTGGCCGAAGCATGGACAGGAGGGCCTCGCGTGAGGTCTCGTGCTCTTCGCGTAGCTTGGCCAGCTCCGCCTCGGCGATCTCGGCTCGAGCCCGCTCCGACTGCGCCTCCTCGCGTGTCTCGCGAGCTCCTCCCGGGCGGCCTGGGCGAAGGCCCGCTGCCGTGCCGCCTCTGCCACATGCGAAGCGGCCCTCGCGACATGGGCATCGAAAGAGGCCTCCAGCCGCGCCAATGCGGCTGTCAGGTCCGTCGCCCGGGCCCCCGCCGATGGGGGATGACCCATGACGGCCGGAGGGCCGACGAAAGCTGCACCGCCCGCATCCACCTCCCTTGTCCCGGCAGCCAACAGGAGCGCCACAGGACGCTGCTGCTGGCCCGAGCCAGAAGCACTAAGAAGAGGAGGAAACGATCCGACGTCAGCAAAAGCAAAATCGAAGCCGTCCCAAACCCTGACCAAGCACACTTACCCCTCGAAGGGGGATCCTAATGCGGAAGGCTGACGGGGGCAGCGCGATCCTGTCCCTCGTCGAGGTGGCAGTAGACCCAACATCGGTGCGAGGCCTCTTGGCGTCGGAGGCCCGCGGGCCTACAGCCGCCTCCCGTTTCCCGGCCCTCCGGTCGTCACCACCGTCTGCCATCTCCCGTCCGAGGTACGCCGACCTTCCCTTCTTGTGTTAAGACAGGGCGCAGGGGGACGAAGAAGCAGCAAAAACGGCAAGGGATCGTCACCCTCGGGCACCCTATGCGGCCTTTATAGAAGCAAGGCGGAGTGGCCGAAACGCGCGCCTCGTCGGGCAGAGAGCCACACGCGCCTTAATTCCATACCCTGCGCAACGCAACGCGCCCTTTCCCTCCCTCCTGCTGCGCATCAAAGTACGATGCGGCGACAAGACGCTGCTTCGGGCAAGCCACACCACGACCCTCGGCCGACCCGGCATCACCGCACCAAAGCCGACGAAGCGGCGGCGGCGTGGGCGTTCTTGACCACAAAATGGCGAAAGGACCATCCGCTCGTTATCTTGAACGGCTGAGCGACGGACCTAACCGCTACAACGGCCCCAGCGCGCGGAATAAGAGCTAAGACAACCTCACACCTCACACTTACTCATTCCCGCGTTAAGTCCTGCATTCCCCCGAGTTCCAGCGCCGCGTGATGGCCACGACTCGATCCTCATGCGCCGCTCGGAGGCCGCAGGCTTGTACACTCGTACAGATTGGTAACTCGACCGACTGTTCAGTCCTCCCTAGTGGTAATCCCCCCGGCCCAAGCGCTACGGCCTACGCCCCAGCGGCTACGGTTGCGAAGTAGTGCTCTGTGGGAGGAGGGAGTACTCGTGTAGAACGACCCACAGCCGGCCGGGAACACTCCTTTTACGTGTCGGGTGCAATTCCTGAAGCTACGGTTGATGAACAGGTACCACCTCAGGAAAGAGCACTCCATGGCGACATCCGGCCAACGCTCATCGTGGCGCACGGGCCGACTTGATGGAGGCCAAGAGAAGCACCGAAGGATCTCCGGGCCGACCCCCTCGCTCGTCGAACGACTGGCATACCCCAGCATACGGACCGAAGCGGCACCACGCATCGACTAGGCGGACGAATGTCGCCTCGGTAAGATCTATCGCCCCCAACCATTTCAATTCACGTTAAATTCCGCACGTGTTAGGTACTAGCGGGAGACACTAGGGTCTCCGCCTCCGGACCTGTCTGAAGCGGGCCGGGGCAGGTACGAAAAGCCCACCGGGCTGTAGCGGCTTCGAGGTGGCGAGAGGGCTCGAATGCCTCGTGATTGAGACCTGTTTGCGGGCGCCTAGGGCGATAATCCACCAAGTGGATCCCCGACCGCCCCACCAGGCAAACCGAGCGAGGGGCGGGCTCAAGACGAACCCTCGGTGGGTCTCTAGTTGGGTCGGTGGATGACCCAATCACCTTAGCTCGCGTCCGAGACCATACTACAAACTCTCCGGTGGAGCTCCTCGAAAGGGCGGCAGCCAGCTGCGCCCCGAGTTACGAATGGCTCGGGGTCCGATACGGGATCGAGTAAAGAAAGGTTCTTTATGGGTCGCCCCCAGCGGGTCGAACGCCCGGCGCAGGGACAGTCCGCTAAGGGATCCCTTACCGGGGGGATCCCCAGGGCCCACTCGGATAACCCGTTTGTAGCTCCACGAGCACGGTGTTCGGCCGACGTATGGTAAACACGCGCTTGCTCAACCCCTCCAGGTCCCACACCTGCGGACGGGGCGTATACGTGGGACCGACAGCGGCCTCTCCTCTCGCAGATAGCCTCACCCGATGAGGACTCGGGATGGATGCCCTTTGCCAAGCTGCGGCATTAAATCAGCCCGACTAACGTGTCTAGCTACGACGTAAAACGAGCACCGGGAACCAGAACCTCTCGCGAAGGCATCTAGACCTCCCTGCCGACCACGGCGCCACGGTAAAACGCGCCCGGAACCATGGCGTAAAAGCCTGCACCGGAACCGAACCTCTCGCGAAGGCATCACGGACCTCCTCGCGAAGGCATCTGGACCTCCTGCCGACGGCCGTCCAACTACGACGTAAAACGAGCACCGGGAACCAGAACCTCTCGCGAAGGCATCTGGACCTCCCTGCCGACCACGGCCGTGTCCAGCTACGACGTAAAACAAGCACCGGGAACCAGAACCTATCGCGAAGGCATCTGGACCTCCCTGCCGACCACGGCCGCGTCCAGCTACGACGTAAAATGAGCATTCAGAGACTGGGACCTTACCTAAGGCGCCCCGGTATTTCTTCTCGACCGGAAACGACGTCAAGCCGACCCGGACGGAATCAACTCGCAAGAGTAACCCCCCGACTAGCTCCACGACCTACTCGGGGGCTACACCCACCGGGTGCGCTCACGTGCACCCGACCGAAACTGGCCGACCAAGTCGGTCGAACTCCGCCAACGAAGTCAGCCCTCCGATCCACTGGGAGGCATGAGTCCAACTCAGTCCGCCAAGACTCCCCCAGACGAATATTCGCCGACCGAAGTAACCCCCCAGGCTCCCCGATCCACTCGGGGGCGACACCCATCAAGTGTGCTCGCGCGCACGCCCAGTTGGGGTCGAACGACTGGGTCAAGCAGACTCGTCCGATCAGGAGCTCCACGAGAAGGGACCTCCCCACCATCTTCAAGCTAAACATTAAAGTGAGCCAAAGCGTCGTCACGCCCGCTGAGGAAGATCACTCCGCCGCAAACAGAGGGTCCATCCGGGAACGCATGCATTTCAGGATGGCCCGGGGGCTACTGACGAATACTCATACCGGGGGTACCCCACAGGAAAGTATACATCCACTTCAAGATCGTGTTTCTCTCAGTCATACGGTCATCACGGCAAGATCGGCGCAGAGTGCTGGGAGGGGCATTACCAAAGTCCCGCCCCTCACAGATGGGATTATCCCTAAATATCGACCGGAGTACTAAATGGACCCTCTTAAGCCCCGCTCCGGTCAGAGGGCCTCGGACGGGCCACGAAGGGCCCTCGGCCTTCGCCGCAACCCCCGGCAGCACTCCGACTTGGCCTCGGGTCAGATGCCCCGTGGCTCCGACCCACCCTCGGTCGAGGATTCATGGCTCAGACCCGAACCGCGGGGCGAATAGGCGCACCAAGCGCACCCGACCACTAGTCGGGGCCCCGGTGAGCGTCACTCCAGCGACTTCGTCCACATCAATGATTGACCTCGAAGTTGGTTACCTTCCGTCGAAACAAGATGGCACAGCGGTATTGGCGACCCTTCCCAAGGCGGCGTCGAGGCGCCACCCTCACGACGTCAACTCCTGACAGGCGCACAGAGGGTGGGTACGCGCCTTCCCGATGGAGCGCCGCTAGCTAAAGTCTATCGACAGGACGTTGCTACCCAAGCCTGCCAACCCATCATGACATGAACAAGGAACTTGCCAGTCCTCAAGGCTAAAGACCGAATTTACAGGGCACAGCATGCCCCAAGCGTTCTCCTCTCCTGAGTCCCGTGTAACTTGCCCCCTCCGTCTATATAAGGAGGGGGAGGGGAGAGTGGTGGGGACTCTCGACCTTTTTTCTTTTCCTCCGCTTAGTCGGGGTTTGGGAGCTCCGCAGCGCCTAAGCCCGTTCCCACTCGGACGAGTACTCGGGGCCTGTCCCAAGTTCTCGCTTGTAACTCGACGTGGTCCGCCGCATCCAGAGCAATACACCGCCACGACCTCAAACTGGAAGTAGGGACGTTCAGCCCGAACCAGTATAAATCTTGGGCTCCCTGAGTCAACCATCGAGGAGAGGGAACGCGCGGCCCCTTGACTTACAAATCTACTTGCCGGTTTCACGAAACACCGACAATAGGTTAACGTTCCATATATTTGGCTTTAATGTTCTAATAGTTCATGGGTAATGTTCTCAAGATTTACCGGTGATGTTCCAATAGTCCATTAGTGATGCTCGTAAAGAAATAAAAAAATACTAACAAAACAAGTTAAATGTGTTCATGGAATAATTCAAAACTGTTAGTGAAACAATTGAAAACTTGTTAGTTTTTGGAAAAAGTAATATGGCCTAAAGTTAATTTAATTTCATAGTTATGCAATAAAAATATGAAATTAAATATTGTGTCTATGACAAGATAATTAGCGGCCATCAAATATTCGATGAATACATAACGTGTTAGTAAATAAGACACGCATACACAAACTAGATAGCCTAACTTTATACATAGATATAAACAATACTATCATAGTAGTATGCATTCTCAATAGATTTAATCATAAAGAGGGATCACTTGGGCCAACAACTAGTTGGTTTGAGATACTTATAGTGGATTTGGTGAAGAACAAGAAGCTGCATAGAAGTGATGGGACGATCGAAGACGAGCATTCGCATGATACAACGCTTCCCAGAAACCTGATCGTCGGTCTCCCATGTAGGACATCAAAGGTCGGCGTCGGATCAAAGACACTACTCTCCCTCACATTCATTGCTCAACAGAATAAGGGACGGAATGACTTGGATGGCAACAAGCACAGGAAGAAGCAAAGAATGCTAGAGGAAGATGGGATCGATTTTCCAACGTTTGCTTTCGTGAACAAGGGCATATCCTTTAAAAACATGTCAAGTCAAAATGCCACATGAACCCTTAGTGTTACAAAAATCTAACAACTATGATTCCAGGAAACACCCATTGGAATCTCGCATCATGAGCGAACGGACTAATCGTCGAGAACATGCATCTCATTGAGTCCACGGTGCCACGTAGATTATCGACGTGCTTCTCAGAAACCTAATCGCCGGTTTCCCATGCAGGTCATCAAAGACCAACATCAGATCAAAGAAACTGCTCTCTCTCATGTCCGTTGCACGACGGACGAATGGACGGAATGACTCGGTAACAACAAGCATCGGAGGAAACAGAGAATGCCAGATGAAGACAAGATCGGTTTTCCATCATTTGCTTTCACTAATAGGGACATCTCTCTTATAAAAGCATGTCAAGTCAAAACCGCCTCGCAAGACCTCATGATACAGGGTGCCCGATCTTCACGATATAGGATCAAGGGTAATTTTGGATATGTGAACACTGACGAACACGATGGTGCCAACCACTGTCCCAATATAGTAACCTACGACAAATGAATTCACCCAAAAACACACTTGTGATCCACATCTACTCGAACATGCAAATAGACGTCGGTTCCTGCAATTACATGAAGAAATCGAAAGAACACAAAGGTATTCCCAAGAAAATTATCCAATTCCCAAAAGGCAGTGCGCAGCATAAACATAAGAATAAGAAATATTAGCTATGTTAAAAATAACGCGATCTCTTTACAATGACATGCTACATTGGCTTATATAGTCCTCCTAAGATATCTAAAGATAGAGTTGGACTCAAAACATAGAAAGATAATATAACTTAAACTAAATTTGGTCAATCTGGATAGAAAGACGATGATTCTAACTGTCTCATAGTGGAGTCAAATAGAGATAACATTCCACGCTTCCAAACAAGTACAAAAATACCGCAATTGGAGCCTGTATGTGAGAATTATGTCCTTTTTAATTCTGACTAGTCTGGTATTCCGAATTGGGCTCTTTTGCTCTCCAAATCCAATACGATCTTATCTCTTTCTTTGCTTCCTTATCTTATCCGTATTAGGCTTGGGCCTTGCCTTCTTGCACCTTGGTAATTGGCCTTGCATCCCACTTGGGCCCAAGTGCCTCCCCTCTTGGCCGAGTTGGCTTGGCCTGTTAGGTGGCCTGCATTGCGTTGTAGTCCTTCCATGTGGCTCCTGTCATCCCTCACCTCCCGCTAGGTTCCACCATGGTACATTGATGCAATTTAGCTCCAATTGACATTTGTACAATTGTCATACCTAAGAACAAGCAAGGACCTGTTGTTATGTAGTATATAATTCTCATGTAAATATAGTAAAGATTGCACAAGGAAAAGATTCTCCTGCTGATATTAGATACTGCTTAGTAATTCTTTTCAATTAATTAAGGTATTAAATTAGAAAGTACATGACTTATGCATATCTGCATCACCTCACTGTTACGAAAATCGAACTGCCATGATCCCAAAAATCGCCCACTGGAATCTCGCATCCTGAGCGAATGAACTAATCGCACAAGAACGTGCGCTTCACTGAGTCCGTGATGCCGCATCAGTAATCGAGATGTAAGGTAATGTGGCATAGTCAGTATACATAGCAAAAGGTTAAGTACACTTAGCATGTTGTGGCCGCGCGTGCACACGTGCATGCATATAGCCAACCATGTATCTTTAGTCTTGCCACCAACTTATACTAGAATTATTACAAGGTTTCCTATTATAAATTGGTTTTCTACCACCTAGCTAAGCAATATAGGACTATAAGAACCGATTTGGTTTGATGACAGATTTGCCTCACAAAATCTTACCAAAATTTGGCATTGCCAAAATTTGATCACCAAATTGGCTACTAATTTTTTGGTCAAAGATTGGCAAAATAAATAAATAAAATAACTAAGAGAGAAGAGAATCTTATCAAAATTTGGTAGCAAACTAAATGCTTACCAAATTCTATCAACGCTACCAAAATTGATAAGACAAATACGGGTAACCATTGGAAGCAAACCAAATAGGCCCTAAAGCCTCACATCCAACTCAACATTCTATTGACTTATTCCAATCAGACTCAATGTTTATGATGTCCTTTTTTCAGATCCCTAGGGGAGTCCTAAAGAAATTAGATTATTATAGGCCCCGTTTCTTCTGGCAAAATGACCAGCACAAGAAGAAATACCGGCTTGCGCGATGGGAACTTCTTTGTCAACCTAAAGATCAGGGTGGGGTAGGAATCCTTAACCTAGATCTTCAAAATAAAAGTTTGTTGGGCAAGTAGTTGTTCAAGTTGTGTAATGAGTAAGGGATGTGGCAGCAATTACTGAGAAATAAATATTTAAAGGGCAAGACTTTAAGCCAGGTAGAGAAGAAACCAGGTGACTCCCATTTTTGGAGCAGTCTAATGGGGTAAAACCTCATTTCCTTAACTTAGGTTCCTATATCTTAAAGGATGGGACCCAAGTTAGGTTTTGGGAAGATACTTGGTTGGAAAATTCACCCTTGAAATCTCAGTTTCTTTCTTTGTTTAATATTGTCAAGAAGAAACATGCAACGGTGGCTGAGGTCCTTGGTGCATCCCCGCTAAATGTGTCTTTTAGGAGATCTTCAATGGGGAATAACCTAAGAGACTGGGAGATTTTAGTTGCGAGAATGATGAATGTTAGTTTACTAGGGGGGACTGATTTTTTCAAGTGGCATCTTCACACTAATGGGATTTTCTCGGAAAAATCTATGTACAGATAACTGGTTAACAATGGTATTAAAGTTTCACAGGAGATTTGGCATACGAGGTTACCTTTGAAGATTAAAATTTTTTTGTGGTTGTCGGGACCCGAATATGCAAATCCGGACCCTCTGTGTATACCGCACTAGTCCAGGATCACGCTAGTACACACAGGCTCAACATTAGTGAATATCACAATCATACACAACGTATATAAGATAAAAGACATAATATATTAAATATTACCAGTTGTATGACCATATGGTCAACTTACTTAACAATGCCTCACAAGGCTGAACAACCAATTGAACCACAGCGAAATGAAGACGTAGGTAACCCTCAAGATACCACGGTAACCGACAAGGCTCGCACCCTAAACATTCGTCCCTTCATGGTACTCCTTCTTCAGCTCTGATGATTTTTGTAGGCAAGGGTGAGTACACACAGTACTCAACAAGTTGTGCACAGAATGCAATCCTATCATAGCTATATGTAGGCTTATTCCAAAGGAAAGGCTAACAATGGTTGTTTGCAACTAAGCAGCATTTATAAACAAGTACAGTATATAGATTGAAATGACAGTAAAACAAATAACAGTAATAGATAGATTCAGCATTTCTCAAATAAACCAAGTTTTCCATCCTAAGTCAAGATTCAATTTTTTCATGGCAACCTGCCATCCATCCCAAGTTTTATTTTGCAAAAGTCTAACCCTTAGTTGACCGAGGCAAGACTAACCAAAAGTTTATCATAAAACCAAATACGACCGCCCAATTGCCACTCTTGGCCCACCAAATGCATCACCAATTGCCACTCTTGGCCCAAAAAAACCAAATGCGATCGCCTAATTGCCACTCTTGGCCCACAAAACCAAATCGATCACTAATTGCCACTCTTGGCCCACTGAAACAATCTTGCCACTTGCCTCGGTTTAAATCATTTCTCCCACCCCAGTTGATTACCAAACACCACGTTGCTCTTCACAAATCAACATCGTTGCGTGACTCCGCTGTCACAACAACTCAATCTCTTTGTGCGACCACACATGGCCCACAAATTATTATCATAGTTCCATATTCCATTAGTCAAGATTAATAAACAATATTCCAAGAGCATGTGATGACGTGGCATGGCTAAGCAATTCTATTCCGTTCTAACCATCCATGTTGATTTCATTATTAACCAACTATAGTGAACCAACCTAAGGTGACAATGAAGCATGACATACAAATAACAAGGTAGGGTGTAATTCAAAGGGTACAATAGCTAATCCCAAACTTATGTTGAAATCATTTATACACATAAAATAACAAGTGATAAGGTAAATCAATATAGCATGCAATCTAGTTTATGGGTGCAACATGATCAAAGCACAAATTGCCTTGCTTAAGCTTTTGGTATTGCTCCGAAGATTGCTCTTGAGATAATAATCCTTCTTCCGACACCTCGCTCAACTCAACGTCTACGCGAATCGAGAGGGAAAGCAAATAAAAACCAAAACCAAATAGCAAATAAACACCAAGAACAAATAGCAAATGAACTCGAAAATTTAAATAAAACCCCCCATTAGATATATCTTGAGTTTATAAATTTTTAGGAGTTTGAATCACCCAAATCAGAGTTCATATGCAAAAGTTATAACATTGGGATTTTGTGAAAATAGACTAAACTCTGGAATTAGAAATTCTAAATCTTTCCGAATTATTTTTTATAAAGAAAATCCAAATTTTCCCACCCCGGCTTGCACGGACAAAACGTGGCGAAATCTAGACTGATGAACTCAATCTAACGGTTACAGGTAAATCTACTACGTGGCCTAATATTAATCGTCCGACTTAAATCCAACGGTCGATATTTAATCGGAGACGCTTACCGATTCCGCAGTGACGTGGACAAATTCCGTACACTTGATTACGATCTGACGTCTTACGAAGCTCCCGATCGGCGATGAAGCGACGGCGCCTTGAATTTATCGGAGACGACGACGACGACCTCGGCAGCACGCGCTCGGAAATCTCCTGGCGACGCTGCGACTTCCCTCGACGGCGGTGCGACACACTCGCGATTTCTCCTCGCATAACGGCGCGAATTCGATTTCCTGCGCCGCTATTTTTCTTTAGGCGGCGCCGGCCAATTTCTTGCGACGCCAAGACGACTCTCGGCGAAACCTCCGATCTGCCGACACGGCGGCGCTACCGAAATCTTTCTTCCGGCGCTCGTTCGTTCTAGCGATGCCCACGCTCTTTAAATAGGACCAGCGTCCTTGTTCCCGCCTGCCGTCGACCTCATATTCGAACGGACTCGGCGCCCAATGACGGAGTTTGAATCGACCACGCCATCCACGCGCTCGCCGGTCTGTAGATTTCCCTCTGCCACGCCTTCCATGCATGGCGCCGGTCGAGACGGCCGAGTCCCACCTAAGCACGCCGCTGAATTCCTCGGTCCGGATTCGGAAGGCTCGATCGAATTTCAACTGGCAACGTCGCCCTTCGTTTCCCGCACGAACATGGATTCCAAATCCCTGATGGTGTGGCGCTGACACTAAGGAACCGAATCGGCTATGTGTTGATTCTTCCCGCCTGGAGGTAATGGAGGAGTCCTTCGTTGATTTGGCACCAGGCTAAAGAGATGATTCGGCTACGCGTTGCACTTTCCAAATCCTGGCGGCAACTTTGGCGCTACCAGATTTCCTCTCAAACAACCAGCGTCTCGGTCTCTGTCTCGCCTGCCAAGACGGTCTCCGTAACCTTGACGACCGGTGTCAAATTCGCCTCGCTTCGGAAGGAACAAAATCGCCACACCACAGTCGCATGCAACGGTTTAATCCCACTGCATCTAAGGTTATCAATTCAATTCCTAATCCGATTCCATCCCGGAGAGAAAAAGAAATCTCCCAAAAATACTTCAAGACCTTCTATACTCACATAAAATATTTTTGGGCAGACTTTATTTTTAATTTTCCTTTTATAATTATTTCTTAACAAAAGCCATATATACCAATTCGAAATAATTTAAATAAATCTCAGAAAATCCAATAAATCCAGAAAATTCATAAAATCGCAAATTGCAAATACATAATATTTAATCTTTAAAATTTCAAAAAATTGGGGTGTTACAAACCTCCCCCCTTAACAGAATCTCGACCCCGAGATTCAGGGCTGACTAGAGAATAGGTTTGGAAATTCTGCCTTTAGATCTTCTTCATTCTCCCAGGTGCTTCATTTTCCGAATGGTTACTCCACTGAACTCTACAAAAACGAGTGGACTTATTTCTGGTTCTACGCTCCATCACATCCAAAACCTTAATCGGCTGCTCCTTGTAAGTCAAGTCTTCTTACAATTCGGTAGCTTCTAATGGCGTTTGTTCTGTTGGCACTCTAAAACATTTCTTGAGTTGCGACACATGGAACACATCATGGACTTCTGCTAATGGCTGAGGCAACTCCAACTGATATGCAACCTCTCCTCGGGGGCTTAGGATCTTAAATGGTCCGACATTCCTAAGTGCGAGTTTTCCTTTAACCTTTTCACACCTCTAAGGGGAGTAACCCTAAGATATACGAAATTATTGGACTCAAAACTCAAATCACGAACGACGATTGTCAGCATAACTCTTCTGCTTTGACTGTGCTGTTTTCAACCTTTCTCTGATCATGGCGACTTGTTCTTCAGCCTCTCTCAGCATCTCAGGTCCAAATACCGAACACTCTCCCGTTTCGCTCCAATTCAACGGGGTACGATTGGTACGACCATATAAGGCTTCAAACGGTGACATTTGTAAACTAGCCTGATAACTATTGTTGTAGCTAAACTCCGCATATGGTAAACTCTTATCCCAAGATGTACTGTACGATATCGCATAAGCTCTCATCATATCCTCTAAAATCTGATTAACTTTTTCTGTTTAACTATCGGTATGCGGCGATAAGCATCTTCAAATTCAAGCGAGTTATCATTGCTTCATGTAACTTATTCTAAATCCTCGAGATAAATTGGATACCTCTATCGGACGCAATCTTCTTAGGCACCTACGCAGTTATCAAATCCCTGACAGATTTGCCAAATGATCTTTTGAATACGTAGTCTTTAGTGATATGAAATGAGTAATTTTGGTTAATTTAATCAATAATGATTCCTCCGAATTCATACCTTTTTGGGTCCATTTACATTAGGGATCATTTTAATGATTTGCCCCCTATAAGAATCTATAATGATTTGCAACGAACCTTTAGATCTCTAATACATTGCCTTTATTATATATATATATTTTTTTGATTTACCTCACATTGAGTATCATAACCGATAGTTTCGCCCTTCACCTTAGGTTACCAAAACCTTTCCTTAACTTGATTTTGTACTTCATCTACCTTCGAACTTTTTATGTTCTAATCTTCTAATGTTGATTCTATTTCCAAGGCAACTATGAAACCTTGTGGGGCGACTTTTAATTTCAACTTCTTAGATTCTTTGCATACCCTGGTTAACTGTTTATTATCAACATATTACCTCGTAACTCAAACGTCGACTACCACCTTAGCCTTACCAGAATATCTATGGGTTCTGACAATAAAATCTTTGATCCTTTCCAACCATTATCTTCGTCTCATATTAAAATTTGATCGAGTAAATATATAATTTAGACTCTTTATGGTTTACATCTATTTTCGTTGAGATAATGACGCCATATTTCCGAATCATGCATTACGATGACTCACTCCGAATCATACGTAGAGCAATTTCAACTGCCTCATCGTTTATGCAACAACGTTGGTTCACTTCTCAGATTATGTCTAGAAACATCATCCTTATATATTGGAACTACTCCGCATAGCTAGTAATACCAACATACGCGTTGATGGTAACCGCTTCTTCAACTTCCGAAAACTATTTTCACAATCTAGCGTCCATGTAACTTTTATCTTCAATGTTCGCATAAGAGATCTAACTGTTGTCGAAAAATCTTTTTATGATACTATCTTGCCCTTCCTAGAACTTCAACTCTAAGTAACGGTTTTTGGTTGCTTCCAATGTAACACAACTTCTACCTTGCTTGGTTCAACAATAGCTCCTTTAGTAGTCTTTGCATGGCTAACGAAATTCCACCTTTTTCTTCCATAAATCACATTTATTGAATTTAACGTCTTTAATCGACTCTCGCAAAAACTCATTTCTAGGTTCTGCGTATTTTCCTCTTGTCTTATAGTATACTATAGTGTCATCAACCATGAATTTATCAATTAATCCATAAACATCTTACTTATCATGTTCATTAGATATGCGGGGCGTCAGTTAATTCAGGAGATTTAGCCAAAACTTATATTGTTCATGTAGAGAACGAAATTTTAGAAACATCCTTCCCATGTCTCCTAAGTTTATGATAGCCTAAGCGAAACTTTGTTCAAAGAAATTCCAATTCTATTCTCGACAGTCCAATCATGTAGTCGAACCTGATATTGGATACTTGCTACTGGTATTTTATTTATTTAGAGCACGATCTAGTGCACTCTCCTTGATCTTCCATTTGCATTTTAATGAGCAAGAATTTCCATGGTGATATACTAAGTTTTCAAAACTTTTCCTAGTAACTCTTCGATTATGCTTCAGATTTCCACTAATTCCTTAGTATATATTTTGACATGGTTTTTTTCCTATTAATGTATCAAGCACTAGTTTGCTCTAAATTGGGTCTTCCGATATGACGGCGCATCAGCAATTTCTTGGAAAATTTATCAAAGTATTTTCGACATTTGGCGCATCTTTTAATTGGCAAGTTCCACACTGTTATCCATCAGTTGGCTAGCATAAACTATCATCGATATACATCTCTCAGAAATAACCTTGAGTTAGTACAGGGATCACTAATAACAGATTCGAGACGCTTTTATCGACATTAGCTTGATTGGTCATATTACAGATTTGCTTCATCATTGCTCGCATTATCCGAGTCGATCGACCAAAAACTCTTTGAAGCTCCACGTATCTATCGGTGGTGACGGTTAAAACTAATCCATCCTTGAAGTTTCTATTGAGTTGGTTTTCACTTTCAGACTTTATTGCTGTCACTAATCGGAACCACCTGCTTGATTACTTTGCAGGGGTTAGGTGAGAGAAAATAGCATAGGTAAGAAGTAAGAATCCTAATTCAGGGGAGATAGGTTTAACCCAATAACTCAAGCAATCAATATTAATAACTTGGTATGGCTGCTTATATAAGCCTAAAAACTTTGCAACACATACTGCACACTCAGTAATCAAGAAGAACCAATTCAACCTAAACACACAAAACTACCGTCTACATAGGTGACATTCCTATCTTACAAAATGCGACTCCCACACATGAGTCTCAATTGGCTACTTGAAGCACTGAGTCTTCTAACTCTGAATACACTTCATTGATCCGCTCCTCCATGAGCTTGATGATTCCTTTCGTCATGATCATTATGGTAGCAACAGGTACTCGATGCCTTCTCCTAAGTGTGGTATATCGTTTTCTATTTAAGATAATTCAGGTAAGAATTTAACTCAATTTAGCGGAGGTAAGGGAAAGAAATTTCAGCAAGGGAAAAGAAAGAATTTTTGGTAAGGATAGAAATAGAAGAATGAGATAAGTCAAGAACACATTATTCTTCTAGGTTAGGACTTTTACTTTAGAAAATAATTTTTGAAGGATCTATAGAGACGACCAACTATCTGGGGTCAAAACCTACAGTCAGTATGGCTCTGATACCACCTCTGTCGGGACCTGAATATGCAAATCCGGACCCTCTGTGTATACCGCACTAGTCGAGGATCACGCTAGTACACAGGCTCAACATTAGTGAATATCACAATCATACACAACGATATAAGATAAAAGACATAATATATTAAATATTACTACCAGTATGACCTTATGGTCAACTTACTTAACAATGCCTCACAAGGCTGAACAACCAATTGAACCACAGCGGAATGAAGACGTAGGTAACCCCTCAGTATACCACAGGCAACTGACAAGGCTCGCACCCTAAACATTCGTCCCTTCATGGTACTCCTTCTTCAGCTCTGATGATTTTTGTAGGCAAGGGTGAGTACACACAGTACTCAACAAGTTGTGCCTGTAATGCAATCCTATCATAGCTATATGCGGGTTTATTCCAAAGGAAAGGCTAACAATGGTTGTTTGCAACTAAGCAAAGATTTATAAACAAGTACAAGATATAGATTGAAATGACAAGAAAACAAATAACGATAATAGATAGATTCAAGATTTCTCAAATAAACCAAGTTTTCCATCCTAAGTCAAGATTCAATTTTTTCATGGCAACCCGCCATCCATCCCAAGTTTTATTTTGCAAAAGTCTAACCCTTAGTTGACCGAGGCAAGACTAACCAAAAGTTCATCATAAAACCAAATCGACCGCCTAATTGCCACTCTTGGCCCACCAAATGCGACATCGCCTAATTGCCACTCTTGGCCCACTAAAACCAAATGCGATCGCCTAATTGCCACTCTTGGCCCACCAAAAACCAAATGCGAGCCCAATTGCCACTCTTGGCCCACTGAAACAATCTTGCCACTTGCCTCGGTTTAAATCATTTTTCCCACCCCAGCTTGATTACCAAACACCACGTGCTCTTCACAAATCAACATCGCTTGCGTGACTCATTGCCACAACAACTCAATCTCTTTGTGCGACTCACACATGGCCCACAAATTATTATCATAGTTCCATATTCCATTAGTCAAGATTAATAAATAATATTCCAAGAGCATGTGATGACGTGGCATGGCTAAGCAATTCTATTCCGTTCTAACCATCCATGTTGATTTCATTATTAACCAACTATAGTGAACCAACCTAAGGTGACAATGAAGCATGACATACAAATAACAAGGTAGGGTGTAATTCAAAGGGTACAATAGCTAATCCCAAACTTATGTTGAAATCATTTATACACATAAAATAACAAGTGATAAGGTAAATCAATATAGCATGCAATCTAGTTTATGGGTGCAATATGATCAAAGCACAACTTGCCTTGCTTAAGCTTCTGGTATTGCTCCGAAGATTGCTCTTGAGATAATAATCCTTCTTCCGACACCTCGCTCAACTCAACGTCTACGCGAATCGAGAGGGAAAGCAAATAAAAACCAAAACCAAATAGCAAATAAACACCAAGAACAAATAGCAAATGAACTCAAAATTTAAATAAAACCCCCATTAGATATATCTTGAGTTTATAAATTTTTAGGAGTTTGAATCACCTAAATCAGAGTTCATATGCAAAAGTTATAACATTGGGATTTTGTGAAAATAGACTAAACTCTGGAATTAGAAATTCTAAATCTTTCCGAATTATTTTTTATAAAGAAAATCCAAATTTTCCCACCCCGCTTGCATGGACAAAGCGTGGCGAAATCTAGATGATGAACTCAATCTAATCTGATTCTGTAAATCTACTACGTGGCCTAATATTAATCGTCCGACTTAAATCCAACTACGATATTTAATCGGAGACGCCATCGATTCCGCAGATGACGTGGACAAATTCCGTACACTTGATTACGATCTGACGTCTTACGAAGCTCCCGATCGGCGATGAAGCGACGGCGCCTTGAATTTATCGGAGACGACGACGACGACCTCGGCGAAGACGCTACCGAAATCTCTGGCGACGCTGCGACTTCCCTCGGACGGCGGTGCGACACACTCGCGATTTCCTCCTCAGACAACGGCGCGAATTCTCGATTTCCTGCCGCTCGCTATTTTTCTTTGGGGCGACGCTCGGCCAATTTCTTGCGACGCCCGCACGACTCTCGGCGAAACCTCCGATCTGCCGACACGGCTTCGCTCGCGCCTGGAAATCTTTCTTCTGGCGCTCGTTCGGTTCTAGCGATGCCCACGCGCTCTTTAAATAGGACCAGCGTCCTTGTTCCCGCACGCTGTCGACCTCGTATTCGGAACGGACTCGACGCCCAGCGACGGAGTTTGAATCGACTACGCCATCCACGTGCGCTCCTTCGGTGCTGTACTTTCCCTACGCGGCTACGCCTTCCATGCATGGCGCCTTCGGTCGAGACGGCCGAGTCCCAGCCAAGCACGTCGCTGAATTCCTCGGTCCGGATTCGGAAGGCTCGATCGAATTTCAATCGCAACGCCACCCTTCGCTTTCGCATACGAACATGGATTCCAAATCACGATGGTGTGGCGCCGACACTAAGGAACCGAATCGCTCGTGTTGATTCTTCCTTTGAGGTAATGGAGGAGTCCTTCGTTGATTTGGCACCAGGCTAAAGAGATGATTCGGCTACGCGTTGCACTTTCCAAATCCTGGCGGCAACTTTGGCGCGTGCATTTCCTCGCCTCAAACAACTTTCGCGTCTCGTCTCTCGTCTCGCCTGCCAAGACGGTCTCCGAATCCTTGACGGCTTGACGTCAAATTCGCTCGCTTCGGAAGGAACAAAATCGCCACGCCCTGGTCGCATGCAACGAAGCTGCTAATCCCACCGTACCGGTTATCAATTCAATTCCTAATCCGATTCCATCCCGGAGAGAAAAAGAAATCTCCCAAAAATACTTCAAGACCTTCTATACTCACATAAAATATTTTTGGGCAGACTTTATTTTTAATTTTCCTTTTATAATTATTTCTTAACAAAATCCATATATACCAATTCGAAATAATTTAAATAAATCTCAGAAAATCCAATAAATCCAGAAAATTCATAAAATCGCAAATTGCAAATACATAATATTTAATCTTTAAAATTTCAAAAAATTGGGATGTTACAGTGGTATATAAAGAAGGGGGTGTTATTGACTAAAGATAATTTGATTAAGCGCAATTGGCGCGAGATAAATGGTGTTGTTATCAAAGATACTCTCAAACTATCCAACACCTTTTCATAGATTGTTGTTATACTAAATTCCTGCGGCGAGTTGTATACATAACTTTGGGTCTTCGCTCTCCTGTAACTATTCATCATTTATTTAATAGGTGGGTGAAGCAGGGAGGGTCAGACAAAGTTTCTGTATTACTTACAGGCGTAGACGGAATTTGCTGGGCCTTATGGCTCACAAGGAATGATGCTGTTTTTCACAAGCACATACCTAAATCTTTCTTGCAGGTCTTGTTCAGAGGAACGACCGCTTCAACATGGGCCAAATTACAATGTGTGAAGTCATCAAAGCGGGTCTTCTAGATGTTTGTCGACGTTTGGAGACTGTGGCGTTGGATATATTTACTTCGTTTGGTTGGCCTTGTGTCTAGGATTGGTTATTCTGTTTGATTATTTGGTTCCCTTGTCGAAATGGTGTTTCGATTTTGAGACTGTAATAACTGCGGTCTGATTCTCTCCTGGAGGGATAAAGTCGGAATTTTGTATTCCATTATCTAAAAAAATTCCAATCAGTTAATTCTGAAATTAATTCCAACATTAATAACAACAAAAAAACTACTACAATTTTTGGGAAAAAACTACAACTCACGAGCTCATGTTTGAAACGGCTGTCTTCCTGTCCCACACGTTGGCTCCGTCTCGGACCTCTTGGCCCCCAAGCCAACCTACAGCGTGACGCTTCGCAGTCCAAACCTGTGCATGGGACGGTAAGCCGAGAGGTGGGCGGCGGAATACTGTGATGAACCGCAAGCGGGAGCACGGGCGCAGGCCGATGGGCTGCGGCCTGCGGGCCGTCAATGGTCTGCATGGAAGAGAGGCCCTGCTGGGCCGCACCCACCCGTGGCGGACTCGGTTTCCCAGACCAAAACTGCGTGCGTTACGCATGGATTCAAGCGTCAACTGCACAGGACCAGCACTAGCAGGTGTAGATATCTAGTCGCGACGCGAGCCTCCGGCGTGGTCGGCATGCAGACCGGTGAACACGTGTGAACCTCCGGGCGCCAGTTGCCGCTGCCGCTGCCACTGCCTGACACGGCATGGCATCTCCACGGGACAAGCAAGCAGAACAAGCCCGAAAACGCGTAGATGCGATGCGACCGTGGCGCGGAAAAAAAACACCCTTCCCTTTGTTGCACGCTGCCATGTCGTCTATGCCTGGGCTCCCGAATCCAAATGGATACCAACAGCAGTACAGGGTCGAGTCATGCGTGACTCGTATGTCAGGCGCTTTTCATCGTAAGATCTCAATTTCTTGTTATTTTTCTTTTTTAAAAAATGATCAGGCGCAAAGGTCGTAGATACGGTCGGAGCATTATACAAAACAACTCGAAGGAATAATCCAACATGCACGTCGACACAGAGAATCGAGAAAGATCTAGCTCAACAAAAAAAAAATTGTTATGCCGATTTCAAAGGAAAGCAATACTGGAATGCATACATATATACCAAAGCGAAGCGCTACTACCGCTAAGAACTATGTGCTCAAGGTAGCTGCATTATTTTGAATTTTGATCCTGATCCATCAGCGCTGAAGAGTCAAAGGGTCACCGTAGCGTACGTACCGTCCCGTTGCGTGTTACTTCTGTTTGGCTAGCTGTTTTAGCATAGTACTCCAGTACTGTATCTCGTAGACAATTGTACGGCTGGGGTCAAACCATTCGTCGCATTGACCATGATGGATAAGAACAATCAAAAGAAAATGTTGACCTAGTCAACATTAAGCTGAAGGCCTTTTCAGCCTCTGGTTACTGTTTGGTACTGAGAGCGATGGCTAGATTTTCTTAAGATGACTATTTTGGACTACTTTGCATGTCATATTGTTAGCTGTTTCTGCGCATCCACGCTACGTTTGCAGGGTTCACAAAATCTAAATCATGATTTTCGAATGGTTTATGATTTTCAATTATTGCAGAAAATCACTTAAAAATCGTCTAGAAACCAAAGGTTATGAAATCAATTTTTATGGAAAAAAATTAAAACAAAAAACAAAAAATCAACTGGTAACGATCGATAATCGCGATATTTGCCTCGATTATTGACTGACCAAGTGAACTTCTTCAGCGGTCAATTTTTTGAGCAATTTTCGCTCGATATGGTCGATAATCGTTGTATTTCCTTCATAATCGTGATATTTGTGTCGCATAATTTTTTAGTTTAACCAATTTACCGATCGGTATTAGATATCAAGCCGGCTTGATACGGTTGATAATCATGATTTTCATCGATTTTGTGAACCCTGATTTGCACTATGTAAAGAGATGTGCAATTATTTTGTGAAGTGAAAAAAATGTTGGTCCCGTGGGCCCTACTTCAAATTTCTTCTAAAATTCAATTGGAGGTGTGGATAAATGATAAGTATATATTTAGAACACAGGCAGTTCACATGAAATAATTAATTAATCTCCAAAGTAATAAGAGAAAAATTATGCTTTCCAAAAAGGGTCTAAGTGGATGTAGAATGCGAGAAGGGAGAATAACACAGGAGATGGTTTTTCTATTTCATATGAAATTTCAAGCATGAAAAATGCTGCCTTTCTTCAAATCCTACCTAAGTATAAAACAGGGGAAGTTAGCATGATATCTTATTGGGACATAAATTGCATGAACATGAATTGATTTTTCTAAGCACAATATTACTTCTTAGCACTAGAGGTGGACGTCGCGTCGGCCGGCACGGCACGGGCCGTTAGGCCACGTCTTTAAACCGTGTCATACTACCACGGCTCGGTTGGCCCATCGTACTGTACCGTGTCACCCCGACTCGTCTTTGGCGAGCTTAGACACGACCCATTTGCGATTCGTGTTAGCTTCATGCTGTATGGATCAGACCCGACCTATTTGCACTATTGCAACAAGAGGAAATGAGCCAGAAGTGCATAGGACTGATGCAGTGGAGATAAATATCGGGAAAAAAACTAAATTTTATCCATTCTTGAAAAGGTACAGAGTGGCATTATAGTGCTTGCGTAAGTGCACGATCCCCCTCCTCGACCTCGTCAACCGTGTGCCACAGGCCCTGCCGCGGGTCATGTCGTCGACTACAGGCCCTGTCGACTACCGCGTGGGCCATGATGCGCATAGTCATCACAATGGCATGCAGTGCCAACCTGAGCATGGCCCATTCCACTGTGTGTCCGTGTGTGCCGCCTAGCGTGTCTGGTTGGCAGATCTGGCATAACCTGGACAACCGTGTCATGTTAGTGCGGACCATTCCAATGAAAAAATATAGCTCGTGGCACGGTAAGCACAACCTAGTCCAAAATTGGCACGTGGCATGTACAATATCAGAGTGAGTTGTTTCTTGTGTATTAGTTTTATGGCCATTTGAGTGTTTTGTAAGCTAACTTTCATGTCTGATATTCCAGGTATTGACATTATCAAGATGTTTTCTCCTCATGGAAAGATTATAGCTGAGGATTAGCATTGATAATGTGCTGGTCTGTGCAGCCGATCTTCATCCCACCATATGTTTGTTCAATTGAATCCTTCTGAAATTGTTTTGCTTACTTACCCACCAAATCATGTAACGCAGAAGACCATTTTCTGTAGTTAAGCAGGATGCCAACATTTTAGACAGTAAACTTTTATCTCTGTTTCTTATCATCAGCCAAATATTAGCCAAAATTTCTAAATTTAGCGTCTTTTATGTGCAAATACTTACTATTTTGTATTCAAACAGATAGAAAATGTAGGTAAATGTTTGCATGATTTTTTTAAATTTTTTCTAGCCTCAGGAGACCATTTTGCAGGGTTGAAAAGGTCGAAATTTCGGTTGTTTCGACCTTAGAAATACCAAAGTTGAAATTTAGTTTTTAAATTTCAGTCAAAATTCTAAAATCTCATTGAAATTTTAAATTTCAACTACCGACAAGTGATCCGAAAATGAAATTTGATTCTCTTGTGACTACGCTCTCTCATCTGAACCACCGCATCCTGTGCAGGCTGCTACACTGCAACACTTACCTCGCTTCCACGGTGGAAGTGGCATCCAAGCCTACCTGGAGCTACGGTACTTACTAGTTACTACACGTTGCTTTCCTGCTAGTTGCGTGCAATGAAACATGGTACTGTACATGATGCTCACGCATGCACCTACCTAAATAAGTAAATATGATATTTTTTTATCGTAGTATCGAAACCATTCACACTACCTTGAAAAAGGTCATCAGTGGCGGTTCGAAACTGCCATCAGTGACGGTTTTCGAACCGCCACCGATTTAGTGCCACTGATAATCTAGGATTATCAGTGACGGTTCTAGAACCGTCACAGATAACATTATTTGTGACGGTTTTTGGATGGAATCGCGATACGTGATATCGATGATTGATTCGAACCAAAACCGCCATCGACATCGGCGCCGATAGTACCGATGTCGATGGCGGTTTTTGGCTCGAACCGCCACCATGATAGTCCGACTGAGAAAATAAAAAGCGGCATTTGTGGCTAGCCTCGAGCGATGCTAGCCATGCCCTCTCAGATGAAAATAATCACGCACATATGTGTACCGGATTGTTGGAAAAGATGAGAGCGTAAATACATCCAAGCGGGTTTTTGAGCAAAGAAATACTTACCATTCTATCATCGAAAACACTTCTCACAAAGATATAATTTTGGAAGGTGTATGCATACCTTTGTGGCTGGGCATAGAAAGGAGTATGTTGTGGAGGTGTGGTAGGCCATTTCTCACCTAACAAAGGTAGCGAGAGAACTAGACAATGAAATTAAGTTAACAAATGGTTGCGAGTTTACATTAGAAGATGATGTTTGGGATTCCGCAATATTCATCGTGAATGGCAAAGCCTTGACCTTAGCAAGCAACAAAAACAGGGGCAAATGAGATATCGTATGATTGAAGCATAATTCACAAAATAGGTGGCCTTCTAGAGTTCTATATAAAAGCACATGAAAAAAAATCAACCCCAAAAGGCAACAAAGAAGTCAAATCCATAGCCACTCTTCAAGAAGCACAAAAAGTTTTTATCTGAATGCCTTATGTTAACATAAGCTATTGTAAGGCGCTCGATTAAATTTCCCCAAGGACTAGATTTACAAGGACATTTGTTTGCACGACCAATCCTATGAGAAAAAAAAAAAACATCATCTTTTGATCAAGCACTTGATCCGGATCTCAAAGCATTATCCGGCTGCATTTTCCAAAGATTACTAGCAAAGACCCCGCACATCCAAACGGGTCTCTTAAGAGTGGACAAGCGAACATAGTCGATTTCGATTCCGATATTGATCCGTTGAAATAAAAAGAAGTTGCATTCAACAAAGCATTAAGTAATACATACATAGCTAACGTTTTTGGTCAAAAGGTGAAGTAACATCGAGGATAGAACAAGACCAAATGAATGAATGACAATATGTTAAGGTCTCGGTTTTCCCACAAGACACAAAGATTGCTAGTTCTGTTATATGAATACATGAGCTAAAATACAAAAACATACATGGAACTGCGATGTAAAATCCAACTTGGGAGCTTGAGTATGGCATCTTAAGATGAAATGAAAGCAATTCATGGCTAAAGCACTTAAGGATGTGTCACTAAGATTCATGGCTAACTCATGCAATCATGCAAGGCACTCTTTGCAGAACATCAACCATTTTCGTGGGCTTCTTGGCGTGGATTACGTGCGATGGCATTTGGCTTGAGTCCATCACTTTTTGTTCATAGTGCTCTCAAGAAATAATTCAAGTCCCTAGAATATGCACATCATCGAGCAAGGCGATTCAAAGATCAAGACCGAAATCATGTGGACAAAAAACATCGAAAGAAAGAATAGTACTGAGACAAAACAATGTTCAACTCGACATTATATAAATTAGGAAGATCAAGGACTAAATCAAAAGCGTAAATGTCGTGACTGAGCAATTGTGGATGCACAAATGCATTTGCATATACATGATAGACAAACAAACCAAATAATAAAACAAAATGGTCATCGGGCTCAAATTATAGAACACTTCCTCATTAAAGTTTATTGTATTACCAAAATTTGGAAGAAAAAATAAACAACCCGCTTAAGAGTCTTAAGGATAAACACAAACCTTGAATCTTTGGTTCACTTCTTTTTGCAGCTTGTCCGATATTTCAATGATCCACTACAAGAACAATCACAAAAGTTATCCAAAGATACAAAATTAACGATAAGCAAAGCCTTAAAAATTAATCATTACGGCAATAGGACAAAAAGTCCTTACGATTAAGAAACTATAATAAACAGTTCTAAATGGAAATGTGTACCTTGCTATTAGTTGAAGAAGTTTGCTTTGGAATTTTGTTCCCAAGACCTACAATTGAGGCTCCATCAAAATCTATAGTATTTATTTGGGCAGAACAAGAAAAGAACTCCATAGATGATTTAAACTCACATGTATTTTTGAGGCGCTTTTAGGGATCAAGAAAGCCTTTCATGAATTCGAGTAGCTTGAAACCACTACCACCATTCACAACAAACATCTAATGCAATTAATCGAGCATACAAGGAAAGTTTATCAAACTAACCAAGTAATTTTTCACTTGGTTAGTTTATCAAAGTAACAAGTAATTTTTTCACTTGGTTAGTTTATCAAACTATTACAAACACATGAAATAACTTCATATGAAAAAATAACCATGTAAGGCAAACACATGAAATATTTAGAAGTGCCACTGCATGTGTGTACATGTGTTCCTCAAGAAGACAAACATACATGCTACAGTAGCAGAACCACTGACAAGAGAAGTGGCATTGAGGAAAGAAGGGGCTCCCATTTCAAAGGTACAAAGAGTTATTTACACTTTGTAATGAAATAGAATTGAAGTAACAAAAGTCTAAACTAGTTTTCTAAACTAGAAGCCTATGGGTCTTCGGAGCTTGGAGACACGCGATGTGAGACATGAGTATGGAGGAGTGGATCGTTGTTATCTTCGTCATAAAACTCGCCTTTTTTGTTGAGTATTTCCTTCATGATGAAGTAGGCGAGCTGGCCCTGAACGGCTTGGATTTCAGCAAGCGAGCCCTACCGTAGAAGCTTTGAGGCGCCATTTGAGGTATGAAAAAAATTAAGAGAGCATATAGAAATCGAGTGGCGCGAATCGATGTGTCATGTCGGCATGATGACCTCCACGTCATTGTCTTTTATTGTGCAACTTAAGATTTCCGCATGTCTTGGCACATAAGTACCCACATAGATTTGTTCCTTGCTTCTACTTGTGACATCGCGAAAATCGAATGAACTAAGATGTCGTCGAAGGAGCTATTTACTATGAAATACGATATAAGAATATTCCTTGCGTGCGCATCGAAATTTAGTACGGATTGTAAGGGTTTTTACGGTATGGGCGGTGTCTCGTGCTCTGTGACAATATCTTTTGAACGCGCGTTGATTAAACTTGTCATCACTTCATAGTCTGCTTTAGGTTTATCCATTGGATCCATGATCAGCATCTTGCTCTTGTCTGGATGAATTACTACGAGAATCCAGTGGAATCTGGATGCCATAGCCATTAGTCGTTACGTCGAGTAAATAACGAAACCAACGAGTAATTTAACTTCGCTAGTGAGGAACTTACTTAAAATTGTATGGTACAAGTATAAACTCCTTGTCTTGTAGTTTAAGCAAAGCTTTATATACGTACTCCTCGACCTCCTTTGGTACTCTCACGATTTCGGTTTGGCAAACCGTTCCCGGGTCGAGGAATCCCACTGGCCCCTTGGTTCTTCGTAGTTCCTGAATCTCGTATCTATATAACGAAATAGTTAGACATGACATTTATCGGTATTACGTGAATGTAGACCAAGATTGATATATTAGACACTTACAGTGTCCAGCATCTCAAAAAACATATGTCGAGGGCGTCATGATAGAACAAGTTGTGCATGTTATCGAATTCTATTAAGAAGTAGCCATAGCCCTCGTGGTGAAAATGTTCCTCACGGAACACTGCAGTGATCACCTTCGGGAGTACGTCTTGGTTGGATCGCTCCATGTACCATGCATGTAGTCATTTGCATCATGGGTGTTAGACTGCTTAACTTCGAATCGGTGACTAAGGGCTTCCCAACCTCGAATTTCAATCTTGGTTGATTTTCTTGTTCATCGACTTCCCTTTGCCCTTACTTTTTTCACTTGACGACATCATACTCGGTCCCGGCTTCCTGATCTAGCCGATCGGCTGTCTAATGTGCCATTTTTGGGATCGGGGTTGTAGGTTTGTCCTTTGAAGTACTAGGTGTTCTGAGTTTCTGCGTTGGAGTACTAACAGGCCATATTTATGGGGCCCTCAATGGATTTCTTTTCTACCTCATGTTGCTTCTTCACCATTTCACTCTCGGTCTTTGATGGTGATCTTGCTGATTGCATTCTTGAGAGGTGGCGATGCATGATCCAAGACGATGTCGAGAGAGGTGCCACCGCATGGTCCAAGATGATGTCACGCTTGCGCCCATTGGATGAATGAGTGGGCGGCACCTCCTAGAGTTGTTATCTCGTCATTGGCGGGTTTTCTAGCCCGATATCGACAAAGCGTGCAACTACCGTGTCCACTGGACCTTTGCATAACTGGCGCTATCGGGGCATTATGCAGACACCCCTTGTTGGCACGGATAAGCTACCCCAGAGCGACAGAGAAAGATGTTCATCACGGCACGTTGAGCCGACAGGTGTGGGGTCATGTATGTCGCCCACAGATAATGGTTTAGGTCCGCTTGTCTTTGGCGTGGACCCGCAATCTAACTGCGACGACACAGTAGGGCCGAGAGAGGCGTTTTGACTGCGTCGCTCAAGGCTTCTTGTACTTGTCGTTGAACTTGTTCGTGAATGGTGGGTTATTGTTCTTAACCGCCACAGATAACGTTTATCTGTGACGGTTATTGTTCTTAACCGCCACAGATACTCCCTCCCACGCCATAGATACAGATGACAACCATAATAAACTCCAGGAAGCATGCATAACAACATACATACCACATCTGAAAAAATGTACATACTACCTATATAGTATTATATACTTGTATGCTACATATATATCCTTTATTACACGAAATACCCCAATATTGTGAGATATGGTACATGGAGTGACTACTCTTGGAATAAGAAAGAGGCATCATATACAGGAAAGTATATATGAACCCTAGGAAATAGTTAATATACATTTAATATATATGTGTAATGTCCTGATTGCGTTGTATAATCGTGTGCTATCTTGGAGGTCTTTATTTATTTCTTGTAACATAACTAAGAGCTTGCGACCTTTGGGCCATACAAGAAGATTTAAGGAGCAAATACACTTTTTGCCTTTGTTTTTGAGCACTTTATGTAGGAAATATGCCCTAGAGGCAATCATAGAGATGATTATATTTCTATAAATGTTCATAAACATTTCTTACATCACATTTCCATTACTCCATATAAATGGCGACATGTTGCCATTACTCCTAGCTAATTATTTTCTTTCACAATTTGGCCTTCGTTGTGATCATCGCGATGATAGGTAACTTCTTGAGTGGTTTCTTCCTCGGGCCTCATGCTGTCGCCTGCGAAAGGAGGCAACTCATCAAACTGGTTGTACTCTTCCTCATCCACGACATTCTCAACTCCAACGATCCTTCTTTTTCCTTGCGATTACTACGTGGCGCTTCTTATCTGCCGGTCGATTATGTAGAATACTTGTGCTACTTGATTCGCAAGAAATCGAATGGTTCGCTCTCAGATCCCACATGTTCGATGTCCACAGAGTAAAGCCGTGCTTGTCCACCTTGACACCATTCGAGTCGTACCCAATGACATCGAAACACCGGATCTTGAAAATGCAGAGTCCACTCCCAAATCTCCTCTATGAACCCGTAGTAGATGCTCTTCAGACGCTTGTGTTGTCGTGAGGCATCTATCTGGACACCATATTTTGGTAAGTGCTCTTGCTATCCCGAGCTCTCGTGTAAAATGTATATCCATTGATGTCATATCCTTGCCATGTCGTGATTGTACCAAGGCCCTTTTGCCAACCACCTCAATGTAACACTCGTTTCTTCACCGGACATGTGCTCCACTGAACCAATGACCGAACAAACGATTGTGCTCTTTTGTTATCCAAATCTCGACTTTCCTCGGTTTTCCTCCTTAGCTTACCCTTGTGTATGTCCATATACGGGCACACCTCAAGTGATCAAGGTAATCTTGTGAAATGGGCTTGTTCGAACAAAATATTATCGTAAGAATTTGTAGATTTCTTTCCTATTACACCTTTCCCACCTAGCCTACCCTCATGGCGAGATCTCGCACTCCTACCGGTTCGACCTCTCCTCCATGTAATCGACCACGAACTCAATAACCTCCTCGGTTGCATAACCTTCTACAATTGAGCCTTCCTACGAGATCGATTACGTACATATTTCTTCGTAACACCTATATACCTTTCAAATGGGTACATCCGATGCGAGGAATACGGGTCAAAAATATTTATCTCATTGACAAGGTGAACAATGAGATGAACCATGATATCAAAAATGATGGGGAAAATACATCTCTAGTCGGCACGAGTCTTTACCACATCGGCTGAAGTTCATAAAGCCCAACGGGATCGATGACCTTCGTGAAATCGTGTTGAAGAAGGAACACAACCTCGTGATTGCCTCTCGGACCTTGTCAGGCAAAATACCTCTAATTACAACAGGGAGCATTTGTGTCATCATCACATGACAATCATGAGACTTCATGCCAATTAACTTCAAATCTTTCATCGATACGGTTTCTTGATGTTTGCGAGTAACCGGACGAACTTTCACACCATGCGAGCACTTGCGAGTTCATTTTCTCTTTCTTACTCAAAGTGTAGCAAGTCGGGGAAGGTAAAGCCGGCCTTTCCAGTGTCTTGAGGATGTAGCTCGGCTCGATCTTCATGTCTTCCAGATCCTTCGTGCCTTGATCCATCCTTTGTTTTGCTAGGAATATTCAGCAAAAGACCAACCACGCCGTCACATACATTCTTCTCTACATGCATGACGTCGATGCAAAGGTCGAACTTCCAAGTCCTTCCAAGAGGGTAAGTCCCAAAAGATGGATCTCTTCTTCCACGTGGTCTTCTCGATGGGACCGCGATGTATTACCAATACTCCCTTTCCGAGTACAACATTAAGATCCCTAACCATATCATACACCTCTTCCCCACGAAGACGCCTTGGAGCTAAACCGTCCTCCTTTGTCCCGTCAATTGTTTCTTCATATTGCAAGACGGATGATTCTGCGAAGGAACCTCCGTGACGCATGTACACTTATTTTCCTCGAGTTGTTGAGCCACACACTAGCGGTTTCATCCATGCACGGGGCATGCTTTAGCCCTTTTATAGTACGGTAGGACAAGGTTACCAAGCGCAGAAAATCATTGATGGTGCGTAACAACAATGCGCGTAGAGTGAAGTACTCTCGTTTGTACTCGTCCCATACCGTACACCTTCGTTCCACAATATCACAAGATCTTCCACCAATGGTTGTAGGTATACATCAATATCGTTGCGGTGTTGTCTCGGCCCTTGGATAAGCAAGGACATCATAATGTACTTTCGCTTCATACACAACCGGGTGGAAGGTTGTATATACACGAGTCACGGGCCAAGTGCTATGAATCTTGCTCATGTTACCGAAAGGATTCATTCCATCCGTACTCAAGCCAAACCTTACATTCCTCGGTTCATTTCGAAGTTCTCCTGAAGAGTCTATCGATGGTTCTCCTTCGGCGTAATCGGTACCGGTGTCTCGATTTTCCATCCTCTTACGGTCTTCCGAAAGTGCCATCGCATCAATTTGGCGTGCTTTTTGTTTCCAAATAAACGCTTCAAACGAGGTATTACCGGCAAATACCACACCACTTTTGCGGGAGCTCCTTTCTTCACCTCGATAGCCCATTGCCATCGCCCTTACGCTTGTATCGCGACGCTTTGCACAATCGGACATACATGAATGTCCGCATAGTCTTTGCGATAGAGTATACAATCGTTTGGACAAGCATGTATTCTTTCTACTTCCAATCCCAAGGACATACAACCTTCTTAGCTAGATACGTGGTTTTAGGCAACACGTTTCCTTGAGCGATATGTCCGCTAACAGATGTAACAACGCCGTGAAACTCTTGTCGGACCAACCATTGGCTGCCTTCAATTTCAGTAGCGAGAGCACCGTGTGCAACTTTGTGTATTCCTCCTTACAACCCGGAACAAAGGTTTCTCCGAATCCTCCATCAAACCCGTGAATTGATTAAACTCTCTCGACTAGTGTAGTTCTCTTACGCATCGTGCAACATTTGAGCAGTTAATGTCGTCATCGACGACCAACCTATCCTCATCGGATCCATAATCGATGTCACCGCCACATTGCCGCTCGTAAATGCCGTCGACGTTATCACGTTCAAGTATGATCTCCTCTTCACCGTGCCTTGTCCAACTTGTATAGCCAGGTACAAAACCCCTTCGGATCAAGTGCAAATGGATATGGTTTTTGTTCGAAAACATCTTCTCATTCTTGCAATCAATGCATGGACAGTGTATGTACTCCGTCTTCTTTTGCAAGCTGTTCTCCTCGGCTCCCTTAGAAAAACAGATACAATCGATATATTCTTGGCTGCAACAGTTCGCATCGTACATCCATCTCCGGTCCATCTACGGTTTATTAATTTAAGCAATTTATTAATATCCAAAAATCTTAATTAAATAAATTGTTATTCTAATATTCAACAATATGCACTAACGGGACAACATTAATACTAAGTAAATGTTGCACACTTAATTAATTAATTTTAATATATACTCATACGTAACCAAAAATTATATATATCCTCCTAAGATCAACATAATAAATTCCTCATCTCAAAATTTCATGATCACCCGACTACCATATTAACTAAAATTTATTTATCATTCACATCCAACAATCTTAATTACATAAATTGGGTTTATATGCTTCATAAAAATTCACTAACAATACCCACTAATGAAGCAAGATGTATATGCACGCTTGAACTAAAAAAATTAATGGTAACTAAGAAAAAATATTAACTACGTAATTTTTATACATATCCTTCTAAGAGCAATATAATAAATTTCCTCATCTCAAAATGCAAGGCAATTAACATCATGATCACCCATCTATCATATTAACTATAATTTATTTTTCATTAATATCCAATAATCGTAAATACATAAATTTTTATACATATCCTTCGAAGAGCAACGTAATTTTTATACATATCCTTTGGAATATTAACTATAATTTTATACTTCATGATCACCCATCTATCATATTAACTATAATTTATTTATCATTAATATCCAATAATCGTAAATACATATATTTGACATATGCTTGACAAAAATTCATCATCTAAATAAGGTAGAGAACTTAATCTAATACAAGAAGGTAATAAATTCATCATCTACAAATTGCTAGCTAAATAAAAACAAACTAAATGTAGACCTTGCACCTAAACCTTAATTAAGCTAGGAATAAACCTTTTAATGGCAATTTTACATTAGAAATGAAGAGAGAGACATATTTACACACCTTGGAACAATTCTAGGAAGTGGAAGCACAAGATCTTGGCCAAACAAAATCTGAAATCAAAAAATGAGTTTTGTTCTCGGGAGGAAGATGACCAAATGGCAGAGGCAACAGGATATTTATAGAAATCATTATTAGTGGCGGTTCTAAAACCAACCCGCCACGAAAATGTATTATCTGTGATTTGCCATCTACCAACCGCCACAAATAGTCCCAGTAGTTATCGATGGCGGTTTTATTTAAAACCATCACAGACAAGTATTATCTGTGGCGGTTTTTGATGCAACCGCCACAAATGGTCCTCCCGCCAATTTCCATATAGAACCGCCATCGATACATGTATTTGTGACGGTTCCAAAAGAACCGCCACAAATAGGACGTCACCTATGTGCTGTTTTGTAGTAGTGTCAATTAGATAGCACTAATACGCATCAATAGTTTAAAGGATGAAGATACTAAGAGTTTAAAGATAATTTAGCGAAAAACTCTTAGGACCTCGCAAGGATGGTAAAAATTCCCTCTCTCTCAAGCGCTATTTTGCACCTGAGCATAGAATAGCATATTATACGCACCGGCCAGACAAGCGCACCCAACCCACCCCACAAGTGCCAACTTCATGCGAGGACCAAGCCTAACAGTGACATAACCAGCCAACCAATAAATATGATTTCTTATTTGTATTAAAATCTTTTTTCTTGATTTATTCATAACCATTGATTGGCAATTCCAATTTACGAATGATTTTTACTAGTAGCTTACTAACAACGAGTGGAATAACATGATATAAGTCTTACTCATAAATGCTAGATGAATGAGATCTTACATTAATTTACTAGACACGTTGTTATACTTTACTATCACATCTAACGCATCGCATGATGACCATGTGATAGCAGCGACAAGAGATGGTTAATTTATTGGAGGCGTGTTAGATTTTATTGCGGCACCAAGCCGTCGCCATGATGGCCGTGTGATAGTGGCAATACAAAATGAATCAAATTTATTGTCAAATGCATTCAATTTACTGGAAGCGTTGTTAGATTTTACTGTAAGGCCTCGCCATGATGCATGATGGTTGTGTGATAGCGACAACATAAAATAGACTAGATTTACTACCAAATATATTTCGATTTACATGACACCTTGTTAGATTTTAAAGCCGCATATCGTCGTGGCATATGATGGTTGTGTGATAGCAGCAACACAAAATAGAACAAATTTATTGTCAAATGCATTCCAATTTACATGATGCGTTGTTAGATTTTATGACCGCACCTCATCGTGACGTATGATGGTCGTATTATAGCAGGGATACAAAATAGACCAAATTTATTGTTAAATGCATTACAATTTATTGGACACATTGTTAAACTTCATTATCTACCTCATTGTGGTGTATGTTGGTCGAGTGATAGTGGCAATACAAAATAGACCAAATTTACTGCTAACTGTATTCCAATTTATTAGACACGTTATATTTTTAATGACACACCTCACTATGGCACACGATGGCCGTGTGATAGCGATAACACAAAATGAATAAAATTTACTACCAAATGCATTCCAATTTACTAGATGTGTCATTACATTTTACTGTCGTACCTAGCTGTGGCGCATGATAGTCATGTGATAGCGGCAATACAAAATAGACCAAATTTACTGGACACGTCATTATATTTTACTGCCACACCTAGCTGTGGTACATGATGGCCATGTGATAGCGGCACTACAAAATAGGCCAAATTTGCTGCTAAATGCATTTCAATTTACTAGACATGTTGTTAAATTTTACTGTTGAACTTAGCCGTGGCGTAGTATGATGTCCATGTGATAGCATCAATAAGAAATGGATACCACATTTAAGTTCAAATGTATTCCAATTTACTATCATGCTAAGCACATAGGGGCAAGTGAAGAGAGAAACGCAGGTTGGTTGCAAACTCTGAACGATGATACCTCATAAACCATTTATCATATTTATAATCCATTTGTAGCATTTTGCTAGAAAAAAAATATGCTTGTTAAAAGGAGTTCCATGATGAATAAGTTTTAACGTTGTAAAAATTATTACCGTATCGAAAGTTTGAATTTATGTATAATGACAATTATTGTAACGCTTGAGCACAGAAAGATGGGGTGGTTGATGGTGGTGGAATCTGATGGCTTTACTTTGACCTCTGGTAAAGATGGGACGTAGATTTTGACCATTGAAAAATGGTGGAGCGTAATCAACAAAGGCTTCATACATCGATAGTACGTACCATTAAGGCTGATACAATGACGAAACAATTAGAAGAACACCGGCGTCTCATGTTGCGGTCACAAAAGATTACGGACTAGTCATGTCGTTCTCTAACATAATTGCAGCAGCATTTATCATTTTCATCAGTCGTTAGTGTGCCCCACGGGCCCACCATCACCATGTGATCAAGAAGTAAGAAAAGAAGTATAAAAAGGTTGCTCAATGCCAAAGGATAACCAAAAGGAAAAGGAGTGACGTGGATGACATCCCAGGACAGATAAGAAATCATGGCACTAGAAAGAGAATAATGATAAAGATTACAGCATGATTAGGACATCCGCCCCAGCTTTTATCCGTGCATACACAAGAAAGGTCTACTGGTTATGTGCTGGAAAAGCTAAGAGATGCACGACAAGTAAAACCTTCTAGATCAACAATGGAGATGCTCTGCCGGTGGATTAGTTGTGCCGATCTGTACTCTATTAAAGTTTCCTGCAATCCTCGAAACCGTGAGCTTGCACTTTGTATACCATTTCACTTGTGGTGTTAAGGCAAAAACGATATATGTAAGGTAGATGCATGTTAGTCGGTATTTGAGGGAGTTAAGGTAGCATTTTGAGGGTGTGATCGGCAGAGATTCAGTTTCTTGAAGCTGAAAATTTTAGTTTCATCAGATTCGTGAAGTTGAAACTATGAATACATTAATAGTGTTTAGATAGATCATCTTGTTTACATTTTAGACCAAAAATATAAACTTAATTCACTTTATTTTAGCCTACAAGTTTCAGATTTAAGGAGAAATTGGAATCTGGAGCTCTACCAAACAGGTCCTGAATGGCATTTTGCGAGCTCAAGCTTCCAAAGAAAGATAGAATTCAAATAGGTGATTTGTAGGGCGACTAGCAGCACGAGAGCAAGAGTTGCTAATACTCCCTCTCGATCACAAAAACTTGTCGGTTCAGGATACGTGCAGTTAAACTTTTGAAACTTTAGTTATTTATATCTTTTTAAAATATTTAGATTAGATACATAAAAATCATATATATATATTCATCTTAAAACGTACTTCATAATATTATAATTTTATTAGATTTTTTAAATACATTATAATAAAAATTTGTGATCAAAATTAAGTTTTAGAGATCATATCTACTCAACATAGTAACTATTTGTAACCGAAGAAAGTACCATAACTGGCATAGAGCCGTAGACATCGTAGTCATCTCACATCACAATTATCTCGAACAAAACGTGCGCTCAAGCGATCAAGCCTCAAGTTTTACGATTCAACTACTCCATAATTTATCAACTCTACCCGCGACTCCCCCTGTTTGACCCTTAATTAAACTCACAGCGTTCAGATATTTTTTCCACTATTATTATGAGATACTAAAATATATATTAAATTGTTACTAAAAGATACCAAAATTACGAAGAACGAATATATTGAAGTATGCAAAAGTTTAACGTAATTTGACCGAACTTCGACGATAGTAAAAACTTTATCTATTTATTTATTTTGTCCCCGGTGCGCCTCACACTCGCGGTTTGAACACAGGCGCGCGAGGGGGCCCGCCGATGCCCGCGCGTCATGCCTCACGATCATAAACCGCGGACGACGCGCACAGGCCGGGATGCGACGCGGGTAGTAGAAGTAGCCGCGCGCCCGCGCCCACCCACGAATCCCCAGCCTCCCTTAGCGGAAACATCCCACTCCCAGGGCCACCGCAGCACCACTCCTGCCTACCCCCCTTCTCTTCCTCTCCTGTCTTCTCCCCAGCTACCTCTCCCTCCCCCCTCCCTCCCTCCCTCTGCATAACCCGTGCGAAGGACGGCTTGAGCTGAAAAGGGTTCGACCTGGGAGCGCGCAGGCCTTGGCGCGGAGAGGTACGTGCGTCCTTCTTCCCTGCCTTCTTTGTAGCTCGTAGGCCAGGGTACGCGTGTGGTGAGGCGCAAGAAATGGACGCGAAGCTGCTGACTTTGCTTGTCTTAAGCCTCAGCTAGCTAGGGGATTCTTGATGTTTGGCTGTGACTAGTGGTTTGTGTGAATCGATGGCCAGTTCGTTTTCTTACGAGATACTGAGATAGGGAGTTACACAAGAGAAAGGAAGCTGCTTTGAAGGGATTTTTTTTTCTTGTTGGTCTAATCAAATCTCTGCATATTTTGCAAGCTTAAGGACATAGTAAACGTACGATCTCCACACTAGGGCATGGCCTTCGTGAATCTACGGAGATCTTCTTTCTTTTTGAGACCACGTCCAATTGTCAGGAGCACCGGGCGCACGAGTGGTGTTTAGTAAATTTTTTTTTTTTTCGTGCTAAACCATGACCAAACACGGCAGATCTGGAAGCTTTTGACTACGGATTTTTGTTATTTAATTAAGTGGGTGTTAATCTTGTGCCGAGAGTAGTTGAGCCAACTGGTCAAACTGCTTGTGCCGGCGGTTTGGTGTAGGAAATTATTAGACGGCAATACTTTATGACTCGTCTAGAGCCATCTGTTTTGTTTGCACACTGGCTGGCCGTACTTGTCCAGTACGTGTGCTTTGAAGGTTGTACGATGTCAAGTTGTCAACCATGACGCTGTTCTTCGGTCAGCATTACAACACACTCCTTTCATCACGTTCTGTCGGTAGGAACAGGATGCACAACTGTTGGTGGTACTGCCAGAATTTGGTGTGCTAGTTTTTATACTGTTTCAGGACAGTTACATATGTACGATGTAAGTTATAGTTCAGGAATTAAGGTTTGGTGTTTGATCTGCTTCAGGGGCCTTTCATAACTGTCCACAGTGGACAGTGCTTTCTTCAGAATTCAGACTAACTCTTATTGTGCTTTTAAAGTTACTCCTTTTCATTGGTATAACGATGAAATCGTTTTGCTCTTGCTAGTTTCCTGTAATAGGAAGAACGTGTACATGATTCTAGTCCCAATTTTACTAACCAAGGTTAACTGTTGGTTCCCTTCGTTCTCGACCAGTTTCACCGATATGGTGTCTTATGGCTGTGGAATTTACGATGATAAAATAGCTGTATGTTGCCTTCAGTGAAGGGAACTCGTCTAGCAATAATCAGATTTTCTTTAATGGGATACAGTATATTGTTTCCTGTGTCTGAAATTTGAGATGTTTCATGTATACAATAGAAACTGTGGATTTTCCCAACTAGGAATCGTTAGTTAACTCTGTAGGCGCATGTCTTTACGAAGCACCGCATGAAGCTAACACACCATATATATTTCTGTTACCGACAAGGCTATGTTTGTTTCTCGTATTTCAAAGTCAAGCTTCAGTACCAGTTTTACTATGAGAGTTGGGAACTGTATATTTTTGTACTTACAGTCTTTCTCTCTTGCTGCAGATTTTGTTACATCTGAATTTCTGGACTACTACTGAAGAACTAGAGGACATATCAGCCAAAACGGCAAAATTTTCCTTCCAGTTGATCTCGTTGTCATACCAAAAGCACTTGACAGCATGGAGTAATTAGTGCGGTCGGCTTTTAGTGAACCAGGATGGCTGATACTCCAACTTCCCGAATGATGCATCCGTTTGGAAACATACCAAGGCAGAATCCAAAACAATTCCAATATCCTGACAATCCACAGCACCCCTATCAGGCACCTTCAGACACCCTCGTTGGACCGCAACATCACTATAGCCCGATGTCCCATTCACCGGATGCTGGTTCTGAAAACCAGGTTACTAGTAAGCAGTACACATTTGACTCCTCTGCGGCTGCTGGTTGTATGAAACATGATTCCCCCTCCGGTCATAGTTTCACTACCAGGAGTAGCAGTCCTCATTCTCAGGAAGACATTTACTCCGACTCCACAAATGGATCTCCTGTAAGCGCCTCGTGCATCACTGAGGATCCTAATGATCTGAAGCAAAAACTGAAGGATCTTGAGGCTGTAATGCTTGGGCCAGACTCCGAGATAGTCAATAGCCTTGAGAGCTCCGTGGCAAACCAGCTTTCGCTGGAGCCAGAAAAGTGGGTGCGGATGATGGGCATTCCCAGGGGCAACTTGAAGGAGCTACTGATTGCTTGCGCTAGAGCAGTGGAAGAGAAGAACAGCTTCGCGATCGATCTGATGGTTTCGGAGTTGAGAAAAATGGTTTCAGTATCTGGTGAGCCACTCGAGAGGCTGGGAGCCTACATGGTGGAGGGGCTTGTTGCCAGGCTTGCCTCCTCCGGCAACTCGATCTACAAAGCTTTGAAGTGCAAAGAACCAAAGGGTTCTGACCTCCTGTCCTACATGCATTTCCTGTACGAGGCCTGCCCCTACTTCAAGTTCGGGTACATGTCGGCAAATGGCGCGATTGCGGAGGCTGTCAAGGGAGAAGACAGGATTCATATCATTGACTTCCACATCTCTCAAGGGGCTCAGTGGATCTCTCTCCTCCAGGCCCTTGCGGCCAGGCCTGGTGGACCACCAACTGTGAAGATCACAGGCATTGATGATTCAGTATCAGCTTACGCGCGAGGCGGCGGGCTAGAGTTGGTTGGGAGGAGGCTGACACACATCGCTGGCCTGTGCAAGGTGCCCTTTGAATTCCACGCGGTTGCTATTTCTGGCAGCGAGGTGGAAGAGGGACACCTTGGAGTCATCCCTGGGGAAGCTGTCGCCGTGAACTTCACCCTGGAGCTGCACCACATCCCGGATGAGACCGTGAGCACGGCGAACCACCGCGACCGGATCCTGAGGCTGGTGAAGGGCCTGTCGCCGAAGGTGGTCACCCTCGTGGAGCAGGAGTCCAACACGAACACAGCCCCGTTCGCGCATAGATTCGCGGAGACGCTCGACTACTACACTGCCATCTTCGAGTCCATCGACCTGACGCTCCCGAGGGACGACAAGGAGAGGATCAACATGGAGCAGCACTGCCTGGCGAGGGAGATCGTGAACCTCGTCGCCTGCGAGGGCGCTGAGCGGGTGGAGCGGCACGAGCTCTTCGGCAAGTGGAAGGCGCGCCTCACGATGGCCGGATTCAGGCCGTCCCCGCTCAGCTCCCTGGTGAATGCCACCATCAGGACGCTGTTGCAGAGCTACTCCATGAACTACCAGCTCGCCGAGAGGGACGGGGTGCTCTACCTCGGGTGGAAGAACAGGCCTCTGGTGGTTTCGTCCGCATGGCATTAGCGCTGTGATTTGATCTAAGGACGAAATTCCTTGTAACTTCGCCGTTTCGTAGCGAATTTAGATGAAGCCATGGTGATACGGGTATGGAGAAGGATAGCTTGTGTTGTTGTAATGTCAATCGTAGCATGCAGGGTTAAGCCTGCCTAGGGCTGATAAGGTGTAGTACAAGTTTGGGGGTATATGTTTCAGTTTCAGACGTATGTTGTTGCACTCTAAGCTTAATCAGCATTATCATCTACCATTTGACTAAAATCCTTTGAAATGATGGCTAGCAGCGCTGAACATGAATAGGATGTACATCCAGTTCAACCGGTACAAGTCCAGCCGACGGAGTAGTTGTGTCCAATAACAGATCTGATTCCACATGCATATCCGAGTGGCAATGGCATCATTTATAAGCAGGGACGATACAAAGCTTTGCCACACAGTTCACGAAACCAAATTGTCATAATCTGCGTTCTATCCATACTCCAGTAGAGAAGAGAAGGCAGTTCACAAAACCAAATTATCATAATCTAATTAATCATAACGGGTTCACTGTACAACGAATGCAGGGCTGCAATGCCACGTACAACAAAGCCTTTCCCGCTCCAAAAGACCATGTGTTGTTGCAGCTCGCAGGTATGGCTTCCCACCGGTTGAACTGATGTGTAAATGATACACGATTGAGAATCTTGATGAAGAGACTGTCAATACAAAAGCATTGTTGGTAATATATGATTCTTGGAGCTATAAGCATTAGTAGAGTAGACACTCTCATGGACCCAGGACTAAATTGCCAGCACTGCTGTAGCATAAGTTAGCTGAATGGTCCATCGGTGTGGCTTTGAAAGTAAATCCTTCACTACCTTTTTCTTCTCTGGAACCATATATACTGTTTGCTGCATTTCCAGGGACTGTCCGAACTGGCATCGCTGGAAGTCCCATGCTTCCGTACACAGAAGCCATGGGTTGCATTTGATACTGCATCTGATCAGGAACCAAAGACTGCATTTGATTTTTGGCGTCACTGTGGTTCGGGCTAATTCCAACACCAAGGTCGAGACTGATAGTGTCACTTTCAGCCGCTTGAGAATATTGGTTGGTGAATGTCCTGGCTTCACATGCTCTCATCATGCCACCAAGGCCAGGCATATTGCTGTTAATCGGATGCACAACAGTCTTCATGGGAGGTGTGGACATCTCATGGCTTGCATTCCTGGCAGCAGGGACTTCATGGTTATGCTTTCCTTCATACGTTGTTATCACAGATTTAGGATCATGTGATGCCCTCTCAACATGCTTCCTGACAGGGCATCCTGTGTTTGTGCACTTGTAGTAACTCCTGCAATCAAGAATAAAATGAATATACGAGTACACTGCCTAACATGTGCCATCCCCAACAATAAATTGAGTTGCTGAGCGTCTAAATATGGAACAGATCGATCCATTCAGAAAGAGATGAGAAATATGAGATTATCTTGAACCACTAGTTTGTCAGGAAACACTAATTGCCTTAAAAGCCTTACTCCCTGGCGTTGTTAAACCGACAAAAACACATATTAAAAAATGCATGTTCTGGGGCTTCGAACCAAAGACCCTTTCACTACTGCAAAGAGCTCCAGACCAACTAATAGCCCCCATTTGGTAACATAGGAATAGTATATGGTAGAATGTAATAGTGGAGCATTACTCTCTAATTTTACAAAACTGAAGTATTGAAAGGCCAGGACATATATACACGTAAGCACATCAATATACGCTGTTTGTGTTATGAATAGCACTTGTATTCAATATGAGGCCAATAGACCAGAATACAAAGAGTACATGAGGGTACAAAAGGAAAACCTATATAAGACAATACTTAAATAAGGAAAACTTATATAAGGAAAACATATATATAGAGTCTATATAAGACAATATCTATACCCTTAACACCCTCCCATAAATGCAAGGCGTATGCAATAGCATTGTATTCGGAAGGGTTGCATTAAAACAGGGAAAATCCAAAGTCCTTGTCTTGAATAGTCCTTGTTGGCTCCAACTCTTGAAAAACCGAGCCGACGGAGGAAAGCCGACGAAGGAGCCAGGTCGACGAAGAAAAGCCGATGAAGAGCTGAGCTGAAATTAGCTGGCATAATGAGCCGAAACTGACGGAGGAAAGCCGACGAAATAAGTTGAGCCGAGCCGAGGTAATGAGTCAAAAATCAGAGTCGACGGAATGAGACGAGCTGAAACCAATTGGCATAATGAGCCAAAACCGACGAAATAAGCCGAGCCGAGAAAATGAGTCGGAAATCGGAGTCGACGAAATGAGTCGCGCCGATAAAAAGAAATGAGCCGACAAAAGGACCAAGACGCTAAGGGCTTGGATGGACGCAACAGAAGTAATGACACTGAGAATAAAAGACTCAAAAGAGAGTCGAGCTGACAAAAGAGCATAGCCGAGCCAATCCAATACGGAGCCAAGACCGAGCCGATAGTAGAAGAGCTGACCCGACAAATGAGCCAACCTAAGCCCATGAAAGAGTCAAACCGACCGAGAGCCAATGAAGAAAATAGAAGCGAAGCTACTTCAAAGCTGAAGCCAACAGGACCCAAACCGAATTGAAATCAAACTGTGAGATCTGATTGGAATCCAAAAGCAATGTCTTTGTCTAAGTCATGGGCGAGCGGGAGAAGGCTTCACTGGGAAGCGAGGCCGACGTCGAGCGACGGAAGCTAAGTTTGGCGAGGAAGGCGTCAAGGCGGCAGACAGGCCATCGGCGAGGAGGTATAAAGGAGACGGCCGGAGGCGGGGATGGAGCGGGTGACGGCAAAGACGCCGCGAGGACAATGCAGCGTCGGTGGTGACAACTAAGTGGTGAGCCATCGCAGGTTGCCGCGGAGGAGGCGGTACAAGCGACAGGTGAGAGCCTTCTCCTTGCTCCGGCTGATGGGAGGCGCGCGGGCAAGGCACCAAGAGGCGGTGCATCGGGCGTCGGCTTCGGCCAGGCGAAGCAAAGGCGGCCGAAGCGTAGGTCACCGATCTCGGCCAAAGGAGGACGGTGCACGCGGAGGACAGCGACAGCGGTCGATAGCGCCACTGAGCAGGCGGCCGAGACTAGTAGCTGAGACAGGTGGAGGCCATCGGGATGGTCGGATCCAGACGAGGATGGCAACAAGAGCGCAATCTGGCCTTGCGTGGGGATTGCCACCCCCGGGGAGTGGAGATTGCTCCTCCTGGGGGCAACAGCAGAAGATGATCTTAGACCTAGGGTTTGAACCTTAGCTTTGATGCCATGTTATGGATAACACTTGTATTCAACATAAGGCTAATAGGCCAGAATATATAAAATACATAAGGTTACAAAAGAAAAGCCTATATAAGGCAATACCTAAATAAGGAAAACTTATATAAAAAAACTATATATGGAGAGTGTCTTACGATATCTATACCCTTAATAGTTTTGTTGTGCCAAAGTTTGCCCTAGTAATGTGTCAAAATTTTAGGTTACCAAAATTTGGTCATGCCCTTGAAGATTTGGCAAAAAAAGGAAAAAGAAAAAACAAACAAACTAGGATGCCAATGCCAAAATTTAGACAGCAAACCAAATGCATCCCAAAATACGGCCAATGCTACCAAATTTTGGCAACCGTTAGCTTCAAACCAAACATTCCTATAATTTATCTTGCCCCCTCATGTGAAGCGTACCTTGCCTAGCTAGCATCAATCCCAAAGAAGTATTCTGAACCTTACTCCCTGGGCATTATTAAACAGGAAGTATTTTTTAAGCCTTACCCCCAGGAAGCCAGGCATTATTAAATAGGCAAAAATTATGGTAACAATCAACCAATAGCCTTCATTTTGTGTACTTAGGAACAACATTTTATATGGTATAATGTAACAACAAAACATTACTTTCCAGTTTCGATTTTCTCTACAAACTGTAGTCTTGAAGGGCTGAACCATATAGATGCACAAATACATCAATATAATCTGATATCACGATACGAATGAAATGTATAACATCTTTTTTTTCATTGTATGCTATATGTTTCCCAACAACAACCAAGCCTTTTGTCCAAAACAAGTTGGTGTAGGTTAGGAATAAAACCCAATCAAAGTCAAAAGACCCATAAACCTTTGATCTTAGGTCACGGTACTGGTACATGAATCGCATTGTATACTATATGTTTCCCAGTATTTTTTTAATTCATCTGTGATTAGGTGTGATCTTTAACGAGGGGGAAATCATTGCAATAATACGAATGGCTGGCATCTGCCAAATAAAAAATAGACCAAATGGTAAAACAATGTGACAGACTAAACGCATGTTAGCTTTGAGGGACCTTCAATGACACATGGACAGATCGTAATAGGGTCTTTTCCATCTCCGCATTTGATCCACCAACGGTGATAGATGTGAAGTAGCAGATCTTTCATTTCATCCACCATATATCTTTATCAGCTCGCCCACTTAATTTGTTCAAATTCAACCTTGAGCATAGATGTTAAGTAGAGAATTTTCTTGCTCCTTGGCCATTTAATTTTGTTTCTATTATTCCTCTACACAGAATTTATGTTTTTGGATATTACATTCAACCAACATAATAATCACAGGTTTTCTTGGTGGGTGGATAGAATTCGACACGTACATGTATGATTAAGTATAATAAAATTAGTTATGACATGGATGTACTGCAAAGTACATAGAATGCAAAGGTTTCTTAATATCTGATTGATAGAACATAAGCAGAGGATTATTAGATATTTTACACTACTTTAAAAATATGTTCGCATCTGAAACAAGGAGAAAATTTAATAGTAGAAATTAATGAAGAAAATAAGTACTGACCGCGGATTGGGGTTTCCTTTGACTACTTTCTGCCCATATTTGCGCCAGCGGTACCCATCATCCAAGATGTCAACCTCACTAACAGTTTGTACAACAACACGAGGCTCACGGTTAGGTTTACCCATCAGAGCAGCATCGATACCAGCAGACTCCATTTTCCTGTTTGCATAGTTGTAGACAAGAAGATTAGCACTTGACAGGAGCGATTATTCTGTACCAAGCCCAAACCATGTGTACCTGCGTTTCGACTCTAAATCATCATCCTCAGTAGCATCATCCCCAGGGTAGGGTCTTCCACCTCCAGCATCAATGTCATCATCACTAACTGAACCTGGAACAGGCTCAACCATACCAGCTGAATGTACTGGATTACCGATGCCGCTAAGAACATTTGAAGATTTGTCTGCAAATTAATAGAAAAATTTTGAGAGACCCAACAAAATGATTACAAAAAGATTTAAAAAACATCTTTACAACAGGTTTTCTTTTGGTGTATGGACCAACCAATATATTGGTTGTGATGTGTAAGTACAACTTAGAGAACCTCATATCAAATTGAGTTTTGTAAGTTTAAAGCATTCTATTTTTAAAGAATTTGTAGACATTTGAACCATCGACTATCGATTGTTACTACTACAAGACATTGATGAAAAATAATAGCAAGGAACTCTAAAAAAAGCAAGCATAAATGCAGCAATTTAACCATGAATGCCAATATAATTCAATTCCCAAAACCATATATGAGAATCCATGAGACCAAGCTGACAAACCACAGGAACACAATATTGATTTTTTAAAACCATGATAAACTCCTCACCTTCAGCAGTTGCCACACCATCATATCTTTCTTCACCCTGGTTCGAAGGAACTGCACAAGCAGCTAACCTCTTATTAGGCTGGGACTTAGGATGATTGTGACACCCTTTATAAACAACTTCCGTAATCTGACCATCAAGTGAACGCTCCAGTAGCTTCTTTACTTCACAATTAGGATGTGTGCACTTGTAATAGCTTCTAGGGTTTTCACTTCCCTTGACATGCTTCTGTCCATATTTGCGCCAGTTATACCCATCTTCTGCTGATTTTCCAGCTACATTTTCAGGCTGTGTCTCCTGCATGGCATTTTCTGAGCTATTGATCTGATGCAACTCAGATGTACCAACTTCAGCAGGTATGCTGTCGGTCACACCAACCATTCCAACAGGTTGGTTTGGTGCACTTGAAACATTCACTGTGAGAGTTGTCGCGCGTGAACAGAGAGGTCTATTTTCAATCACCATATTGCTAGATGACGAGGCAGGATTCAGACTTTGATTTTGCATAGAAGGCTCATGTTTTTTCAGATCACTGATAGCAGGAGCCTGCAGTACAAAATGTGAGCATTACAACGGTTATACAATGCAAAAGTGATTTGTACATCAAATCAACAAGAATTAAGAAAGAATGGGTGACAAAGAAAGCATAGATAGATCACACTAAATCCACTCAAATTTTTTCTTCAAAATATACCATTTAAACAAGAAACTTCTATAGAACATATGGAGTAGACTAATTAGGTTAACAGGGTAATTCAGGAGGATACAAGATGTTATGACATTACTTTTATGTTAGAAAGAAGTAAGGATGCTTCCCATTATACCAACCTAAAGCCACAGAACTCATCCACAACAATGCTTTCAATTCTTGTCCATCAAAATTTAAACATAAAATTGTAGTTTGTCTCTTTACATTCTGATGATTTCACAAAGTTACTGTATATGTGTAACCGCACTAGCAACCCTCGAGTCTCACCCAGCAAAAAAAGAAGTTTCATCACTTTATTATACCCTATTCTCATCACGTGGATCTTATTTCACATTTGCCACTAGCAGCTTGTTTTCAGGCTGAGAAACCCTGCTGTAACCCAATCATAATAAACTAGATGTACTTATTCAGACTTGAATTTCTAGACATATCCAACAATATGGGCATTAACATGTCAAATCACCGAACAATGGAGGGAGGCACCTTATAAAAATCAACGGAGGGAGTACCAAATTACGACTCTATTTATCAGTGAAAACATGTACGTCAAAGGGCTCAAGGAGAATAGAATGGGAGAATTGATTTTGAATTCAAGAACCTAAAGAAATTTTGATATCAAGGAATCCCAGATAGAACCGCTAACTAAAATGCAACACAACAGACCCAACTAGCAGCATATTAATAAGGTCAGGTTCCAACAATTTGACAGCTTCAGGTCACAAAAACAAGATGATGTGAAGTACGTTTGAACCTTAACATCCTTTTTCACTTCTCCAAGATAAAGTCTGATTTATTTTTGTGGGATCATATATAAAACAAAGTGCATAATTTCCTTCTGCTGGTCTACAAGATAGAGTACAATTCACATATAAACAAAATCCTTAAGCTCTTAAGTCCAGTAAATGCTGCTAAAGAAGTACACAAATGTTCATTCAAAGACAAGTTCCGTACCACTGGTTGAGAAGATGAATTGAGATGAGGCTTGAATTCAAAATCCCGAGAACCCCCATCTTCATGGGCACTACCAACAGATTTATTTTTAGGCGAAGGCAGTATGTCCGGATGAGCGCTCTTGTTCATAATTGCAGCCATGCTCAGTGTACCAGTTGTAGGAGAGGGTTCAACCTAAACAGAAAGTTTTGTTAAATAATTTTCAAGCAGGGTAACCTCTATAAACTTTTGAACACCCAACAATGCACAAGAATGTCATAGCCTACAGATTGCACATCATCTTGTAGAAATTATTTGTGTAATGTGTAATACAGTATTTAACCCCTGTGAAATGTCTTTTTTCAGAAACACATGTCAATTGAATGCTATCTTCATAAGTTATTCCTTTAATCAGAACCTGTTTGCCAAGCATCCTATATTTGAAAAAGGAAACATCGAGAAGGAGGTTGACAAGAACAGCAAACTGAGACAAAGCAAGTAATAATAATGCTGTAAGCAAGTACCCTATGCTCACCAAGCAAGACAATTTCAATTTGTGTGTTGTCATCAAGAGGAATCAAGACTATGAATACAACATCTAAAACCAATTTCAGTAACAATGAAAGGGCCATCCCTAATCCAAGCCAGCAAAAATTGACTCTTTCACTTCCACAACAGCTTGGCGCTTTCCTTATGGAAGAGTACCCTCAGCACACCACCAGTACACCACCAGGGGACGTTTCCTTAAATAAAGCCCTCTGAATCCCCCACGGAAATGCCAAATGATGATTTGTTCCCGGAGCCACCAAGTGTGTGCAGCACAGAATAATTCTCCCCCAAACGCACAAGCAACAGCTCCCACCTCACTCCATAGTAAATCGACGGCGCAGGTACGCCCCAAAAGGAGAAACAGAGCGGCACCAACTATATCCCCGAGAACCCCGCGAAAAAGGCAGTTCTAGAAGCCGCATGGCACCACCGGAAATGCGAAAGCGCGCAGCAAAAGCGCATTATTCCGAGGCCACGAGCCAATTCCGCGGTGCAAATGTCTCATAAACTAGAGCATAAAGCTAATGCGCACCGGAGAACCTCTTTTCCCCAACTCAAACTAATCTCAGCGTGATATGGACGCCGTAGAATTCACAGATCCCGCGGTAATAACTAGTGGGGAGACGTGATAGGTACAGCGAGGTAGTAATCACCTTGAAGTTGGTGAGGAGGACGGGGGACTCGAGGAGGGCGGAGGGGCTGAAGCCGGCGGGGATAGTGAGGCAGGGTTCGCGCGAGATCGGCAGCCGCGCGGGGGACATCGCCTTGTACCTCGCGCCGGCGCCGGCGAGCACCGCCACGCGCCGATCCGCCGGCACCGGCTTCTCCGGCGAGGTCCCGACGCCGACGGGGAGGTCTCCGGAGCTAGGGTTTGGCGAATCGGCCATTGGTGCAGGGTGCGGAGAGGACTCTGAGGTGGTGGTTTTTGGAGGCGATGGTGGGAGGGGTAGTTTGGGGAAAGCGGGATCGTCCGGTGGCGAAGGCAGCGTGGGATGGGAGGCTGCGACTCCTGTTGACTTAATTAAGGGGGACACTTAAATGTCCCTTTTGCCCCTAGGAGGTGCGCGAAATTGCCGGGCTGGGTACGCGAGTCTAGGAGATGGGGGAAGCAAAGCAAGCGTCGTGTGATGTGAGCAACCGCGGCACGAAACCGGTGGTGGGATCCGGAGGCAGGGAGTGGCGACAGCGACCCGGCTGGCTGCGGGTTTGGGTCTTTAGGGCACCAGGGCATCGCCTTTCTTTCTTTCTCTGACAGTGGGCCTGAAGAGAAGTTGGTCCAACAGTCAGTGAGTGGTTAGAAGTTTGTGGGTAGGAGTGGTGGGTGAGACTGGGAACGTGGAGGGTGAGATAAATGTGGGTTTTAAATTCTGCATGGGATGCTTGTCAGAGTACCTCATCGTCATCTTGAAATTGAATACGAACTGAGAGAGGAGGTAAATCGAAGCGCGAATTCAATGCGAGAGTTGCACGTTGGGGAATGTTTTTACTGCAGTTAAATTAATTTTAGTTACTCCTTTTATTTCATCCCGGTTCGCCACATGTGCTAAGATAAGAAAGCGCTAAATATATCAAATAGCTAATAAGAAATGATTATATATTCTTTCATTAAATGTCATGACATAACCATTTAACTATTTTTAAAGTATTTCAGTAGAGGTATAGGGAAAAATCATAATAACCACACTTTAGATTCTCTAATAAACAAATATATTAAAACTGATACTCTTGGTAAATCAAATATAATAGAACCCATGGAATAGTGAGGGAAGTATTTTCTGGTTGCTAGTGTTGAGCGTTGCCTTGGCTGTCTGATCTCCTTTCTGCAAAATCAACATGACAATTCGATCTCTCAAGAGTGCGAACACAACAATGATCATCGAATTTTAAAACACGCAACAAACAAACTCTCCGATGCAACAAAATGTACATTTGTGAAAGTTTCCTCTTAAGAGGCAGGAGAACGAAATTGAGTTTGAAGTCCCCTTCAAGAAAAAAATGGATTTTATAAAAGTTGGACTGCGTTTTTTTTTTTTTTTTGCCCTAGCTTGCTGGTACATGTAGGATTGTAAACAACCTGACAACCCTGAGCAAGTCTAGGATGAGATCTAAGCCTTGGCTCGAAAAAGCTCACTAACTGCATTTTAGAATAATACCTTCTATACGTTTAGCTAAAAGCTTGAGCCCGGCTCAAAAAAGTTCAGCAATTGCACTTCAACATACTACCTTGTACGTAAGCTCGTCAACTGCACTTTAACTTTGAAACATGTGAAGAAAGTTAGAAAGGTGTAAATTGAGTCTTAACCACACTATTTGAACTTGAGCTCATTAGGCTTGCGAGCTTGGGTGTAGGCTCAAGTTCATCTTGTTTGGGGCTCTAGCCGAGTATAGAGGTGGGCGTCGTCTTGGGCCGTCCGAAGACGGAACCCATCGTGCTTCGTCGAAGGCAAATCTTGGGGTAAAAGCGACCGTCGTGCCACCGTCTTGGGCGGCCACGACCGATTCATCTTTAGCAAGCCAGCACGGCCCATTTGCGCCGTGTTCGCGTCTTGCGTGTCGGCCTGAGGCCTACCATTTATACTATTGCGACGAGAGGAAAAGACCTAAAACACACGAAGTTGATTGTAAAAATACGCCTTATAAACGAAAGCGAATTATAGCGATCGATCGATTGTCCCGCCAAAAAAACTCTTGCGCTTGATTAATTGTACCTCACTTGTCATGATTTACACTTGTACTCGACTTTGCTGGCCGTATTGGGTATTTGGATGTGTGTTGTAGCTATGCAAGCATTCGACTAGCCAAAACCGCAAGATCGATGACTAAATCATCAACAACCAAAGCCATGCACATACATACAACCGAGATGGGCGTCTCGTGCTCACCACTTTCCACCGGGATGCCGCTCTCGCCGCACGCCTCGGTATTTGGTGAGGCGCGCGCGCGTCGCGCTGGTATTATGGCAACAACGCAAAGAAGATCGGAGCTATGTCGTGGGTCGGCGGTCGGCGTGCCGCCGTCTTTAGCGTCGCCTTCGCGTCTGCCACCGGCACGACCACGACAACGGTCGAACCGTCTTGCGTCGCCGTCGTCGTGCCGCATTTTAGGGCCCCAAGACGTCCCTCTAACGTCTTGGTCGGGTTTGGGCGTCTTGGGACCCTCCGTGCCTCGGTAGCCCACCGGCTGCGACCTATATGCCCAGGTCTAGCCGAGTATTGATGCACAGGACTCAAGGTCCCACTATTGAACTTACAGAAAGTATATAAAGGGAATGCTGATCACCCAAAAATTTTATTGCTATGGACAAACAATTTACGAGAGTGTTACAATCATTGCGAATGATTTTGTTGATGTTGAATGAGGTGTATAGGCTTTTCATATCTATCTAAGATGTGGCAGTTAATACGGTAAGATGTATCTCCTGCCTTCACACACTTGTGTTCACTGTATCTTGAACTATTGTGTCTTTTGTCAATCATCTAACTCGTTAAGTTACCGAACACCGTTAACCACTCTCGCGTGTAAATTAAACACTAGGAAGTTTTCGCGGCGTAACACGCTGCGTGCGCTGTTTTTTAAAAAATAAATTTGTTTTTTTCCAGCGGTATTTTTTCATAAAATCAACAAGAAAGCGCGTAAAACGGCTAAAAGGATACAAACACAATCACGTATTTTTTTTGCATCTATCTGGGGTCCTCTCCCGAAAGATCTGCGACTGTGATAAATTGAAAGGTCCTTTTTTTTGTGAAAAATAGCGGGAACGATGCAAACGTAAGCACGCTATTTTTTGGGTATCTATTTAGGCTTGTTTCATGAAAGATTCACGATTTTTGTGAACCAGAAGGAAAAACTCATATTTTTTAGGGTCTTTCCCGAAAATAAAGTGGTTGAGATGTGGTTTTCGAAACATCCGAGGGCTTCTTCGCAAAAAACAGGTGGTATCTAGGTGCACTCGAGAAAAAAACCGAAATTTCAGATTTTTTTTAAGGCCTTTTCCATAAAAAATGGACCTAAATACGATTTTCGAAACTATGGAGGGCTTATCTACGGGCACCTGGGAAAAAGCTGAATTTCTGGATTTTTTAGGGTCTCTCCGGTAAAAAAAGGGACCTAAATGCGATTTGTGAAATGTTGGAGGGCTTTTCCGCAAAAAAACAGCCGTGAAGTCATGGCCACGCTGTCATGGCACTTACCCTGTGTCGTGTGCACGTGTCGCGTGAAAAAAATGCATGATCTCGAGAGCGCGACTCGAACCCGCGACCACAAGCGCGAGAGCGAAACGTCCAGCCACCGCGCCGCGCGAGCGTTCTTGAAAGTTTATGGCATTAAAATAAATATAAGCTGGGCAAGCAGGCTAGAGATGGGGTGACGTGGCTCAACCGTTTGCGCGCTGTACGCACGGCAGAGCTTATCACTGTAGCAAAACGGGGACATGGAGCGCCGGGAGAGCCGGAAATCTTCCATCTTTAATGTAGGGTATGATTCATGTGGAAGACTACCATAGCTCTGACCATCTATACTCCGTTTTAAAGAGAATGGCTACTGGTCAGGGACCGGCGTTATTAACTGCAATTAATCGTAGTGGGGTGTAACCAGTTATCTCTACTATATAAAGCAAGAGTTTCTTCCCACATCACTTTATCAAAATTACCCACTTTTGCCACTGCTCTTTAATTACCCACCTTTGCCACTGTTAGTCTTCTTTGCAAATAAACTTTTTATCGTAAATTGAGTTTCCGTTGTAACACACGGACACATGGCTAGTATTTGTTTAAAAGAAAAGGATTTCCTTTGCTCCATGGTCGCAAACTTAACCAGGGTATTAAGTGGGCAGTACTTACAATACTAAGGGTCTGTTTGTTTCAGTTTTGAATTCTCTAAAAGCTGATCATGAATTGTAGTTATAGAGAAACTGATTCTTTAAAAGCTGAAAACCAAAAGGACATATAAAATGGATTGTAAATTCTAGTGCACATAGGTAGCCTGGATTGTAAGAATCGGATTCTAGAATCAGGTTATTAATTTGTTTTTTATTATACTTTTAGAGTTAGAATCTAAAATCCAAAACTAAAACAAACAGATCCCAAAGACCTTAGTTATTTACTGTACTAAGTGGACCGGCCAAGTAGGCCTAGATAAAAAGAATTCAATTCTGACTCTTAATGACAAGATATGTTGTTCGATCCGATCAATAATTCAAATGTACTACATTCAGAGCTAGACATCATAGCTAACAAGTCAGGTGCCAAAATGAACACTTACATAAAGAAATAGCAAACTTAAAAGTTTTGTAGAAGAGTTTTTTTTACAGTAGATTAAAATAATATAAGCTATTCATTTTTCTGAATCTAATGATTGAAATCAATTTAGATCTAGTTATACTACCCCTGTAGTATTGGTAGTAAAATTCAGAGAGTGGTAAAAGGGTAAAAAAAATTCCGTCATACTATTTGCCCTCTACGATAAAACATATCATGTGATCCTGATGAATGGTAGATAAATGGATAAAAAACCTCTGAAGATCGCCAGGTATTCGATAAATCTAAAACCGTGAACGAATTAGGAAAAGTTTAAAATACCCCTAATGAATGGATAGGAAAAGTCTAAAATATCCTTAAGAAATAGATGATTAGATTTGATTTTTACTACCACTACTTACTACCCACCGTAAAATTTCTCTTATTGAAACATTTTTATATTCAGGTTGGTCATTTGCATAAGAGAAACATATCTACATGCCTTCAGAAGAAAAACATATCTACATGACTTAAAAAGAAAATATAGAAGTACAAGTCGTAGTGCGATACAGTGAAAACTGTCGGTTCGGCTATTCACAACCACAAACAAATATGCTTCCAAATTTTTCTACGCTACAGGCATTCCCAAAGCTGGCATGTTTTGCCGATACCGCTCTTAGTACAATGCTAATCTCTACTACTTCTAATTAGGAGTTGGTGACGGTTGTTCGTTCTTCTCTAGAGTGTCTGATCCGTTGGATCTGACATGAACGACTGAGATACAAGGGGATTTAATCTGATAGTCCTACCCCTTCCTCTCGTCTTCTCATGCGTTCACCCCCAACAGCTCCAGCCACGATGTCTTTCATTTCAAATCATTTTGAACCCTCACCACCTACCTTTCTCTTGATCCGGCGCGCTCAGCTCTCCCTCACAAATCTCTTCAGAGGAACAAGCCTTTCCTACCATTGAAACATAACTAAAGTTAGTACTCTTTGCAAATAATTTTTTTATCGTAAATTGAGTTTTCGTTGCAACGCACAGGTACATAACTAGTTTAGATGAAATCCAACACTTACCCCCCACCCCCCCAAAAAAAACCACGGGCCTACTTGGAAGCCCGGTTTTTAGCCCAAAATTAGTGTAAATTACTGGCCCAAATAATTTTCCATGTTAGTCTAAAAAATAGTGCTCGGATGGACCGATAACCCAATAATTTTGCAACCGGTTTGGGCCAAAACGCTCGAAAAAATATAAGCGCAACGACATTTTCTTTCCGACTCTTATCGCGAAGCGCTCGCTTGCAGCCACAGTCGCATCGTCATCTCGAAGTCGCTCGCAGCCACAATCGCGAAACGCTAGATGTCGACGGCGGCGATCTCAACGACAGCGAGGGCGACTGTGGCTGGGCGACGACGGTAAGTGCGACGGCAAGGTCCCCTACAGCACGACCTTCGGAGAAGAGGCCTCGGCTCCAGGACGAGGACGAGGCGCGGCCCGCGGCCTCCGAATGCTCCGAGGTGATCGGCGGTGCGACCGCAGAGATCGAGGTCTCCGAGTCGTCGTGCCTCGGCTTCGTCCTTGAGTCCAACCTCGTCGGCCCCGAGCAGCTCGCCGACGAGGCCGAGGTAACCGAGTACTCCTCTACCTGCGAGGAGCCGACGTGTCGAGCCGGAGGAGGTGCTCGATAGTCCCTGCCATTGCTGAGTACTCCCTCACCCCCTGCTCGACTCCTCATCCCCATCCGATGACGAGGTTGCCGTCGAGCCCTCCCCACCTTCTCCATCTTCCTCGCATTCGCCAATCGGTTCATCCTCGTGCCCCCCAAAGCGCCGCCGTCATCGACGTCGCTCTCCTAGCGGTGGCGGGTTCCACACAATTGTTCTAAAATTTCTTTGAAGCGGGTTTGTTTTGGTAACTAGGGGTGTTTGATATGATTGGATCGTTCGGTGGGAATGCTTGTATCAGGGGAAGCGGTTTGAGGACCTGGACGACGAGGAGAGCTACGAGCGGTTCCAGCGGCGGGGGTGGTGGCGCTCCATGTCTGGGAGACACATTGTAACAATTAGGATACCTACATCGTTTTTACTTAAATATGCAATTCTTTAGTACTATCATTTCTGGATATAAGATTTGTCCAAAGATAAAGTTCAGTCGCAACTTGCAAAGAATGACTGTTTCCGTGAATTGCTAGCATTACAATGTGGTGAAGCTGCAGCCAAAGACAGTGTTCATGAGGATTGGACTGTTGGATTGCTGTAAGTTGTTGATGTCCGGTACTCAGATTGTCTCATTTGAGTCTAGCCTCTAACTGATGCATTGTTCCATGAAATAATGCTTCAAATAAGCTCCTCCTTTTAATTCCTATTAAAGTTTCAATGTAAATTCTTATTCTAGCCTCAGATCGTTGTAGTACATAAGATCCTAAGCTCTTCTTTGGTGTGTATATGTTTTTCTATTTGCTACAATTCATTGCAGTACGAATTAATTGAGTCCTTTATAGATCTTAGCAAGTGTCCACGGGATGGTTTGATTGTGTGGAAAACTGTCATTGTTTAATGATGGCAGGAATCTCCATACAAACATATGGAAATACCTCATAGCATACACAGTAGTTATTTATCTCATTCAAGGATATTGCTGCATGTGAGAACTAGAGCATTTTCCATTTGTCTTTTTTTGGAAGAAGGTAGGGTCAGAGCGCTCCAATTTCCATTAAGAATGTTGATGGGTTGAGCATTTTAGAAATTGACTTTCCTGATTGTTTACTGTGATCATGTAGTTCTCACGAACCACTTGGCGTAGCGATTAGTATCTTGGATTTATAATGTAAAAATCTTTTGATATTTGATATTCACTGTAGTCAATGGATGCGTTGTAAGAGTTCTGCTAGCATAAGATCCAGATTTTTGTTTGATTACTTCAGGTAGTTCATCACAATGTAATGGCCATTGTGACTTGCATAGACCATCCTTCCCATAGTTCCATCTATTGTTTTCCCAAAGTAAACCTATTGCATCAAATTTTTGGTTGTGGATGCCTACATGATTCTGCAAGATATTTTAGAGCCTTTTTTTGTTTTTTAAGATAATATCCTAGTTATTGTTGGGTTTAATCCCACATCGGTAATTAATTGTGGGGGAGCACAACATATAAGGTGGGGCATCCCTCACCCATCAGGCTAGTCTTTTGGGTTGAGTTGGGCGGGACCTTGGTTGTGGGTGCTGTTGGGCCAATGGATGTGGGAGACTGGCCGAGACCAGTGTTTGATCTCGGGGGCCGGATCACTGCGGGCCATGAGATGGCGAAGCCTTGCCCTAACAAGTGGTATCGAGCCCAAGGTTTGAAACTCGGAACGTCTCCAGGGTCACACGGTTGTGGGGAGCACAGAAAACAAGTCTCGGGGTGACATGGGCTTGATGTCACGAGGGAGATTGTTGGGCCCGATGTGTGATGGGGGAGATTGTTGGGTTTAATCCCACATCGGTAATTGATTGTGGGGGAGCACAACATATAAGGTGGGGCATCCCTCACCCATCAGGCTAGTCTTTTGGGTTGAGTTGGGTCAGGACCTTGGTTGTGGCTCTGGTTGGGCCAATGGATGTGGGAGACCTGGGCCGAGACCAGGTGTTTGGTCTCGGGGGGAGCCGGATCACTGCGGGCCATGAGATGGCAGAAGCGCAGCGGCCCCAACAGTTATTGTTTCTGCTAGGAGCATCTGCACCTCTTTTTGTCATGGTCGTAACTTTCATGTCAGTTTTTTGATAAGGTGCATAACTAAGCATGATATCTTTTAACTGCATGCTGTTAACTCATTTGCACACAGCATATGTCTTGAACTAATTACGTGTTTGTTGTTTTCTTTTAATTTGAATTGGATAGTGTTACTAACCTTGAGATTTGAGCAGATGAATTCTCCAATAGGTTGACATAGATATATATAGCCATAGTATGGGCCTAGATGTGATGGGCCTTAACACCCCCCCCTCAAACTCAAGGAGGATCCAAAGCGTTGAGTTTGAGCAAATGAAGCCGATGCTGCTCTTGAGTTTGTGCTTTGGTGAAAAAGTCTGCAACTTGCGGTCGGATGGCTTTATCTTGAAGAACAATTGTTTTCTGATGACAGTGAGACCGAGTAAAAGAGGCATCAACACCAATGTGTTTTGTGAGTTCATGCTTCACAGGATCATTTGCAATTTGTATGGCTCCAGTATTATCACAAAGAAGAGGTGTAGGGCCGTCACAGGAAATACCAAAATCAGCTAGCAACCATCGAAGCCATACAATCTCTCAAGTGGTAGTGGCAAGTGCTCGAAGTTCTGCCTCTGTACTAAATCGAGATACAGCTGCCTGTTTCTTGGACTTCCATGCAAGAGGAGAAGAACCAAGAAAAATACAATAGCCAGTGACAGAACGACGATCTGTCGGATCACTCGCCCAAGTAGAGTCTGAGTAAGCATGAAGCTGAAGTGGATTATCACGAGCATAGAACAAACACTGAGATGAGGTCCCCCTTAGGTATCTTAACACACGAAGCAAATGTCCAAAATGAACCGAGGTAGGAGCACTCACAAACTGACTCAAAATATGGACCGCATGAGAAATGTCAGGTCTGGTAACAGTAAGGTAAACAAGACTGCCCACAATATGCCGATATCGTGATGGATTCGCAAGAGGTGTACCATCAGTAGGACGAAGCTGTAAATGAAGATTCATAGGAGTTGCAACCGTCCAGATCATCGATAATGCGAGCGAGCAAGAAGATCATGTATGTATTTGTTCTGAGAAAGATAATAGCCCTTGGCAGAATGCAAAACTTCAATCCCTAAGAAATAACTAAGAGGACCCAAATCAGACATTTGAAATTGCTCACTAAGTTGTTGCTTCACATGAGAAGTATATTCCACGTCATCTCCCGTAATCAGCATGTCATCAACATATAGAAGAAGCAAAGTACGTCCACGTGAGGAGAGATGAATGAATAGAGCAGGATCATGATCACTAGGTGAGAAACCAGCATCTTTGATCACAGAGACAAATCGCTCAAACCAGGCACGAGGAGCCTATTTGAGACCATATAAAGCACGACGAAGACGACAAACATGTCCTGAAGGAGCATCAACACCTGGAGGTGGCTGCATATAAACTTCCTCATGTAAATCGCCATGGAGAAAAGCATTCTTAACATCCATCTAAGAGATAGTCCAAGAACAAGTAGCAGCTATAGCAATCAGGGTACGAACGGTAGTCATGTGAGCAACAGGAGCAAAGGTCTCATCATAATCTCGTCTGTGAGTCTGCTGAAAACCTCTGGCAACAAGACGAGCTTTATACCTCTCAATGGAACCATCTGACTTGGTCTTAACTTTGAACACCCACTTGCATGTAATAGGTACTGCATGGGACGGTAAAGGAACTAGATCCCAAGTGCCTGTGCGATTAAGGGCAGCAAGCGCCTCAGACATAGCAAGCTGCTATTCCGAAATCTGAGAAGCTTCCTGATAAGTTGAGGGCTCATCAATAATAGCACTCACACATCCAAAACCCAACCTATCAGGAGGCTCAATAGTGGTACGATCCCGGAGATTATATCTTGAACCAACCTGTGACTCATCAGAAAAAAGCATAAGACTCATCAAAATTGTCAGTTTCATAAAAAACAGGAGCATTAGGACTGGCCGAGGAGGTGGGATTAGGTGGGTGCTCTGTGGGATAACGAGTGTACACATGTTTAATGGGTGGTTTGTAAGGTGGAGGTGGATCAAAAATAGGTGGAGAAGGCTCAGCAGGAATGTGTATGGTAGTGGAAGGACCAGGAATGGGGATAACAGATGGGGATGATGTAGAGACATCATCACTGGATGAAATAGGAGGGAGACATAGGAATGATATGGACTCTATGTAAGAATATGAAGACCGAGTAGAAGGGTTATAAAAGAAAGGACGATCCTCAACAAAGGTCACATCACGAGAGATACGTATGCGACGAGAGGAAGGATCATAACAACGATAACCCTTATGCTCAGAACTATACCCCAAAAACACACACTCGATTGACTGAGAAGTCAATTTAGTCCGCTCACGAGGTGCAAGTAAAACATATCACGTACAGCCAAAAATCCGAAGATGATCATAGCTAGGAGAAATACCAAAAAGGACTTCTCCAGGACACTTACTCGATAATTTGGATGATGGTTGTCGGTTGATAAGGTAAACAGCAGTGGAAATGGCTTCACCCCAAAAATGAGTAGGAACAAAAGAAGCAATCAGAAGTGTTCGAGCAGTCTCTGTAAGATGGCGATGCTTGCGTTCAGCAACACCATTCTGAGCATGAGCACCAGGACAGGAGAGTTGAGCAAGAGTACCCTCAGAGGTCAAAAACTGACAAAAAATGTCAGATAAGTACTCACCACCAGAGTCAGAACGAAAAACTCTAATAGGAGTAGAAAACTGAGTGTGAACCATGCTGGTAAATAGAACACAACTAGGAACGATGTTTCATGAAATAAATCCATGTATATCGAGAATAATCATCAATAAAAATGACATAATACTTATGACCACCTTTTGTAACAAAAGGTGCAGAACCCCATACATCTAAATGAATAAGATCAAAAGGTCTAGCAGAATGAGACGCACTAGAGGAATATGGAAGTTGTATCTGTTTTTCAAGTTTGCAACCCTTACAATGGAAAGTAGACTCAATAGAAGTATGACCTAAACAACCTTTATTTATGAGTGTGGACAAACGAGACCACATAAATGACCTAGACGATGATGCCACTTGGCAAAAGAGACTGATGATGAAGCAGCTGACGACACACGAGCAATAGAGCCACGGAAGGAGGTAGACGCAAAGGTGTCGAGCGTAGAGGCCAAGAGAGCCTCTCTGGCGATGGCGATCCCAATCACGGCCCGCTTGACGATCTGAATAAAACAAGATGAGTCATCAAATCCAACAAAGCAGTTGTGATCAGCATTTTGACCTACTGAAAGAAGATTCATGGATAACTGAGGTATAAAAGAAACGGTTGGTACAGAAAAATGAGAGTTGCAAAGTGAACCCTGATGAGTGATATGACAAGATGTACCATCGGTATGTCACGAAGTGTCATCGAGACCGGCTTGCAAGAAATCAAGCGAGGCGGTCGGATGTCACATGGAACAAGCCCGAATCCGAACCCAAGGCGACTTAGGATCACCAGCAGGCGAGGCAAGCGGCGGCAGAACCGAGAGCCGCTAGTGGTGGAAGTTGTACCACGTCCACGAGCAGCACGACGGGCACGGTATTCAGCCAACTTCTCTGGATATTTAGCAAAACAATGTTCTGAACGATGACCAGTCTTTTGACAATACTCACAAGGCTTTGAAGATTTTCCTCTAGATGTACTGAACTTATAAGAAGTCACCAGCACACTATGAGGTACTATCACATTGCTAACGGACATAGTCTTGAGATGAGTCTCTTCAGCAATTAGATCAGACAAAGCTTGTGCCATGGTTACAGTCGAAGAATTATGAAGCAACCGTGTACGAATGTACTCAAAATCAGCCCTTACTCCCATAACAAAACGATATGTAAGAAACTTTTCAATGAATTTGTGTGCTGGACACCCATCTGCTGTGCACTGAGGTACCATAGAGAGCAATGGTCCCATTATACTTTCAAAAGCAGAATTATACTCATCAATGGACATGTCATTCTGCTCAATTGAATGAATTCTTTGCATGAGAGTATGAAGAAGAGCACCACTGTCCTGAACATAACGCTGCTGCAAGTAAGACCACATTGCCTTGGCTTTCTTAAAGGGAGCAAGACTCATAATCATAGATTCTTAACACTGTTGACAATGGCAGCCATCACTTTTCCATCATTGATTTCCCAAGTTGTGAATTCAGTGGCCTTACTACCATCAGTCTTAAGTGCAGGAGGATCATTAGTCAAGTGAAGAGCTAAACCATGACCCCGCAATGCAGTCTCCACAGAAAATGCCCATTCCCGATAGTTTTGACCATCAAGAGTGATATTGATAGCAATTGCATTGAGATGTGACATATTGGGAGAAAATAAATGACCGGATGGATGGAAGCTGGCGCACGGCACGGACAGGCGACGAAGCAGACGACGACGCTGATGGTCAACGTGAGCGCACGACGGTCAGGCGATGGTGGCGCTGATGGTCAGGTGATGGCGCGAATGGCGACGCGGATGGGCGACGCATAAGCACCGGCCGCCGCGACGAAAACGAGGCGGGCGGCGTGGCGCGCAACGCGCGGCGGCGACGCGGTCGGCGATAAGCGCGGATGGCGACACGAACGGCGACGCAAGCACCAGCGCCGCCGCAGACGAAGATGAGGCGCGGACGACGTCGCGGATGGCGGCGTGGCGGCAGCAGCTTCGGGCGGCGGCGTGGGCAAGCGACACAAACGGAGGCAAAAGCGCGGGCGGTGGCGTAAACGAGCAACGGCTCGGACGACAAGCGTCGCCAGACAGCAGCAGGCGGCGGCAGCAGGGCGGCGACGAGGAAAGTTGCGGACGCAGATGAAGACCAGCGGACAAAGGCGACGCTCGATTGGATCGTGGGTTGATCAGGGATTAGATTAACCCTAATCCTAACCCTAATTTCTGCTCTGATACCATGTTACTAACCTTGAGAATTGAGCCGATGAATTCTCCAATAGGTTGACATAGATATATATAGCCATAGTATGGGCCTAGATGTGATGGGCCTTAATAGATAGTCAATTTTGAATTGACAGATAGTATGCCTTGTGAATTGATATATCTGAGAAACAAAATCTGTGGGTCTTTGAAGTCAATGGGAGTCGATTAACAACAACAAAGATGTGAGCCCTTTATGATTTCTCAGTTATGTATCATTGTAATGCTATATTGATTTGTGTTTGATGTCTTTTGTGCTGTTTGCAGGCTGAGAATTTTCTTGTCAACCTCAGCAAGGAGGTTTCTCTGCGCTTGCAAGGGTGTGGAGTACAGGGCCGTACTATGACCTTATGTTATCTAGCAGCTCTTGCCTTTATATATTGAAGTTTGCCCTGAACTTGTGCCTTGATGTATTGTTAATGAGCTACACCTAAGAGCATTGATTCATCTCATTGAGGTTTCTTCACGAGTTCAGATGTTGTTTTATGATTTTCTGAACAATGGCTGAACCTATGTTGTTCTTGTATGGCTTTATCTTAATTTTTCATGCTTGGATCTGTTAATCAGAATGCCCAAATGATCTAGAATTCATGCACCAGTGTGCTGTTATGTTTTGAGTTGAGTTAATGCTTGAGTTAATGTTATGTGCAATATTTACAAGGGGAATACCTAAATAGAACACCAAAATTTTTACGAGAGAAAATAAATCCGGATGTATTCAAGTGGTTTTTTTTGTGCCCATAAATTTACAAGTGTAAAATATTTACCGGTGTAAAAACTTTTAAGGCTTCCAAGCAGGCCCTAAGGCCTCCTCTGGAATACAGGAACACATGAAACAGTACAATTTATACAGAAATTGAAAAAAAAAACCCATGTTCTAGCAGAGTGTAAAAGTTCCAAACCACGCACTGCACTGCACAGTGCGGCCAATGCCATTCTGTGCGAATTTTGGCGCAAGTGGTTTTCCCGCAAATGACTCAGGTGCTTCCGCAACGGCAAGAAGCTGAGGCGATCCAGGGTGGATTTATCCGCCCACCCAATTGGCCGGCCACGAGCCCACGACGAAACGGAGGCGAAAATTGAAGTCCCCCGGCCTATAAATTCGGAGCGGAGAAAAGAGGCGAGCAAAACAAAACTACCCGAAAACTGGAGCAAACACGGAAAGGACAAGGGCCATTTCTTCCTTCATCGTCGTCTCCGCTTTCCCAAACCCACCCCCCACCCCCCCGCGTCAACAGCCCCAAATCCATCGCCCGAATCCACCGCGGAGGCGCCGACCCCCTCCCCAGTCCATGGCAACAGGTCCCAGCCGCCGCCTCCCATTCGGGCGATTTGGGATTTGACAAGATTTGGCAGCAGCATCACAGCTCGTGCGGCGCGCTTGCAGATTTGATCCGGGGAATCTCGCGTTGGTGTTGTTGGATTGGATTGGGTGGTTGACTTGCGAGGCGGATGGGGCTGCTGTTCGTGCAATCACTCCCGGGGCCGAAGGTGTTCAAGTGCAAGTTCTGCAGGGTGGACTCGGCGTCGCCGGACGCCATCGTGTCCAAGGAGTTCCGCGGCCGCCACGGCCGCGCCTATCTCTTCGAGAGCGTGTGAGCTGGGCTATCCCTCTATTCCCCCATTTGATTCTTGCAGTTTCCTGAATTTCAATTGCGCGATCGTTGCAATGCCGCTGTTCTGGAATGGCTTAGCGTCTTTTAGTTACAGGCATTCCGAGCTAGTACAGCAGAGAGAGAATTCTTAAACTCGTGCTGTGCATACTTTATATGAATTGTTGGTAGCCACATGATTTAAGTTGTCGTAGTTGCATGAGGGTTGTTTTCTACTAGTGCTGTGTCCTCAAGGGGGTTTTTGTTTGTGGTAGAGAGTGAAGGATCATGATGGTTATCTAATCATGCTGAGTGCAATCAGGCCTAATTGTAAGAATGTGATGGTGGTTCCGATATGGTTGTGTTCAATTTGATCGGTGATGGAATCACCTCAATCGTGATGGATATGAATGAAAAATGAATGAAATGAGTTTGATGGAACATTTTAGGCAAACTGGTATTGTATTGTTATGGTGAACATGGTAAAAAAATGTTGGCGTTAAGTTAGAGAATCAGAATTCGGAGACTAAGCAACCAAAATTGTATATTAGATATCACATGATGGGCAAGGTCATGCTTCATAAAAGAATGGTGATAGGCGATTGAAGTTATGAATTGAGAGAGCTTGAACAGAGTCAGTTGATTGTAACTATGATGTGCTTCTAGGTCCATTCTCAGTTATTTGACGTTGACCAACTATCAAATGTCAATGACATGTAGAGGTCATGTTTGGTAAATCAATGGAACCTGCAAACGTAATGTTGTACATTTTATTCATTTGCCCAACGGAAGTTAATTTCTATGCATTATGCAATCAGACAATGGTTTCATCTAAACTAGCAGCCAAATATGTGAAGTACAATTATGGTTAATGGATATCAGCATTGCTTTAGCTGACATCTTAGAGTGGGTTAAGTGTCATTTATAATTGGTCATTGAACATTTGAACAACCACATCACCACAGACTGCCAATTCTTGCATACATGTTAATCTGGTTGAACGTGACATCCAGGGTAAATGTGAGTCTTGGTCCCAATGAGGATCGCTATCTCTTGACTGGATTGCACACAGTGAATGATATCTACTGTAGCTGCTGCCAACGACTCCTTGGCTGGAAATATGTAAGTTGCAATTTTCATGTTATTTAATGTAGAGTTCATTGGAGAACTGTTAATGTAGGTTAGTTAAAGCAAGCAAGTTGGTCAGACTGTTAAAGTTGGATGTGTTTATCTTAGATTTCTTTATATCTAAGAGGATAAGCATTGTAACACAATCCTGTAAAAAATATATGTGTATATTTGACTTGATGTTCCGGTTGAACAACTTGGTCGGATATCATAAATGCCTTCTGAAACAATAGGATAAGTAGATTCCCTTGCATAATGCATGGGAAGCTTGACCTCTGCATTTCTATAGGGTCACTTCTTTTAGAATTCTGTTGGCTTAGTATAGATTGCATAGTGTTAAGAGCACATATTTTGTCTTTGGAGTTTGGACTTATTGATGGCCAACAAATGGTTATAGGTTTTCCTATTTCCTAGAGCCTGTTATTTATGTTAGTTTTTTTTTTTAGGTACAAAACACATATACACATCGGCGTGCCTTAATTCAGAGTTGTCAAGGGAAAATGGTCAATCTAATGTAGCTGTGCCTTCTGACTTAAGGCATACATGATCTGTTGCTTTTTTTAATTCTCGTATCGGAACTTCATAACTTGTTGCCATCAGTTAAGATGATTATTTTCTTGTATAGGAAGTTCATAACAATGCCTGTAGTCGAGAGGATAAATGATGAATCGATGTTGTATAACTTGTACTATTTGTAGCAGGCCAATAAGTTAATCTCTCTCTCTGTGTGTGTGTGTGTGTGTGTGCTGTGTGTGTGTGTGTCAATTTTTCTAGGTTCTTACACTTTTTTTAGGTTTCTCTTGACATTTGAATGATTTTGATGAGCTTCAATGCAATGTTCTAGTGTTTACACACTAAAGAATTTTGCTGTGCACAAAATGGGCAGTGTTCAGTGCATAGTCACAAAGTACCCGGGTCGACGGGATCGAGGAACCGGGTCGCGGTACGTGGGTCAACTCTTGAAAAAAATGTAGTACGAAGAGGGTATACCTCTTTGGGACGAGAACCCAAGATTTGGTACGTGACCTCGAGACCTATGGGTCGATGATTCGGGTCAAACCCCATATAGTAGCTGCTATATCAGCAGTGGAGGATGGAAGAAAAAAGAAAAAGAAAAATGAAGGGAGGAACTAGCCTAGCCCACGGCCCACCATGCAGCCCATAACTTTCCTTTTCGTAATATATTAGGCAGCCCAGCAGTCGATGCCCTCTCTCGGTCTCTCCTTCCACCAGAACACGCCCCTCCTGTCTCCGTCGCCTTCCACCAAGAAATCAAATAACTGGGCTCTTCTCTCTCCCGTAGCAGCGCCACCGCTCCTGTCTTCGTCGTCTCTCTCCGCCAGCGGCCAACCATCAACGTCTCCCCTACTCCCCTAGGCCTCAGATGGACCCTGTTGTCGCTCCCCTTCCAGATCAGTTGCCGCCGCCACAGGTCCTTTCATATCAGCCGCCATCGCCGCAGACCCTTTCATCAGTCGCCAGCGCCATTGACCAGAGGGAGGCTTGAGCCACACACCAGTGTCGGAGCTGCCAGAGATGGTTAGGGTGTTGCTCCTTGGCCTCCTATTCTCCTCCCGTTCTTCTTCTCTTCTTCCTCTCTTCCTCATCGTCCCGTCTTGAATCCTGCCGCGATGGGGCGACGCATCATCGAGAGTTGGGACATCGGCCCGTGTCGACCCCGACCCTCGATCGGGGACGGCGACCCCGGGACGTGGAATGCGGCTTCGACCCCGATCCATGTTACTATGGTTCAGTGTTCAAGCTGTAGCCAAAACTTGGGTTAATCATGAGCTTGATTTGTACTGATATTACTCAAGCAAATACTACAGTCCCGAGCTTGACAGCCTATGTATTATGTGGCATACAAACCAGTTATTTCCACCATCATGTAGTCTGGTAATTTGCCCAAGAGGATCACAGAAACTTGGAAATACAAAATATGTTTCGTCAGCAGTTGCTAGCGTTTACATACATAAATTTTTTGCTGTGCACAAAATGGGCAGTCAAGCAATGTTCAGTGTTCACGCTGTAGCTGAAACTTGGGTTATTCCTCAGCTTGATTTGTACTGAGATTATTCAAGCCGGTCCTCCCGAGCTTGGTAACCTAAGTACATGAGATGGCATGCTATGATACAAATCAGTTATTTCCACCATCATGTAGTCTGGTGATTTGCCCTGGAGGATCAAAAGAAACTTGGAAATACAAAATATATTTCTATGTTAAGTGGTCAGCAACTGCTAGTTAGTGCTTTTTAGCCAAGGAAAATATTATGCCCAACTTGTTCTTCCAATTATTACTATTAGTAGTAGAAGCACAACAAAATCCCACCTGGTTTTCATAGATTGTCATTTATGTCTATTTTCATGTCCTGGTTTGCCTGCCTTTTGCATGGAATCTTGCAGACTGTTAGCTTATCAGGAGATTGTTATTATCTGCCTGTGGTTACACGTAGTACTAAGGTTTTCCTCCAGGAGCATGGGTTGCCTGCTCCCTGGTGCCTGTGTCTGCCATGTGGCCTGGGTAATACACGATTGAGCATTTGGCCCAATTGGCACCGACGGCGAGCACACAGGCATAAGGGAACAAACAGATGTCCCTTCATGTGCTCTTTCGATTTTTGCTGTGGATGTTTTTTTCCCTCTCCGAACCTTGATTACCTTTCGATTCATTGAACTATGCGCAGGAAAAAGCTTATGAGGAAGGCCAGAAGTACAAGGAAGGCAAATATATATTAGAGAAGCACATGATGCTCAAAGAAGGCTGGTAGCTGAAAAAATTGATGAACTATTATGTCTGCAAATGCAGACATTTGCAACTGTAAAAGTGGCGCTAAACAATGGCCGACAATAATTCTGAACATTGATTATGCTGCCGAGGACTATCACCATGAAAATGCCTCTGCGAAATACGTTGTCTGACATCTGCTGTACTTGTTCGGTTCACCCCTGAAACTTGTTGATATCAGTTTGCTTGGTTCACCCGAGTAAGTTGGGAGATGCAGCCTTTTGCAGCTGCCCAAAAGGAAGAAATGGTGCCGATAGCCTGATACTACATGGTTTAGTTCGATTAGTTGTTAGTAAATGACCAAGGTGGTTATCTTGACTTTCCTGACTCGAGTTTGTGCTCGGTGAGCTTAGCTTTGGAGTTGAGATCAGGTTGCCTTATCTGCGTCCCTAGTTGTGATCTTGACTTTCTACTCTGAGCACGAGCTTGTACAGGTGCTGTGTGCTCACAGCGAGAAAGAGGGAGCAGTAGCTATCACGTTGGTTGCCGAGGAGAGTATAGGGATTAAGCACCGCCAACGGAAGCGCATCGCCGTCAAATCTGGCAGCTACGGCTACGTAGACGACGAGAGCACGTACGCCAGTTGCAGCTTAAAACTCTGCGGCGAGCTTAAAACTGTACTCCGTAACTTTATTTGTAAATTTGTCTTTCTTGCGATGGTCATAAAAAATAACTTTATCCTCGATAGTAAAAGCGTCGAAAGGTGATATGTATCCTATACATAGATGTTTTTATTTTTCGGCACTTTCATGATTCAGGATATAGTTATTTTTTTAATTGTGTTTGTGAGAAAGGCTAAATTTATCAAAAATAAAAATGTTATGTGGCTAAAAAAAGGTGACGATTTCGCCTTGCATGACATGGCTTGCGCAACATCGGACGGTGGAAATAGCCAGCAGTTGTCGTGGTCGTGTGTGGCATGCGGTCTGGTTGCGCGACGTGAACCGCCTGCTGCGCTGATGCGACGGGCGAGACAGAGATCGCGATGGACTAGACGTTGAAAAGGAGATCGGTGGCATGCATGCTGTTGATTGCCTAGCAGGTAGGATTACGGATTGGGTAACCAACTGCTTGCTTGCAACCGGATATTGTCACTACCGCTAGATAATCAGATTTTTCAGCTAGGACGGCAGCTTGTTTGGATGGGCTTAAAGTCAGTTTTAATTTTAAAAAAAATCAATAATTTCTCTAAACAGCTCTATTTTTAAGTGACCTTGGACATAAACTTAAGCCATATATAACTAACAAAAGCTAAAAGTTAAGCAGAATCTACTTTTGTAGCATATTATCGAGGGAAATTAGTTGTTCTCAAACAGCCTCTTATAAAAAGTGCAGCTGCTTTTCAACCATAAAACTAAGGTTCTTCTTGGAATGGCTTCAGCTTCAGCTTCTCTTCTCTGAAAGTCGGAAGCTATGCCAAGCGACTAGCTTCTTCGCAACCAGAAGCCAAAAGCCATCAGCTCATTTGTATTAGGAGAAGCTGAAAACTAAAAGCTGGTCTAGAGTAGTTTCCTACGGCTTCTGTGAGTTGAAATTTTGACTTTGTCATTAGAGTTGAAGAAAATAACCCCCTTCTACACGGTATATAAGTCCCAAACCCCACCCCTCCTACCCTCATTCCCAATCAGCACCCTACACACCTAAAAGCCATATTAAAAGATAAACTGTGAAACACTAAACCTCTTCAGCTCAACCATGCAGCCGTGCAGCTCTTCAGCCATACAGCCTAGCCGAAAGCCACTTTTCAGAAAAAAAAACTACAGCTATACCAACTAAGGTATAAAAAGCAACTTTTTAGAAAATCTACACCTTCTCCAAACTGACCCAAAATCTCTAGGGAGCTAGCCTTACATTACTCGAGAGTCTCGATCAATCCTCTTTTTGTACAATGATGAACACCTAAAACCCAGCCAATAATCACCTCTAACCTATGCTATACTAGGCCCAGATACACCTACCTCACCGAGACCTTCCTAGCGCACTGGCTGTTGCACCTGGGAAACACCTAGGGTGCATTTGGTTTAAGGGTAAAAGGTAGATAGGATGGTCCTATCCATCTTTTTGCATCCAACCAGCTGTTTATTTGGATGGATGGGTGAATGAGGTCATTCAACTCTCAAAAGTATTCCTCAAAGATGCTGGATGAGGTCATCCAACTTTCATTCCACCAATCAAATTTGAACTCTCATTACATCCATCATCCGACTTTCATCTCTCCAACCAAACAAAAATTTGGTTCATCACACCCATCTCTTATCCTTTCAACCAAATATAAACTTGGATGGCTTCATTCATACCAAGGTGGATAGTCCTATCCTATCCACTCTTTACCCTCGAACCAAATGGACCCCTAGATGACGCTTAGAGCATGTATAATATTAGAAACGGCGGTTGACTATATACTATTTCAAAAACAAAAATAAAGGCTATATCTATAATAGATAACATCTTAATATTGTCTGTATGGGTTCTCATAATTTTTTTAATTAAAGTATAGAATAAGTGTTTGTTATAGATAATAACTCATACAATGATGCTTTGTGTCGTCTATATAATCATTCCTTCACGAAAAGACAGCTATGCTCTCTCTTGTTGTATCAACAAAAATATTGCATAGCAAAACTAGGCAACACTGCATTGTTGAATTTGTCCCACGCGAACCCGCGTGCAAACTGGCAATCCATTTACCACATCAAAGTAACAGACAAACCTGGGGAGAATTCACACACTACGAACCACATGCGGCCATGCGGGTGCAGTGGCCCACGCTACGACTTTGATGATTTGATCAATTGAACCAACAAAACAACCCAACCGACACGGCGCCGTTCGACTCACGGCGCGCGCGAGCCACACGGCCCCCAACCCAATAGCGAGGCGCCTTTGGAAGGTTCGGCAAACAATTGTTAATTTGAGCGCACCTAACTAAGTCCTTCTCAGTAATAAGCTATGAGGTGTACCAAACAATTAGTTTGTAGTTTCGCTTTTTTACTTAAGCCTAAATCCATTTGTAAAGAAGAAGAAGAAATTGGCCTCCAACAGCTTTTTAGGGCAGCTCACTGGAAGCTGTCTTTTACACAAGCCCAAGCTGGTCTCTTGTGATGGTATCTCCAACATCATACTTTCCTCCACCACTCTTTTCCTCTCAAAAAACTTTTTTGTTTTCAAATTCTCCCTAAGTTTTTGAATAAGAAGTATTTTTAACTATTTTTGAATTAAATTTTTGAAAAATGAAAGTTTTTTGAGTAAAAACTTATACAAAACAAATGTTTTTGAGTTGAAGTTTTTTGAGTTATAACTTTTTTCAAACCAAAACTTTCGAATTGATTTTTTTAACTAAAAGTTTTCAAACCAATTTTTTATTTCAAAATTTCTCGTTCTGAAATTTCCCCACTTGAAATTGTTCTGATTTGAAATTTTTCAAGTTGAAATTTTTTAAGTTGAAAGTTCCTTGAGTTAAAATTTTTCGAGTAGAAAGTTTCCAAATTGAAATTTTCTAAGTTAAAAATTTCCTAATTTTTCGAGCGATTCAACTTTTTCTGAGTAGAAAGTTTTCTCTTTTAAATTTTGCTTAGTTAAATTTTTTCGAGTTGTACTTTTCTGATTTGAATTTTTTCAAGTTGAAACTTCTTGTTTAAACCTTTCAAAGTAAAGATTTTTTGATTTGAAATTTTTGTGTGAGAGAGGAAGAAAGTGGTGAGGGAAGTCAGAGTAGTGAGGGAAGAGGAATATGTGAATAAAGAAGATGACATGTAGCATCCTAAGATAGTGACCTTAAATATCTGTAAAAACACCCTAAATTTTGCTCGAAAACCTGTCTGGTACCTGAACTATGAAGTCAGGTATTTGATTTCCCAAACTTTGTAATTTGGTTCAAATAACATTTTGACATAGTTTCGTATAGTGGTATTGTTAGCATTGTGAGATGAGTAGATAGTTTTTCTACATAGGATGACACACTGGATAAGTTCAAGTGAATAACAAGTAGGACTCACATGAACTTCTCTTTCAAATTGAAATAAAGAGGGAGGGAGCTACAGGGGTTGACAACCATGAAAGCTCAGCAAAGGAGAAGTCCATATGTTATTGACTAACTTGGCTAGCGTGCCATTCTATATGGCAAAACCAATCACTCATTACCAAGGTTTCAAATTTTATTTTCGAACTATATCTCGAAGGCGACCAAAATCTAAAAGAAATTCAAATCTAGATTTTTTTTGAACCGAGACTTACGAGATTTCGGTCGAAATTGCAGAAATCTCGACAAATTTCAACTTAATGAAAAATGGTTCAAAACATGTTAGTAAGTTTTGAAAATTTTTGTAGATGGTCCTAACATGTCACTAATTTTCTCATAAAAGTTTTAGATGATGATCAAGCCTAAGGAATTTTCAAAAATTCTGATAGTGCTACTATCCTGATAAAGACTGTGTACATGTATTACTTCTATAGTTTTGATCAACCAATGAAAACAGGTTTAGAATTTTTGAAATTTTTAGATAAGGTGCTTAGAAAATGTTTAAGCTTTTCTAAAAATTTTGGATCATGATCACACTCGAGCAAATTTATAAAATTCTGACAATGTTACTATCTCATTTATGTTCCTCCTGTTTGTGATTTTTTAAAGATAACAAATGAAGTTCAATTCTTTTGAATTTTTTTGTTGATCCTAGACTACTAAATATGGTATCATAAACTTTTCAGAGTATGATTAAGCTTGTACATTTTTGTAACTAACAGTGTTTCTGTTATTTTTATAAAATGTCGCAAAATTTTGTTTTTCTCAAAAAAAAATCATGGTAGATGATATTTCTAAGAGGTATTGTTCCAAATCTAGTCAAAATACTCAAAATTTCTGAAATCACTGTAGCAATTTGAATTTTTTTTATTCGGTTGGGATTTAGAATTTCATCCTCGGCCAAAATTTCTGAAATTTCGCCAGGATTTTGAACCCTACTCGTTGTGCTACATGGTCAATACCACTATACAAAACCAGATCGAGGGTTATTTGAACAGGATTATAAAATTTATGTGATCGAATGGCTGTTTTCGTAGTTCGAAATGTAAATAAATTTTTGACTAAAGCTTAGGATATTATATGGACTTCAACTTAAATTTTCTAGTTGGAGGGCCTCAAACTAGTAGTGTCCAATCTCCTGTACGTGCGTAGTGTACAGGTTCCACTTCCGCCTGCAGAAGCTTGGTCAAGTCTCCAATACAATAGCGCGTAGTGCATCGGTTCCGCCTGGGGCAGGCGCGTACCACGCATCGGGCCACCCACGCCGCACCGTCTCCGCTATAAATAGCAGCCGTCCCGATTGGCCGCTCCTTTCCTTTCCTCGCCTCGCGCTTGCGTTCGCGTCTCATGCCCCCCAACCCGAAGCCGCCGCGCCGCGCGCAGGGTCGCACCAACGGCAGCAGACAGGAGGGCGGCATGGCGGCGTTGGACGAGGAAGCGTTCGAGGAGGTGGACCCGACGGGGCGGTTCGGGCGGTACGCGGACGTGCTCGGCCTCGGCTCAGTGAAGAAGGTGTACCGCGGGTTCGACCAGGAGGAAGGGATCGAGGTGGCGTGGAACCGCGTGCGGCTGCGCACCCTAGCGGACCGCGACCCCGGCATGGTCGACCGCCTTCACGCCGAGGTGAGCCTCCTCCGGTCCCTCCACCACGAGCACATCATCGGCTTCCACAAGGTCTGGCTGGACCGCGACGCCGGCGTGCTCAACTTCATCACCGAGGTCTGCACCTCGGGCAGCCTCCGTGAGTACCGCGACCGTCACCGCCACGTCTCCGTCAAGGCGCTCAAGAAGTGGGCTAGCCAGATCCTCGAGGGCCTCGACCACCTCCACACCCGCGACCCCTGCATCATCCACCGCGACCTCAACTGCAGCAACGTCTTCATCAATGGCAACACCGGCCAGGTAGCCAATATCGCCTAATTGCCTCCACACAATTCCTTCCTCAATTTGATTTCCTTCAATTCCTTACAAATTCCCAAAAATTAGAATTAGAATCGTCGCTGTTGTTAAACTCCCTGCGTGCATGCATGATACTGTTCGGTTCAATTACTAGTATTTAGCCATTTCAATTGGAATAATTTGCGTTGGATTTTAAATTTCAAATCGGGGTAGGGGAGAAATTTTATTGGCTGTTGCCTGTTGATATGTACACTTACCGGAGCAGTAGGGCATTAGGGGATTAGCGGCGGGTGCTTTTGCCGTTTCCGCTTCTTTTCTGTGACAACCTGTAGCTCCCCGTGTGCGTGAGAGGGAGAGAGAGATCTCTAAAAAGCATATCACGAATTGGAACCTAATATATGCCTGTGACAGTGTGAGCTGCACCTTTCGAATAAAGGAGAAACACAAGTGATGCACGTTTAGGCGCACTTTAATTTTGTTACGCCAATCCCTTCAATTTTGCGTGGGCGTTGCGAAAATTCGCACGCGTTGCTTGCTTGCTTGCATCCTGATTACTTGATTAATTAGTATAGCTGACACTATCTGTTGGGTGTTGCTTTCGTGCTCCTGTTCGAATCGAGTTTGGATTTGACTTTGTTTGAGTTGCGTGTGGCTAACGACGCGGGGGGTTGCTTGCTGCACGTGCGCGCAGGTCAAGATCGGCGACCTCGGGCTGGCGGCGATCGTGGACAAGACGCACGTCGCGCACACAATCCTGGGCACGCCGGAGTTCATGGCGCCGGAGCTGTACACGGAGACGTACACGGAGTCGGTGGATATCTACTCATACGGCATGTGCGTGCTGGAGATGGTGACGCGGGAGATGCCCTACGCGGAGTGCGAGAGCGTCGTGCAGATCTACCACAGTGTCACCCGCGGCGTGCCCCCCGCCGCGCTCAGGCGGCTCAAGGACCCCGAGATGCGCGCCTTCATCGAGCGCTGCATTGGCCAGCCCCGGAACCGGCCCACGGCGGCCGAGCTCCTGCAGGACCCCTTCTTCAGCGGCATCGATGACGACAGCACCGGCACGCTTGGCTAGCTCGCCGACGACTCGCCATGCTCGGAGTGGATTGATCGAGTGCATGTGTATCTCCGTGTTAACTACCAGCAATAGAAGTGCGGTGTTGATTCCAAATAATAATGCTTTAATTTAAGCTCCAGCGAGCAACCAAATGTGTATAGATTCATGTCTCGTTGGGAAATCATCCCTTCTCTGACCTCTTTCTTGTCTTTTTTTTCAAATTTAGCTTCCTCGTAAATGCATTTGTAGAATTGGTTCCATTCCTAACAGCATAAGCACTGAAAGGTGACACATATCACCTTCCGTGCTCCCTATCTACAGTAGCCTGGCCACCGCTCTCCCTAGCTGTAGCACTAACTGTCCTTCCCGCATTGTCGGTTTGCGGAAACCGCTGCTCCTGCGGCTTGTCGGCTGTCGCGCTCTCTGGACGCTGTGCGGTGAGAAAAGGGTCAAATCTACAAATAATTTCATAAAAATGCCAGACTTGTAAAAAAACGAGCTGAGAGGGATAGGATAGGGATGATTTTTCTCGTTGGTGCCCGAGTACTAGTTGAACCGTGCTTCAATGCTTTCCTTTCTAATGTAAGTTGTACAAATCTTAAAGCAAATAAAGGGATAAATAATCACCATTTATCTTTCATTCATACTTTAATATTTATACAACTGTAAGAAAGAAAAGCACGGAAGCACTCTCGTACTAGTTTGGTATGTGACTAATTGTTGGGCCTCAATTTACTCAAGGTGAGACGATGTATTTGGCTTTTGAGTGTCATAATTATTTCAAAGAATGGTTGCAAACTGAAGATTTCTCTCAGCTGGATGCTAATTAGTGGCGGAGTTAGAAAATTTTAGGAGCTCAGACAAGTTTAACTACAATCAATAAACGCTAATAAGTCTATATATACATCACACAAACAAAATTGATAACCACAAAAAGTTTTTTTTACTAAAAGTATAATCCAATACATATGTGAACATTCTCTGAATGAAAACCAAGAAAGATGAGTCAAGCAACTCACTACAACACTACCAATGGTTCGACGATTTGCCAACAAAAAGTTCAATCACACAACAAAAGAGACTCTGCAAGATAGGAATATATTGATTAGTGCATCATATTCATATTGAAATATTGAATTAGTGCTTCACATACTACTAATGTTCTAATCACACCTTGTACGATGTAAATTCATTTTTCGAGTCTTATGCTTTGAAATTGTCGCACTAGATTACGTTTTTTTTTTGGTATATATACCCTCCTAACTTATTGCGGCCTGTGTAAGAGAGCTGAGGAAAAATAAATGAAAAGATGTACCTAGTAATTGATTTGTTAATGATATTCCTATAGCTCTATTATTGGAGTAAGTATATATAAATACTAACTAATCTGATTCATTTAATCGAAAAGAACTAACAGTCAATATTGAATTTAGTGTACCATAAAAAAGCTGAAACTTTGCTTGCCATCAAATTAACTAGATTTCAAGTTGTTACAGACTCAGAAGTACAATGGTTCCTTTTGAATTCCATCAGGCAAACAAGTGACAATCAGACAATCTAAACCAATAGCATCGTAAACAAGACAGAAGGGTATCATATATGGAGTATATCCATGATGCATGAATGTGCAAACGTACAGACTAGAGTGACCTAGCTAGCACGAAGATGGGAGACGTTTATCCTCAGGGCGGCCCTGCTCGACGTGTGCTCTGACCGGAGGTTGCGGCGCCGTTCCTCGTCCATACGCCGATGAGCCCGGACAGCCGCCCGTGCAGTTATAGATGGCCAAATGGGCGGCACGGCACGACACGACAAGTGCACGACTCGGCACGGCCCGTTTAGGCACGGCACGACAAAGCACGAACAGCTAATCGTGTCGTGCCGTGCCGGCCCACGGGCCGAAGATCAGGCCCAAGCACGGCACGAAGAGAGGAAAATAGTGCCGTGCCAGCACGAATAGCGCGTCGTGCTCATAGTGCCGGGCCGGCCCATCAGCACTATACAGCAAAAAACCCTCAAACAAAATTTCAGACCATCAACAATTCTTAATTATAATTCAGATTTTGAAAATAAACATTAAACAATATACATGATAAACATTAAACATCAACAATCTGGTTAGGGTTTGGCCTCCGTTCTGGTCTGGCCGTACCCGTGCCGTGCCCATTGTCCGTGCCTTCATAGTGCCGTTCCCGTGCCCGTTTCGTGCCCATTTTTCGTGCCGTGCCTGTGCCGGCCCACGGACCGAAGATCAGGCCCAGGCACGACACGATTTGTAATACCGTGCCGGCACGGGCACTATGAATATCGTGCCGGGCCGTGTCTAGTGCCGAGCCCAACTCCCGTGCCTCGGGTCGGCCCGTTTAACCCGGCCCATCTGGCCAACTTTATGTGCAGTCCGGGAGGTGGCTGCGCCAATATTGCTAATGACTGCATATGGAAGATTTTCTCTGAGCTGGATGCTACTTAAACAAGATGGATGTAGACGCGAGACCCGGTCACCCAGCCAATATCTCTGGATCTCGTGGTGCGTGACGGCACTAGCCTTAGAAGCATAGTGTCCTCTTTTGGGTTTGTTTTTCCTTGAGGAACATGACGGGGCAGCTTCGATTGCAAACAGGATGTTCCACTATTGAGTTATATGTACCAATCAGTTCACTTAAAAGTTTAAACTGATGAGAAAAGATGAGCATTTCACTTATACTTCAACACTCCCCCTCACGTGCAGGCTCTCTCATACCTAGGATGTAGAATAGAAGTGAGCTGTAATTATTATTTTTAAATTGCGCCAACCGAGTCTTGAACTCGAGACCTCTTGACTCTGATATCATATTGAGTTGTATGCACCAACCAATTCACCCAAAAGCTTAATCTGATGAGGAAAGATGGACAATTCATTTATATTTCAACACCCACAAACCCGATACAGAAAGAGGCCGGCTATCAGAACAGAAAGGAACATACACTCGGATGGAGAGACGGTACCATGTGGATGTCGCCGAGGCAGGAGTGGGACACGCAGATGATGGGGAAGTCCGACCGCTCCCACCCGTCCGACTGAGCGTTCCGCAGCAGCCGGTGCGCCATCTCCGCCTCTGCCGCCGCGCCGCCGAGATGGTAGAGAGAGAAGCGACTGTACGGAACAACGCGTCGAGTAGACGACGTGCTACGGGGCTCGGTCTCATCGGCGCCTGCCCACCTCTCTTAGGTCTCATTCAGAGCTAAAATACCGACCTATCCATATGAATATCGACTGAAAATAGGTCTTTCAGATAAGGCATTAGGACTTGTTCGAATGGGTAGGGATCGACAATCCCAGCCCAATCCATGGGGAAAATCCTGGGCGGGGATACATTCTTGGCCCAGCCTAAATACATTTGGATGAAGCCAGGGTAGGGAAATTCCCAGCCTTATCACCCCTGTTCTCATGGGTAAAAAGTCCACTCCGTTTCCAGGCCTCGCTCGGTCAACTCGTTCGACGCAAGGCGTCGTGGTGCGTGTGGATGGGCTTGGCGAGAATGAAGGCCTGAGGTGCATGGAACCCGGTGGCGTGCGCGTGCGAATAAAGCATATACCCGAGGAGTTGGGCATAGGCCAAGTCGGTGTTGTGCGGTGCATGGCATGGAGCATCACTTAGGCCCTATTTTAGGACGACTTCGGCTTCGATTTCTTCTCTCTAGGAAGAAGCTGTTTCAAATATCTAGTTTTTCTGTAACTAAAGTTAAAAATCAGCAATCTATTTGTACTATGAGAAATTAAAAACTGAAAGTTGGTTTTAGGTAGGTTTCCACGACTTTAGTGAATTGGGGTTTTGACTTTACTATTAAAGTTAAAGAAAATTATCCTCTTCTACCAGGTATAAAATCCCAAACTGCACACATCTCACTCTCATTCCCGACTCGCATCTCTCATACCTAAAGCTATACTAAAAGTCAGACTGATAAACACTAAACCTCTCTAACTTAGCCGTTAAGTCCAACCGAAAACTACTTTTAAAAAAAGCTGCAATTGTACCGAACAGTCCCTAAAACATAGAAGGGACAAAGCTTGGAAATCAAGTCAGGGCCAGCGTTCAGTTTGGTAACAATCTGAATTGGGGAGATTCCAATCCAAGTTTCCATGTAGTTCAGATTCTTTCCTAGTAGTTTCTTTATTTTCCGTTTTTAAAGGGGCAGTCCGAACATGACATCTAGGGGTGCAATCGGATCGAATTCGGTCGGATATTACTTTTTCCATATCCTAAACCATATTTTTTTGTCGGATTCGGATAGTACCGGATACAGATAAGGCGCGGATAATATCGGTAGCGGATTCAAATCGAATACAGAGCGGAATCGATACGGTGTCGAATAATTTTTGTCGGATAACGCGCAAAAACAGATACCACATAAAGCACACATATAACACTGATTAGTCAGCCGATGATAAGTTTCAAAACATAGAATGATATGTAAATAATATTACAATAAGTCGATAAAATGACCATGAGGTTCACAATTCCATGTTTCATAAAGAGACAATACGACAAGTCAATAATATTTAAATTACATCATAAGGAGTACTAAATTAGGCTAGCAACATCTCAAGCAGTCAATCATTATCAGTCGTCACCATAATCTCATCCTACAATAAAGGTAACAATAAAGTTAAAATGGAAAGTATAGCAATTAAAAAGTGTCAGTAATAAACATGCCAATATACCATGGAGTTTACTGTTGTATATTTGCTACTAATCATACAATCCTCCGTGCGGGTACCTACGTTGATCGGGTGATATGCTTTACATATCACAAATCAGCCGTGCAGCATGTCAACTCAAATGACCAGCATCATCAAGAACAGCTTCTTTTTTTTTTGAAGAACAAATTCGTTCCAACTACGAAGATTGGGCTACTTTGAAAGAACAAAAGAAACAGGCAGTAACAATCCATTCACGTGAGAAGTCAGTATTACTTGAAATCTGAAACACTTGGCCGCAACGGAAACATATCCTGTGCAACCAGAGAGTTGATGAAACCACGGTGCAACCCAACTAGAAAAAGTTTCAAAAATTTTTGAAAAAAATCATGGATGTACATCTCAGCTTACCCCATCTACATATAAAATTTCATGATCAAATTCGTCCTGTGCTAGAAGTTACAAAAAAGACAAAATTGATCATAAACAGTAACTATTATTGTTCATGATCAAGTTTGTCTTTTTTATTACTCTTAGCACAGAACGAATTTGATCATGAAATTTTATATGTAGATGGGGTAAGCTGAGATGTACATCCATGATTTTTTTTGGATTTTTGAAACTTTTCTAGTTGGGTTGCACTGTGGTTTCACCACCCGTTCGATTGCACAGATATTTTTCCTACATATGACCTCAACAAAAGAAAATGCAAACTGTAGGCTGTATGTAAGTGAACACAACACTCTCGAGCAATAAACAGTACAGGGAAACAGTCAAACAGATATACCCATGAAAAGTGGAGTTCCACCTGGTTGAAACATCCAACAGAAGACCCTCATTGATATCCAAGTCACACTCCGATGCACACTTCTGAAAATGTTCCCACTGTAATGGTGAATTCTTTATAATTACAACAGAAGCTCTAATATTTGCACTAAAGATGCAACTGCTTTCAAGCCATCTTGAGCAACAAGGTTTAAAATGTGACATAAACATCTCACATGAAAAAAAACACCATCACAGACCAAGGGAGCTTTCTTATTTAGTTTTGCAACGAGTTCTGCAGCACACTTATCATTAGATGAGGCATTGTCCATAGTGAGAGCAAAAAGCTTCTTTTCAAGGTTCCAATACATCACACTCTTGATAAACTCTGTGGCTAGATTAGTGCCAGTGTGACTGCCTTTAACATGCATGAATTTAGCAATTATTTTCTGAATCTGCCAATTATCATCTATCCAATGCACGGTGACACACATATAACCTTTATTTTGATTTGAGGTCCACAAATCCATGGTTGCAGAAAAGCGACATGAAAGAGATTTAAAATGATCATACAGTTTCTTTGTTTCCTCATTAAACATTTCCATTATGGCATTTCTTGTAGTTGTCCGACACTTAAATGAAAAACTAGGGCGCAAAGACTTGATGAAGTCAACAAAGTAATCATCTTCAACCATATTAAAGGGATATTCATGCATAACAAGTGCTAAATGCCACTTTCTAAGACTAGTTTCAGCATCAAATCTATATGTCTGAACATTGGCAGTGCTATCTTCACCCTTTTCTAGTTTGATCATTTGTTGTCCTAGAGCTATAGAATGCTTGCTTTTTAAATGATTTATAAAGTATGATGTGCCTCTTGTTGTCTCACATCGAGCTTTGTAAGTATATTTCTTGCATCTCACGCAAAGTTCCTTTGTAACCACACCATTTGAATCTATTTTTGTGATAGTATCTTTAGTGTAGTGCTCCCATACCTTGGAGATGGATTTCTTTTGCCTCTTGCTAGGAGGCTCATTTTCTCCGGTGATATCACATTCATGTTCAGCTTGAGGACCTTCGGCTTCAGATGGAAGAGACTCTCGCACTACTAATGCATGAGCACTTGGTGCAGAGAGACTTGTTGTACCGAGTGTGGCAGTAGGTGACGCTCCACTAGTTGCGCACACATTTGCACTAGCGCTTCCAGACTCCATCACAATTCACAAAGCGGCAACTGGATACATGTATAAATATGTTAAGTCAATACTCCAGGCATAAAAACAATATGATTAAACTAACACTTTGGGTCAGACATTAGGTCTACAACATTAAGAAGATGCAAATGACCAGTTCACGGTTATCATTTGAGCTACAATCTGAAATTAACCATTTGAGCTAACTTAGTGCACCAAACCATGAGAACTTCGGGATCACATTTCCATTGGAAACAAAAGATGTTGCATCGCTTCAAGCTTATTAGAACTTCGGGAATAAATATCACAATTACACGCAAATCAGTGAACACAGCATACGCAGCACATCTAACAGTGATTAAATTTCTGATAATTTATACTGCGGCACAAAGTTGTTAGATGATTAAATTTTTGATAATTTATATTGCAGCACAAAGTTTGATCTTACAAACGAAAAGCTAGCTCAATAGTGAATTAAAATCACGGAGCAAGGCTGTCGATGCTACATGCTCAGAACATGGGCACCGTGAGGAAGACATAGCTGCAAAGGAGAAAATTGTCATTGTGCCACTCTGGACATGTGGCTTCACCCAAATGCCATTATTAATGAGGCAATCGCCAAAATGCCACTTTCAACGCTGACAACTCGGTTCCATGCCATTTTGGAGTTTTTTGGTGCATTTACCGGATAATAGCATGGAGAAATGACCTCTTTGCCCTCGGCACTGTGCACTGTGCTAGACTCGGGCTAGATGGCTCGACCCGACCGGACCCCATTTCACCCGCGCCCTGCCACTCCCCACTTCTCCTCCACTCCAGATCCGACGACGGCAACCACGAGGAGCACTATCTCCGGCGAGTCTCCGGTCAGCTGCGGCGTCAAGCGGAGGCGCAGCGGGTCAGCGATGTCGCAAGCTTCCGGTGCAAAAGGGGCCTCCTACGGCTCGTCAGGTTTGCCTCTGGTAGACTGCCCTAGGTGCGGTGATTCTATTTTGAAGCTCGTCTCTCGATCAGACAACAATCCTAGAAGGATTTTCTTCAAGTGCCGTAGAAATGAGCAACATGTAAGTGCTTATAGTCTTTTCTTTTGTAATTGGTTTACTGTTTTTTTTTTAACTGGGATGTTTCGGTGTTTGTAGATGCGTGGTAGGTGTGGATTCTACATGTGGAGGGAGCAATATGAGAACTTCATTGCTAATTCTGCTGGAACTGATGCATGCAATGAATTTGTTCATGAAGGGGTAGATGCACCTTGTAGAATGGAGAATGGAGATGCTGACATTGATAGAAGAATTTCAAAGTTGATGAATATTTGTCAGATTTTGGTTGTAAGCAATGTGCTGATTGCAGAGTTAGCTCTTCTTGTTGTAGCAGTGTTGATTGTGAAAAATGTGTAATGGTGAGCAATGGAGTGATTTCTGTAATGTATTGCAATTCAAGAAGTGCTTTTTGTAATGTATTGCAATTCAAGCAGTGACTTGTGTAATGTTGATGACAGTAATGCAATACAATTGTTTAAGTGCCAATACAATGTTTGATTTGTGTAATGTATATCACTTACAAGACAATGTTTGATTTGTGTAATGTTGGCAAGGCATTAGAAGCATCACAGCATTACAAATATCAAACATTCCAGATAACTTGGTTGAACCAAACACCCCATTTTTCCATCCATATGCATGAAGCAATGTTTGGATGCTACAAGCATCACAAAGATAAGGTTACGATTACAAAAAGAGCTCAGAGCATTGTCTGGCTGCATAAGGTTCGATTACAAAAAGTCATTGATTACAAGCATCACAACATAAGGTTCTGATTACAAGCATCACAACATAAGGTTCTTATTACAAAAGTCGTCATTACAAAAGTTTTTCGAAAAGCCCATGTCAGGTCGTCTTCTTCTTAGGGGTCAACTTTTTTGTATTTGCTGTCTTCTTAAAATAGGAAGATGTCTTCTTAGTTGATTGCTGACATGCTTGTGAGGTACTAGCTGTTTGACTACCTGCTTCTGAGGTACTAGCTGTTGCAGTGGCTGTTTGGTTATGTCCTAGAAGTGTGCTTAGGCGACTGAAAAAAGGAAGCATGGTATCAAAAAATAAGCATGGCATGAAATGACTAGAGAATTTGAAGCAATTACCTCCGGTTACCACTCGGGCCATCATGAACAGGAGCTTTGGCTGGTTGATCACTTGTGATGCCATACCTTTTGCTCCTATGCTTTCTTTTCCTGCATCACAAGATGTTGTCAGTTGCAAAAAAAAAAAGTAATAATGATATATATAACAAGAATTGTAGCTTGCCTTTTCTTTGTGCTGTTTAGTGGACACTTATAGCTTGCTTGTCGATGGCCAACCTCCCCGCATCTCATACATTTGATAGGGCCTCTCACCATTGTTTTCTTTGACTTGTCTCCCTGCTTGGCACCAGATCTACTGCCTCCCTCTAGAAAGCTTTTTATCCCCAGTTTTCTCTGCCTTCTAGCTGACCTCTTTGTAAGTGGTGCACCCACTTGAAATAGAAGATCCACCTGTGGCCAGTGTGACTTGTCTGACATTGGTTCTATGAGGCTGGCATAAGCAGCCTTATATCTGTCAAGACTGAAGTACTCATGGACATAATCCTGAATGTTGAATGTCCTGTGAGTAGTGATACTGGCCAGAGCATGATCACAGGGCTTGCCTGTGTGCTGCCACTCCAGACATGTACACTCATGTGAGTTTTCCCTAACCACATGCCTGTCACCAGAGCTGTTATCCCACACCTCTGCCACTACGGTTGTCAAACACCTGAACCTTATATGCCCTTGCTGCAGGGTACATTTCACCAAAACTATTTCCATGGAACTTCTTCATGAAGTTTTGCATGAGGTGTCTAAAGCACTCCCTCTTCTCTGCATTAGGAAATACTCGGCTAATTGCATTTTCTAACCCTTTACAAGCATCTGTACATATGGCTAACAGAGGGAGGTCTCCTAGTGCTTTGTGCAACTGAGTCATGAACCGCACTCCAATTATCTTACGTCTCGAGTCAAAAACCCATAAGCTCTTGGATACATCCAGTTATGTCCATCCAAAGTCAGAGTGACTACCAAGTGTCCATTCCACCTCCCATTTAGGCGATGCTATCAATGCTAAGGTAAGGTCTACATCCCCAAAGAAACCCCTCAGTGCATGGCCTTAGTGCACAGAAAAACCTATGAAAATACACACTCTCATCTACACATCTAGTCTCTATTTCTACAACACTTCACGGTGACCTATTTAAGACCTCTGCTTTCCATCTATAAAGCAATTGGAAGCTATCTTCCCAGCTACCATACATCTCCCTAAGAGCTTTTTGTAGCCCTTTCCAAGCAAAGTCATAAGTGATTGTTACCTTATAATCATCTTGAGCTTTTTTGCAGCTCCTTGGCACCAATGTTAGGACTCCTCCTCGAATAGGGAGAGCCTTGTCTGCAACCCATGATTTGGTGGTCATTGTACCCTTACCCTCTTGTTAGATGTGCATGTGTGCTCCCCTAGAGTCTTGAAACACGCAACATGATATCAATAGGATAAAAGAAATCAACACATACACAATATTGGTCAAATAGTTAGTACAAATGCAAAGCCAGCAATAGGATAAAACAAATCAGCACAAACACAACATTGGTCAAATAGTTAGTACCATGATGGTTTTAAGATCACTCCTCCTATGCCCAACAATCCTCCAAGGGCAGCTGTCGGCGTATTCCACCTGATAGGCCCGGAGTCTACAGACCGGGTTTGGTTTGGAAGGAGGGCGTCTTCGCGGCTGGCTAAACCTAGAGGGTGAAAACCCTAGAGACTCCCACTCGAAGGATTCCGGCGCCTATGAACCAGGAATGACACACGGATTTTACCCAGGTTCAGGCCTCCTTTTTTTGCCTTGGGTAATAGCCTTACTTCCTGCTCGATTGGTTTATGGAGTGTGCAAAGCTAGTACAAAGCTCTCAGGTTACAGGTTCTCTCTTAGACTATGCTACGGGGCTCTTGCTTGCTCGTTCTTTCCTCTTCGACCGACCCCTTTTCCCCATGCACCCGAGGGCTCTTATATAGGCCAGGCCAGCCGGGGCAGGTACCAAGGAGGGTCATCATGCTTATCTTCATACATTTATTACTCCTTCCGTGCAGTCCGTTCCTCGGCCTCATTAAATGCCGACGCATGGCCGCTGGTCCGCCGGGATGTGACCCCTTCTTGACGGGTTGGTGAGGCGCGCCGAGGAATGGGCTTGTAGCGTAAATCCTTGCAGTTGATGTGTTCGACATCGCCGTCACCGCCGCCTGATCAATGACGACAGAGAAGGAGCCTTGAGGTGAAGCCACCTCGCACCACCTTTTTGTCTTGCGGGCGGCGGGCGTGCTCACCCACCGCCGCCAGCGCCAGGCGTGCTCGCCGGGCGCCACGTGGATCGACCACCGGGCGGCGAGGCGTGCTAGCCCACTCGCCGGCGGGTGCCACGTGGGTGATCGCCGGGCGGCGGCGTGCTTCGCCACTGCTCGCCGGATGCCACGTGGGATGATCGCCGGGCGGTAGGCGTGCTTTCGCCCACCGCTTTCGCCGGGTGCCACGTGGGTCGACAGCCGGGCGGCGGCGTGCTAGCCCACCTTTCGCCGGTGCCACGTGGGTGATCGCCGGGCGGCGGCGTGCTCGCCCACCTGCTTGCCGGTGCCACGTGGATCTGTCATGTTGACCGCTATGTTGACTACTTTTGTGCGGCGAAGAGGGTACCCAACAGTAGTACTGTTGTGATAGCCGGGCCCGCCTACGAGCACGTACCAATGCTTCCCTCAGAACCTTCATTAAATGTTTAGCGTGCTCCTGGGTGGGGCCACCACTCATGAGGATACGACCGCCTCGGTCCCCCCCCGCGTATCCACAAATTTTTCTCGGGACCCGAGGCGACGCACGATTTTTGTCCCTTCGCGAACCGTCGGTGTGGGGGCGCATATATAGGTTCATCTGAATCAAGTGGTTTTACGCCTTCTTCTTCCTTGCGCACCCCTAACTTTCGCTTCTTCAGCCTTCTTGCTTTAAGTCCCTCTGGCCTTTTGCCCCTTTCGCTCTCATGGCTTCTTCGGGTTCGCCTTCCTTTCCTGCTTCCACGGTGGACTCCTACACGGTGGGGAGACTCCACACCCTCGTGCCGGAGGGCCCTCTCCATTTCCGGGCCGGGACTCCCACACCACAGTGCCCCGCCGACGAGATCATCATCTTCGTGTGGGGCATCATGGCGGGTCTCGTGCCGCCTTTTTCTGACTTTTTTCTCACCGTCCTCCACTTCTACGAAATCCATCACCTTCATCTCACCCCCAACTCCATTCTTTTCCTCGCTGTCTTCGCACACCTCTGTGAAATGTTCATGGGGGTGATACCGAACCTTCCACTCTTTCGCTATTTCTTCCTCTGCCGCGCCTCCTCACGGTGAATCTTCTTTGAGGCGCCACTTCCGCCTCGGGGATGGGATGGCAATCGCTACATTCCTTCGGCCCGCTCAAGCGAAGGCTGGCGCAATAATGGCTATCGTCAATGACGACAATGAGTCGGGCGCTGAGGTGCCGCCGAGCCAACGGCGCCACCGAGAATGGAACTTCGCCCGTCGAAGAGACGGTGGAGCTTCGCAATGGCGGCCGCATCAACAACTGCGGGGCCGGGTTACAGGGCGCCGATCGTCGTGATTTCGTATCCGAAGATTGAGCCCCTTCGTCGCCAGATTCGCCCGGCATGGCAATACACGGACGACAACGACATCACCGTACCTTCCCGGTAGTAAGTCTTCACTGCTACCTTTTGGCTTTTTCCTGTATTCGCGCTCCTTTTGAGTCGCTGCCTACCAACCAGCATTCTGTGTTACCTTTTGATCTTGGCCAGGCGCGGGAAACCTGGACGGGCCACGCATCAGCAGGTGGCTCTCCGGGCTTATGCCGCCGATTCCCGCCGGCCTGGACTTCCCCTCATCGGCCCGGCCACTCGCCGATTTGGAGCCTGCGGAGCGCCTGAGGATCGTCAGGTTGCTGCCGCCCATGGACTCCACCGGCCTCGTCGTGGTGCCGCCGCGCGCCCCCCTGACGATCAGGGACGCATCTCCTCCTGTTGATCGGGCCGCGGGCAAGCGACCACTCATCCCGGACACCTCAAGTCCGGGTGCGAAGAAGGCCCGCCACGCGGGCGAAACTTCCGCCGCCACCAGCCCAAGGGCGGCGGGGATCTCACATGGGCGGCCACCGCCGCCTAATCGCGAACCGACCGACCGCCGCCGCTACCGCTGGCGCCAGATCTCCACCTCGGCGCCGCGCACTATCGCCACCGTGCCAATGCAAGCAGTAACGGCTCCGGCGGCACGCGGCGCCAACCGCCATGGCGCCGGTCTCATCATCTCCTCCTGTGGCGCCGATCTCACCCTCTACGGCGCCACCACCTTCGGCCACGGGGACCCATGCCGCCACTCGACAAGGCGGGCTCAAGGTCCCTGGGGCGGCTTTCAACAAAGGGCGGCGCCAAGGGCGGCCCTCGAGATGCTTCAAGGGGCGACGCCACTGCGCACTGCAGAGGCGGTGGAGACTCCCGCCAGCGCCGCCGACGGCCGCCACCGCAGATCCGGCAACCGCCCACGCACCGACGCCCCGCCCACTCGCCCACACCATCGCCACGCCCGCTGTTCGCCATGCTGAGCTTTTCACAGAGCTCGGCAATCTACACAGCACACTTGGCGCACTCCTCACCACGGCCGCCGGACACGGGCAGGACGGCGAGGCAACCGACGGGCGACGGCGAGTTGACGCGGAGCGGTGAGGGCGACGCGATGATGGCGCAAGAAAGGGCCACCGCGACCGCCCTGGCCGCCATGCAGCAGCGGGCGGAGAGGGCCGAGGCGGCGCAGAGGGCCTCGGAGTACGAGGCTGACCGCCTCAAGCGCAACCTCACCACCATGCTCAAGGGGGCTTTCCTGCGCATCAGAAGATGCCTGGAACCTTTGGGCGTGGTCTTTGAGACGCCCTCCAGACACCGCCTGCGAGACGCCTCGCGACCAACCAGGCCGCGGAGGCACTCCGGGGATTGCTCGCCGCCCTAGCCGCGCGCTCCACCAGGGAGGGGCAAGAGGTCGCGGCGGTGACTGCAAGTTTCGTGCTGGCGTGTTGGGCCAGCCGTGACGCCTCCCTGGACCTAATGGCGGCAATGGAGACCGGCATCGTGGGGGACGCCGCCCAGGCGGAGGCACGTGTACAAGCGGCCGCCGAACACTTGGCCGGACAACTGCATGTGCAGGAGCCGGTCATGAATGTCTCCACCCCGGTGGCGGAGGAAGAAGACGTCGGCGACATCGACGTGGGCGGCGAGTGAAGGGCCGGGCCTCCGCTTCACTTCTTTTGTTTTTTATTTCTTTCGTTGAACGACTGCTACTCTGGCTTGTCGCTAGCGGTGCCCAACCCAGCAGATGGGCGACCAAATAAGCATCTCGAGCAACCACCCCCAGCGTGGGGCGACTCACCATGAGCCTTGGCGACCAGCCCCCAAGCGTCTGGGCGGCCATGAAGAAGATCCGGGGCGACCACGAAGGAGCTTAGGGCGACCACCCCGGGCTCTGGCGACCACGAAGAGGCTTGGAGATTTCATGCAATAAGCGGTGACTCCATGCCTTGGTGCACAACTACTAACAGAATGAGTAGGCATATGCAAAATAAAACCGAACGATATAGGGTCCCCGCATGGAATGAGCCCCGGTCTCTTCTTGATTTCTAAGTCCTTGTGATTTTTTGGAGATCGAACCATGGTGTTTGTCGTCAAAGTCATGGGCTTCCGGAGGGGTACTAGACTAACGATGCTCACGGTGACAACCAGCGGTGCTTCAGAGAGCCATCCCGAGGCGTGCGAGCCGCGTTTGAGCACCACATCCAGCCCGCCTCCTGGTCGCCCGTCTTTGTTGGACACGGACACTAGGTGACCCAGTAGATCACCAAGGATTTAGCAAACATACGGAACCAGCGACACTCATGCAAAAAACTTAACGCTAAGGGCACAGAAAGGGACAACAATGGTAAATTGAAAGCCTTCTAAGCAACAACCTTACTAACCGCCGGAAGCCACCAACCAGCCAAGGGAGAATCTTACCTCATGGCTGACCGGGGCGAGCAGCGGGGCACTTACAAGTCCTTCAAGGATAGAATTTCCGCAACAACTCTATGTTATAGGAATTCGTCAGTTCTTCGCCGTCCTCAGTGGCCAACCGGACCGCCCCGGGCCGAGATACTGAGACCACCTTAAAGGGGCCTTCCCATCGGGGAGACAGTTTATGCAACCCGGCATGCGTCTGAATCTGCGGGCAGACTGTGTCGCCATCGCCGTGTTCTCTCAGAGACCGGGTGGCATGGTACCGCTGAGACTTTCTTTGGTAGCGGCGGCGCGAAAGCAGCGCGCGATCCGCACCTCCTCGAAGGTTAACATCTTATCGCGGAGATCCTCTTGGTCTTCTTCGTTGAACGCCGAGACGCTGGGAAACCGAGCGACAAATGGAGGAAACGACCTACGCCCGTACACGGGAAGAAAGGCGTTTACGCCGTGGCTTACTGGTGTGGTACGGAGCGACCACAGCACGGCCGGGAGCTCTTCCGTCCACCGCGCGCCCCTTTTGTGAAGCCGATCAAATGCTCTTGTCTTGAGGCCCTTCAGCACCAGCGCGTTGGCGCGTTCTGCTTGCCCATTGCTCATGGGATGGGCCACCGAAGCAAAACATACCTTGGTGCCCATTTCATCGCAGAATTCCAGGAAAGCCGCACTGGTGAATTGGGTCCCGTTGTCGGTGATGATGCGATTGGCGACTCCAAAGCGGGCGAAGATCCCGCGCATAAACTTGACGGCGGCGGCGGCCGTGATGGCACGCACCGCCTCGGCCTCAACCCACTTCGTAAACTTATCGATGGCGACGAAGAGGTGGGTGAAGCCCCCTGTGGCCCGCGAACGGACCCAGAATATCAGCCCCGCACCGCAAACGGCCAGGAGAGCGGGATGGTTTGCAGAGCCTTGGGCTGGTCGGTGGATTTGCCTGGCGAAGAACTGACAAGCTTCGCATGTCCTCACCAGCTCGCAAGCATCACGGAGGGCGAGGGCCAATAAAATCCTGGCGAACGCTTTATCGCAGAGCCGCGTTCGGCGGACATATGGCTCCCTTTGCACGCCCATGGATATTAGAGAGCGAGTTGCTCCCTCTTCCGAGTGATGCACTTCAAGAGAACTCCGTTTACGCCTGGCGATATAGGTCCCCACCTACCGGGTATAGCATTTGGCTTTATGTGCAATCTTCTCAGCTGAGGCATCATCGTCGGGGATCACTTGGTCACGCAGGAAGGCTAGGATAGGATCCATCTACCGATCTTCCTGGCCAAGCGCGGTGACCACTCGGTGCTCGCCTGGGTACTCCGCTGGGCCAAGCTTTTCCTGGCCGCTTCCTCGGCGACCGCCATCTTCCCTCCGGACACAGAAATTTGAGGCGGCACTGTTGTCTTTCCCCCCAGAATTGGGGGCCATGACAGCGGCACCGCCCTCTCCGCCTGAGCCGGAGGCCGCAACGGCCTTGCTGTCGTCCCCTCCTGAACTGGGGGCTGCGACAGCGGCACCATCGTCCCCACCTGAATCGGGGGCCGCGATGGACGGTCGCGATAGCCTTTCTTCGAAGACTCCAACCGGAACAGGAGCCCTTGAGGACGCAAGCTGCGAAAGCCCGTCCGCGAGGTGATTGTCGCGCCGGGGGACATGGATATATCCCAAGCCTTCGAAATGACGCTCCATTTTTCGGACCTCCGCCAGGTAAGCCGCCATGATGGGGTCGGAGCACTGAAACTCCTTCCGCGCTTGATTGATGACCAGCAGGGAGTCTCCCTTGACTTGGAGGCGCCGAATGCCTAACGCCAAGCGTCACGCATCCCGCCACAGCCCTCGTACTCGCTCGTTGTTTGTGGCTTTGAACTCGAGGCGACCACGTCTTGGAGGATGTCGCGGTCGGGAGACCAGACAACTCCAGCCCAGCGCCCTCCAACTGAAGGAACCATCAAAGAATAAGGTCCAGGAGAGGCGCGGGAGCTTCTTCGACTTCCGGAGTGGCGGAGTCCATTCGGCATTTAACTCCGCCACTTCGACTTTTGATGGCGGTCACGGTACAAATTTGAGGTTGAATTCCCCAGTTCCACCGCCATTTTGCAATCCGCCCTCTGCTTCTCGGTTGTGGAGGATCTCTCGCAGAGGGTAGGCCGTGACCACGGTAATTTCCGTCCTTGAAATAATGGCGCGGCTTCTGGGCGCTACCAGATCACGTCTGACATCTTCTCGAGCTCTTGGTATCAGTCTCGCCTCATGCACACCTTGTTGATGTAGTACACCGCCTTTGGGCGCCTTCTCTCTCATCAATCGGCACAGCGCTCACCACCTCGGGGTGGCGGCTATGTCTGAGAACAGCGGCTCACCCATGGGAAACCAAAGACCGGGGAGAGGAGAGGTACTGCTTCAACTCTTCAAACGCCTTCTGGGCTTCTTCGGTCCACTCGAAGTGGTTTGTCTTCTTCAGCAGCCTAAACAGAGGCAAGCTTTTTTCTCCCAGGCGGGCAATGAATCGCCCCAGGGAGGCCAGGCGACCGGCCAAGCACTGAACCTGCTTGAAAAGTGCCGGCGGCTTCATGTGCTCGATGGCTGATATCTTGTCCGGGTTGGCTTCGATGCCCTGGCTGGACACCAGGAAGCCCAACAACTTGCCGGAGGGCACACCGAACACGCATTTCTCTGGGTTGAGCTTCAGGTAATTCTTCCGGAGGTTAGCAAAGGTTTCCTCCAGGTATTGGATCAGTTCTTCACTCTTTTTTATCTTTACAACTAAATCATCAACGTAAACCTCAAGATTTCACCCTATTTGGGGGCGGAAGGTAATGTGCATGGCACGTTGGTAAGTGGAACCAGCATTTTTTAAGCCAAAAGCTATTCTTACATAACAGTAGACACCCATAGGGGTTACAAAAGCGGTCTTTTCTTCATCTTCAAGTGCCATGCTAATCTGGTGGTATCCGATGCACGATCCGAGAAGCACAAGATTCGCACCCTACCGTGGAGTCAACAATGAGATCGACCATGGCGGGTAAAGGGTCCTTCGGCGGCGAGCCTTGTTGAGGTCGGTGAAGTCGACACACATGCGCCATTTCCCGTTGGACTTCTTGACGAGCACGGGGTTGGCGAGCCACTCAGGATGAGAGACCTCCCGGACAATCCCTGCGCTCAACAGCTTCTCTACCTCCTCTCGAATGGCATCTTGGCGCTCGGGCGCCTGCCTCCAGATCTTCTGCCGGACCGGACGCGCCTCGGGGAGCGTCGCCAATCGATGCTCGATCACCTCCCTGGGGACCCCAGTCATGTCGGACGGTTGCCAGGCGAACACGTTGGAGTTAGACTGGAGGAAGGTGACGAGCGCGTCTTCCTATTTGACGCTGAGGTTGGCGCCAATGTTGACGGTCTTTCGGGGTTCGCCCGCACTCAGGGCGACCACCTTAACCTCACCGGCGGAGCCAGGTGAGGCGCGGGTTCGGGCCTGAGGGGCTCCCGAGGAAGTGGCGTCTGGGCGCCCGACGCAGGTGGCACCGGCCAGGTCCTGCGCGACCTTGAAACAGCGTAAGGCCTCGGCCTTATCCACCCTGATCACAATGGGGCCAGCGGGCCCCGGCATCTTCACCACCATGTACGCGTAGTGGGTGGCCGCCATGAACTGGGCCAACGCCGGTCGGCCGAGTATGGCATTATAGGGGAGGTCGAAGTCGGCGACCTCGAAATCCACCAACTCGGTGCGATAGTTATCCCTCTCCCCGAAGGTGACGGGGAGGCGCACCTGACCCAGGGGCATCAAACCAGCCTCTGGGGCTACCCCGAAAAAGGGCAGAGCTGGGCGCAGATCCTGCCGCGGGATCTGAAGCGCCAGGAACACTGAGGAGGACAGAAGGTTGATAGAACTCCCTCCGTCCACCAGCACGTGGGCGAGCCGCACGTTTCGAACGGTGGGCGACACTATGACCAGGAGATGCCCCAGGCCGTTAGCGCCCTCGGGATGGTCAGCCTGACTAAAGGTGAGCGTTTGCTCAGACCACTTCAGCATCCGACCCGCCCCCGAGCTTGATGTGGTGGCACACACTTCCCTCATCAGCCGTTTGTAAGCGGCGTTGAAGGGGAAGGTGGACGAACCACCATGGATATAGGCCACCACGTGATCGGCCTGCTGGAAGGCCAGCGGGGGATCTTCATCTTGATCATCGTCGGGGCGGCGTTCCTTGAGCCGCTTCTCCACCATCTTGTCCACGACCCGACAGTTGTCTAGGTCATGGGTATTGGTCTTATGTATCGGGCAGTAGGGCTCGCCCTCCTTTTGGTCGCGGCGGTCGTTCCCACGACCGCGGCGGTCATCGCGCCGATCGCGGCGATCGTTGCGCCGGTCACGACGGTCGTCACGCCGCTCACGGCGATCATCACGCCGGTCGCGGCGGTTGCGCTTCCGAGGCGCGGGATCTTCTTCGTCGTCGCGCTCGGCGGCCAGGACCTGCCTGGCTTCTCCCGCCTCGCGCTTCCGCGCCTTCTTGCCTGCACGGCCGGAACCCTTCGAGGTCCCGGCCTCGTCCTTGCCTTGGCCACCCTTGGAGCGGTAGCCGCCCTCGCCTCATGGCCGCGCACACTTATGTGCGAGGAGAAGAGCCTCGAGGTGGAGCGATGCAGGCGCACACTTATGTGCGAGGGAGAAGAGCTCGGAGGTGGAGCTGATGGTACGGGTGGCCATCTTCTCCTTCATCTTGCGGTCGCGTACGCTCCTCTTGAAGGCAATGACGACCGATTGCTTGGAGATGTGGGGGATTGTGTTGCGGCAGTGGCAGAACCGCCGGATGAAGTCGCGAAGCGACTCCTCCTTCTCTTGCTCCAGGGCGTGGAGGTCGTCCTCCACGCCGGGCTGTGCAAAGGAGCCCTGAAAGTTGGCGACGAAAAGGTCGCACAACTTCCCCCACGAGTGCACCGATCCTCGGGGGAGATTTAGCAGCCAGGAGCGGGCAGAGCCTGTTAAGGCTGTTGGGAGGTAGTTGGCCATGACCTTTTCAGATCCGCCAGCTACCCGCACCATCGTCGTGTAGATTTGGAGGAACTCCTCAGGATTGGTGGTGCCGTCATATTTTTCTATGGCCGCCGGGCGGAACTTTGTCTGCCACGCCACGCGCGCAGCCGCCCGGAAAGGCCTGCACCCGACGCCAGAGAGGAGCCGAGCCATCTCATCGGAGCCCGGTCCGGAGATCGTTAATGGGAGCGCGAGGTCTGGCCTTGAGAGTCGGAGGAGTGAACCTCCTCCTTGGCCCGAGAATGAGAGCCACGGGGGGGACTCTCATCGTCCGCCGCCACCCGCTTACCGCGGCAGCGTTCTTGGTCCGGGTGGCGCGGCGGCGACTCACGGTCATCATCATCGCCGCGGCTCTCGTCAAGATGAGAGCGTAGGTCCCCACGGTTCCTCGGGGCAGGGACCGTCTTCTTGGCGCCTTTCCTTGACCCACCCCACTGGCGAGTCCTTTCTCGTTAGGGCGGCCGAGGCCCGAGAGCGCCTGACGCCCTTAAGCGTCAAAATACGACCGACTGATCGCCGGGAGGCCCTACCTTGCCGGGCGCGTCCATGAGGCGGCGATGCTCGCAGCCCACGGAGTGGCCGGAAGTCTCCGCGAACTCACGGAGGGTGGTCCAGAAGAGCACGGGCTGCGTGCAAGTTCTGGGCAGGAGTGGCCGCCTCCATGGCCAGCCTGCGACGCACGGGCTGCTCCCCCACTTCCAAGGGAGCAGCAGCGTCGCCTTGCAGGGGCGGGGTGAGACGGTCCCTCAACCGGCGCGATGACCGGGAGGCGCCTTGGTCGTCGCTCGCCCCCGCGATATTCTGATGCTGGGAATCCGCCATCTTCAGATGCACGGGCTTGCTTCTAAATCACGGACGCCGAAGTCCGCCGGGGAGTTAGCCGGGGAAACCAACCACTAGCCCCCTACAGGCGCCCCGCCCGGCGATTCCACAGCGACAGTCCGGAGTCTGAGCCGGGTTTGGTTCGGAAGGAGGGCGTCTTGGTGGCTAAACCTAGAGGGTGAAAACCCTAGAGACTCCCACTCGAAGGATTCTGGCGCCTATGAACCAGGAATGACACACGGATTTTACCTGAGTTCGGACCCCTTTTTGCGTTGGGTAATAGCCTTACTTCCTGCTCGATTGGTTTATGGAGTGTGCAAAGCTAGTACAAAGCTCTCAGGTTACAGGTTCTCTCTTAGACTATGCTACGGGCTCTTGCTTGCTCGTTCTTTCCTCTTCGACCGACCCCTTTTCCCCATGCACCCGAGGGCCCTTATATAGGCCAGGCCAGCCGGGGCAGGTACCAAGGAGGGTCATCATGCTTATCTTCATACATTTATTACTCCTTCCCGTGCAGTCCCATTCCTCCAGCCTCATTAAATGCCAACGCATGGCTTCTGGTCGTCCGCCGGATGTGACCCCTTCTTGACGGGTTGGTGAGGCGTCGAGGAATGGGCTTGTGGCGAAAATCCTTGCAGCTGACATTTCGACATCACTGTCTGTCGCCCGAACGATGCGACGGAGAAGGAGCCGAGGTGAAGCCACCTCGCACCACCTTTGTCTTCTTGGCGGCGGCGAGGCGTGTTCGCCCACCGCCGCTGGCGCCACGGGATCGACCGCCGGGCGAAAGGCGTGCTAGCCCACCGCCGCGGGCGCCACGTGATCGATCGTCGGGCGGCGGGCGTGCTAGCCCACCTGCCGCCGGGCGCCACGTGGGTCGATCGCCGGGCGGCGGGCGTGCTAGCCCACCGCCGCCGGGTGCCACGTGGATCGATCGCCGGACGAAAGCGGGCGTGCTCGCCCACCTCGCCGCCGGTGCCACGTGGATCGATCACGGGCGGCGGGCGTGCTAGCCCACTGCTTTCGCCGGTGCCACGTGGTCGATCGCCGAGCGGCGGGCGTGCTCGCCACCGCCATTGGGTGCCGCGTGGATCTGTCATGTTGACCGCTATGTTGACTGCTTTTGTGCGGCGAAGAGGGTACCCCAGTGTAGAGTACGCTAACAGCAGCCTTCAGCTTTGTAGTACCCCCGAAATCTTGTCTGGTCACTTTTTTCAACCCCCAAATCAAACTCTTCATTGATAGCATACTGCCTTGTAGCAAGCCTGAACTCTTTCATGGAGGGATATAGCACACCTAGATCCATTGAGGGGTGATACTTGCCATAAGCAATAAAGAGTTCATCTGGGTTGAGATCATCAACATTAATCCTTGCATCCTTAGTATCATCCACAAAACCACTGTCCCTCTTAGCATTCCTAGCATTGTCTGTTCTGTTGTCCTCATCCTGTAATCCCAGAAGCGTATAAACTTGATCCTCACTCAACTGCTCAATTCTTCCTTCCTCATCTTGTGTCTCTTGGATCCTTATATTATCCCAATCTACAGGGGTGGCCGGAATCTCTGGAGTGGCCAAAAGCTCTAGAGTGGTCGGAATCTCTGGAGTAGCCGGAATATCTGCCAGAATGTCACGCACTGGAGTGGGTGGAAGCGACCAAACTACTTTGCTATCTCCTCCCCATTTACAAGGAGATGCGCCCTTGGACTTGGCACTCATCCCGCCGACCGCAACTCCCCTACCACTCCCAAAACTTTCTAACCTAGGGTTTCATGCATCGTAAAAGCATCAAAAGCGCACCATGTAAAAGCATCAACACAAGGCTAGATGGCTCACCTTTGCAATCGACGGAGACTCATGGAGAGAGTGCTCCTCATGATTCTTGTCGCGTCGGCGTCGCCGTCGCCGTGGCAGATCTGAGTGGAGGAGAAGGAGATGGGGATTCGACTCGAGGCGGATCGGCGGGTGAAATGGGGTCCGGTCGGGTCGAGCCATCTAGCCGAGTCTAGCACGATTACTGCAGTCTGAGGGCAAAGAGGTCATTTCCCATGCTATTATCCGGTAAATGCACCAAAAAACTCCAAAATGGCATGGAAACGAGTTGTCAGCATTGAAAGTGGCATTTTGGCGATTGCAACGTTAATAATGGCATTTGGGTGAAGCCACATGTCCAGAGTGGCACAATGACAATTTTCTCGCTGCAAAGCTACTGCGTTCTCGTAAAACATAAGCAACAGACTAGATTTTCCCCTATATTTTCAAGATTTTCCCTAATTAACCAGTTAAATTGACTTTGCCAAATCATTCCATCTAAGGAAAGGAAAAGGACTAATGGTGCTCCCTGTTCCCAGTACCATGGCTAATATTTTAATTTTTGGCCCAGCAAGACGACAATTAATTACACTCTAGAAAGAAGAACAAGAAGAAAACCTCAGATATAAAATCAGACGGGAAGAAGTGGCTGCCTCTCATCAGATCCATGACCATGGGCCATGGGCTCGGGCGCTGAGGGAGGACCGGAGGAGGCGCTGAGGGAGGAGGGGCTCCTGCTATCGGCGCTGGGGGAGGCCTAAGCGACGACGGAAGGGCGACAGTCGGCAGCAGTAGGGCGGCGGCATAGGAGGAGGACTGGAGGAGGCGATGTCCTTGTCCTTGCGCCGCCGGGGAAACGAGACGGGGAGAGAGGAACGTTGAGGGGAGATGGGCTCAGGTGGGCGGCGGCGGGAGGCCTGGGCGACGGCGGAACGGCGGCGGTAGGGTGGCGGCAAACCGTGAGAGAGGGAGTCGGAGAGAGGGCTGAGTCGGGAGGGCTGAGTCTGGAGCGTTGGAGCCTTGGACTTTGGAGGCTAGGGTTAACTCAACTTAGAAATAGAATCTGACGGCGGGGTTGCAATCGGTCGGATATCCGATAAATGAAATCCGGATATATCCGAAAAAATGTTCGAAATATACCGATCCAACGGATAGTTATCTACCGAATCCGAAACCGAATCCGAAATAAAATATCAGAAACCGAATCTGAATCCGAAAAATATCCGAAAAAATTATCCGAATCCAATCCGAACTCATCCGATCGGTCGGTCCGACGAAAAATATCCGATCCGATTGCAACCCTAATGATATCTAGTCGGTTGTTTAATTCTATATATAAGTTGTAAACATGTGTAGTCATGGTGTGAGTTCGGTTTTTGCTGCTTTTTTTGTGTGTAAAACCGTTACCTCACAAAAACTGGGTCGGTTTTTTTAAAGATCCGGGGTATCAAGAGGGAGGTGAATTGGTGCAAACTAACATTCAAACCTATTTTTTTAATAGTTTTATTAATTCTAAAAATTAATAAAATAATGACTAAACTGAACAAATCAATCTAGGACAATTGATCTAATACTATAGAAGAGAAACTAGATTAAACATATCTAATACTATAGAAGAGAAACTAGATTAAACATACATACTAGAGAGCAATTATACATAAACATATATTAGAAGATTGGGATCAATACTCATTGATTTTCATCGAAGAACATACAAATAGATCCCTTTATATGAAAGCACAAACTTCAAATAATCTTTGAAATTTTTCTCAATATTCCACTCTTTTCTTTCTCTCTTCTATCTTTTTTTTTCTCCTCTCTCCCTTCTTTCTCACGCGCTGCTCTGGTGGCTTTCTGCGTACTCCTGTAGCACCGAAATTCAGTGTAGCGCCCGAGACTTGCATCTTTTGCTGCAGCTGCCGTTGGGAACCCCTTTTCTGTAGCCGCACGTTGTCGCCTCCTTTTTCCTTGCTGCAGACCCACAATTGCTCTGCTTTTCTTTTGCAGCGCCTCCGCTCTAATTTCTTGCTCTTGCGCCGCCGGCACACGTCTCTTCTAATTTTCCTTTTTTCTTCTATGACTCACCCGGAAGGTCTCCTCTCTCTACCTTTTGTACTCGAGGCTAACCCTAAACTTTTTATCTCTAATAATATACATGTTGTGTATCCACTTGATTTATTTACACATGATCCAATACATACACATAACCAAAACTCACACATGCACGTGTAGCCGCTCTCGCGTGACTCACTTACCTGTACGACCTACTGGCTACCACATTGCGTCGTCAGTCTGCATAGACCTCTATGCGTCCCGCCTTACTGCGCCTACGTCCTCCGCGTGCTGCGCCTCCTGCACCTGCAATCTCACGTGCCACCTGCACCTCGCGTGCTACACCTGCACCTCTGTGACCTTCGCATGTGCTGCTCTCGGGCTACGCGCCACCTGCGCGGATTCTCCCTGACCTGCAATGTGCATCCGTCTGCGCCCGCCTGCGCTGTAACATGTATCTCACGTCCCTGTATTGCACTTCCTGTTGCCTGCGCTGCATCTCCTGTCACAAATAAAACAAACCCTCACAATACCTTATTCCATAACAAATATTGTTGTTCATAAATCACCACACATATATTATATTGTTGTCAAATTAATCATCACACATATATATTTCACAAATGGAATTAACAATCTCCCCCCTTGATGAGAGTGATTTGACATCATGCAAATAATCCACAATTTTTATCAACAATCATCATTCAATAATTATCTCAGTTTAAGCATATTATTTCTCCTCCTTTGGCGAAACACACATCAAGGATGAATGAAAGATAATATTGGAGCAATAAATAATTGAAATAAATTCATGCATTTAGAATATATCGTGAGCAATCGAGTTAAATAAAAAATACAAATACCCATACAACCTCTACTCCAACAGTAAGTAGTAGAAAGAAACATTTAAACATCTAGAAACCGTCAACTAGGACATACCTCGTTTCAACTCACAAATTAAAGTAACCATTTTATTCACACATGAGCAAATGTTAGGATTGCATAATAAATTTTGTTTAGCATAAGCAAGAACTTTTCTTTAAGACTTTAGAGGGCTATACATAATCATTTTACTCCACCTAATCACTCACACCATAGCTATTTATCTAGTATACCCACAACATTTGTTCACTTTGTATTACTTTGAGGTACTTTTTTTCTTTTGCATCCACTTTGAGGAATCTTTTTTTTAATTTGACTACCCCAATTTTTTAAGTTTATAGTCATAGGATTGACATAGGAATATGTTATCTTGGGTATATGTCGACTACTACCATGGTATTAGAAAGTAATGGAAGTAACTTACATTCAGCATAACCTACTAAATCTTGAGTACTAGAGAACACTCATAGTATTATTAAAATGTGATTTTAGCAAGTATCCAATACTAATCAGTAAAGAACAAAAGTGCCCAACATTCAATAAGTTAGGAACTCGGTCATGAACTAATAGAGACTATATAGTCTAAAGTAACTTGCTATATACCACTATCAATAACAGATGTCAACAGATATTTACATATAAATAGATTTTTAAAAGATATTGCTCACAGTACTTCTAAATAAATGTATCTATTTCAACACAAATGAATATGCTCCCCTGTTGCATCTATATGACATTATTTGAATGTAAAATACCCAGTTCTCTTCTTAATCTTGCATATTCTGAATATGCCAAATGTTTAGTGAAAATATCAACCACTTGATTCTCAATTTTCACAAAAACAATTGCAATGGCACCTTTCTCCACATGATTTCGAATAAAATGATTTCATATATCAATTATATCACCAGCAAAATCAACATAAGAATAGCCAACAAGTTCTAAAGGAGAATCATGAGAGTTTCATAGGCCAAAAGCACATGTACCTTGTTGAATTCATGGTTCTCCATTCACATTTGAATCAAGTTCAAAATTTGTTGTTGGTGTAGGCTCATCATCTCTTTTTATCATCTACAAACCTACACTTTACAAAACAGTTATAGCATAGGGGCAAGACAAATCAAAAGTAATATCATATGATCCCTTGAGTCGGTTAGTCTCAACATTAAAAACATTAGTACCATTCGTCACACTTTCTTGACATGAAAATCATTTTTTTAATCTCACGACATGTGACATGTGCAAACCAAAACAATTAGCCACTGGTTTCTAAATTCTTTATATTTATTCTAAAATAGGAGAAGATGTTTAGGTACCCACACTTTTCATACCTTGTTTTTTATTGAACTTTTTAGAACCCATGCTATTTTTGCGCTATTTAACTCAACTGGGATTTTAGTTTGACATGTATTATATATAGGAGAAATGCCCAAAGTTACTTGCTATTTTTGAGGAGTTTTAGGATCAAAATTAATATTTTTTCTCTACTGAAAATTAATTTTATTAGCCTCAAAACAACATGTAGGATGCACAAAATAATTTCTAGCAATATGACCAACCCTACCATAATTATAGCAATTAACATTATAAAACTTATCCCAAAATTTTGAACCTAAATTAGCATAGCAATTGGTTTTAATATGTCCAAGTTTTCCACAATTAAAATTTTTTTATAAGTTTATTTTCAGAATTAGCATTTGAGGTAGCAACATCCAAATTGAAATTTTCTTTAGCTAATGGAATTTGAGAACAAGAATTTTTAATGTATCCTAGACCTTCTTTCATGAATGAGCATTTTGATGTATCTAGGATCATATTTAAGTTTTTCTCACCATTTATCATTTTTTTCCTAAAGTCATTTTCATGTAATTGTTTTCTTTAGCAAGATCAGGACTTCTATTGCAAAAAAATATATGTAAGGATGCTTTTCAAGTTCAATTAATTTTCTCCTAATTCTAACAAGATTCTCACAAGAAAATTCTTTTGCTCACTTATTTACATCATTCTCTAAATTAGAGTAATTTTTTATCAAAGAATTTTTCAAGGAATCTACCTCTTTCTGCAAGATAGGACAATTATCACATCTTAAAGAACTAGATTTCAGCAATTCATTCTCACCCCTATAAAATTCACATGACTAACAAGAAGCATTCTCACGATCAAAAATTTTATTTTTCAAAATTTCACATGATTTACAAGTAATATCAAATTTCTTTTTCAATTCTACACAAGAGTTACAGTTATCATCTTTTTTACTAGTGGAAAAAAGAAGCACATCATATTCTGATTTTAATGCTTTAAATTTCGTAATCAATGCATTAGAAATTCTTTCTTGTGTACGAAAAGTTTTAAAGATTTTAGACTTAGTTACCTCATTATCGTTTTTGATGTCCTCATCGTCATCATCCTCATTGTCCATGTTCCTCCTCATAAGATATAGATCAATAATATCATCATCCCTCGTAAGAGATGCTAATGAATCATCCTCATCACTGTTACTTGGGAGATCAAGCTCCTCCTCCATGTTTAAGAATGCCTTATGAAGAACCTGTTTCATCTTCTTACCTGAAAATTTATTTTTGGAAAAAGAACTTGGCTTCTTGTCAGTAAGTTTGGGACAATAATTTATAAAATGACCAAAGGCATCAACTCAAAGCATTGCATGTCACTACGATCGCTTCTTCCTTTTCGAAAACCTTTTTCATTATTCTATGAAAATTTTGTTCTTACGTTTTGTTTACTTTTTCAAATAGAAGTGAAAGCTCATCAAAATCCATATCATCAATGTCTTTATCTTTTTCAACCATAGCTAAAGCAACGGAAGAATAATTAGAAAGATCATTATTAAATTGACTCGTACGCATCTTATATGTCATCAATGAACCAATTAAAGAATCTAGTTTCAAAGAGCTCAATTCCTTAGACTCATTTATTACGATCACTTTAACATGCCAAATTTTTTGTTCAAGAGACCTAAGCAATTTCTACATTGATCTTCTTGTGAGAGCGTTTTTCTTAGGGCAGAAAGTTTATTAACAAGTTTATTAAAGCGAGTACCAAAATCTTTAATCGTCTCCCTAGGGTTCATCTTGAATAGCTCATCCTCACATGTGTACAATTCAATTTTAGCATTTTTAACTTCATTAGTACCTTCAGGAATAGTCTCTAAAGAATGCCAAATTTCATATGCAGTTGTCAGTGTAGAAATTCTATTAAACTCATCTCTAGACAATGCACCATAAAAATAACTCGTGGCTTTTTGATTCAAGGTGTAAAGCTCTTTTTCTTCCTTAGTGATGATATTGTTAGGTTTTATATATTTTGTAGCTACAATTTCCCACAATTCAGACTCTTGGGACTTTAAAAATGACTCCATGTGAACTTTCTAATAAGGATAATCATCACCACTAAAAACAGGAGGTTTAAACAAAGAAAAAATGTAACATGCGTCATGCTTTTTATTTATTAAATTAAATCTAAAGCAAACCCGTTTTGATACCAATGGAAAGATCAAGGCGCATCAAGAGAGGGTGATTGGTGCAAACTAACACCTAAACCTATTTTTTGTATTTTATTAATTCTAAAAATTAATAAAATAATGATTAAACTAAACAAATTAATCTAGGACAATTGATCTAATACTATAGAAAAGAAACTAGATTAAACATGCATACTAGAGAGCAATTATACGTAAACATGAATTAATAGAACGAAATCAATACTCACTGATTTTTATCAAAAAACATATAAATAGATCCCTTTATATGAAAGCGCACACTTCAAATAATCTTTAAAAAATTTATCAATTTTTCCTCTCTTTTCTTTCTCTATTCTTTTTTTTCCTCCTCTCTCTCCTTTCTCGCGAGCTGCTTTGATGGCTTTTTGCGCGAAACTGTAGCACCGAAAATCACTGTAGCGACAAGACTTGCATCATTTGCTGCAGCCACCGTCGGGAACTCCTTTTCTGGAGTCGCACGTCGTCGACAAGACTGATCTGCTTTTCTTTTGCAGCGCCTCCGCTCTAATTTCTTGTTCTTGCGCCGTCGACAGATGCTTCTTCTAATTTTCCTTTTTTTATACTCAAGACTAACCCTAAATTTTTTATCCATAATAATATACATGCATGTAAATCCACCTTATCTAATTACACATGGCCCAATACATACACATATCTAAAACTCATACATGCATACGTACGGCCCATTTGCCGCTCTCGCGTGACTCACTCGCCTGCACGGCCCGTTGGCCGTCACACTGCATCGTTCGTCTGCGTAGACCTCTACGCGTCCCGTCTTATTGCACATGCGTCCTCCGCGTGCTGCGCCTCCTGCACCTACGATCTCACGTGCCACCTGCACATCTGCGACCTTCGCGTGTGCTTCTCTCAGGTTACACGCCACCTACGCGGATTCTCCTTGACCTGCAGTGTGTGTCCGTCTGCGTCTGCCTACGCTGCAATGTGCATCTCATGTTCCTACGTTGCACTTCCTATTGCCTGCGCTGCATCTCCTGTCACAAATAAAATAAACCCTCATAGTACCTTGTTCCATAACAAACATTATTGTCTATAAATCATCATGTATATATTATATTGTTGTCAGATTAATTATCACATATATATTTCGCAAATATAACTAACAGTTTTCTCAGGGAATCTGAGTTGTGTGCTTTTAGGAATGTGTGTACGTGGGATGCAATAATACAATCCAGGTCTTTGGGTCTCACAGGGAATGAGCACTGTCGATAACAAGCCTAACCGGCAACAAAAGGTAAACACTACAGCTGAATACCATGTTGGGGTTCAGGACATGGTAGAAAAATCAAATGTATTTGACTACATGGAATGCATAGTTGTTTAGTATTTATCCAATTTCTCGTAAGGCAGAAACGGTAAAGTTCCAGTGCCGAATACAATCATACAAATCCGGTCTCATCAACACTGGATGACATAGCTGGAAATGTTGGTCAAAAGTGTCGACATAACCAACCATGCTGCAATCCTTTTCCTTAGAATTTAATCTTCCTGAAATTTGGTGTCAATGTCGTGTCCTTCCTCCCAAGAGTTGGAGCCTTAGAGGTCTCAAGCTGCATCGGTCACTAAAATGAAAAAGAAAAGAAAGGAGAGGAGAACTATCTTGCTACGTGCATATATATTTTTAGACAATATGCATGTCCAGACTCCAGACTACCTATTCTCTCATACCATTGTTTTGGATGCAATACTGCCGTTGTTGCATTGAATTCCTTCCTCTTAAGAGTTGGTACAGTGAATGATGTTGAAGTTTATGTTGCTTCACTTGCAGTTATGTTTGATGCAGTCAGCACCAAGTCTGAGCCTACTTCCAGAGAGTGCCCGAATCACCTGTAGAGATTACAAAAGGCTGATTGATAATGGTGAACCTCATGTATTGTTGGAGGTACGACCTGCGCATCACGTCCAAGTAACATCAATTTCTCAATCTCTGAATATCCCGCTCACCATGTTGCAGGAGAAGCTGCCTGTGCTCTAAACCTCATTTAGGGTCTATGATACGGATCCAACCAGCCGTTGAGTAAATGGTGGCCCGATCTTTCACGGTACGAAGATGATAGCTTGGTGGTACTCGCACTCGAACAGCAAAAGAGTTGATCAAGAAGCGAGAAACTGATCACACAAACCACGATCAACCAAGAACGCGAATTGAGTGGAGGAATCGTATAGATTCTGTGGGCAATCATAAGAACAAGACGTTCTTGACTTGCACCAACACTAACAAACCCATGAACGGGAAAAACTATCAAGAACACATGGTATTTGCTCCACAAACACCCATGGTTGCTGTTGTCTATTTCTGATAATCCAAGTCTGCCTTCAAACAGATGGAATACATAGATATTTATACTAGGAACATCCCTCCTAGCTTAGGTGTGAAACTAAACAAGAAATTAAAGGGTAGTGTGAAACCAAATAAAAAACTAAAAGGTGGTGTGAAACCAAATAAGAAACTAAAGGGTTTTCTTGGGTAGATAAAATGATTTAATGTCTTGGAAGTTGGACAGCAAGATCTGGTCTTGCGCAGTTTTTGACAGCCTGTGCAACTCCCACCAAAACAGTCATAACTCCTTGCTCGGAAGTCGAAAAGTTGCACCGTTTGAAATGCTAGAAACTAGACTTCATTATCTTTCCATTGGTGTGGCCCAAGACCATGTTTATGGTCGTGATTAGCACCAGCATCACGATCAAAATGATGAACAGATTTGAGTGGGCCACCCTTGCACATGTATCTCTCCTAGTCTCCTTCCATGCTAACGAATCAATGCCAGTAATGCCAACAAATATGGATCCAATTAGAACTCCCTCCTGAGGTGGCATATCTCCAAATGAAATGGATTTTACTCCTTGTGGATGCATAGCCATGTCACCTTTCTTCTCTTCAACATCTGCATTGCAATTCTCAGCAACAATAGAGGATATATCCGCATCAGTCTATTTGGCAGGAATTCAGCTTCTCCAGATTCTAAGAATCTGGTGAAGCTGAAAATTTTAGCTTCACCAGATTCATGAAGCTGGAGCTGTGAGTACATTAAGACTATTTAGATAGATCATCTTGTTTACATTTTAGACCAAAAATATAAACTTAATTCACTTTATTTTAGCCTACAAGTTTCAGATTTCAGGAGAAGCTGAAATCTGGAACTCTACCAAACATGCCCTTAAGGAGAAAAAGTATGCGAGCCCCCCCAGGCCCATCGACGTCAGCGATGTTCATGCGACGTTGGCCCCAATGTGCCTGTGTTTGCACGATGCCGATGCGCGCGGGCTCAGCTGGATAGCACAGTACTGTCGCCACTTGCCTCACCGGTGGCATGAGTGGAAAGAGGTGCACGACATAGGCCGGTGAGGCCATGAATTGTTTGGAGAGCTGTACTTCAGCTTTAGACAGAAGCCTTTTAAATACGCTGGCTTCACAGCCAAGCTCTCCCAAAAGCTAACCCAAAAGCCGCAGCTAGATCCAAGGTGCTTTGGGGACTTCGACATGGCTTCACTTGCCTCTAGTCGTGCCCCACCTCCTCGCCTCTGGTGCTGCCCGGTCTCCTCCCCGCCTCCAATCTTGCCCACCTTTGGTCGTGCACCGCCTCCTGCCCGACTCCCTCCTCCTCCCTACCGCTCTCCTCCTCCCCGGTCAACCCGCCTCCTGGTCTTCTCTCCACTGCTCGGTCGGCCCACCTCCTCCCTACTATAGCCAAGCCGAAAGCTGAAAAGGTACTAGTTTGTTAAACTGTCTTTAAGAGGAAGCTACAATCGCTAGCTACAGCTACTTTACAACCCAGTAAAGCAAAAACTGTTTTTCAGCTCAATCACAGCCCTCCAAATAGGGCCTAAGTGGCGTCGTCTACGAAGGCAAATTTTGTGACGACAAGTTGTGTGGACTTACACTACAACACTCTTTGCCTGGTTATATAGACATGTATCTACGTGAAGTGTTGAGCTAGCATAACTATAGAAGAACTGATCGAAGACATTGTATTGTATGATGCCGCTAACCAACAATTGGAATTATCTTTACCAATATATAAAGAGAATTGCTAATTTAAGATTACCATTACCAAAGATTTGATGTGGGCACCTTCTCCTTATGATAAGTGTCAGCACCGCTCCTTAAAGATTCTCTCCTTGTGACAAGTGGTATCACTTTCTTCCTTCCCCCACTTTCCTTCTACCTCAAAGACATCTTCTTGTGACAAGTGGCACTATCTCTTTCATCCCCTTCCTTTCTCCATAACCTTCTCGTCAAACACAAAATATTTTATGTATTTCAATATTTCCCCTCAAGTTTTTGAAATAAATATTTTTAAGCACTTTCAAAAGTTTTTTAAAAAAATTTTGAACCGCAAGTTTGTTGAATAGAAACTTTTTGAATCGAAAGTTTTTGAATTGAATATTTTCGAAGTTGAAACTTTTTATTTTATTTTTTTTTGTTGAAACTTTCTAATTTGAAATTTTTTTATTTAATTTTTTTGAGTTGAAACTTGCTGATTTGAAATTTTTTGATTAAAACTTTTTCAAGTTGAATTTTAAATCAAAACTTTTTGAACCAAAAGTTTTTTGAATTGAAACTTTTCGAACTGAAAGCTTTTGAATTAAAAGTTTTCTAAGTTGAAACATTTCAATTTGAAACTTTTTGAGTTGAAATTTTGTGAGTTAAAACTTTTTGATTTGAAACTTTCTTATTTGAATTTTTTTTAATTTATTTTTTCGTGTTTTAAATTTTTAGATGATTTTTTCAAGTTGAAACTTCCTATTTAAAAATTTTAAATTTAAAATGTTTTAATTTTAAATTTTTATGTTAGAGAGGGAAGAAGGGAGTGGGAGAAGTGAGTAGGAAAAAGAGAAGGGGGAGGTGGAGGGAGAAGATGGTATATGGCATCCTATGAGAGTGTCTTTAAATTGGTTAGTTTTTAGATTAATCTTAAAATAGTCATATCCATATATAAATAGAGTTGATGGAGGTCGTCTATTCTCTTTCTCCCTATCTCTAAGAAAAGCAGCACATCGATATATGAGCCACACGTTAAAAAGGAAATCAATCGTATCTCTCTTTCCACCTACACATGCTCCCCTGATTGGGCCCACTTCTCTCTTCCCATGGCAGCTTAAGAGTACGATTTTATTTTTTAAAAACACATGACAAGATTTGATCATTTGATTCAAAAAATATGTTTCTGTTGCAACGAATAGACACTTACTATTAAAAAATATGTTTAAGAGAGAAATCTTAAAGAGTCCCGCCAAGTTCACACACAGGAGTGTTTCCGGCGTGGCATGGACAAGCAGGTGCCGACGCGTGGTAGGTAGGGGTGGTGACAGGGGCTGTTTCTCAGCAATCAGCAAGGAATTCTACTACCGGAGGATGGTTATAGGGAGGTGTTATCCCAGATACCTTTCATAAGGATGGGATGATAATACACTTATATGCATGTAAATTGATACGTCTACTATCTAAAACATATGTTTTTGTTTTTGGCTGAATATATTTTCGATAATCTATAGTAAATAACTTATTTAGTATTATTCTACCATAGCATGTATTAATGTATCTATTTATTTCTCATAATCATATAATAACTCTATGAAACTATCTCAAATCTATTTGGATTTAGTTTCTTATTGAGCCCCATTCCTTACTAATTTCCTAGTGAAGATGAGAACGGAAGAAAAATCGCCCTGCTACACAGGGAGCAAGCATGGGGGTAGGCTCCTTGCCATCGCTGTTCCTGCCTCACCTACAGCACAATGTGTGCTTGATATACAAGGAATTTACTAAACCTTTATAATCAGGATAGAGTTCATGCACAATTGTAACATGACTGCAACTTTAAAAGTTATCGGCCATGAGCACTGTTCGATTGAAGCAATCAACAGTTCGGCCCGTGGAAATTTGCTCAGCTACAGTACATTGCTACAATGCTCGATACAATGTCTGGTTGCTATATATAGTGTTTTTGAATAGTACTACAAAAGATCGGGACTATTGCTTTTTGATCAAACGATCGATCCATAACTACTAAAGTTACAGTTATTACTACTATGTGATGACACTAACACAGGTCACTAAGATCATATTGGGAAAATGGTGCAGAGGTAAAATTTTGGACTTCCAACTAGATGGAGGGAACCTCTCCAAAGCTCATAGCGCCTCAATGCTTTTAGCTCATGCAGAGAAAGAGCAGAACAATACAAGAGGAGCTTCACAACAGTAGTTAGCTTGGTGAATTCATTCTTTAGATCACTCTGTAGCCCCAAATACAGGATGACATCACTTGGTGATGGACGACAAATGAAGAATTCTCAACTAAAATAGCATATAGGATGCAGTTCCATGGCTCAGTGGTGGATCGTAACTATAAAATCATTTGGTGAGCGAACACAAAAAACAGGTGCAAGTTCTTTACATGGCTCTTTGTCCAAGAAAGTATCCCAACGGCCAATATATTTGCGATGAGAGGCTAGCCACATTGCATCGTTTATCCCTTATGCGGATCAAACCCTAAATCGGCTACACATCTACTGCTCCTTTGCAAGACAGGTACATCCACCGCCGCCTCAGATGACTAGCACTAGATCGTCAGCCTCTTCCTGGTGGCATGCCGTCCACAAAAACATTCCAAAGCAACTTTGTAAGGAGGTCAACGGAATTTTAATCTACAAATTTTGGAATCTATGGAAAGAAAGGAATAACAGAATTTTCGACAACCGGTGTCAAAGTGTACAAACGGTCTTCAACCTCATTTCACAGGATGTGGGCAACTGACTACAACCATCAGACTACTGGTCCCAAACTGCAGCCTAATCTTTAGTGATCTCAAGATGAGGGCCCTGGAGGAAGGTGTGCGACAAGGAAACTAACAGGACGACTAGGAAAACTAAAAGCAAGCTACAGAGAAAGTGTTATGCTGCTAAGTGAGTTTTTTGTCACCTTTCGTTGCCTCCATGTTTCTAGCAACAGTCTAACTGAGTTTACTCCCGTTTATGGGAACCTACTGTACTTAATTTCTCTACTCTACTGAAATGAAACATAGTAGTGCTCCTGCTAGTTCGTTTAGAAAAAAAAGCCTTTCACCAGTCAATCTAGATTCTGGAACAAGATTTTTTTAATCTTACTCAATGATACACATTGGGCGTGCATTGGGGTGTTGGTTCCTTTCTTTGTTTCACCAGTACTACCATGCTTTTAAAAGGCCATTTTTATATAGAACAGATTAGATAGAACCAAATAAAACAAAAAACTAGATTTCTCAGTTTGTTTGGTTTTTATGATTGGCTTGGTTTTTATTTTTGCTTTGTTCAATTTTTGGTGTTCGGTTTGGTTTCCTACCCCCGAAAACCAATTAGACCGAATATATCGAACTATGCGGCATTGAAACATGTAAGTAATTTCCCTAAGCACACATGAGCCAAGGCCCACCCTCGCCCTCTCCTTGATCTCATTCTCTCGATCTCACTTGTTGATTCACATGACACAAGTGCGGAGTGCTGCAAATCCAATCCCTATCCCATCATCCCCATTTCCCAACCATAGCCACATGCCACCGCCAGGCCAGCCACTACGACAGCTGCATATTAGCAATGGCTTTCTGACCAGACGATGATGGCTCTACTATAGCAACAAAGATCAGCTAGGTGCTCATGTGGCAATGTGGTGCTCATCCAGCTCGAAGCAAAGCAGTATAGTCCATCCAGGGCATCCTTGTTGAACTCAAGTTAGCAAATTTTCCTTTAGATCTAGCCGACTTTAGATGGATTATCTGAGGATTTCTTAAAAAAATTTGTCAATGGGGATTTTTTAGGTTGGATAAACGACTGTCATGTGTTGGTGTTGTGCTATGTACTATCTGCTATTTGCGAGTTAACATGTCAGTGTTGAGTGTTGATTATCTTGGTTTATTAGGTTTGATTCATTTTTTACTCTGATTAATTTGGTTGGTGACTTTCAAAAACCAAAATAAATTTAAACCAAATAAACCAAGAAACTGTATAAACCGAATGCCTACCCCTAAGCAGTACTAGTATCAATTTGAATGGGTGGGTGCACCGGTTGGCATCAGGCTAGGCTTTTTTGGGCTGGCTCGAGGCACAGAGGGCACATCACAGCCCAAAGCCCGGCCCAGCACAAAGACGGATGGGCCATGTCGGCACGGTACAGTTGCCCGATGTAAGATCAAGAATGTCGACTAGAGGGGGTGAATAGGCAGCTATAAAAATTTCTTCTAAATTTAATTAAAATCTTGCCTAAGTACTCTTATGTTAAAACCTAAATGATAATAGATGTGGAAGCGCTAAACTAATATTTTGACAATTAAAGCCTAAGTCAATTAGGCTCACTAAGTGCATTAATTATTTATGTCTCTAACAACAATTTGCAATCCTAAATATAAGCAATCAATCAATTCTATAAATATAAATCGTTTAGGTATAAATAAAGAATAGAATGCAAATCACAAGAGACACACCGATATTTTACTATGGTGTTCGGAGACTTGTCAGTCTCCCTTAATCCACTTGAGCACTCCACCTCGATTCCACTAGTAGTAGCTCTTTCCCCCTCCAGATAGGTAAGCTCTGACCTTCTCAATAAGAAGTAAGCACGAGCGCCCTTATTTGTAACACATGCAAATACTTAGCTCATGCAAAATCTAAATAAGATCGTGAGATAGAGTGAATCGAATTGAGTTTATCAACATATGATGAAATTCAAGCTATAAGACTCGACCCCTCTTAATAGTACGACAACCTATACTAGCAATTTGGTCTCCCATCCAAATACTGAGACCGATAAAAGACTAGAAACATATCCTTAGCCCTATGCTAATTATACCTTTACCTCTCGCAACCACTTGAAACTTTTATAATGATCGATCATCTTCTCTCCAAGTCGGGATTTTTGTGTTATTCATCAACACATGATAAACTCCCCTTGTCTTAACTTTGGAATCCTCTTTTGACGCTCATCAACACATGATGATGTACTTGTCTTGTTTATCCATCTCAATCTTGGACTTAACCTATTTCAAATTCATTGGAAGTGTTACTCCAAAACATATGGTTGTCTTAATCATCGATGCACTCCGTTAACACTTAACACATAATGGATGCTCCCAAGATTCTTTGATCTTTTTCTTTAATGATTGACCACAACTAAAAGACAAATTGATTGAAATGTTAATTGTGTCTTGAGTATACTAATGCAGCTAATGATTCATATACTCAAGAACTTTCGATTGCGTTAGGATCAATACAGTGAACCATCAACGCATGATTAGTTCTTTGTTGATTAAATGGCAACCGAATACAATTTAAATTGAATTTAAATTATCATGAGTATATATTAACTACACAAGTTTCATATACTCAATTTGATGGAATCTAAAAGTAATGATCTAATTTATATGGAGAGGTGAAAAAGGATTAATACTCTTAAGACCATTAATTATAGAATAAACTCCTTTAAATGTGTGCATACAAATAATTGAACTTGAATCAATATGCACATATTTAATTTTTTATTGCTTTGGGGTTTATCTTATATTGGCATGAGTATACTACAACTACACAAGTTAAATATACTCAAGGGATTGTTTCAAAATAATGATTCTTAATATAGAAAGATGAATTAATTCAATACTATTGAGACATCAAGGTAAAGTATGAACTTCACCTATATGTGTGCATTCATGTATATATGGAATTGAAACATTAATGCACATCTTGAAGTCTAAATAATGGTAGAGTTTATCTTTTAACTTGAATCCAAAATATACATTAAGATATCGTAAAGTAAATAAGAGTGCATACCTTGGGTTTTCCATTTTTTAATGAGATGAGACTTTGATATTTTCATCTTTCCTTCCAAAAAAGACTAATGAGAGTTAAGCTCAACAAAAGAGTTAGTCTCATAAAAGATTTATCATTAATTAATAATTGAGACTAATCAATATTATGATTATCAAAAGAGTTAGTCTCAATATTCGATTTGTTATTAATACCAAAACCAACTTAATAGAGCTTGAACTTTCACCCGAGTCATGTCGGGCCTGCCAATCAAGTACATTGAGCGGCCTAGCCTGGCATGCCAATTTGGGATGGCACGGGCCGACATAGTGCCCCTGTGCCATGGGGCAAGTGAGAGGGAGGACGTGGGAAAGGGGAAGACAGAGGGGGTATGCGTACTTGGCTGGAGGGGGGAGGGGAGCGTGCCACATAGTGCCTCACACCCCGTAGGCATCATCACACCCCCTGTAGCCGTAGCCATCGCCACACCACCGATGCCATGGCTACCACGCCATAGGGAGCGGCGAGGGGGTAGAGGGCTTCGGGGAGGTGAGGGGCAACACGGGGTGGAGGGAGGGCGAAGGGCAGCGAGGGGGCGGTGGAGGGGTGGCGAGGGACGAGATGGGGTGGAGGGAGGATGAGGGGCGAGTGAGGGGGAGACTGAGGGGTGGCGGGAAGGTGAGGCCGAGGGGTGGGGAGGCCAAGGGTCGTCTGGCACGAAGGGGGAGAGAGAGAGGGAAAAGGCGGGGGAGATAGAGGGAAAAGAGGGGGAGCACGGGAGCCAAGGGGAAGAGAGAGAGAGAGAAAAGGAGGGACAGGTTGACATCACACGGGAAAGGAGGGGGAGAGGGAAATTAGGGAGAGAGGGAGAGAGCGTGGCTGCATGAGCGAGAGATTGTATCTCCCAGAGAAAGCAACTGTATTTAAGAGCAACGGGTAGAATGAATGTCAACGGACGAATGCGAATGGCTCTCTTCAGATAGCGATGTGATGCAGTGAAAGACATAAAGCTGATGAATGAGAGCCTAAGTGCAATGGGCATAATGGATGCCAACGGCTCTCTCCTATTCACTATAAAATTCCCCTCTGATGCTCATTTGTTCATCATACAAATCTCTCTCGCTCTCTCCTAGTACACAAATCTCACTCGTTCTCTCATTTGTTCACTCTATTTGCCCTCTGTTTACTCTCTCTTTTTGCTCCCGCCATGAAACAAAATATTTGGTAAGAGCAAGAGTAAGAGAGCACACTCTCACTCTCCAATTCCCCCTCATCAGGATCAAGAGATCGATCCGTACCAACCCTCCCTCAACATGGGAGACTATGGTATGGATGACCGTCATTTAAACGATACACACGTCATCAATGATGCCTCTTACATTCTCGAGGGGCGGATGTCAGTATCCACACTGAGATCCGATGCCGCTACATCGATGCATCCGGAATGGGCATCCATATTCGGCAGTTGACGGGCATGGTACTGGCAATATATGGATAGAACCATTAAAATTGTAGACGAGCGTAAGGTAGTGTATGCTATTTATAAATAATATCAAGCTAAATTATCTGCACGTACATGTCAAGCAACACGTGGAGACATGCTTGAAGAAGATATCAGTCGAATAAAGGCCAGGTGAGGGCATCCAGATACAACTCACCTTCAACACTGACAGTTCAGTAAGTACATAGGTATACAACGTCAAGGTAGCTAGAGACAAAATTGTAAATTGCATAGTTACGGAGAATCTTCTACTTAGAATGGGTGAGAGCTCTAATTTTGAAAGTATGGTGCAACATAGTTTTTACCCACAATACTAACATATTAGTAGAAGAATAACTACACGTGACATATACATAATGTTGTAAGTTCAAGCTCCTTTTTGGTTTTGGATTAATGTTTAATCATTATTTATGACAAATCTAATCATTATGAGACTAACTCTTTTATTGATACTTATTTTTATTAGTCTTATTCGGATAAAAAATGGAAACCCCAAAGGTATGCATTTGTATTCACTTTATTTCCTTTAGATGCATTACTTTGATTCAAGTTAAACGGTGAACTCCACCATAGTTTACACCTCAAGATGTGCATTTTGTTTCCAATTCTATATATACATAAATGCACATATTTAGAGGGAGTTCATACTTTTACCTTGATGTTTTATAAGTATCGATCCATTTCTTCTTGCTAAATATATTAAGGATCATCACTGTTGAAACAATCTTTTGACTGTGTATATATATAACTTGTGTAGTGTAGTATACTCATGGAAATATAGGATAAACTCCAAAGCAATCTAAAATTGAATATGTGCATATTGATTCAAAGTCAATTATTTATATAAACATATTTAATAGAGTTTATTTTATACTTGATGGTCACAAGAGTATTGATTTCTTTCCACCACTCCATATAATTTGTATAATTACTTGGAAACCATCAAAATGAGTATATGAAACTTGTGTAATTAATATATACTTATGACAATTTAAATACAATTTAAATTATGTTTGCTTGTCACTTAATCATAAGGTAATCCATCATGTGTTCATGGTGTTCTTTATTGATCAAAGAACAAACGAAAAGTTCTTGAATATATGAAGTATTAGTTGTATCAATATACTCAAGAAAAATTATTATTTTTAATCAAATTGATTTGGGTTGTGGTGAATCATCAATGAATAGATCAAATGATCTTGGGACAATCATTATGTGTTAATGGTGTGCAATTGATGATTGAAACAATCGTGTTTGTTGAACTAACTATTTTCCTTGAAGTTGTGGATATATGTTTAGTCCAACAATGATGAAGATTTGAATAGTATTATGTGTTGATAGCAATCAAGTAAAGAATTGGGATAAAAGACGTCATCATGTGTTGATGAGCGTCGAGAGGAGATCCCGAAGCAAAGAGCAAAGGGAGTTTATCATATGCTGATGAACAAGACGAGATCCCAACTTGGAGAGAAGATAGATGTAATCATGAAAGCTCTAAGTAGGATACGCTAGAGGCAAAGGTATGACTAACATAGGCTAAGGATGTGTTTCTAGTTTTTTACCGGTCTCGGTCTTTGGATGGACTAGTAGAGTTTACAAATATGTTTTGCTAATTACTAGATATCATGTGTTGATCATCACAAGGCTATTCCAAGGTTTATGCTTGTTGTATGCAAAATGAGTTATTTGCAAAATGTTGGTACTTATGCTTCTTATCTTGGAGCATGAGATAAGCATTTGTAAATATGTTTTGTGAAGTGTTGTGATCATGTGTTGATCATCTTATAGCTTAAGATTTGATTTTAATTAAATGAATTTGTTATTTGCAAATGTATTTTGCAAATAAGCTGAAGGTTTATGAGATTGGTACCAGAGCATGTGTTGGCATTTTCAAATGTATTTTGCAAAGTGTTGTGATCATGTGTTGATTATTATATGGCTCAAGGGTTGATCTTGTAGACTCTTGGCTTATTATTTGTAAATGCGCTTTGCAAATAAGTTAAACTTAATGCAATTCTTGAAGCATGTGTTGAGGATTTACAAATTGGTGTAATCATGTGTTGATCACCACATAGTTCAGAGAATTAACATTTATTGGTTTTTGATTTTATAAGGATTGATTTCTATGTGAAATCATATTTTCTCTGGAAAGTCGGTTGTACCGCTCCTAAGGCCAGTAGCACTAGAGGTCCGGTACTACCGCTCTCAGTTGGCCGGTAGTATCAAAGATCTGGTACAACCGCCCCTCACGGCCAGTAGCTTTTTCTAGGGTGGCGTTTTTCACTGAGATTTTCTCTGGCTAGCACGGAGGTTTGGCAGCATTGTGGCATATACGAGGTACTCTTTTTCTAGAGAAACATTTTGAGCATGTATTGATCGGAGTTCGGAGGCCGATAGTACTGTGGCTAGAGACCAGTACTATCGCTCGAGCGGTAGGACTACTCCTACATGGGAGGTAATAACGGGCTATCTGGGCAATGGCTAGTTTTTCGACCGTTGCGCGAGAGACCGGCATTACCGGCCCCTCCAACGGATAGTTTTCTTTGGGGAGGTTATAAAAGAGAGCCTTAGGGCTAACATTTGTGCTTGCTGGTATTATTGTGAGTTTTGTGGGAGTGGTGCATGTGTTGCTTTCTCCCATTAGCTTTCTTGAGCTAGAGTGAAGTTTCTAATTGTATGTATTGCATTTAGAAGTGGATTGAGAGCTCCTTGTGCATGTGTTGCACTTGAAGGAGAGCTTTGTGCATGCGTTGCATTCGGTGATCACCATTATGTATGTGTTGCACTTGGTAAGATTTAAACGTGAGACTCAACTCGTTACTTTTAGTGTTTGCTGACATCTAAACGACGCAGAAGGCATCGTGCACGGTGACCTTCTCAAGGAGATTGTGAGAAGGTCCGGTAAAGTTGTGAAGGTTGGAACTAGTCTACCCGGAGGGGGAAAGAAATACCACTAATGGATTCGAGGTGGGTGCTCAATTTGTGGAGCCAGTCCAATGTATTTGGGCCAACCTCAACGTGGATTAGGGGAGACCTGTAAGTCTGCGAACACCACGATAAAAGTATTGTGTCTCATTGTGGTTTGTTTTCTTATGCTCATTTATATTTAAGTAATTTATATGCATAGAATTAAATTGATTGATTGCTTATCTTTATGATTGCAACCTTGTTTAGAGACATAGATGGTTAGTGCACTGAGTGAGCCTAGTTGATTTAGGCTTTAATTATCAAAACCTTAGTTATCGTCTTAGCATATTATTATTATTTAGGTTTTGAAATAGGCGATAATTCGTTAGTCATTGAGCAAAGAATGTTTAAAAACCACCTATTCATCCCCTTTAGTTGGCATTCTCGACCTTACAAATGTATACAAATAAACTAGCAATGTTGAAAGAGGCCTTCACAAGAGTTAGTTTTTTCTTTGTTTTAAACTTAGATATATGGACTCCATCCCACCAAAAATAGCTTGTCTTAGTGTTGTCGTATATTACGTGGACGACGACTACACCCTAAACAAAAGGGTCATAGGGTTTAGGCCAATCAATAAAGCACACATTGGAGAGGCTATCGTTGCACATATACTTGAGGTTATTGCTGACATTAAAATAGAAAGAAGAATTATTTCTATCATTTTTTACAATGCCTCAGCTAACATGACGACCATGGAGCATCTCTTACCTTACTTGAAGACTTACGTTAGTGGTTTCATACTCCATCAGAGATGCATATGCCATGGTTTTATACTTCACCAGAGATGCATATGCTGTATTATTAATCTCATTGTGCAAGCATGTTTACATGTAATAACACATAGTTTGAATAGCATACATGATGCTATCAATTTTGTTGTAGATTTGACTGTAAAGTACGTCCAGTTCTCGGAGTACTACAGGACCAACAATAAGCCACCAAGAAGATTCAACATTGATACGAAGGTTAGATAGAACTCAATGTATACTATGCCGACACGGTGCAAAGACTATGAGCACATCACTGTCTTCGTCAATTGCAATAATAGTAAGCTGTTGGTTCATGATGTGGATTAGGAAGTTGCATGCCATTTTCATCATTTTTTAAAAATTTACTATGCAACTAATATGTTATCTGATGTGTACTATCCAACTTCTTACTTAGTCATCGAATAGTTTTGGACTATTAGTAATACTTTCAAAGAAAATAGAGATAATTACATGTTACAGCCTATTATAGAATCAATGGAGAAAAAAATTAAAATATTTTCAACCTATTACACATCTTTACTGTTTTGCTACTATTCTGGATTCTCAGAGAAAAATATCAGATTTACAGCGCACCTTCGAGGGAATAGGTGGAGTATTCAATCTTGATTTTTTTGAGACCTATACTCATATTTATAACGAGTTTTTTTAGAGTTTTCGATAAATATTACGAAATGTTTGGTACCATAAGTGAAGCAAGAAGATCTACATCAACAACACAACAAGCAGAAGGCATTTCGACCGCTTCAAATATATGGAAGAAGCTAAAAGGCAAGTCATCTAGTTCGTCTTTCGAAGCACCGAGCAGATCATAATGGAATCCACAAGTAGAGACCAACCACTACCTTGACATGCCTTCCGTGGAGACCGAGCTTGACATAGATAAGGACAATTGACTCAGCTTGGTCTTGTGGTGGAGGAATCATCAACGTATTTACCCTGTGCTATCACGTTTTGCACGGGACATATTTGTGATTCCGGTGTCTACTGTCTCGTCGGAAGCCACTTTCAGTTCGGTAGAGAGAATACTTGAGCTGAGGTGGTCATCTCTCAGACCTAAGATGGTTGAGACAATTACATATCTCAAAAACTGGAAGCGTGTAGATATCAAGACACAACATCAGCCCGAGGATCTGGAAATCACGAACGCGTTAGTTGACTTTAACTATCTCGATCTCGATTAGTCTATACATATATACGTGGTTACTGTACTCTTTTACTTATCCGGGGTATTCCATATCGGGGTGTAAGGTTTTTAACGAGACAGTAACTTATATCTGTTCAAGAATGAATAAAATTTACTTCTTTTTCTTCCATATTTGTGTTTATTGCCTCAGCTCTGTGCGTCTCTGGCTTCTTTTCCTCTCGTCACAATAATATAAATGGATCGAGACTAGACCAGCACTGCACAAAAACAGATACGAAAAGTAAATAAGCCATACTTAAGCTCAGCAAAGAACCCATCTAGCACTCACCTCTAGGTGCGGCAAAGTGCCGCATGGGGGAAGAGAAGATGGGATCCCCCAAAGAATTACTACTTCGGGCCCTTAAATTCCCCAACTCCGTGCCGCCGCCGCCGCGTCCTATGCACGTCAACGATTTGATTATTACCGACATTCTCCTTTATCAATGGCAATCGAACGGCGTGGAGGCACAACGCGCTGACCATGCCAGCCCCAGCGGTGAGATCAGATAGTACTAAATAAACTTTACTCCTAGCACAAAAAATAATAAGTATTCCTACAAGTATTGGTACTGGTGACAAACAAACCAGTATTTTGGCATTTCGCTTCTCATTTTCCTTAACTAATAAAGCAACGAACGACGGAGGCTGGCACTGGGCCATGTCAATGGCATTCCCAGGAGTGGCAAGGTGCAGACGACCATGCTGCTCTGCCATCTAGGCTCTCTCTTGCAGCAGAGCTTAAAAGAAATAAGTTTTACGGTTCCAAATCCAAACCAGAGTTTCTGGCGTGCGTGCTTGGTGAATGACGAAATACCTGTTGAATCAGTGATAGAGACTTGATTTCTGCCAGTATGACATTTAGATCGCTACTAGTTGTCAATGTGCACACTTATCTTCATAAAAAGGTAGTATGGGAGCGCAGCATCTGTCCAGCTTATGCTATCGCATGCTACAATTTGGTCTTAAGTAAGCGAGAAAGTCCATCCAGAGAACAGAATAGTCTAATCATAGGAGATGCAAAGTCCTGTGGCAGTTTTTAAAGTGAGATTGTTCCCTCCAGGCAACTCCGTAGTCCTAATGCTTTGCCAATAGCTATAGCTTGTTTGGCTCCGACTTTTAGGCCATATATGTACTGCGCAACGAAGATCATCTTGTCCCGATTTCAGAAATCTTTGGTGTGACCACGCGGGCATATATAAGCCCCCCTTTTTTGCCATTTGGTTGAGAATATTGAACGCTCGAACAGATCTCAATTAATTGTACAGTGGAAACAGCCTACTGATAAGATTAATTAAGAACTGCCAAGTGTCCAAAACAGGGCGCAAATCAACATTCCCCATTACCATCTAATCATATCAAGTGCTTTCTCAAGGAAGAGTATCCCTACACATCTTTACTACCAACATCTTGAGTTCGATCTCAGGAATCCAAGTCATGGCTTGTCAGTAAAACCTACTACGAAAACCATGCGGTCATAGCCGGGTCAGGTGGCTCGAGCAGCTTAAACCAATGTTTGACCCCCTCGGATCCTTACAAGCCTGCTCCCGTGGGGGCAAGCAAAGGCGTGAGACGGCGAGAGGAAGCAAATCTACCAAGAAAACGCCGCTGCGATGCTACCACCTCACCCTGCTGCCACACGCGCATCCGGAAGAGAATTAAGAAAACTTGCACGAGGGGGCGATCCGATTTCCCAGCCTAAAAACTAGGGTTCAACCCCCCCATTCGTTCGCCCTCAGCCACTGTTCCCTTTTGCACGCCTCCATATGTTACTTTTTCCGCACTCTACATGCAATTGCACACTGTATATTACTGCTGCTACTGTGCTACATACACTGGATGTAAGTTGTAACTTTATGTGCTAGGACTAGGCTACCTAACCTGCGAGAGTTTGCAGCTAGTTGCTGGCTAGAGATATGCTCGTGGAGAAGCTTGGGATGGAGGCGGAGACGGAGGTGGAGCTGTCACCGGCTGCGAAGGCCATGTTTAGCCCTTACACGAGTCCGAGCACGGCCTTCTTGTTGCAGAGAAGTGTTGTTGCGTGGTATGGGAGTTTGAACTTGAGCTTCAGCCGTGGATCGATAGGCATAACAATTTCTTTCTTTGTTATAACTTTTGGTTGCTCTGAAATTGTAGGGCCAAGGAGACTGGGGCAGCGGCGACGGTGAGCGTCCGCGTCGGCGGGAGGAGCTTCAGTCTGCACAAGGTCAGAGCTTGCAACAAACTAAAGGTGCGATCTTGGTTGGAATGAGGGAGGAATATGTTGGTGATCACTACTTGTCGTTGTAGGATCCTCTCGTCTCCAGATGCAGGTACTTCAGCCAGGCGCTGCTCCTGTCTGGCGAGGTTGAGCTGCCGGCCAGCTTCCCCGGAGGCTCCGACGCGTTCGAGGTGATCGGGCTGTTCTGCTACGGCGACGCCGTGGCGCTCGACCCGTTCAACGTCGCGGCGGTGCGGTGCGCGGCGGAATTCTTGGACGTAGGCGGCCTGGGCGCGCGCTGCGACCTGTACATAAACCAGGAGGTGCTGCAGAGCTGGGACGACGCACTCATCGTACTGCAGCGGTGCCAGCCCCTGCTCCCCGTCGCCGAGGAGCTCCTCATCGTCAGCCGCTGCGTCGAGTCGCTGGCGTTCATGGCGTGCATGGAGATCCTCGACCCCGAGCAGCGGCGTGACCAGCTCGGCGTCGCCGCCGCGAGCGGTCTGGTCGGCCGCCGGTGGGACGCCGAGCTCGTCAAGGAGCTCGCCGCGCGCGACCTCTGGATCAAGGATCTGATCGCCCTCCCATTCGAGTTCTTCAAGCGGATCGTGAAGGCGCTGAGGCGGCAGGGCATGAAGGAGAAGTACGTGAGCCCCGTGGTGCTCTTCTACGCGAACAAGTGGGTGCTCTCCAAGAAGACCCACAAGTTCTGGGCCATCACGGACGAGGACGGCGACGGCGAGACCGACGCGAACAGGAGGGCCACGGCGATCCTGCGGGGCGTGATCGAGCTGCTCCCGGTGGAGGCGGCGGTGGCGGCAACGAGCGGTGCGATCCCGGTGTCGTTCTACTTCGCTCTTCTGTCGCGGTCGATCACCCTGAAGCTGAGCCAGGAAAGCCGGACGAGGCTGCGAGACCAGGTCGCGTCCAACCTGCAATTCGCCCGCGTGGATGACCTGCCGCTGCCGGAGCAAGAAGCTGACTGGTCCATCGCCGATAGCCCGGAGGTGAGGGCAATGGAAAGCATCGTCTCAAACCATGTCCCCATGCAAAGAAGAGGCGTGGAGGCCGTCGCGGAGTTGTGGGATCGGTACCTCGTGCAGATCGTTGGTGATCCGAAGCTCCGGCCGGAGAGGCTAGCAGAGCTGATCGGTGTCATCTCGGCCGGCGACCGCAAAACCCACGACCATCTATACGAAGCAATCAACTCATACTTAGTGGTAAAGTATTCGATCATACACATGATTATAACTAGCTAGTTGTTGCAGGTTTTAAACTGTCGCTAACAATGAGTGGCTAATAATTCTGCCATGCCAGGAGCATCCGGGTTTGTCCGGGGAGGAGAAGGGGTCGCTGTGCGGCCACCTCGACTGCCGGAAGCTGTCGCACGAGGCGTGCATCCAGGCGGTGCAGAACGAGCGGATGCCGCTCCGGCTCATCGTGCAGGCGCTGTTCGTGCAGCAGCTACACACGCACCGGGCCTTCACCGAGTGCTCCGACTCGTTCCGGTGGGTGCACTCAGGGGAACTGGTCCAGGGCGGCGCCGGCGCGTACACGCCGAGCCCTGGGTGCCCCGTCCCCACCAGCCAGCCTCTCAGCACCAGCAGCCCGTTCACGGACACCCACACCTACAGCCACGCCGCGCGGGACGGGAAGCTCCGCTATCACGACGACGCGTCGGACTACGAGACGGCCAGCTTCAGGATCCAGGCGCTGGAGCAGGAGATCCTCTCGCTGAAGCAGACGCTGCAGCGGCACAAGACCGTGAATGGCTCCGTTCGCAAGGGCAGTAAAGAGCCGAGCTTTAGGGTGGTCGCAGCGGACACGGCCGCGCCGGTGGCGGTTAGACGGCGAGCCCCCCTATCCGGCAGCTGCATTGGCTCCATGCGGTGGGGCTCACAGCGGCGGCGCGCCAGTAGGATCCTGCGCGTCTTTGCGAGGCTGGCCGTGTTCGGGAGGGGCAGGTCGAGGGGGAAGCAGAGCAACTGCAGGGCAGCAACAGAGCAGCTCAGTTGCTTGTAGAAGCGAAGGATACAGAGAACAAAAAAATGAACTTTTTTACATGTTGAATAGAAAAGTGCAGATGTTACGGTAAGCATGGTAATTACGGAACGGATGTAAGCACTGTTTTGTGTACATATTACTCCACTAACAATGTTCAAGACTTGAAGAGGTGGTTACTATCAGGTGGTCGGTCATTCGGTAGACAGCCCAATCCAATGGGAAGGTACTTTTTGTTAGGTTAACAACTCTGAATATCTGCGTAGTTTTATCGGTGCTTTTGTTATGTGATGTTTGAATAGTCTTGGAAAATGAGTTTTATCGTAGAGTCCTACCGCTAAAACCAACATGGGAAGATATGGTTTCTCAAAAACTGTAAAATTATGTCGTTAAGGGAGAATGACACTGTCCAAATGGGGGGAAAATGCCAACATTTCTAAAAAACACTTATAATTGTTCTTCATAGAACTTAGACAAGAGCTACACAAGGCATATACTACAGTGGCGCATGCTAAACTTTGTCCTAGCAAATCAACATGCTGAAATTAAGACATATGTAGGGTCCAAGTTTACATCCAGTAGGTAGAGTGTCATGCTAAACTTTGTATGCTTGCTGCGGAAAATTCGAAAGTACTATTTGTATAACTGATCAATACTCCACATTTAATATGCTTGAACCGCTAATACTCGTTTAAAATAAGTATCTGGTCTCTTCTAATACTTACTTGGTTATGATCTAAGGCCCTGTTTGTTTCAGCTGAGGATTGTGGAAAGCAGCTTTTAAAAGCTGGAAGGGCAACAAACAGCAAACTTTTAATCTAGATTGTAACAATCTGGAGGCCAGATTGTAGCAATCCTACAATCCACTCTTCCCCAGCTTTTTTTTTTTGCAAAAGACCACAATACCCATCCAACTTCAACCAAAATTAACCACCATTGCCCCCCAGCTTTCCCCAGCTTTCACGGTCGAGCCCGCATCTATTCACATCTTCACATCCAAGCACAAAGCGCGTCGGTTCACATCTTCACATCCAGGCACAAAAAATCTCCAACCCTAGCCGCCACGGTGCCCTCCATCCTCGGCGCGCTGGCCCGACGCGACGCCCTATTTCTGGAGCGACCAGGCCCGGCGTCATCGATCGCCGGCGCAGCAGCCTCCTTCCCCGATGGCGCGGCGCCATCCATCCCCGGCACGATGGCCTCCTTCCCCAATGGTGTGGCGCCCAGCTCCCTCCCTGGCGCGGTAGCCCGACACGCCGCCCTCGTTCCCTAGTGGTCGGACACTCCCTCCCACGCGATGTGTAGGAAAATATTTTGTATGGACAAGAGTTCGAGCTTGTATGAATGATATATTTTTTGCTATTAAATTATGCATTTCCTTATTTTATAAATAAGCTATAAGTGTGAAAAAATGAAAATAAGGCAACAAAACAGGTCGAGGGTACTATAGACTTTTGTCAAGCAGAAACATAATCCAAACACACTATAATCTGGGTTACCAAACAACCATGAGCTTTTTAACCTGCAGCTTTTTAACAATCCAGCTTTTACAATCTAGTTTTTAAAAGCTACTTTTGCTATCGGTTTGTGAGTCTGCCATTGTCTACAACTAAAACTGCAACGGGTGTTGTCCAAGGTTACAAATCTCGATTCGGACCATGTCTTTGGGGCGGCTGAACTCTAAAATTTTGGCCGAAGTTCGGTCAAAATTCAAAAACTAAATTTTAAATCTGGTAAAATCGAAACTTCGGCCCTTTTCAACTCCTATGAAATGGTCTTCGAGGCTAGAAAAACTTAGAAAAAAAATGAAAAAAATCATGCATGCATTTAATCTATATTTTCTATCTGTTTGAATGCAAATACAAGTATTTGCACATAAAACTAAGGATCTATCCGAAAACGCAGAAACTTTCAGATGATTTTTACGAAAAAAAACAGTGTACTTGCTTGAAAATTTTCTAACAATATGCCCCACTCAACCGTTCCAAATGGAGCTAAGGGCTATAAAACTTTTAGTGAGCATAGAAATAATCCTGACTCCCTCTCACTTAGACTAACTAACTAGTAGTAATATCACCACCTATTACTTGCTTGTAGTGAGCAGCATATAGTGGAGAACTAGAGATCACATAACCAGTTCACTTACTATCCTACTATGGAATTGTTCTATTTTCTTTTCCGACCATATTTGCCTACCTGTGTATAAAGGATTCCGCGCAGAAATAGAGTTGACACAGAATAAGAAACGAATTTGCATCAAGCTGCTATTACAAATTGGCAAGCATGACACAATCATACCCTTTCCACATGTCCATTATAGCAAGTGTATCACCATTGGCACAAAGAGCACGATGACTTTGTCAATTCCTCTGCTTCCTCTGGGGATACTGAATAGGTATTAAATTTCACCTATATGACAAATTTATATGGCACATTGTGATACACCTTTTTTGTTAGCGATAGCATTAGGCACGTGTGGTTGTGGAACACCGACGATGTCAAAATGTGCATATGCACTTTATGAAGCTTATATAAGTGCATGTGAACTTAAATTAAGTTCATATATGGATTTCCCTTATTCGTAAACTTTATCCTCGTGTCTAAGTATTATTGCTAGATGTGCCGACTACCACTGTACCCTCTTCAACTCAAATAAAGGTCTTTTGCATATTTTGTATGTATTTTTTTTTTTTGCAAAATTCTCACGTGTATTCCATAGAAAAGACATTACAATCGCAAAAAAGGTGCAAAATCTAGCCCTAAAATATGAAAATCGGTCGAATTTGTGATCATCTCGGTCCAAAAGACCAAAATTTTGGTGAAATTGACCGAAATGTCCCGAAATTACTATAGTAATTTGAAAATTTTAAATTTTTTTATCCTGCCAAAATTTGAAATCTTGACCTTAGCCTAAAACCAAAATTTCGACTGAGATTTTTGAAATCTCAGTGAAATTTGTAACCATGATGCTATCCCTCTAAGGAAAAAAAGCCTTGCATATAATTTTACAGACAGTGCCAAATACAGTCCCAATCCAATCTGAAGAGAAATAATCACTTATCTAGCTTCTTGTATCTTGTTTTTTTTTCCTTCTAAATCTAGTATCTCCACGCATGTATTTGTAAATTTAGCATATTCCCCACTACAGAAGATGTGACAGGTGATCTGTCCTTTGCCACTCCAGGAGAGCGCAGAAGGTGTCCGATGTCATGGCAGGGGCAGACGAGCGCTAGACTCGCCACCTCACCCAATAGCACGGAAGCCAATCTATCGTGGTGGAACATGATGCTCCCGCGGTCAATTGAGCTCATAGGGCACCAACCCCCTCCCGTGTTTCTGGGGCACGGCAGATGACATGTGTCACCTACCTTACATTGCACAATAGGAGAGACGACCAAAATTTCAAATGTATATATGAAAGAACTAGATTAGCAAAAAAAAAAAATACTCGCTGCGGTTCACAATAACTTGTCGGTTTAAGATACATACAGTCAAACTTTTAAAAATTTAGCCATCGATGTCTTTTTAAATATTTGGATTAGATGCATGAAAATTATATATATAGATTCGTCTTGAAATATATTTTTATATTATTATAATTTTATTGGGTTTTTAAAATGTATTATAGTAAAAATTAGTGGTTAAATTTGAATTTTAGGGTCGTGTTGATGTCTAAAATAACATCTATTTGTGATTGGAGGGAGGAGTACTAGATAAGCATGATTTCATCCGAAGAATCTGATGGGTTCAATGCGGACATAGAACACCGGGAACCAATTGTTGTTGGCACCCATTCACAGAACCTGCGTAATAAGTCTAAAAAAAGGACCGGCGTAAAACTACTAGTTACATACACCATTAATGCACCGGTCCCGACTAGTTTCGACGAAAATACATGAATACATACATCCGCTAATTACCTAACCTAGAGTATCTACATACTCCAAATAGAAGTATGTACTTCAGACTCCCTTTTAAAGCAACATACCCCACTTTCAAGTTATATACTCCTTTTTCCTAGATGCCATGTACTCCATTTTAAAAACAACTAGCTAGGGGTGTGCTACGCTGCGCCGTACGAAATTTAATCACGCGATGCTACACCGTGTGAAATTTAGTCCGACGATTATTTCTGAAAAAAGGTAGCCAACGTCACGCGCTATGTGATGAGGACATCACTAGCATGGATATGACCAGTGTGATCGTTGCCCCTCCCTCCTTCCTCTCCGGCCGCTTCAACGACTACCGACGCCACTCTATTTTCGTCACATACAATCGACGCTGCGGCATCTTCATCACCGAGAGGGCTTAATCCAGAAGCTCAGCCATTCATGACCACATCAACGGACAAGGGCCTCAAACACACACCCCGAGGACAGCTCACGCGCCAAAAAAGGCCTGTGTGGAAGCCTAAGATGCTAAAAAGTCCGGTTCGGCCACCCAACAGCATGTCAATTTCAAATGGGCGTAACTCAGGCTTCCAGACTCCGTTTTCAGCGTGCGATCACCCGTTGGAAAGCTTAGAGATAAGCTTTCCAACGGATCTAGCCCCACCTCCAAATTTACTCCAGATCAATGGGAAACGCCAAACAATGTCACGGGCCAAATCTATCAGGTGCTGCGTCACCGTATTTTTGGGCCCATGGCCTATGTATGGTTAGGGTTGCGTGGTGGTCGACCCTAGGGTGGTGGCCTACCCTAATTTAGGCACCCTAAGTCTAGTCTCCACCCTATATAATGTCCCAGCTGTCATACGTTGTCGTTTAGGTTTTGTTGCGTGTGGTAGACCCTTTGTGTGTCTCTCCTCGTGTTCGCGTGTGTCGACTAGACCACCCGAGACGAGAGACAGAATCTCACCCTTGTTTCTTTGAGAATATTGGATTGAAATTGCTCTCACCTTGTTCTTGCATGTTCTCAGTTGCAGCAGGTACAAGGATCGATCGGGTCTTTGATTCGGTTGATCGCCTCGTGTAGTGACGTTGCGATTGTTTGGTTGCTGAACTCATGGTTAGTAGCCGATCCATCTACTCCGTACTATATCAAACCGACGTATCGCTCTTATCAGAAGATCGGGCCGATCTAGTGCGCATCACTATGCTCCATCGTACAAAATTGAGTCACGTGACGCTTCGTCATTTGAAGTTTGGTCCGCGGATATTTCTGAAAAAGGGTATAAGGACGTAAACGAGGATTCGTTTTTTCTCGCGGGAGGGGGGTTCAAAACTGTGTTAGCAAGGAGTCATTAGTGAATTTGCGGCACCACGGGTCCTATTTGTGCAGTACGAAACTTGGTCCGACGGTTACCTACAAAAAAAGGTACAAGGACATGAACATATTTTTGTTTTTTCTGGGGGATTTTTTAAAATGTGTTTGTGTAATTTCGGTTTTCTTAGTTTTTTTTAAAAATAAGTTGCTAGAAGCCATCGGCGAATCTATGGATGGCTAGGGGCCGTCGACGAATATGTGCAATTTTTTTAGGAGAAAACCATGGAGGGATTTGAACATAATTTCTTTTTTTTAATGGATTGCTAGGAGCCTTCGGTGAATTTGTGGATTGCTATAAGCCATTGGTGAATCTGTGGGATTTATTTTGGGAGAAAACCAAACCGCGGAGGAACCTAAATGTAATTTTGTTTTTTTGCATAATTTTGATTTTTTGTTTTTTTTAAAAAAACATGGGTTGATAGGAACAGTTGGCGAATCTGTGGATTGCTATAAACCGTCGACGAATCTGTGGGATTTATTTTGGGAGAAAAACACAGAGGGACCTAAACATAATTTCATTTTTTCGCGTCCAGTTTACTAAAAACCGATTTCGTGGGACATAAACGTATTTTTGCTTTTTCTTCGGGTCCATTCTATTAAAAACCGCAAGAGGATCTGAACGTAAACCGTGGAGAGACCTAAACATAATTTCAGTTTTTCGGGTCCATATTGTTAAAACCGATAGAAGGATCTAAATGTAATTTCAAAATTTTTCGGTAGACCTTTTTGTGAGGAAAGGTGATATTGCACGCCTGATTGAGCTGCATTCCTCCCCACTATAATATATAGTATACATTAAGTACATGATCAGGCAAATATTGTAGAAATATTGCAACAGTTCTGTTTGAATTAGAAACGTGCCGGGCCCGCGCGACTTCTCCGCAACCAGCCTGTACATGCATCCACGTCGTCACACCCTTGCAAGTTAAAGGGCTTTTTTAATATATTTAAAAATAAAATTTAAAAAATATTAAAAATAATTACATAAACACACATTTGTTGCCAATTTATTAGTAAAAGAACTCATGTTGTCAAATGAATTGGCAACATATCATATATATCGTCAGATGAATTGTTAATTCAGCAATTCATTTGGTGACAAAAGCTTCTTATCGGCCTAATTTGGCGACACAAGTTTATCGTTAAATAAATTGATGTTAAAGTTTTATTTAGCTAACAGTTTTATCACGGCGAAAGTGCTTCTGTCACCTATGTCTATGTAATTATTTTTTTCGATGTATTTTTCTATAATTTTATTAAAAAATTTCGTAAGTTAAACGCATTTACTCCGGAGAAAAAAAAAAGAGAACATCTTTGTGACACCTGCTCGCTGCCCGTGGCCCCCGCACGTCTGCCCACCGGCCCGGCGACGGGCCGCGCCCCCAGCGCGTTCCGCGGCGCCACGCGAACCCAACCCGCGGCTCCACCGCCCTCACTCGCACAGTCGCACCCGCGGCTGGTTTGAAAGGCCACCGCGACAGCCGCGAGCGAGCACGCACGCACGCACCAGCTCAGCTCAGCTCACCTCGTCTTCCCCAATACGCGCCGCGGAAGCGCAGGCAGGCAGGCAGCCCACCTCAGCTCTCGTCGGGTCCAGCGCGGCAGGGCAGGGCAAAGGCCGACCTCCGTTATTTATACCCCACCCTCCGCTTTCCCAATCGAGCCGAGCACCGCAATCGCAGGGCACCGGAAACCGATTAAAAAAGGCAACCCCCCGCAAAAGTAAAAACACAAAACAACCACCGCATCGCAGCGCCGGGCGAGCGGAGGGAGCAAAAGCTCGATTAAAAGGAGAGGAGGAGACGAAGCGTCCAAGGCTCCAAGCCCAAGCAACTTCCCCCACCTCCCTTCTCCTCTCCCATGCCTACATCGAGATCTTAGCAGCGCCGGAGATAAGAGGAGCGGCGACGCGTCCCCCCCGATCCCTCCTCGCCGCCGCCGCCGCCGACGACGACGACCACCACCACCACCGATCGGTAAGTGATCCGATCCGCCTTGTGTGCATCGGTGCCGGATCGCGGCCGCGGGCGTCCGGATCTGGTACGGATCTCGCGGGGGCGCGCGTGATTACGCGGCCCTGTGAGGGGTGTTTGTTGTTTTGCGGCGTGGGTTGTGGGTGCGGCTCGATCGCGGCGTTGCTTTCAGCTCGGATCTAGCTGATGTGCGTTCTGTGCGCGCGCGCGGGCATGCGTTTTTGTGGTGGCGTTGTGGATAAGTCGGGGTTTTGTCCGCATTTGCCATGGCTGGCTGGTATGAATTTGGACTGCGTTGTGGATTGCAGGGGGAGGAGGGGAGGGGAGGACGCGATGGAGGCGGACTCCGGGAAGCTCTTCGTCGGCGGCATCTCATGGGAGACGGACGAGGAGCGCCTCCGCGAGTACTTCGGCCGGTTCGGGGAGGTCACCGAGGCCGTCATCATGCGGGACCGCAACACCGGCCGCGCCCGTGGGTTTGGGTTCGTCGTCTTTGCCGACTCAGGCGTCGCCGAGCGAGTCACCATGGACAAGCACATGATCGACGGGCGCATGGTAACTATGTGACGCCCTCCTTGCTCTTTTCTCTGCTTATGCAGTAATGTGCATTTCGGTGGGAATTCTGTTGTAATGCTGTTGTTCACTTGTTGAGCTGAATTGCCATTTCTGATTCAGGTGGAAGCCAAGAAAGCTGTTCCCAGGGACGACCAGAGCATCGCAAGCAAGAACAATGGCAGCAGCATAGGGTCTCCTGGACCAGGCCGTACTAGAAAGATCTTTGTTGGAGGTCTGGCCTCCAATGTTACCGAGGTCGAATTCAGAAGGTATTTTGAGCAATTTGGTGTGGTAACAGATGTGGTTGTGATGTACGACCACAACACGCAGAGGCCTAGGGGCTTTGGCTTCATCACCTATGATTCAGAAGACGCCGTGGATAAGGCACTGCATAAGAACTTCCATGAGCTGAATGGTAAGATGGTTGAGGTCAAGAGGGCTGTTCCAAAGGAGCAGTCACCTGGACCTGTTGCACGTTCACCTGCGGGAGGGCAGAACTATGCTACGGGTAGGGTACATAGCTTCTTGAATGGCTTCAACCAGGGTTACAATCCAAACCCAATAGGAGGTTATGGCATGAGGGTGGATGGAAGGTTTGGTCTGCTTACAGGTGCCCGGAATGGGTTATCTTCATTTGGCCCTGGTTATGGAATGGGCATGAATGTTGAAGCTGGGGTGAGGGCGAATTTTGGTGCATACTCTAGTTTCATCAATAACTCCAATGGGCGGCAGATAGGTTCATACTACAATGGTAGTTCAAACAGATTAGGTAGTCCTATCGGGTATGTTGGTCTTAATGATGATTCAGGATCAATATTGAGTTCAATGGCTAGGAATGTTTGGGGTAGTGGAAATCTGAACTACCCGAGCAACCCTACAAACATGAGTTCTTTCGCACAATCTGGAAGTGGAAGTCAAGTCGGTATTACCGGTGGCAGTACAAATTGGGGAGGCCCTACTTCTGCCCATGGGATGGGCAGCATTTTAAGCCTTGGGTCAGGGAACCTTGTCCGTGGAACTGGAGATAGCTTTGGTTTGCCTTCTGGCATCTATGGAAGGAGCAATGCAACTGGTACCATTGGTGAACCTTTTTCTGCATCGGCCAATGCACATGAAATGAATAATGCAAATGCATATGGTAGCAGCTCTATTTATGGCGACACAACCTGGAGGTTCACATCATCTGAGATCGACATGCCACCTTTTGATAATGATCTTGGAAATGATGATCCGGATATGAAATCAGCAAGTTACATGGGCAACTATACTGTTAATAATAACCAGACAAGCAGAGGTCAGTATCCATTTCAACATTTTACTATGAGATACACGTAGCTGTCCCCTTTTTTTCAGAAAAAGAAAGATGCTGCATAACTCAGTTAGCTATTCAAGAAGCAGAACAAATAAGTGACGAGTACAATTGATCTTCCTTTCCTCAGTTCAGGAAAACTACATATCTATTCTTTCAAAAAAGAAAATATGGTGTTACTTGTATGTCATATGCTTAAGCGGGTTGATGCTAATGCAACTAATATTATCCCTATGATCTGTTATGAATGCAACAATGGATAAGATTTTGTGGACTTGTATTTTGTATGAGCATGAAAAGTTCAGTGGTTCACAACCCATCTTCAAAGCTAGGATACTACTTAGTACATCCTATAGGGTTAGTAGATTTTTGATAGCCATTATATTGTTTACATACTTCCATTATTTTGGAGCATTCACCTGGTAGGTCAGTTGAGTTACATATAGATAATTGATAGGATCCTACTGCAATCAAACTATGGCAATTTACATATCACATTAACCTCATATTCAGCATTGAATTGGGAACTGTTTGTCCTCTTTGGCTGTGCTGGAAGCACTATCAACTTGTGGAAACTTCTAGAGCTTTGAATGATAATGAATAAATGAAGTAGTGAATGCTGTGGCTTTATCCATTCCATTGACCTGGGATGTGCTTCTATGTAGTGCCTGACAAACATAATGGATTGGTGACCATTGTTGTGTCTTGCGATTCAGTTGTGCTAAGTAAATCAATGAAGTGCTTTGATCATGCATGATGTATTCAATAACTTCATCTGAATTCCAGATCTAGTCGATAATCTTTGACATAATGTAGGAGTTTTTTTGTCACCAACTCTTTCCTACTAGAAGTTATGCTTTGCTGCTACTTAGTTTTGTAGTACCATCTTGAAGTTGAGTGTACAGGATAGTGTTGGAGATGCTTAATGAGTCTGCCTGAGCAATAAAAATGGGTAAAAAAAATAGAGGGGAAATAATATATTAAAATATCATGGGGAAAGAGGGATGAGCCAAGAACAATTCTGAGCAGTATTGTGTATACATGTGGCTGTTGGCACTGGTTAAGCAAATTACTTGTCTAATATGTTTTAACCTAGTGTTACAGAATCAGTAAACGAGTAGCAGTTTGTAGCATGGATGAAAAGAAGTATGTAGAGTGCTTTCAGACATGTTAGTGGGGGGTGGATATGTTGGTTTACTAGCCAAATGCATTTGCGTTGCAACGGATCTCAAATAATTGATCCACAAACAAATACAAAAGAAATTTGACATGTTGCATTTTATTGAAATCTATAGCGTATCTAGTAACCCCCGCTCCTTGCTATCCCACCACCGTAAAAAGAAAAGAGAGAAGAACAGTGATAAATCAATTCAGTGAACCCATATCCATACTTTTGTTTTTAATTAAAATCAATAGCATCATCTCCAATTCTCCATAATGTAACGCTCGATTCAAGTTCCTGGTGATAAATAATCATCTATGAAATATGGACTTCAACTAACCATATCATATACCCCAAAAAAAAAACCTCCAACAACCGTCCCAAATCTGTATTATCGCGGTATCGCCTCTGTATTAATTCAATACATGTATTCTCATTGAAAGGTTAAAGCATGTCTTTGACCTTGACTGGAAGTTGATAGTTGATACTCAAGCATCTTCAAAGTTGTTGCACAACATCTTCTATTGAAAAAGAAAAAAAAAATCCCAAATTCACAATATGGACATAAGCTACTAGACATCAATCAATCCTTCCTCAACCGGCTGGGCGTGACGCTGAGATTTGTCGCGGGTTTGAAACCTTTCAAACAATGTTGACATATCACATACCATTGTTGTATACCTCTTGTTTCTGAAATATTTAGATGTTTATGTCCACTTCCTTGGGTTTTGTTTTTTACGATTTTATTTTGCATCACAGCCGCCAAAGATATAGTGCCAACAGCTATTCCAGTTTCACCATATCGTAGTTAAGCATTACTGAAATGAGATCCTCACATTCTAGAAGGAAGAAAAGAAATTTGAGGTATAGGTTTCAGATGGTGAGTCCTTGAATGATTCATACATGCCAATTGATACTCTTTTAGTCCTTTGTGCATACAAAGAGAACAGAACAAGCAACTGAATCTTCCATTGCCGCCACTAGAATATAGGCACATGACATATGCACAACCTTGTAAATTATAGAATCGATTCTTGATATGCCACATTTTATAAAATAGAAGCAGTTCTTGAAATTATATTTCCAGCTTATCACCAATACGTGCTTTCTACCAACTCTGCCAACCCCATACGGCGCCGTTAGTAGCGGTGAGCGAAAGCGGAACAAGTGGGACTCTGACCATAACATAATTAACAGATCCAAGTTGTGCTCTAGCAATTAAAAGGGGTTCCTTTCAGTTTTGTCTCCATAGAATGCATACTAATATCAAGTTTTAGAAGACAATACATAAATCGTCTGATGTACTCAAAATTACAATTGCTTTCCCACATGAGGAGTTTACTACAAAATCCTCTTCAGAGGAAAATTAAAGCAAAAGAAGCAACCCAAGCAGGCCTACTGGAGCAACACCCAAAATTTTGTCTGTGTATGCAAATGCTCCAATTATTCCTTTGTTTGATGGTGATAGTCTCTACTATATAAAGTGAGAGTTTCTTCCCACGTTATTTCATTAAAATTACCCACCTTTGCCACTGCTCTTTGATTACCCACCTTTACCCGCGTTACTTCATCAAAATTACCCATCTTTGCCACTGCTCTTTAATTACCCACATTTGCCCGCGCTACTTCATCAAAATTGCCCACCTTTGCCACTGCTCTTTAATTACCCACCTTTACCACTGTTAGTGCTTTTTGCAAATAAACTTTTTATTGCAAATTAAGTTTTCGTTGCAACGCACGGGCACATGGCTAGTTAACAAGTAAAGAAACAGTCATGCCAAATAATAGAGGGATCTTCTTCAGTTGACTCAAAATTATGTGTATGGAGATATTCTACGTTTCTACTTACTGACTCCAAGGCTTACTAAGTAAAATAATAGCTCATCAATCCGATTGTTCGACCAGATCAAAGCAGATGAAGTCACATGTTAAACTTCAACAACCAGCTGAAAGCCATGAAGTAGATCTCCATGAATGTGTTTATCTGAATCTAAGAAGTAAAAGAAGAATGCTGGGTGTAAGGACTTTCGTCTAGTTACCAACTCATTGCCCTCCAAATCACGTTTGAGGGTACTGTCAATGCAGCCAAGCACTCACCGGATTCGAGCAGCCTCACGCAGATCCGGTCGGATCGAGTGCCGTTGCTGTTGCCTATGATGGGCCGCCATTGTGTTGCTGTTTGTGCCTCCGCGGCCAAGCCATTGTAGGGGCCCGCCATCCACTGTTGCAGCAGCCGCACCGGTGGTGCGCCGTCAACAAGGCCTAGCCCTGGGCTAGGCATTGGCACCTGGCTAGCAATCTTGAGGGCAGCATGAGTAGCTATCCAGGGATGGGGTGTTGGGAGCAGCTCTCTAGCCTCGCTCGGTGGGCATGGAGTAGACTCTCGGCAGTTGTAGGGATGCCAGATCTAGCATAAATTGGAGGTGGCAGCTCCGGTCGGCCACATCTCGATGGTGGCAATGGACTCACTTGGTGGCAGCTTCCCTCAATGTATGCAACGACTGTAGGCTCTTTGGTGGCCTATGTGGCCTCTACCGGTGACAGCGGAATGGAAGAGGGAGGAGGGTGTTGGTGTTGGGGATTTGGCAGCGACGACCGTGGTGTGGCTTCCATCTCGGTGACAGTGAGCGCCGAGCATGGTGATCAGCGAGGTTGGCGGCAGGCGCATGGGTGCAGCGTGGCATGGGCAGTTGGGGTGAGGAGAGGATTCGAGGAGCGACACGAGAGATCGGGGGTGAGGACCGGATGTTCTAGGCCCACATGTCGGTGCCGAATATCTATGAGAGGAGGGGAGGCTGGAGGCAGACTCACCACCACCACCAATTGCAATATTTAAGATAGTAAAGATATCAGATGAATGATGAATCATTATATTTCTACATTCTCATTTGCTGTAAGGACTGTTCTCAGTTTTTTTTTTCCAAAGCTACTGCCATGTTTTGTTATTTTTGTGTTCATTCAGTTTAGAATACTCTCAAGCAGACTAGATTACGTCAAGATTCTACATAGGAATGATTGCTTTTTTGGAATCTAATTATGGCTACCAATTGAAGAATCATATGTTCTAGTTGGTTTCTAAAATACCAGACCTATAATGTAATTTTATTATCTATTCATGAATAGATGTTCATTTAGATCCAAATATTTAGTGCAAGAAGCATGCATTTGTTGTTCACACTTGAAAGGGTACAAATACCGATGGTCCGATGGAAGTTCAATGTTTAGACAAGTTGTATTTGCTTACCTGTATCTGCAGGCTACGGCCCAATTTTGGAGCATTTGTTTTAGTTGATAACCTATTCTTATAGTATTTTCTTATGTTATAGTTAATTGATTCATTTAAAATTGTGATAATTTTGTTTTGTGGTTGCATAAGTTTAAAATTCTGGCAATAGGATTAATCATATTTGTTAACATAAGATAATCGTTGATATAAATTCTAATTATCCTGTAGTTACAAACATAGTCAATCAGTTGCAATTAAAAATGAGGGCAATGCTGCAGTTAGTTTTTTGCTTGGCTAAAAATGAGCATTAGAGTCAGAATTGAATTGTACACAAGGGAGTGTGATCCTCCAAGATCCTTTTCTTCCTTAAGGATTGTAGGCCTAGTACAATTGTAATAGTTTAATGCACCGATACTTGAGACATCTTGCTCAACTAATTTTTTTTTAAGATAATGGAAGATTATAGCTCCCGGCCATCTTGCTCAAGTAATGCTGACATGCTGTAGAGTTCTTTGTTGATAATGTTATGTTTTACCTGTTAACCCATGATATGAGAGACAGGTACATATACATGCAGTAATTGAGGCTATTTGATGTCAGATGTCAGTGCCATCTTTATTATTGAAACCTAAGTTGAGAAGAACTATACAATCTGTGTTTGACTATGATTTTCAGATGTCAGTGCCATCTTTATTAGTGAAACCTACGTTGAGAAGAACTATACAATCTGTGTTTCTGACTATGATTTGTTGGATCCTTTTGCAGGTATCACTTCCTAGGGGAGAGCATTATTATAGTCATATATGACTTGGGATAGGCGAAACACCCATTATATCAGGTATTCAGGTGCATGACTGTGAATTGGTGAAATCAGATTAATATACAGGTTAGTTAATTGTTTCTAGCTAACCAGAGGTGTGGTTTATGGACACCAACATGCTAGATGAGCGGATACAAACATTTTGTGAAGGTTTCAGATTTTAGTTTAATTTCTACGTGTATTAGATCTTTTGGTTTTTGAATGAGATGTGCAGTGGTGATTGCGGCACATACTTAGAAGTGTTCCAACATAAGCTGGGATTCTGTCATACGGACAAACTTGTATACCAAAGGAATGCTGTACTATCTTGCCCATTTATGACTACATTAGCTCGCGTGTTTTCTCTGTTTTTAAGTTTTAACCATTCCATATGTATACTAGAGATTTGGTTGACTTACTAGTGAAACTATTCGGAGGTGCCAATGCCATCTTGGTCCCCATTAATAAAGCCACCAAAAGTACATAACTATACTGGTTTTTTCCTCTTTTTTTGTCATATATATGTTTTGTCTCTTTTTAATAGAACTTTGGATCCGATTGTGCATATTTGCTCATTTTGCTTCATTGCTGTAAAGTTTATACAGTTGACAGTTAGTTAATTGCCAGCTTTTCATAGCTTAGGAAAGCATGTGGTCGTGTCTTTCCGTTTTCTCATCTTTTCGAAAGTAGCTTTGGGAGTTTGGGACTCATGCGGACGGAGCTTCCTTTCAGGTAGTTAAAGGTGAACGAGCTATATGTACTTGCTTTAGAAAATAGTTAATAATTTCTGCGTCCATAGATCTTGTTTTGCTTCCTGATCACGACCTTCACCATAACTTTTAGGTTGCATCAGGACTTTCTGTCATCTAGTAAATAGTTACGTGGAAAGCGCTTCGCCTAACTATTTTTCCTATCTGTTGATTGCTAATGCTTTTGGGCCACCTTTGGAACGGAAGGTTTTAATAAGAATATTGGAGGAGCTGTACCGTTTCTGCAAAATTCTTTCTGTGTCGAAACATTTAAAAAGTCAGGAAATTATAATGTCATAATGCGTTTGGGAAATTAAAGGTGAAATTTTACTTCTTTCAATTGATTTATAAAAGCACCCGTGCGGATGTAGTTTGTTAGTTTGTGTTTCTGGGCTGAAATCAAATTTTTGCACTTGCCCCCTCCACTGGAGAGACTACCGCTCCCATCTTTTTCTTTTCGTTTCAAAAATCCAGAGGCACTCTTACGAGTTGTGTTTAGGGGTGGATATCGAGTTAACTCGACTCGTTAAACTTGTTAAGATAACAAATCAACTCAATTCGACTTGTTTTCTTAACAAGCTAAAAGCTTAATTCAGCTCAACTCGTTAAAAACTCGAGTTGGGTTGAGTCAGCTTGTTAAGCTCGTTACGATGCCTCTGACTATCTGCTCATCAAAGTGCTATAAAGCTTCAATATTCGAGAGTTTTATGACTGTATGAGCATAGATATAGCCGAGCTGAGAATTGAGGAATTACGGATGTAAAATAGGGAAAAAGAATTAAGTTTGAAGGTTAAAGGAACAGGGTTAGGGTTACAAACTTTTTTTTTCCTGACTCGTTAAGCTCGTTACCTTAACGAGTACAAAATTCAACTCGACTCGACTCGTGAAGGAACGAGCTCGAGTCAAGTCAGGTCGAGTTTTCGAGTACTCGTTAAACTTGCGAGTTTTGAGTATTTTTTCCACCCCTAGTTGTGTTGAACATTCAAGCTATCAGGTGGTTTCTTTTAAGAGAAAATTCCTTCCATGTCATTAGGGGTGGGCACTTTTAAACCGAAACCGAAAAACCGAACCGAATTAACCGATTATTTCGGTTTTTTTGGTTTTCGTTTTCGGTTCGGTTTTTATTTTAACGCTATTCGGTTTTCGGTTTTGTAAATTCGGAAACTGAATAAACCGTTTTCACCGAATAATTAGCTACTCGGTTCGCAGAGTCTCCAGATGCTTCTAGCCTTCTCCCCAATTTCCCAATCGCTAGTCTCAGTTCACCACTCCAGTCTCCAGATGCTTCTCCCCAATTTCCCAATCGCTAGTCTCCAGATGATTCCTCTTCCTGGGTGTCGTGGTCGGAGGAAGAGCAATCGGACGGGGAGGAGAAGATGTCGCGGCGGGAGAGCACGATGGCGTTGGCGAGGATGAAGATCGAGCGTGGATGGAGGAGGAGGGAGGCGGCGAGGCGGACGACGGAGGAGGACGAGGCCGTGACGCAGGGGAGGTGGGGGAAGGAGCGGGAGAGGAGGACCGCTAGGGCCAGGAGCTCCACGTGCCCGCCTCGTCACCGTCGTCGGGACAGACGCTCTGCGCCAACGGTCGCCTCGCGTTGGCCGCGGCACTCCTCCAGAGTCCAGAGCATCTTCACGCCGACGTAGCAAACCTATGAGTCGCTCCTCCTTGCCGTCGCGCGGGCCGTCAACGCCGCGCTCGCCGCGGCCGTCCATCGCAGGCTTGAGGTTGACCTCGCTCGGCGCGCTCCTGGCCGCACGCCAGGTGTTCGACGAGGCGCCCGTATGGAACGCGTTGCGCAACTACGCGAGGTGGGCGCGCACCGCAACGGCCATGGGGCGCAGCTGGGCGTAGAATGTAGGCGTGTGGGAAGCAAGAGGAGAGTGCGAGTGTTTGTCTGCATGAGCCGCTGAGAGTGCGAGTGTTTGTGATTGTGAATACCAGCTGATTCGATTAATAATTCGGTTCGGGTTTTACGGCTATTCGATTCGGTTTCGGTTTTCAAAACTCAAAAACCGAATTTTTCAAAAACCGAAAAAATCGAACCAAACAAACCGAATAAACTGAATGCCCAGGCCTACATGTCACAGAGTTTCTCCGATCCCAGTTATGCTATTGAAAAAAAAAGTGTTTCCTTTCATGCATTGAGTTAGGGATGGAAATCGAGCCAAATTATCATTTGTTTCATAGTTTGAAAGTATTTTTAGAATCGAGCCAACGAGTCGAGCCGAGTTAGAGCAAAATCCAATTTCATTCAAAATTGATTTATTTCAATGTTTAACCAATGAACAAGTGTAATTCGAGTAATTTTGAACCGAGCCAACAAGTCCCACTAACGAGCTTTTTTTTCAGCCCTACATTGAGTTTTAATTTTGTGACCTCTTTGTGCATCTCCCCCAACCCCGTTGGCCGTTAACGCAGTCAACGTCACCAAACCTGTTAGATTTTGAAAAAAAATACCCATCCTGCCCCTTTGCTTTTTGGCTCTTCTCTCCCATGCCTCCTTCCCGGCTGGACCTAGGCACATGGGTTGTGCCTTGGTGAGTCGGTCCGAGGCACAGAGGGCACGGCACGGCTTAAGCCCGCCCGTCACATTAGAGGGTCGTGTCGTGCTGGTCCGGCATTGTAGCTCGGGTTATGCCGGACCCGAAAACAGGGCACGACGGGTGGTCTAGCCTGGCACGACCATTTGGGTCGTGCCCGTGCCGGCTCGGCACAGCGGCGGCACGTCGGCACACTAGCCCGCGACACAGTCTTCTCTGCCGCTGCGGCGCCCGTGCCGAAGCCGGAGAGGGAGAACGTGTGGTGGGGATGGCCGAGGAATGGGAGGAGGTGCCGGCGGCGGACTTTGGGTTGCCAGGGGTGGTGATGGCGATGCTGTCGGTGGGCTCAGCGTGCGCACCATCATCAGCTGCGCCAACGTCAACGATCGCTGAGCCTTGAGCCCGAGCGCCTTCTTGACCCAGCTGCCCATGACGCTGCACTGCCACTAGCGCTGGTGCCGGGCACCAGTGATGACACCTCCCCCTCAGACACGCCACCGCCCCGCACCCCAGCGTTGAAGGCCGAGGGGTCGGACGAGCGGCAGGACATGAAGGAGATCTCGTACGCAGCAGAGCTCGTCAACGAGGCCGAAGGGGCAGTCTGAGGTCGGCCGCTGCGGCGAAGTCAAGCTCGATGAAGTCCGATGGCCGCATCACCGAGGAGCTTGCGGAGGTCGCAGACAGGTTTGGTTGTAATGAAACATAGTTTAGAGAGCATACGCAATGCTATCGATTTTATTACAAATTCACTCATAAGGTTTACTCAGTTCTCAGAGTACTACAGAGCTAATAATAAGGAACCAAGAAGATTCAATTTTAATATGAAGGTTAGATGGAACTCAATTTATACTATATTACATCGGTACGAATACTACGAGCACATATCATTGTCTTCGTCAACTGCAATAATCATGATGCATTGATTACTAAAGCGGATTGGGAAATTGCTAGTCATTTTCGTAATTTTTTAGAATTTTTTTACAATACAACTAATCAATTATCCGGTGTGTACTACTCAACATCTTCTTTAGTCATTGAGTGGCTTTGGCTCATTGCTAATGCTTTTAAAGAAAATAGAGATAATTATATTTTAAGTTGCATTATAGAACCAATGGAGCAAAAAATTTTAAAATATTTTCAAACTATTCCACATCTGTATTGTTTTGCTGTCATTTTGGATCCCCGGGGAAAATTTTCTGACTTGTAGGGCGTCTCCGAGGGAATAGGTGAGGCATTCGATCTTGATTTCTCCGAGGCCTATACTCATGTTTATAACGAGTTTTTCAGAGTTTTCAACAAATATTACGAGAAGTTTGGCATCAGAAGTGAAGCACGAAGATCTATCTCAACAACATAACAAGCACGAGACAGTTCGACCGCTTCAAGTATATGGAAGAAGCTGAAAGGCAAGTCGTCTAGTTCGTCTTTCGAAACGCTGAGCTGGCCGCAATGGAATCCACGGGTAGAGATCAACCACTACCTCGACGCGCCTTTCGTGAAGTCCGAGCTTGACATGGACGAGAAAAATCAACTCAACTTGCTCTTGTGGTGGAAGAATAACCAACGTATTTACCCCGTGCTATCCTATTTCACACGGAACGTACTTACGGTTCCAGTGTCCACTATCTCGTCGGAATCCACTTTCAGTTTGGTGGGGAGGATATTTGAACCAAGGAGGTCGTCTCTCAAACCTGAGATGGCTGAGGCAATTACATGCCTCAAAGACTAGGAGCGTGCAGATGACAGGGCACAACATCAACCCGAGGATCCGGAGATCACAGACGCGGTAGCCGACTTTGACAATCTCAGCCTCGGATAGTTTATGTATATATATGTAGTTATTGTACTCTTTTTCTTACCGGGAGTACCCCACACTAGGGTGTAAGGTTTTTAACGAGGCAGTAACTCTGTACATGTTCAAGATTTAATAAAATTACTTCTTTTTCTCCAATATTTATGTCCATTGCCACTGGTCTCACACATTTAAATTGGTGAGGCATCTGCATATATGATCGTTCGTGTATATTAGTAGTAATCTCAATCAAAACTTAATCAGATCTAACAGCCAGTGCGATCCGTAGTTTGCTAGGAAAAGAAGCACAAGTTAGATCCAATCATCCAAATCAAAGTTTACCAATGCATGAAATGAGTGCATGATGAGATTAAAGTTTATCAGTAATTGATGTGAAGGAACAAAATGAGTGCATGATGAGACAGCTATGCACTACTATGTACCTATGGTTGCTGTGGAGTGCATGGACCCTAGGTATCTCCAGGGCAGGTCCGCTCAGAAGGGGATGGGTCAAGCCAACTGCATAAAGACGGATACCTCCTGGGCTGCTTCCAACGTGCGCAACAAGGGGACTCTAAAGATAGCAACCGACCTTGTTTAGGTATGATACGATTGTAATCCTGACCGTTATCATGTTCAGCAGATAAGGATAGAGATAAGAATCTCTATCTTGTAACCGATCAGGACTCTCCTTTGTAATCACACCTCTCTACTATATAAAGGGGGTAGGGTAACATCATCATCAGATCATCAGCAATAAGCTAGACACATATAATCCCAGAGCACAGGACTAGAGTATTATCTCCTCTGCGAGAGCCCGAACCTGTATAATTCCTGCGTCTTGTGCTACCATCGAGTTTGGATCTAACGCCTAGCCCTGTTTTCATTATTGCCGACAATAAACAACGACAGTGTACTAATGCAGTCACACAGTGTACTAATGTCTTTGTTGCCAGGTAAAATGAATAGGCATACAGTGTACTAATATAACACATATAATGTCGCCTGGGATAGCCGGATGGAGACCGAAGCCACCTGTCCCCCTAGGCATATTTGCGAAAAAGTCCCTCCGTTTCTTCGAATTATGGATAGATCCCTCGAGATTACGAATAGGTCCTTCGCGATTTTTTGTGAGGGGAAGATATTTTTTTGTGAATTGCGTTTGGATCCCTCGTACGCTGTTTTACAGAAAAAGGGTCCCGTTATATTCAAATCGCGAGCAAGCCCTTTTTTAATTTTTTAGGATAGCGGACAGGTCCAAAAATATAACAAATAGGCCCTTGCTCCTTACGTCTAGGTCCTTTCTCCGTTTTACCTGGGAAAAATGTTTTCGTCGCTAGAAATATGTGTGCAGCTCTATCTCTAGACTCTTTCCCCGGCTCGCTTTTCCATCTCGATCTCTGATATTTTTTTAAACATGTATTATTACTCGGTGAACGCGTAGAGTATTAGGCTCGACAAAAGAAGGTTGTCGTTTCTGATAATTTTTCGCCATTTTTCCTCTGGACTATTTTCCCACCTCGGTTTTCCAGCTCGGTCTCCAATATTTTTCAGGTAATTCGTTGAAAGAGATATTTCTACAGATCACGAACAAGTCCTTTCGCCAGTTATTTTACAAAAAATACCCCGTAATTCCGCAAATTCGAGACGGGCGCCGGTTCTTTCGACACAATAGACTGAAATTGCGTATTTTTTGCAGAAAAATTTGAGTCAGATTTTCTCGCCGACGTGGCATCGCGCGCAACTCAGCTTAGTTGCTATAACGCGCATGCGCACACACACCTCTTCTGTTAACACGGTGGATATGCGCACAAAACTCACGTCAATACGCTGACCTTACACAACATAACCAACCGCACGTTATCACCGAGCTAACCACATCTGTCACCCTATGGACACCGTAATCACCTTCTCCACGCAGCCAATGCTTCACCTGTGCGTATATTTGCCTTAATACTTATGTACATTTTTACTACCTTACCTACATCCCGTCTCTATTTTCATGTCCACACAGCACGGCGTGCAATAGCACGCTACCATATCTAGTATAGTCACGTTGCCTTTGCTGTTGGATCATCGATCCAGCTGTGGGCTTTTGGTTTGGGTGCATGCTTTTCAGTTTCTGCTCGAGAACTGATGTTTCTTTTAATAAGGGCATCGGTAAATTACAACCTTCTTTAAATTACTCTTTTGGATGCAGAAATACTAGATGACTACACAATATGCTCCATTTACTGCAGGAACAAGGCATCAATCTCACCAAGATTACATGGAAAAAGCTAACAAGGCGAGGTCGGAGAGGCTTTCTTCTGGACAGTCATCATCACTGAAAGAATGAAGTAGTAATCTACACTAGACATTATGCACACGTGCGTATGCATGCAGCACGGCGATCGACATGCATATGAGCATCGGTTTTTGTGTGTATGTGTTCATGTATGCATATATCCTTCTCTTGTTTGGTTGCTCCGAAGTGACATTGATCAGATACGCACCACTAACCATAATTATTACTTAGTTTTATTTGTTAAGTAGGTAAAAATGACTAAAAAATTTGGGTAAAATTATTAAGAAAAAAATACTACTAATCGTTCCTTAGTTTGCGACAATATTACTAATAACATCTTTCTATTTTGCGACAATACTACTAGTAGTTTATAAGGCGTATTTTTTTTTTACAATCAACTTCGTGCGTCTCCAACTCTCCGGGCCTTTTCCTCTTGTCGCAATAGTATAAATGGGCCGGATCTGAGCAGGCACATCACGAATCAGGCACGAAGCACAAATATATCGTGTCTGGGCTCATCGAAGGCGAGCCGGGTCAGCACGGTACAGCACGACGGACCGTTTCGGCCTGGCACGGTTCCGGCCCGAAGCACGATAGGTCCATGCCAGGCCGGTCTGGCCCGACGCCCACCTCTATTCCCGGCGTTGAAGCTTTAACAGCCTGCACGACTCCTTCCACCGGCGGCATCGAATTTGTGTGAACTCAACAACAATGGCAAAAAACCGAAGAGCACCTCCTCATCTCCTATGTCAAATTCCAGAACAAAAAAAATCTCCAATCTCCTACTTCAAAAAAAAAAAAAAAAAAAGAGAGAGAGAGCACGAGGTAGCGTTGGATCTTGGAGTCCAAGTCTGATGGCCTCAACTGCGCATAAGAGATCAATTCATCAGCGATAACCACCGATGGAAAGTGATTCGCTTCGGAAAAAAAGAAAAAGAATCATCACAGAATCCACACCCCCCATTCCACACGACAACCACCTCTGGATAAGGAAATGCGATGTTGGGCCGATCTGCGGCGGAGTCGTTGTTCCTGTCGCCTTAATCTGTGCTCCTCACCTTGCTCGATCTGTGCCACCTCTCGAACCCCTATCGCTGCGAAGTCTTCACTGTTGTAGTCCTCCAAAAATTATTTTTTTTCAAAACTAGTCCCCATGCAATTTTTTTTTGCAAAATTGACCCCTAGCCCACAAATACCATGCTACAGTACCACTGCATACTATTTTATTTTTGGATCGCCAAGCGTGGTATTAGATGTTGTAGAAAAAAAAATTTATGCAGCGGTGTTATAGCGCTGCAATGCTACAGTCACGGTGGTACTGTAGTGTGTGTATATTAAAATTTTGGATCACCAGGGGCATTGCAGTCCTTAAGCCGCCGAAAGTAAGTGGTCAACCATAATATTAAATTCGACAGGCGGGCCGTCCACCCTATTAGGGTCGACAGCCAAATATAGGCCTCCACTCTAGACTAGCTAAGGTCGACGGGCAAAAGCAGCTATCCACTCTAGACTAGGGTGGACAACCTCTTTTTGCTGTCGAGCATAATAATATTATGGTGGACGGCCTTTTCTACGTGGCCATCGACCCTAAGAGCTTAGGGTCGACGGCCACGTGGAAAATGCTGTCGACCCTAAGCTCTTAGGGTCGACGGCCATGTGAAAAAGGCCGTCCACCCTAATTAATCGGCATTAAAAAAACAGTCGCTCGATCCACCCTAGTAGATGGTTACTGCCGTTGCAACATTGTGAATTGTGAGTCACAGGACACGAAGAAAGATACATACAAGCTAACATCTTTTAGTATGGCCCAAATAGAGTAGATCAGATTATTGTGAAGGAGATAATCAGCAAGATGTATTTGTATTTCTGGTTTCATCTGAACAAGTATGGGGCTGTGGTCTATCCTTAGTGTTAGATATATATAGCACGATCTTCTTCTTTTTTAAAGAAAGAGTAACCTATTCTGTCTTAGAAAACAAAGACATGTAGTAGCTCTGCTACGCATCCTTTTCTTACTTTCTTTCTTTCTTTCTTTCGTCCGCAAAAATAGTGTGAAGGCAATTGCTGTGGTCACTATGTATATGTGTATACTTACTTTTTGCGGTGCAAACCACTCTCAACATCAGCTAAGATACCATCAAAATTAACATGGCCTAAATCTCAAGATCCACTGCAACAAATCTGAAGCTACTTGCATCAATTGTCAATCTATGTTGATTTACTCTGAAACACAAGAACTCCCTAATCCTTGAGAGAACAAGAATCAACCATTTCTAGTCTGTACATCAATGTATCTTGAGCCAACAACTTTCAGAATTCAAAAGATAAGTATGCCAAGTTGCTGAACTTACAGAGACAGGAGTAAGAAGCAACTCAATCAACGCAACCGCAGCATCTACTTTATCATAAGAGTCAGCTGAGACATTTATGTATAGGTCTTCATAAGCAGCTTGAGCTTCATTTATGTCTGGCTGGCAAACCTCACCCTGAGCACCATGAATAACAATTTTAAGTGCCCCATTTGTGTAGTGCGCTGAAATTGCTACCAGAATTATTTACTATAAGGTAAACACTCTAGGAAAAGATGTGCTGTAAAGCTTGAGCATCAAGACCATAAATGAAAGTTAAAAATTATCCCCATTGCCAAAAAGGAAGCTTTTAGAGAAGAAGGATGTCTAAAGATATGCTGTGGAAATGATCTTAAAAAAGAAAAAGCTTAGAATAGACAGATGCCCTGTGTTTTCCTTTCTTTTCTCCTAGTTACAGTAATCAAAGGATCGTATATCCAACTGAATACTTTGCATGTATACGTGTAGATGAAACATCACCAAATACAAGCCTCACAACAATACTAGAGGACGAACAGCACTGGCGAGAAATTCGAAACAAGTTATAATTATTGTTAATCAGACAATATACAGTAAAAACTACATAACATATTGCTCTTGCATGAAGAACAAACAAAAAGTTACAGAATGGAGGAAACCAATTTACCTTCTCTCCATTGGCTTTCTTAGTCCCATATACTCGTATTTTAGCTCCAGTTTCCTGGCATATAGTAAATGAATTAACCAGAGTCTTAATAGATATACTGTTTAGAATGGAATCAAGAAACAAAATATACAATGAATTAAATATAAGTGTAGAGTTCAACAAAACAAAAAAAAACAAAACTACTCTATTGGTGAACCAAACAATTAAAATGAAACAAGAGTACAAACTAGATACTAATAAAAAAATTCTACCTATGATGTGATGTGTTCATGTGGCAGGAACGTACCTGCCCAGAATGGAGGCACGCCGCAGAGCAGTATGTAGATGATGATGCCGGCGCTCCACACATCGGCTTCCTGGCTGTAGTTCTTCTTCAACACCTCCGCTTCCCTTGATATCCATACATTCACAAATTCATATCCATACACATTCATATCATACATTCACAACAATTCATATCTATACACATTCACAACTTACAAACTCATCACAATTCATATCCATACACATTCGTAAATCACATCCACAAATCAACATATAGTTTACATTCAACAAAAGTTTGATATAGAGGTTTAATTCCAACAAAAGTTCAACGTATATCATATGTCCACAAATCGAGAAAGTTCAACAAAAGTTTGATATAGAGATTCTAGCTAGGTGGAGGAAAAACCGAAGGCATATGAAGCAACTCATCGACAAAGTCCGCCGAAGTACTGCCAGTGGGTTCGGCGGCGCCACTTCCCACATGTTGAGCTGCACCAGCTGATCTTGAAGCCTCCTACAAAATAAGAAAATAATATATAACTTAGAACATTGTTTCAATGACTTCCCAAATTACAATTTTTGGCGATAGAAGTACCGTGTCCGGAGTGTTTTGAGTTGGAAACCGGATCGGCTTGGAATGGATGTTGGACTGCTACTTGGTTGAGTGGAACCCCGATCGAAGCCTACCAATTAAAGAAAATGAATTAGAACATTTATCTTGTGAGTTGAAAACAACAATTCTTCACGAATTAACATATATTACCCTGTCTGGCACACTATGTGGAAATGGCAACGAGGCTGAACGAAATCGCAAAGGTCTTTGGTGAGCCGAGCACTGATCCGGAAGCGTTCGAGGAGGATCTTGGAACATATCTTGGACGCAGGCGCAAATGGGGTGGCTAAGCCGGAGCACCCGATCCAAAAGCCTACCAATTCAAACATATGGATTGGAGCATTACATCTGTGACTAGTAGAAAAAAAGACCATTACTATCAATATATGGATTGGAGCATTACCCCGTCTGGAGTTGGACCAACCAAACCGAAAGCCTACAAATTCACATAGCATATCATCGATGGATAGACATTAATAAGAAATTAGAAATTACTAGTAATAGACAATACTCCTTGGAAGTGCATCATTGACGGCCGTGAGGGATCGAAAAAGCCTGGAAATCCTTGTGGTGGATATGAGTCTACATATAGCTCACATAGCATTAGTAGATTGAATTAATTGAAAGTGATACAAAATTGAACTTACTTGCTGCATATTTTGCTCCATGGACTCCAGTCTTCTAAGAATAGCCTCACGCTCTTTTTCTCCCTCTTCTTGCCGTTTCTGAAGCTCCGCAACCTGTTCTCTCAAAGCGCGTTCTCTTCCATGACGCGCCTCTTGGGCGTAGAGGAAGCACTTGAGCGTCGAGCTGCCCTCACCTCGAGCATGTACTCGAAAGAACACAAGTAGGCGTTCGAACGCCAATCTCCCATGCCTCCTCCCACCCATCTGGCTATGGATGACTACAGGATCCAAAGGTTGTGCTGTAGGAACACACTCGGGCCTGTGCACCGTAGTCATTGCATTCACGTATTCATTCTGCATTACAAATAAGTTAACACCGCACAAAACAATGTATCTAAACGATATTGCTTACTAATTTTTCTTGGGCAGCTCGATCCAAAGCGCGCCGAGTACCATCTGGGTTCCGCCTTGAATGTGCGTTTGTGTACACATCAATCCAGTCGACTCCCCCCCTGTCTGAGCCTCCTGCAATTCATTACGAAATAAAAATGTAGTTGCAACGAATGAGAGAACTGGAATTACTTTAAACAAACCTTACCATAAACTTTTTCCGTTGTGCCATCGAATGGCTGCCAAGGTGTGTGATGCACGAATCAGCAGATGCATTGCGATTGTTCTTGTTTCTTGTCGATCTCTGCCTCCATTCTTCTGTGCCATACATGTCACACATCCATCTCCAAGCATCCGGGCACTTGTCACACCATGGCGGTCGACATGAATTGTACTCATCAGGGGTAAGGTATATGTCTCGAGCACCTCCGTCCCTTCTGAGATTCTGCCCTCGCCTTCGATAATACTCCTCAACAGCCTTGACACGAGAAAGTGAGATCATCTCGTTCACAATGTGTCCTGCTTTTCTATCAATAACCTCGTGGGCCACAAGACGTTGTCGCTTTTCGAAATCAGAAGGCAGAGCATACCTAGCCTAAAATAGACCACAAACAAAAATATGAGCAGAAATGAAAAATAATTGAAGGGTCTCAGGAGTTGTCATTTTGGTTTTAGTTGTCATGCATACTAGCTCGTAAGAATCAGTCAACTAGGGTGTAGACATTTGTTGTTCCAAAGGTAATCATTCACATAATTACCTTTTCCAATTTGAAGTGTTCCTTGATAGTGGCGCAACAGAAGATAAAAAGCTAGCTAAGAAGAATGAGCTAATTATCTGGCTGAAATTAACATCTCGCCAGGTACAATTTTCAGTGTCATTGATATAATTATCTGGCATCGTGTGGTATATATTCCAACAACAAGCATTGTTTTGCAAATAGATGGTTAGAAGAGTTTTTCTTACCCAAAACTCGTCGAGGCAACGATCGGCAACCGATCCGTCACCATCTGAAACGACCTTGTAGTCATCCCAGAGAGTCTTGCCCTATGCACATCATCAATGTCCACCATTCCTCGGTAGTTCATCCTCAGAATGGTCCCTAGGGCTGGACCTGGCTCCTTCACATTGTTCTGGATTGCCACCAAGTTACTACACAACAACAATGCATCTGAGTTAGAACAACAATTCGGTGCTACACAAATTCAACTTTTAGAACATACGTACTAATCCCCAAAGTATTTAAATACAATCTTCTCATCTGGATTTGTGGGAGCCCTGTGAAGCTTATTAGTGCTCCTCTTCTTTCGAGCTCGTGCTCCCTGGCCTGTTCCTGCCTCCTGAGAGGAAGATGTGCCCTCCGTCCCTGTCTCGGGCTACTGCACGGCTACGGGATCCGTGCCCTCTGGCATGCCCTCCGTCCCTGTCTCACCTCGCACGCTCTCGCCATGATCAACCCATCTATAATAATTTGCTTTGAAGCCGTTCTTACAAAGATGCATCTCCATTTCTGCCCGACATCTCTTCAAGCTATTACCACAGAGAGCGCATGGGCATCTCACTTCTGCCATGTCCGACACAGGCGTCGATCCAAAAGCCTGACGGATAAAATCTTTCGTGCCCTCCTTCCACTCGACAGAGTGCCGTTCATTCTTATTCCAACCATCATACATCCACCTCCGAGAATTTTCCATAATGGGCTGAAAGAATGTAACAAGAACCATCAATTCAGATTTGTATGGACCATGCACTATCCGTGCTTGGATTTTGATTGGAAGATGCGAGAAAAAGGACTAAATATGCACAAGCATGTTGGTTTCAGTGTGGAAATCAGATATGTATATCAACTGCTTTGCTTCTTCAAGGAAAACAAGGAGATGATAGCCACTACAAGGTTATAGGGCCGTCCACCATAAGCCGCCGAAAGTAAGTGGTCAACCATAATATTAAATTCGACGGGCGGGCTGTCCACCCTATTAGGGTCGACAGCCAAATATAGGTCGTCCACTCTAGACTAGCTAAGGTCGACGGGCAAAAGTAGCTGTCCACTCTAGACTAGGGTGGACGGCCTTTTCTTAGCTGTCCACCATAATAATATTAGGGTGGACGGCCTTTTCCACGTGGCCGTCCACCCTAATTAATCGGCATTAAAAAAAACAGTCGCCTGATTGGCATTCAGTTTACACAAAACAAATAACATCCATTCTTCAGTTTACAGAAAAGCCTTAAACGATCTCCAAAAAAAGAACCTAAACATCACAGATCAGCTTCATTCCTTGATTCTGAACATTGGAATTTGGGTGGTCAAGCTCTTGCAGGAGCATCAATATACAAATTAACTAAAATTCCTTGATTCTGAAACTGCATTAATTGTAAACGAACTTGCGCGACTAATTCTAGGATATAGGGCAATTTACCTCTAAAATGGTGATGATTTCTTTTGGGCTATAATCCGTGCCAAAGATACAATCAACCTTAACGGCAAACAAAACAGAGTTGTACATATGAAACCATCTAAGAATCATGTAACTAAAATAACGTATAGAATTACAATAAGTATATCAAAATCAACACCCCAATCAGCATACTATCGGTAAAGACATCTTAAGGCCCCCAGCTCCATTATTTGTATTAACACTCATAAATCCACGCAGCATCCATGCACATGTTCTTTGGGTAAGACCTATATCGCGAGCTGTCCATTGCCGGACATTCCCTACGTAGAGTTTTCCTTGCAGGGGATCACAAATTAACATACTAATAATAATAGATAGAACTCCATGACTTCCGTTGCGAGTTCAGTTCTTGTTGCGATATTACAACTCCCGATTTCAATTCATTTGTTATATTTTAGATAAAAGTTCTAACTGCGCAGAAAACAAAGCAGGCATCGATGATAAAATACGAAAAATGTTGTATTAACAATGAAATACTATGATAAGGACAACATCATTTTACACACCGATAATTTATAATGGAGTAGATGATCCAGTATCCACATACTTGCGGTGGGGGCGGCAAGGGATGTAGGGAGACCGCACACGTGGAGGCGGCGACAAGACCACCGGCGGCGGCAAGCGCGAGGCGCAGCGGTGGGGCGGCGGTTGGGCCGACGACACACGGGGAGGCGCGCGGCGGTCGGGCCACCGGCCGGGGGAGGAAGCGGCGGCGGCGGATGCACAAACGGCCGGGGATCGAGTTCTGGCGTGGGATTGAAACGGCGAGTAGAATGGGGATCGACTCCTGCGGGAGAGGTATATGCCACTTAGGGTCGACGGCCACGTGGATATTCGTCGACCATAAGTTACGTTTCTGACTGCCAATTGGGCCCTTTTTTCAGTTAGGGTCGACAGCCACATGGGCTGTCCACCCTAATTGCGCCCATTTGGTGGAGGGCCAGATTTGGCGGTCGACCCTACACTAGGGTGGACGGCTTATATACATGCTGTCGACCCTAATGTCCAACAGTTCCCCAATTCCAGGGCGGGGGAAGTGGCGCACTTTTTTTCACGTTTAGGGTAGACGGTTGTTCTTTTGGCCATCGACCTTAATTTATTTTTTGTGGACGGGGTGTTTTGGCCGTCTAACATATTTGTGGCCGTCGAGAATAAATATTTTTCCTGTAGTGTCTCCATGTGCGTTTTTTGCGGGTAATAGGGTTATTTTTGTAAAAATTTTCGCAGGGTGGCTAGTTCTAGAAAAAATAATTTGTTGGGCTATAACAATGAAGAATTCTATCGTTGCCACCATCATCCCGAAAAGCTAGCCGTCACCACCATTCTATGTGTTGGCCTTCCCTCATTCGGTCCCGTTGGAGTCGTCACCCCTCCGCATTGAGTCGGCGCTGCCACCACCGGAGAGAGATAGAGGAAGAGATGTTGAAAAAGGGGCAGCGATGGTTGAAGAAGGATGGATAGGGCGGCGGGCTCGGTGGTTCAGTAAGAGAGGAAGGCGACCTGAAAAGTAGCATAAACACAATATTTTACCTTTCCTTCTAAAACCTTTTTTTCTTGTTGGGACGTTCCTTTTAAAAAACTTTACCTTGTTGAAATAAGTACCCCCGTGTTCATTTTAAATGATGTTATTAACTTTCCATGATTTCCGATATGTGATTTTTTTTATTGTTTTAGAAAATTATGTTAGTATTAGTTAATAAAATTATAATTACCAAAGCACTTATGGCAACAAATCTAGTGATCTAATTTTCATATGGCAAACATAGATAGTTTTTGATATATTGACTACAAACTTTTAAAGATTTGACTATGCGGATTGTAAAACATCACTAAAAAGAAATATGGGAATTGGATTTATTTTTTAACATACACTTTAAATAGCCCTTGATTCTCTTGTATCTAGATATGTTCAAAGATAAAAGTGGTTTGTTTGACCTATATTAATAATTAATGACATATTTGCACTCAGGAAAAAAGGTGGCCCTGCATGGAAATTTGCAAGAAAAACTACATAATGGCATATTGTTTCGACAACAGTATACCTATACTGTAGCATTACATTGATTCCTTGTCTTCTCAAGCTCTAACTCCAGCCCCGACGGTATGCCCCTCGCTCGAGCGCTCCCCTTATCTTCTCGAGCTCCGACAAGAGGAGCGGTGGCATTGCTACCGCCAATGGGTTCACCCCCTCCCATAAATGTAGAGGGAGGCCAGGGAGGTGGTGATCCAGCAGTGGACGGCGGTGGAGGGAGGCACGACAAGGTGACGACGCACTGAATATTAGGTTGAGTGGGGAGGGGATGGCAGAGGAGGGGGAGACAGTGGCGTGCCAAGGCAGTAAGGTCACCGCCGGCCACCGGTAGGGGGAGGAGGGAGCGGGGGTAGACGGTGGAGGGGTGCGAGGTTGCAGCATGTGCCAAGGAAGGAGGTGAGAATAGGGAGCGGCGGAGGAGGAGGGCAAGGTAGCCGCAGCAGTGTTGGAGGCTATACCATCAGGTTGGCATATGCTAGTTGCTCTCAAAATTGTTGGTTCTAGCCTGCACTGAGAAGGGCCTCAACCAAGGTTGGGACTTTGAGCGAGCTCTCGCTTCCAACATGCGAATCGATGGGCCATGAGAGAGGAAAGGGAGGGGATGAAGACGGAGAGAAGAGAGGAAGAAGGGTATATTTGTCTTTGCTTAGCCCACTCAATAGTATATTGACATGGGGGAATGGCACAAAAGCGTACAAAATTTAAACTTAATAGTACAGATGTAAATTTATTTTTTTAAGTGATATAGAGGAAACTTTCCGTGGCATTGAAGGAATTTTCTCTTCTTTCAATCTGAAACGAACTAAATTGTTGATTTCTGACAAAAGGTGTCGTATATGAACTTTACTGAGAACTGGCATCGTGCCTACACCGGAGACCTAGTACAATGGATAATGTCAAGAGGCAGCAAACTGTTGTACAAACTACAAAACATACCATTCCACACTTTCCTTCGTTCTGTATAGCCCCCTGAAATATTGTTTTAAGCACCATAGTTGAAGCCTTTACCACCCTTCCTGAACCGAACCGTCAATGTAAAAACCTCGAGGACGAAGGCGACCATGGCGAGCACCAGAACGACACCAACGTATGCGTGCGGCGTGCCTGTACTTCCGGTCAGGCAGTAGGATGCTGATGCCCTTGAAGACATTGACGACGCTCAGAACGACGGCCGTGCAGCCGACGGATCAGTGATACAGGTTCCAGTAGAAGCGGACTTTGACTGTCTTCTTAGGGCGCATCAGCAGGGCAAAAACCTGATGCAGACACAGTATGTTTCTGGACGTAGAAGTAGGAAAGTCGTTGCTGAATTTGGTATGCTTAGCAAAAGCTATTCTGTTCTCACAGCTGCATTTCGTGAGCATATTGCCCAATAAATTGCCGGGTCAAATCAGGCAAGTCTTTGAATTACTCCAAAGACGTATATATGTTTAGCTATATGCAACAAGGTGTGATATATCTATTTCTGTAAGCGGCCGGCCATCGTATGTACCTAAACTAGAGTAAATTTATCATCGATCTTAGTTGACCAACATGGACAAAGACTTCTCATCTACACAAGCATGTTACGTAGTGTTATTTCATATCTCATGTCCTGACGTCCTGTCAATCTGTAAAATGTAGAATTAAAAAGAATATGTCCATGAGCAGATTGTATAGTAGAATTTTTGTTTAAAATAATATATATTTAATGGAAAATTACAGAAATAATATGCCGAAAATAAAAATGATATGCCTGTCGCAATTTGAAATAATATGCCGAAAATTACAGAAATAATATGCCTGTCGCAATTTGGAATTGCGATGGGTGTGCAGAACTATTATTTTTATTTTTGGTATATTATTTTTGTAATTTTTTATTAAATATATATTATTTTAAACAAAAAATCTTGTATAGTACCTGGAGTGTTGCTAGGGCGGAAAGCGCGAAGCCGATGTTACGATGGTCAGGGTACAGGACACCTTTGACCTTTTGCCTGGTTAACAAGGCGGCCCCGATTATGTAGCCGCTGCATTGGCAGGCTACGTGGAGGTAGTACCATGCCGGATCAAGCGACGGGAACACTCTCATGTACCTCGCCGGTATGACGCCGAGAGGGAACAGGGTGCCCCAGCTCACACCATTCAGCACCCCATGGATCTGCATAAACCAATTTTATACTTCTTAGCAACATTTTCAGAGTGGAATTAGTGATAGATCATATGTCTAGATGGACGGACTATCTCATCTGAACTTCAGTTCAGATCTGCCTTTCCGGACTAGGAAGCATGATGATGCAAAGACCGTACGTTCTTGCGGTATAGGGTCTGTTTGGGCTTAGAGTCTGGGTAGGGAAGCTATAGTTTTTCTGAAAAGTTGATTTTTAGCTTTCTAAAGTAAAAAACGGCTGTAGCTTTTTATAAAAAATTATTTAATAAATAACTAATTTCTCTTAGCAATAAACTGCAAAATCAGGCTTAGCTCAGCTCAGCTTTTGATTTTTATTAATTATATTTAGCTCTTAGATTAGATAAAAACTGAACTATTTAAAAATACTATTGACTTTTCAAAACCTGGAACTGACTACAAAGCTCACAGGGACTTAGGCTGAGTTTGTTTAGGCTGGAGTTTGAGCTTATTTGGCTGGAGCTGAAAGAAACTGTTGGAGCTGGAAGAAACTGCTGGAGCTGGATGAGGATGGCAGTTTCTCGTAAATAATAGTTAAGTTGTAAGGGTACCAGGGAAGTGGGATTTTTAGAAGCTCCAGCCACCCCGAGAAGCATCGTTTTCCTTGCTTCTCTTGCGTAGTGCAAATTGGGTTAGAAGCTTCTTCTCTCCGTCTGGCTGAAAAAATATTGTTTGTTTTGGTTTGTGGCTTATAGAGGTGTAAAAGCCAAATAAACCCAAACTCAAGCCTAAACAAATTGAGCCTTAGCATGGTGCCTACAGTTGCTGCCGCCGTCGACGCTTGGTGCAGGGACGTTGACATGACGTTGTCGCCGTACGTCTGGCGGTCGTCCGGCAGGCCCTTCCGGGACGTCGGGCCGGCCTGCCAGACGATATTCTGCCACGAAACATGCTGGAGTGGGCTTGATACATGGCGGTTTGGTTGATTGGACTTGCGGCCTAGCAATTTCGGCCGGCTTACAGGCCTTGCATCTGTGTACTTGTGGGCTAATACATATCGTCCATCAGGGCCACGTTTGGATCTACTGACTGGTTACAGGCTTACGGCTTCCCACGCCGGAAAAGAGAAGGGCTTGCAGGCTTTTTCCCTCGAAGGTGCTTGCTTTTTTTTTCCTTTCGAGGGAACGAAGGTGCTTGCTGAAGACTTTCTGCTGGAGTGGTTTAGCTAGATATGCTTGTACAATTGGAGGGGCTGGCATAGTTGGCTAAACGCCTAAAACGAACACCTATCCTTTATCTAATATATTTATCGTTGTCAAATCCGAAAGCATCGTAACAAAATGCCTTCGGATATGAATCTGGCAATAACACTTGTCATATAATATATTTATCATTGGACTAGCTGTTGATCAAAATTTATAAACTTTGAACGTCGAAATCCGTGGGCGCACTATATTTTTCTATTCAGAGAGTACTAGTGTGCTTTGAACAAACTAATTAATACAGTTTCACACCTTCTCTTTTGAACAAATAACTAGCAAAGGCTTGTTTCGAAGTAAAGCGTCTTAGCGAGCAAATCTTTGCTTAACGAGAAGGGCTGGCTAATACACAAGCAAGGTTGCGGAATTATTCGATATCGACAGCCTGTAATGTTTGCCGCATTACTCCGTACTGCTAGTGGATTACTGCAGATTTGTGTCGGAAAAGCTAGTGAAGTCCGGTTTAAAACGGTAATCAAACAGTGCCTTGAAAGATTACTAACGGAGGCCGCGGGGCTTGCCTACCGCAGATACGAAGCCTCGCATGTCGCATCATTTTGTGTTTCGTGCCTGCCAAAAAAGGCGTCATCTTGTGTGGTTAACAAAAGAACCACCACCGCCACACTAGTCCCACCGGCCACGAGCACTCATCGTGGCCATCTCTGCTCCGCCATCGATAACTTTGGGCCATTTTCGCCGGCTTTCATCACTGCCCCGCACAGTCGCACACCACGCGCGCACCGGAACGTCTCGACGCGCGACCGCCCCGTGACAATAGCCCCTTTTCACCAAGCCTGGCGTCGGTACCAGGCGTGCAAAGCGTCCACCTCTCGCGTCTCCACCCGAGCGCCGCGCTGCAAAAAACTGCCAAGTGTTGCCGCACGGCACGGAGCCCGCGGTTAGAAAAAAGGGGAGCCGCAACCACGGCGCGGATCGCCCTCGGCTTAACCGGCTCGACTGCACGCTTTCTTTTCTTATAAATCTAGCCTTTACGCCATTAAAATTATAAAATTGCACCCATCTTAGCTGTGAAAGTAAGAACACATGTGTGACGGACCGTCCTTTTCAGGGGGTGCGTATAAATACCTTTCAGCCTACTCGGGATTTTAAATTGCGGAATAACAAGTGTCATTGCTGATAAAAGAGCAATTGCGAACATTTTATAGATGAAATAGGGCCTAACGGCCAAGATTTTACAAAAGGTGCGGTGGCATTGAATACATTCTGAACACCCACAGAAACGCTGAGCGGATAGATCAAGGCCTCCAAAACAAAATAACATCGTCATCTACGGTCTTCGGAACTCGCCATCTTCAAAGGAAATCTATGGAGGAATTTGGAGCAAGGGTGAGTACACAACCGTACTCAACAAACCACACGGAAATTCAATATTACATGCGAGAATAAACAAAAGCGAGCCTGAGTTTTAAGTCTTGTGGATGCAAGTTGTGAACATCTGTTTTTATTTTACATTTGAAACACAAATCTTAAATAGCAATATATAAATCAGGAGGGGTTTAACTTGCAAAGTTCACCTTCATGACAGGTTTTAATTATAAAAGCTACAGGTAGCGATTCTGTATCACCCTAGATTAACTCCGCTTCATTAACCGGAAGCACGGCGTATTCGAATACCATTTTAATTGACTCTGCAGAGCTGCTCAGCTTTACCCACAAGACATCTACGGTCATTAGTGCCACTAGATTAACACGCAACTTTTATGCATGTGGCCCGACCGAGATAATCATAGCATTTCGTTGAACTTCCCCTTTTTAGCTCCTACCGAGTGGGATCTCCGAGATCCGCAACATTCAGACCCACCGCCGTCATGGAGACTCTTTACGAATGTGCGGACACCATCATTGCGAAACCGGTGAATGATCCCTCCATTCCCATTCCGCACTCGATTGCCTGGTAACCCATTTTCTATGGAAGCTCTTTCATGTAGGCATTCCAAAGGGAAATCCAATGTACTAGGCTACGTTGGACCAAGTCAATGAGATTGGCCGGCCCAACTCGTGGTTGAGCGGGATCTGAAGTTATTTACGTTGCCCAAGACATTGGTCCTTAAGCGCCAAAGACTTAGCCAAATGACATACCACAACCCATTGGTACCAACTGTACCACCACCACATCACATCCATTGGCTTCGTCATCGGTTGGGGATTGGGCCGGCATCCACCTTCCGTGGTCCGCCTAATCTCGTCCCCTCTCACCGTAGCAATTTTATAAAACCAAAAATCATCCAAGCCAATCCTTCTGAGATTAAGCATTTGTCTAAAAGTAATAGTGGTATAAATTGCTACATCTACGATTGGTTCAATATATTTTGTATCTTAGGGTAAAAAGGAATTAAGACATAACAACAGGTTTAATATTGGGTTGTATCTAATCATGTCATTCGAAACTACCACATTTTCTAGTTTCGTAAAATAACAAAAATAATGCAATACAAGAAATATATATATACTATAATGGAACTGGGTTCAACATGTTCAAGGAGTGTGGCTTGCCTTGCGAGGTTAAAGGTTCGCCTAACGAGAGACGGTCGATGTCGTATCTGGCTCCGAACGGCTCTTGTTCCTGCGACAGCTCCTCGTACTGCTCCTGCTCCGAGATTCGTGCCAACGGTGGCGTCGACGTCGGATCTAGCGCGAGAAAATGCCAACAATAAATAAACGAATAAATCCAAAACAAAGAACAAAGAAAAAGCAATGGAAAGGAAAATCGAGAGAGAAATGGTCGGATCGGAGTTCAGGGGTATTCTGGGAATTTTCTGGATTTGGTTTGGCGAAACGGAGATTATTTTTGGACTCAGCGGCTCGAGACGATCAAGGAAATGTATTTTTGGCATTTTTGTATTTTTGGGAATTTCTGGAATTTTTGGAAGGTTTTCGGATTTTCCTTAGTATTTAAATCCAAAAATCAATTTAAAACCGAAAAGAAAAAGGAAAAGAGTTTTGATGAATCTTGCCAAGATGTTGCGATTTTTGGCCAAAGACTGCGTTTTGCCTTCTTGGCGAAGGTGCCATGGCCAAATAGATGGCGGCGGCCGCGTCTTGGAGAGAGGAGGCCGACAAAGTGGTCGTTTAGCGATGGCGGAGAATGGAAGGTGGCGAGTGGGGTTAGCGAGTCACGGCATGGAGATGGTGTCTTGGCCTTGTGCAGCCCGTGAGTCGGTGACTTCGAGGAGCGACAATGGCGAGTGGGGAGCCACACTGGCAATGAAACAAAAGGCGAGAACAGAGCGAGTGAGGAGAAGGATTTCACACAGAAGAAGATGACCCATGATCTGGCGGGATGGTGGCGAGGGAGAAATGGAGTGGCGGTGAAGCATGAAGGACTCGGCGAACTCTATGGAGGCGAAATGGGGAGGAGAGAAAGCGAGGCTTTGGCGGCGAAGATGGCGAAGGCGAAGAAGGGGACGAACGGCCGAATCAAGGATCGGGAAAGGAATGGATGGGCGGGGCGAGATAGCGACTCATGGGGACTCGGTGGTGGAAGAAAATGAGCGAGGAGAAAGTGGAGCGACTGGTGGCGTCTTGAACCTTTGGAGACGAAGAAGTCGACGTTGGATCTGGCGATCGGTGGTGTGGGGAGAAAAAAAGTGGCGGGAGAGAATGAGTGGCTTATGGTGACCTCGATGGTGGCGGAATTGGTACGCAAGAGGTGGCGAACGCAGCGGACGGCGTCTGCGACCACCGGAGGGGAGAAGAAGCTCGTGGCGCGGCGGAATGAGGCCACCGGAGAGGAAAGCAAGCGGGAATGGGAAGAGGAGAGTCTTGAGGATGAAGAAGAGTTACTCACCGGCTCGGGTGCGGGGAGAAGATGGCGCGGCGCTGAGTTTTTGTAGCCGAACAGAGGGGAGAGAGAGAGTGCGCGGTGGGGGAGTACTCGAGTGGCGAGATGACCGATCGGCGCAGGGGAGCAGGCGCGGGATTGGACGAGCATTCGGCGCGGTGCTGCAGAGAGGTCAGAGCATCACCGGTTGGGTGAAATGGCGGCGGGCGTGATGACGAAAGCCTTGGCAGAGAGAGAGATGCGCCGCAGGGGAGTAAATGGCGGCAGATGATGGCGATGGGATCGTGCGGCGAGCGGCGCAAATGACAGAGGAAAACGACATCGCCGGTGGGTCGGCGGCGCTTCGGCAAGCACAATGAGAGGTGAAAGCTTGAGGATTAGGCGGGGCGACGGCGGCCTTGATTGGCGAGTGGCGCGGTGAGAGATGCGCCGGTGTAGGGCACTCGAGTGGCGGCAACCGGACGAACAGAGAAATGATGGCGGCGGGGAGCGACCTTTGGCGCGGCGCAGAGAGAAACGCGAGCTCCTTTGATTGGCGGCGGCGGCGCGTGTGACGAGCATGCGGCGGAGAAGACGGATCGTGTGAGGCAATGCGGCGGTGTCGGACAGAGGTGAAGTGATGGATGACTCTGCGGGGCAATGGCGCAATGGCGATCAGAGGCTCATGATTAGGCGACATGGCGGCGAAACGGGGTTGGGGCAGAGGGCGCGGCGAGAATGACGGAGCGCCGACGGAGAAGACGGTCGAGAACAGGATGGAACAGCAGTATGCTGAAGTGGCTTAAGTGGCGTCCACGCGCGTCGAGAGGAGGAGGCACGCCGCGAAGTTCTGGGCCGAGAGGGAAAAGCGGGAAAAAGCGCGCGAAGGAATGAGGGAGGCGGGAAAATGGAAAGGCGCAAGCTTGAAGAGGAAAGCGCCTCGGACGGAAAGGGAAAGCGGAAAGGGGGAGACTTTTCCAGAAAAGGAAAGTTTTTGATTTAAATCGGATAAATGCGAAATAAATTCGAAAAAAAATTCACATAAATTTCAAATAAATAGCAAAGGCCAAATTAAATTTATTTTTGAAATTTTTGGGGTGTTTCAACATGACACATACCATCTATCGGATCTGTATACCGTAGCGGATTAAATTTAATATCCTAGCAGTGGTTGTGAAATTTGCTAGAACTAGTTGGTATACTAATTAAATTTAATATCCTAAAAATTTCAAAAATTTCCATATGTAAATACATATGAGAAATATCTATATTAGATCATAGTGCCCCAGATGATTGTAATATATATACACACAAAATTTTCTTCACATTTCTCCATTTTATTTTTTCACCAATCATTGGCTGAAATATTGCTAACCAATTTTAATAAAATTTGATTTCATAAATATGTAGTCAACTAAACAACGCCTAGGACTCCCCATCAAGGTTCAAAATCCCAACAAAATTTCTGCTGAGATTTCAGATTTTGACTAAGGACGAGATTAAGAATTCCTAGCCGAATAAAAAGGATAAAAAAAGGAAATTGCTACTGTACAGACGTCCGAAACGCTCCGTACGCTTCAGTCGATCTGTTCAACTTCACCGCTCTTATCCATTCACTCCACTGCTTTTTCCCCTCTCCATCTACCTCCTGTCAGTTCGCGATCTCCCAGCGCCTAGCTGAGGCCGTCCGCGCCGTGGAGATCGACCACCAAGAAAAAAGAGAATCCAAGCAAAACGAGGCGAGACGGGCACTCTCATCTCGTCCGTGCAAGATCGACTTCGTCGCGGCTACATCTGCCAACACAGCCACCCCAATCGGCGCGCCTCCCAAGCAAGGCGATGAGTGTGATTCTTGGGGCTTCCATGCATTTGGATGGGTTGGCGGATCGTCGGTACATGCATGGTCGGCTGATGGTTGGAGATGGCTCACTCGTGTTGGTTCTTTCGCGCAGGTTGCTCGGTCTTGGGAAGATCTGCCGCCGCGATGGATCAACTACCTCCGTGGGACATCAAGCGGGCAACTTCACCTCCTTGCTCTGTCCACAGTGCCGCACCCACGCCAAAGGAACGCCGGATATGTGGAAGAAGATGACTGGAGATGGGGAAGGGGCTAGAGGTTGAAGAAGGACATTTTGACTTGAATATGACCTTGGTACGTTCGAAACATGGGTTTTTCCGTGGTTAAACATTGGGTTCGGTATGCTGAAACATTTTGATTTGTGAAAGATGACCGGAGAAGAAGCTTCATCGATTTTATGCTCCAAAACATGACCAATGCACGTATGAAACATCCATTTTGCTCTTGTGAAACATCCGTTTTACTCTTGTGAAACATGTGGTTTTTTCTGTTGAAACAAGGTGAAACACACGTTTACTCTATTGAAACATTGGATTTGGCCTAGTGAAACATTTGATTCTACCTACTGAAACATTTGGTTCTACGTGTTGAAACATCGTTTGATAGCTGACGAAACATCTATGTTTTGGAATTTCTCCTATGTTTCATCAATACCTTTTCCATGTTTCACCAGTTATTTTTCCATGTTTCAATGTTGACGTCATGCTGACGTCGGGCGTCCGATAAAAAGCATCCGGACGGACGTCCGTATCCTAGTCACCGCCATAAAAAAATCAAATTGCTACATTAATTTAGGAAATTTTAGCGAAATAATTTCAGAATTTTTGAATAGACTTCAACTTTTTTGGACCTAATTTGAGACAATACCTAATTACCATGTTTAGCAATCTAGGATCATACAAGAAAATTTACAAAAGAATTGAATTTTATTTGTTATCTTTGAAAAATCAAAAACAGAAAGAACATAAATGAAATAGTAACCGTGTCAAAATTTTATAATTTCGCTCGTGTGTGATCATGATTCAAAATTTTTAGAAGAGCTTAATAATTCCCTTAGCACTCTTCTCTAAAATTTTTGAAAATTCTAAACTTGTTTTGGCTATTCAATCAAATCTATAAAAACAATACATATACTCAGCTTTTTATTAGGACAGTAGCACTATCATTTAAAAATTTTATAAAAATATTAATGATGCTTCAAGACCATCCACAACAATTTTCAAATTTTTCTAACTTAATTTGAACATTTTTTGTTCGGTTAAAATTTACCGAGATTTCGGTAATTTCGATTGAATTCTTAGAAATCCCGGTTCAAAAAAATCTGAATTATAATTTTGTTTTTTAAATTTTGTCAAGATTTCATCCAAAATTCTAATAACTCATGAAATTTCAGATTTCAGTATTTGAGAGATGTATAGTCTGACCCGAAATACTACCTCTATTATTCCTTGCAGACATCCCGCCTCCGCACGGGTTTGAGCCGAGCCGGCAGCTCGGCTCGAGCGCGGGTTTGAGCCGAGCCGACAGCTCGGCTCGAGCCGGCCGACCGGCTCGGCTCAAAAAAAGAATTTGCGATTTAGTCCTTTTAGAAATTACGAATAGGCCCTTCATGATTTTTTGTGAGAGAAAGATTTTTCCCTCCAAAATCGCGTTCGGGTCCCTCATGCGTCGTTTTACGAAAAGAACCTCCCGTTAAATTCAAATCGCGAACAAGCCCTTTTCTAATTTTTCAGGATAGCGAACAGGTCCAAAAACATAACATTCAGGTCCTTGCTCCTTACGTCTAGGTCTTTTCTCCGTTTTTCTCGGGAAAAAATGTTTTCGTCACCAGAAATATATGTGCAGCTCTATCTCTAGACTTTTTTCCCATCTCGATTTTCCATCTCGATCTCTAATATTTTTTAAACAAACGTGTAGAGTATTAGACTCAGCAAAAGAAGGTTGTCATCTCTAATAATTTTTCACTCTTTTCCCTCTATACTTTTTCCTCGCCGCGTTTTTTCGGATCGGTCTCCAATATTTTCCAAGTGATTTGTCGAAAGAGATATTTCTACAACTCTATCTCTCTGTTTTTTCCCGTTTCGCTCATTATTTCGACGATTTAAAAAATAAAACGCCACCAAAAAAAGGTAATTTTTTCTACGAAAAACGTCACGCGCGACGTGTACACCGCAAAAAATTTTAGTATCTGTAGGTGCTCCCCAAGTCCCCATACGCCTCGTTCCGCCGCGTGCCCCTCCCCGTCGCCTCCCACCACCAAACCCAACTACTCCCCCACCGTGCGGAACTCTAAAACCAACCGTCCGTCCCATGCGACGTCGCGCGGGGGCGCTCAGGCCCACGGCGCAGTGGCAGTATCATTACCTGGCACGGGCAGGAGCGGACAAGCGGAAAGTGATTCCTTGCTTCCAGCCCTCCACAGCCACCAAAAGTAACCCGGCGGTGGCTCACTGGCCCTCCCCTCCCCGCAGCTGAATTCCCCGCATTTCTTCGCTCCATCCGCTGACAGCTCCGCACATAGAATGCACGGGCGCACATGTCATTGACGTCGAGTCACATGTGAGTGGTGCGAAAGGCATGTAGCAGAAGGCATGGCAACATAGACACCTGTCTGTCGTCAACCCGGATCATATTCTCCTCTCTCACACACTCCCCTCTCTCTACAGAACAAAAGGGACTAGAGGGATCCACTCCCATCTCACTCCATTCGGTTGCGTAGCGCGCTCTGTAGGCCTGAAAAAAAAGTTTCGTTAGGAATGAAAATTATTTCGATTATAATGAGCTAAAAATTGGATAGACTTATTTTAAGTAAAAAATATTGACGAGGTTCGGTTTGATAATAGATTGTTTGCTCGAATTTAAAATAACTATTTAAATAATAAATAAATAATTTTATGTTAAAATATGAATATTTCAAAAGAACCTGGATAAACTCGATTTCCAGCTCTGGTGCGCTGTGCACGGGGATATAGTCCTGCTACATCGTATACGTGTATACATTGGTAGCAGTACATTATCGTCCAGCACAACCACCCACAACCTTCCCCTCATCATTACTCGCCCCCGACCCGCCTCCGCCATGGTCTCGCTCGCCGGCTCCCAGATCCCGTCGCCCAGTCAGAGCCTGTGCGCGTCGGCGGCGCGGCCGCAACGCCGCCTGGGTCACTCCATGCGCACCATCCGCTCGGCGCTCCTGCACTCGGACTCCTCTCCGGGGTCTTCCCCGCCGACCGCCGCGGACGGGGCGGACTCGGACGTCGAGAACCTGACCGACTCCGTCATCGACTTCCACCTCAGCGAACTGGCGGCCACCGCGGGGCCCGCGCACCCCGTGGCGGTGGCCAAGTCGTCCTCCGCCAACGCGGCCGCCACGGAGCTGCTCGAGTTGTCGCGGGACTTTACGGACTATTCGAGCTTTAACTCAGATATATCCGGGGAGCTCGAGCGGCTGGCGGCGGCGGCGGCGGCGCCCAGATCCGACTTGCCGGAGCTGGGCGCCGTGGATCTGAATGATCTGGAGTCGATGGATCTGTCCGTGGACGCGGCGCCGCTGGAGCGCGTGGAGCCGTTCGTGCTGGCGTGCGTGCAGGCGCTGGGGCCTGACGCCGCTCCAGACGCGCGGCGCACGGCGGCGGCGAGGATAAGGCTTCTGGCGAAGCACCGATCGGACATCCGCGAGCTGATCGGCGTGTCCGGCGCCATCCCCGCGCTGGTGTCGCTGCTGCGGAGCACCGACCCGGTGGCGCAGGAGAGCGCGGTGACGGCGCTGCTGAACCTGTCGCTCGAGGAGCGGAACCGGTCGGCCATCACGGCTGCAGGGGCCATCAAGCCGCTCGTCTACGCGCTGCGAACCGGCACCGCGGTGGCCAAGCAGAACGCCGCCTGCGCGCTGCTCAGCCTCTCGGGAATTGAGGAGAACCGCGTCACCATCGGCTCGTGTGGCGCCATCCCGCCGCTTGTCGCGCTGCTCTCCGCGGGCTCCACCCGCGGCAAGAAGGACGCGCTCACCACGCTCTACCGTCTCTGCTCGGCGCGCCGCAACAAGGAGCGCGCGGTGAGTGCCGGCGCGGTCGTGCCGCTCGTGCACCTCATCGGCGAGCGCGGCAGTGGGACGTCGGAGAAGGCAATGGTGGTTCTTGGTAGCCTTGCGGGCATCGCGGAAGGCCGTGACGCTGTCGTGGAGGCTGGCGGGATACCCGCACTGGTTGAGACCATAGAGGACGGGCCTGCGAGGGAGAAGGAGTTCGCCGTGGTGGCGCTGCTGCAGCTGTGCTCTGAGTGCCCCCGCAACCGTGCGCTTCTTGTCCGGGAGGGTGCCATCCCGCCGCTTGTCGCGCTCTCGCAGTCCGGCTCTGCCCGTGCCAAGCACAAGGTATGCAACACCATGTCACTATTTTTTTTATACTTTATTTACATTCCTCTCGTTAATGCCTTGTTACTTGGAGCTGGACGTGATTTGCTAAATCCTGTTTGAGTAATAACATTTAGTGATGCCGAAGTCAGTTTTGGGTTTGAGCTTTTGATATGACTGAAGTCATCTTGTCTGTCAGTTTATCACTGATTGTACCGAATAGTGTCCCAACGAATTCATCAGTTAGGGTTTGATTGAAGTCTGATCGACACTAAGTACTGAAAAGTACATTAAACCTAGACGGAGTGCAGTGCACTGTGCATGTACTTGAGTTTAGGTAGATTTCTACATGTTCTTACAAAAATGGTCATTTTAACGCATGTTTCTTTAAAAGCCGTCATGCTAGGTGGCATGCATTACCATATACCGATCAATTCAGGTGTTGACTTGTAGATTCTGTTCACATTGTGGTGATACGCACCTGTTTAATTTAACATTTGTAAAGTACAGTCCAAGATCTGCTAAACCTTCGAAGTGCAAGAGGGATGCAGGTTCTCTGTTTCTGCGAGTCAAAACTGCAGTTGTTTTGCTCCTTAGTTTGGTCCTTGACCAGAAAACAATGCTTGGTGTCCCTAGAAAACGAGAATGCTTAAAATTTCTTGTCAAAACATATGCATCTGAGATTCCCTATTGAATTGCGTGCTTCTCAATTTTGGCACTGCAGTTCGCCGTGACTTATCTGGTTTCTCTTGGAACTGGTTTGGAACGAAATTCCCCCTTCTATGCCTGCCTTACTATGTCTATGCATGTGGTATTCAATTTTACTGAATCTGAAAACTGGTCCCAAACTGTGGGGTCACTTACGCATTGCTGTATGATTTTCAGGCTGAGACTTTGCTCGGTTACCTGCGCGAGCAGCGGCAAGGGGGCGGAGGCTGCAGAGTTGGACCAGTGGCAACCACGAGCTTGGCTAGGTAATGCAGAACTGATGCGGCGAAAGACTGCAAGTATGCTTCGCTTGTCTTTGACCTCGTCTGCTCCGTTCTTGGTCGGAGTCTTGAGAACGGAGCAGCTCTGTAAGGAGGGTTCGTGATGATCATCTGTAAATAACAGCTGGCTTTGGTTCAGTTATGTGAATACATATGTGGTTTGCGAGTGATGGATGAAGAGAATGGTCGGTTGGTTACTAACATCAGTTGAGAGGAGGATTCAGGGGATGTTAGCAGAGGATTCTAGTTGTTGGTAAGGTATGTGATGTTGAATCGTAGCTGTGTACAGGATGCTAGGGTGGTATGCTTGCTTCAATTGGTCAGGTTATAGGGGAATGTTGGATCGTCAATCTTGTCTTTTTTACTTAAGTTTTGGAGTCCAAATTCCCCTGTTCCCTTTTATCTAGTGTGACTTGTTTTGCAAACATTTCTTCGTTCCTTCGGCTCCAAGTGGTTTCTTTTCAATTGAATCTGAGGCGTTTCTGACTGCGATTCTGCGAACATACCCAACAAACTGTACTTTGAAAAGCTCAAGGCAAGCATGCAACAACCATGAGTGATCTGCCTATTTTTGTGACTCAGATATATGGAGCTTTTAGGGAAACTCTTTTGTGCCTGCAGGTGCGTGTGCACCCACGGCATCCGCCGTCGACTATGCATTGAGATATGTGCAAGCCAGTGCACCCATGTATTCCTAGAGGGATTTGGTTATTTACCACTTCAAATATGTATTTCTCAATTTTATAAAATCCCTCTCACTGATCTACTCTCACATCTCCATTCTCTCCTCTCTCTTTCTCTCTCTCCGGTCACCGGCGAAACACACCCCACCTCGCCGGATCGGGCGGCAGTGGGGCATGGGCCCCCGATCTGGCGGCAGTGTGGTGCAGCTTCTCAGCGCCGGCGCGGTGTGCAAGCTCGGGACGACGCGCGACGGCGGCTCAGAGTGGCGACACGGAGATCGAACGGCGCCAGCGCCACCGGAAAACTGGGTTTCCGGGGTTACCGGTGGCCTCACGAAGCTTGGGTGGCAGCTGCGGCGGAAACCCTGAGGTTTCCGGCTGCGTCAGGTGTTCTGACGGCCTCGGGGAGCTCTAACGACGCCGTCGTCGGGGTTCCCGACGGCCTCGCGGACCTTGGACGGCGTAGCCGGTTTCTGGCAGCAACGGCGGGGTAGGGGGTGCGGATTCCTGTGGTCTCGCCGGAAATCTCAAGATTTCCGACGGCAACGGCGGACACAGGGTTTCCGACGGTGGCTGTTGTGACAGGGTTTCCTGTGATTCCTGCGACGTTTCCGGACGGCGAGGCGAGATTTCCCGCAAGACGGCGATGTTTCCGGCGAGATCCCGGCCGGCGGCAAGGTTTCCTGTGATGTATGTATTTGATTGGTGTATAATGCGGTTGCGTATAATACCCTTACTATAGTTGGAAGACTTCCTGGGAGGAGAGGACCTTCACGTGTCCCTTTTGGCGATTTTGCGAAAAACCCCTGTGTTTCTTGAAATTACGGATAGATCTCTATAGATTATGAATAAATCCTTCGTGATTTTTTGTGAGGAGAAGATATTTTTTTATAAATCGCGTTTGAGTCCCTCGTACGCTGTTTTACGAAAAAAAGCTCCCATTAAATTCAAATCGCGAACAAACCCTTTTCTAATTTTTCAGGATAGCGGACAGGTCCAAAAATGTAACATTCAGATCCTTACTCTTTACGTCTAGGTCCTTTCTTCGGTTTTCTGGGGAAAAAATGTTTTCGTCACCAGAAATATGTCTGCGGTTCTATCACTAGACTTTTTTCCTAGCTCGATTTCCCATCTCGATCTCTGATATTTTTTAAAGCATGTATTATTGCTCGGTGAACGCGTAGAGTGTTAAACTCGACAAAAGAAAGTTGTCATCTCTAATAATTTTTCACACTTTTCCCTCTAGACTTTTTCCCCACCGCGGTTTTCCAACTCGGTTTCCAATATTTTCCAAGTAATTCGTCGAAAGAGATATTTCTGCAACTCTAGCTCTCTATTTTTTCCTCCGTTTCGCTTATTATTTCGACGATTTTAAAAACAAAACGCCGCCGCAAAAAAAATTCTACGAAAAAACGACACGCGCGGCGTGTTACACCGCGAAAAATTTTGTGTTCTTCCAGCCATTTCGCTCATCATTTCGACGATTTAAAAAATAAAACGTCGTCAAAAAAAAAAGAAATCTTTTCAACAAAAAAACGATCTCTGATATTTTTTAAAACATATATTATTACTCGGTGAACGCGTAGAGTGTTAGACTCGACAAAAGAAGATTGTCATCTCTAATATTTTTTCACCATTTTCCCTCTAGACTTTTTCTCCACCGCGGTTTTGCAGCTCGGTCTCCAATATTTTCCAAATAATTCATCAAAAGAGATATTTCTACAACTCTATCTTTCTATTTTTTTCCCGTTTTGCTTATTATTTTGACGATTTAAAAAATCAAACGTCGCCGAAAAAAAAAAAATTTCTACGAAAATACGACACACACGGTGTGTTACGTTGCGAAATATTTCCTAGTTGATTCATATTCCTAAATACGTACATGGATCTCAAAGCACTTCGGGCAGTGGTTTGGATGGGTACATTTGCGGTGCAGTGACCATGGCGACCGCCGACTGTAACTCAGTAGTCTCTACAGTGCTCGACTGTAGAATTGAGTGTACGGACGGTTTGGATATTCTTTATAATAGTGTTTTTGTCCGATGTCATAAATAGTGTTTTTATACAGTAAAAAAATCTGCATGATTTGGTTTTTTTTGCAATCTGGACCGTCCGATCACCCGGGTCCTCTCCGAGCTACTTCTCCCTTCTCTGGGACATCCACCCACAGCGCAGCTGCATATATTCTTGAAGGTTTGGTATGGTCAAGAATCAAGATAGCACGAACATCTTATGCACGGATACCATGAACTGATGGTTGGCTACGCGCGTAGAAGCATACCGAAAAGAATTACGTGACGAAGATTGAGCTAGCACTTGCAAACGTATCTGGTGAAGCGATGCACTGATGTCTAGAGGTGGGCGGCGGGCCGGCCGGGCCGATTCGGTACGGGCTCATCGTGCTTTGGGTCTAAACCGTGTCGGGCCGTGACGGCCTATTTGCGCTTCGTGCCGTGCCGGCCCAGGTCCGGCCCATTTATATTATTACTACAAGAGAAAATGATCACGAATTGATTTCTTTCTTTATCTGTCTAGGACTTTCTTTGTCTGGTCGAAACAAAATCCTATTGTGTTTATTTTTCTCGATTTCTTTGATTCAGTTGTTCTTTCTAGTCACATGCATACAGCTATGCATTTACTCCTTGATTTATTCACCCACACATACAACGTATGGATGCATTCACTTCCTTTTCTCCAGTCCATTCATAGTTTTCTTCCTTTACTCCTTGATTTGCTCACCCACACATATAACACAGTGCGTGCACATTTACGTTGGTCAGGTTGCCAAGCACGGCCCGGATCGTCTTGGGGCGGGCCGCCCATCGTGCCGATTAGCGAGGCCGCACGCCCAGACAATCGTCTTGGGACCGCCCGACCCATTTAGAACGATGATCGCGTGCGGACCGTGGGTCGTGTCGGATCGAGCGTGCCTCGTACCGGCCCAAAATAGCCCGGCCTAGTGCCCACCTCTACTGATGTCTGACGAGAGAGATAACACGGACGTCAACGTTTTCGGAATATGAATACCACTAATAAAAGATCCAGGAACTTTTCAAAACCTCCGCCGACTATTTTGACTTGCAAGTTGTCGTGAATAGTGACACCTTTTCTCTGACTGCTCTACATATGCGGTCAAGGTTAGTAATTCCTATCAATAAGACTTGCGACACATGAAGTCTATAAATGAGTAAATCCTAGTTTATGAACCTCAACAGCAGTGGTTAGTGTTCTGCTAGAGACGGCTGTGAGAACTTTGCGCGGCAAGAGGGATCAGCTCCAGTGCATTGCACGGTCTGCATAATCCCAGTTCGTTGTCTTGGCTAGGCAGCTAGCTGGCCAAGTTAAGAGCCAGGACCCATGTCCCCGTGCCCTGTTCCTTGCTAGATGATTGCTGCCGTTTTGGAGAACGATTTGCTCCATCAGCGCATTGATTTTAGCATCAGAATATGACCTGTCTAACGAAATAAGATAGCAAAATTTCGAGGACAATCTACGGACGCAATCCAGTTGGGACACTGTTGGGCTGCGTCCTCCGGTCTCCAGAGCTGACTCGCTCTGGCAAGATCCTGTTGTATAGTAATTGCAAGTGCATGCCAGGAAGTGACAGTGATGTCGATTCGATCTGTTTGATCATTCACTTTCGATGCAAATGTGTAAATATTTGACCAACCCGATTGAAATGCTAATAGGCCACCACACCATTGACTGAACAAGCAAGCCAAATTTGCCTCTGATTTGGTCCTTGTCTCTCTTTCTTGAGTTGGGACAGCTTGCAGCTGCAAGTCTACAAATATGCATCAATATCTTGAGATGTGTAGTGTGGACTACGGTCTACCACTTGTTGTGGAGTCAAAACAAGAAGCGTCAGCAAGCTCAGTCGGAAACCAGCAATGCACCATTTCAAGCTTACCACTTCAAAACGGCAAAAACCCAAATTGGATGGTCAGCACATAGAAAAACTTCAGCAGTTCCAAACTGGAGACCTGAACCTGCCGCCGACGGCCTGCAAAGGTCCTAGACTCGTACTTCACACGGGCGACCGCCTGCCATAAAATATGTAGCTGATGTTGCCCGGCGACCTATATATTATCGACCCATGACCTGTAAATAGATCACCACTGTTCTATCCTACTGAACTCGTGCGACCTGTTTGTTCCCTAGCTTGCGTCCTCGAATCCTCGATCGTCACGTGACAGACTATTTAGCACTTGGCCACTGACTGCTGCGACGATAACGTAATGCCGGAGTGCAACACGAAACCTGAAGAAGAAAAGGAAGAAATTAAATATCCTGGCCTGAACTGCAATTGTTGGAGAGTACCTAACCCGGACTATACAATGTACAGATAAAAGAAATGTAGTTATATTTAGAAAAGACGATATTACCTCTCATTTTTATGTATATATTAGCTATCTCTAAGAGAGGCATTTTGGTCATATTGAAAGACTATGTGAAAGTTTACTTATGTGTGTGATGAGCAATTGGCTGTATTTGAGTCTGTGGTGTTCAGGTTTGAGTTTGTTTCGAATTTATTTTGAATTCGAAGTAATTTGAGGCGTTTGTCAAGATAGGTGGTACTACCAGCTGCTAGGCAGTGCTAGTATCGGGGTGTGGTACTTTGGCCCCTAGGTGATGGTAGTGTTGTTGGCCCTACGGTACTACTAATCCATAGATAGCAGTAGGTATTTTACAGAGAGGTGTTTGCGGTAGTTATTTTCTAGAGTGTGAAAAATGAGTTTCTGTTGAGCAGTACTATCGGCCTCGGCTTGACAGTAGTGTACCAGGGCGGTACTACCGGCCCTATGGCGGTAGTGCCGACTTTGGCACAGAGTTGAGGAATCTATTTGAATTATGTAACTGGTTAATTGCATGTATTGTGAACAATGTTATGTGACGTTTTGTTGTTTGTGTGATTGCAGAATTTCGAAGCTAGGTCATGTTGAGGCAGAGAAGACTGAGACTAGACTAGGAGAGCTAAGGTCTAGATGGTCAGGGTGATACTGAAGATGACTGAGGTCGGGAAAACGGTATGGACCGGAACTATGCTCAAGGAGGAGTTAAGGTCTAGAACAATCATGCAAGCCAGCGTCGTCATGGTGAAGCGGTCAAGAACATGTGGCACATCAAGTGATTTGGGTCCGTTTGCAAGCGAGGATGGTTCGGGGGAGTCTGAATACATAAGAGGCTTAGCGATAAGTCATTGGGGCTACATAGAAGGTGACGAAGTATTGACGATACTTCGAGGTGAAGGAAGACCGGTCTTACGGCAAATTGGTAATTTATCCAACACCGGTGGCTCAGGTGTTTTAGAAAATCGTGACGCTGGTAATCAACACAAATATGGGCTTATAGAGCGAATTGGGCTCGTAAAGCTAAGGATGCTTTCATAAGCGTACTTATGCGAGTGTAAAACCCGTTATATGTGTTGGGTTATCGTGTTAGTCTAAATAAATGTGGATGATATTCACTTAAGTGCCCATATTTTAAATTAGAGTTGCCTCTTCTATATAAGGAGATGTATAGGAAAGTGAAGCCTTAAACCTGGAAGAAGAATTAAGGTTTCTACAAGAATTTGGTTTTCTTGTGTGTGTACGTTGGGAGTTTTGCTCTCAAGTGAGAGACTTTGTAATCACCAATTTTGCAGAAATGAAATTGAAATTCATGCTCAACTTTTGCATCTCGTTTTGATCTCCCCTCTTCTTGAGTTTTTGATCTTTCTTGGTGAGTGTTCTTCTTCTGATCTTGTATTGCTAAGGATAAATGATTGATTGATGAATACTTTGTGAATCATATCTCAATCATCTAGACAAGCTCTCGCACGATCATCAAAAGATTTCTTAAGAAACTGATTTTTAACTTGAGAATAAAGGTTTTTAAGGTAGATCTTGATCTTGCACATTTGAGAGCAATTTCTCTAGTGTTCTTGCTTGCTGTGATATGTGAGAAGTCATTTAAGATTTTATTGATCATTAAAACCTCACAAAAAGACTTAGGGTGAAAATTTTGATTTTGAACCGGTTTTGGTGCAACCTTCACTAAAATTGAAAAAGATTAAAACTTTGATACTAATCCTTACAATTGAAGGTTGGAATAGATTCTTGACACCCATAGAAAGATGCATACAAAGTTTCATGGAGTTTGGATTAGCTGATCAAAAGATACATCGATTTTAGTTTTGAAGTCATGCTGATTTCAATGCTCATTGTCTTGATTTTACTGTTTACCGATACTACCGTCTGTTACATTGCGGTAGTGCCGCCCCAGAGGTGAATTTAACAAAAAATTAATTTTTCTGAATTTCTTTGATCTAGAGAGATTTTGATTGGTTTCTTTGAAGGAAAATTTGTAGTTGATCACTCAACTCACTCTGATCGTTATTTTCGATCATTTACGTTTGTACAGGCTCAAGAGCCTATAAATATCTCTTATATCTCTTATTTGTAACTTGAACTCTTTTAAATAATAAAAGCGCATATTTAAACTAGCGTGCCCTTAACGACCTGCTGCTGAAGACAACCCCTATAGGCTAGTTTGTTAATAGGAGCAGAACGGCCCTCTTAATTCCTAAATCTGTAGAGACATTCGTGTTATTTTGACTATTGTGAATAAAGACCCGTTAATCAGTCGAAGTCCACCCTCACTCGCATTTGCGTTTCACACCGACAACAAATCGGTGCGTCGAGCTGCGGTTCCGGTTACTGGACTGAGAAATCTCGCAAACATCCACGTCGAGGATGCAGTTTGCATGCAGGGACTCACCCGTCGAAACGCTCTTGTTTCGTGTGGTGACGACGTGAAAGCGGCCGGCCTTCCTGGCACGCATATGCCCATGCTGCCCCGTAACGGTACGGCCATGTGCGTCGCGAGGAAATGCGGTTGCGTTGTGCCGTCACGGTACTGTTTTTCTTCTCTCTAGTTTTCGCTTCTCTCTCACGGTAACTGTCTGCAATAGCGTTGATAATTTACCTGCCATTCTTGACCAAAGAATCTTCGAATTTTAGAGGTTTTGTTGTACATTGTGTAACCACTGAGGTCGATCGACATATCGGCTCTCACCTTTCACTTTCAGTCATGCAGCCGATCATGCCGTGGCCACTGAGCTCTACAGTAGACAGGCGGAAGAGAAGTAGAGAACCGAGAAAAGCTAGCGAGCGTTCCACTTCAGTGACGTGCTATACAAACCGAACCAGGCCAACAAGACTAACGAGGCTACAAGCCAAAGTGTTCCTGCAGCGTGCGTTGTCAGCATTTGTTGTCGCCCGGCTAGCCTTGTCAATCACGACGGCTCAAACGGTTGGGCATGAATAGCAAACGCATTCAATTCGCGGGAAAGCGACGACCATTTCTTCCCAAGACCAACTTGGAAGGAATCTCGCGGGGCCGCCGCCCAGGCATCGCCACGTACGTAACCATCCAGCACCGGCACCTCGGTTGCTGACCGGCCGTCACAACGCTCAAGTATGTATCGCTCTCGAATTATACAGCAATACAGGTATACTGCCTTTTCCAGAATCCAGATGATCGGATATCCGGATGTCCTACATAAGTACATGACGATAAGGGACAGCCAATGTTGCCTTCACCCTACCACGAGACCTTGACTACCAACTACTGTAGCGGCAGCTGGTGGGCAGGATCTCCATCAGTGTTATGCCTAATGGCGAATCATTGTTCAAAATTTCACCGAAAAGCGGTGGATTTCTGGCTACCACGAAATCCAAAGTACCGGCCAAATTAAAAATTTTAAATTGCTACAGCAATTTCGCTTTTTTCGGCGAAATTTCATCCAAACCGACCGGAATTTTGGGATTTAAAACTAGATTTTGATATTTTAGGGCTGGATTTAATCGGATTTAGTCCAATAACTCTTAAGAAAGTTATCTTCCATGAAAATTTGTTGAAAAACTGAATTTTTAAGACATTTTAAAATTTAGGCAGAAACACTGTCAAATTTTTATAAAATTTTACAAGCTTGATAATGATCTAAAAAATTTATGGTAATATCTTTAGTAGTGTTAGATCATAATAAAAAAATTTCAAAATAATTGAACTTCATTTGTTATCTTTAAAAAAATCAGAAACAGAATAAACATAATTGGGACAGTAACATTGTTAGATTTTTATAAATTTTCTCGAGTGTGATCATGATCTAAAATTTTTATGAGAGATTAAGAATTGCCTCAGTACCATTCTAGAAATTTTTTAAAAATTTTAACATTTTTTTTTATCAATCAAATTTATGCAAGCACTAAACTTCATTTGTTATTATATTTCAAATATCAAAAAGAGAAATAACATAAATGCTACTGTTCCTTGTAAGAAATTTATAAATTCACTGGAGTGTGATCATGATTCAAATTTTTTATAAAATCTTTATAATTTTCTTATTACTGTTCTGCAAAATTTTCAAAAATTTTAAACCTATTTTATCAATAAAGCAAATCTATGTATTGATCATCAGGCTTTTATTAGGACGTAGCACGGTCAGAATTTTTGGAACTTTTTGAAGTATGATAATCATATGAAACTTTTACAAAAATATTAGTGATACATCAGTACCATCCACAAAAATTTTCAAATTTTTCCAATATGGTTTGAACCATTTTTCAATTTGTTCAAATTTGGCGGTAAGGCTTTTATTAGGACAGTATCATTGTCCAAATTTTTAAAAATTCTTGAATCTTGATCAATACCTAAAAATTTTATGAAAATATTAGTGATGCATCAAAACTATGCAAAAAAAATTCAAAATTTTCTAATATGATTTGTACCATTTTTCATTCGGTTTAAACTTGCTGGTCAACGTTTTATCAGAACAGTAGCAATGTTCAAATTTTTAGAAATTCCACAGACTTGTTAATCACCTGAAAATTTTATGAGAATATCTCTAATATTTCAGGAACCTTTAAAAACAATTTTGAAATTTTTTGACATCGTTTGAACTATTTTTCGATCAATTGGGGCGACATTTCGGATTTTGGACTGAAATTTTGGTAAAAAAAACTGAATTTGAATTTTACTTTTTGAATTTTGACCGTATTTTGTTCGAAATAACAAGATTTTACTGAAATTTTGAATTTTGATCACTAGCAAAATTTTATCCATAATGAAATTTGAATGCTTGATGACGATAATCCTCCGAGGGAGAGTAAGCGAAGAATATTTTTTTTAAATAATATTATTTTAATTCGAAATTGCGACATTAATACACGTATTTAAAAAATTGCAGAAATAATATCCGGTCGCCAAACCGTTTGGCGATAATAGGTCGCCGCCAAACAGTTTTAGCGATAATAGGTAGTCGCCAAACGGTTTGGCGAATATCTGTATCTCACGTGTCGGCCGGTGATGACCATTGTCGCCGATCGTCAGAGTAGTCGCCACACCGCTCGGCGACTACTTAGTAGTAGCCAAGCCGTTTGGCGACTACTAGTAGTCGCCGAGCCGTGTGGCGACTACTAGTAGTCGTTCAACTGTTTGGCGATAATACTATACATTTTTTAATTTTTGGGTAAATTTGGTTGTGAACTGTTTATACAATAATTGTTATATTAAACCGGAAAAAACTAAAAAAACTCTTGTCATGTAATAAACGGGAAGAATTATTTTAGTTCGTTAGTGATACGCATCTCACTTGCGTATTTTCATAGTCCCATGAGATAGGCGAACACGGTCTAAAAAAGACGGAATAAATGAAGGCCGGCATACGCAGTGCGGGCTACCACTTACGTATGGGCGAGATAGCCAGACGTTCCTCCGGCATTTTGTTGCGAAAATCGGAAAAGGCAGCGACTCTGAAACCACGGAAATCGTGGGCACTAAGGGTTTCGTTGCCCATGACGAAAAGCGAACACGGTCCAAAAATACGGAAAAATTCAAGGGCGGCCTCGTAATGCGGGCTACCACTTACGTATGGGCGAGATAGCCGACGTTGGTCGGCCATTTGTTGCGAAAATCGGAAAAGGCACTCATGGGTAGAATCACCGAGCACGATAAAAATTAAATTGGACAACCACGACGTCGAAAATTTTTGAAATTTTTATGGAGGTTTCGATAAATCAGTGATATTACCATAAAAATTTCAAATAATTTGAAGATTTGAACAATGTTTTTAAATTCAAACAATAAAATTTGATTATTCTGAACATTTGAAAATTTCATTTTATTGTTATGAACATCATAGACAGAATTTTCAAAATTTTATGGTCGACAACAACTCATGTTATGAACACTTAAATTATTTGTTGAACATATATAAGGGCACATACACCGAAAGTTTCGATGAGAAAATAAGCAATAGATTAGATTATATTAGAAGGGCATTACAACAAAGGATTTAAATTGCTTGATTTAACTAACTAACGAAAAGCACTATTCGTCATGGTGGAACAAATGATCGTTCGCCTATCGAGTACAAATGTAATGATGTAAGACATTTTCGCATATTACGACCCGTTCTAATATTGCGACGTGTCATCGGACACCGCTCAATCCCTACTATGAAAGAACTCCATAGGGTTCCGCATTCTCCCAAATTGCGCCCATTGGGTGGCCTATGCCGTCGTCTCGGTGTATAAGACTTAAATTTTGGTTGTTGTTTATGTGGATTTACGCCTCCCATACGGGCATGTCATCCCGATTCGGCGTCTCCTATGTTAATACCACCGGGTTCCGGTTGGTCTGCATAACGCGTCAAGGATGTGTTGCGTCTTCATGGACCTCGGCCATTGCTTCCCCTTGTCCCTTCTTCTTGAGAGGAGGAACCTCTTGCACCTCGGTGTGTTGTCCGTTAGCGGAGACATGCGAGACGCCGCTTTGCTTTATTCGCACTCCACTATATGGTGCGAGGAGGTGTGTGTTGAGCTTATGCTTGGGCAGCAAGCGTGCCTGCGATCAATCTGATATGCCCTTTGGTGGTTGCATAACACCGTAGGCGTGCTCGGGGTCCGCTTTTACGGCGGTAGTGGCACCACGGAGATGGTTGCTCCCCAGTTATCCCATGCAAGTTGCTCGAGATGTGGGTGGTACGCGTCTCGGGTCCACCGGTTGAAGTACCAAAGACCGTTCATCCTCGGCCAAGGGCACCGTAGAATCTCCGGTCCGCTAGATCACCGTGGCGGTATCAACCATCGCCTCCGTGCCATGTACGCATACGCGTCGGGGCTTTGGGTGGCCCCGGAGGAGGTTCCTCCTTTGACTTGTTGATGTTCGCAAGTTTGGCGACGACCCTATTATCGCCAAACGGTTTGGCGACCGGATATTATTTCTGCAATTTTTTAAATACTTGTATTAATGTCGCAATTTCGAATTAAAATAATATTATTTTAAAAAAAATTCAGTAAGGGAAAGCTATACACGCGCCTCTCGTTTTCCCTTGAGCTGCATGCTCGAGGACTACATTTTTACCTGCATGTTCACGCTAACAACCACGGGATCCTTTCTAAATTTCGGATAATTTATAATATAGTAGGGGAAAGATTAGTAAAATTAGTGTAGCCTGAAATATCTCTACTACTTCTAATTACGAGTTGGTGGCGATGATCCGTTCTCCCTTCAGACATACTCACGAAACCATCATTATTCCGATCTTCTATACATTGGCGAACGAAGAAAGTTTTAATTTGGTTGGATTTGCATGCATGAATGATCTACGACATATCAGACTCTTATCTCAATCAGCTGATTCTATTTCTAAATACTGCATGGCCGATTCTTTTTTCATATACTGCACACATATAACTTTAAGTTACCATGTGCCTTTGAGTTACTATATGCATCCTTTCCATTAAAAATTTACTTGCACTAGCCATGTGCCCATACGATGCAATGGAAACTTAATTTGTGATAAAAAATTTATTTGCAAAGAACACCAGTCTTATCTGAATAATAATGTTCACTCTAAATGTACAATGGTTAAATGTTTAAATGAATTCATCGAAATATACAAATTCCATGCACTTGATTACAAACTCGACCTTAAAATTATCTTTAATTTTACAAATTTAAATGATAATATCACAGTACTTAGAATTGTAAATTTGTAACGCCATAATTCGAGACTGATCGATCGACCGAAAGAGGCATCACCTGCTGCTCCATGGGCGCAAAGTCATTGAAGAGGTAGTCGTCGTCCATATGTGGCTGCCACCATTAGCGGCGTGCGTAGCTCGTACGCCTTGCTTCGACCATATAATAGCCCCACCCTATCAACCAGCTCCATTGCCTCCTTGCCTCCCCTCGCGAGTGTCTCCCTCAACCTATTGACATCATCCACCGCGTGCAAGCTCCAGCAGCGCCACCAGCCTATCTTGTCTCCCACCGCTGGCAACCTGCCTCTGCGCCACGTCGATAAGATCAGAAAGGTCGCTCATTACCTCCGCTTAACAGAATTAGTAGAGATAGAGATAACAAACTTATCTAGTCGCGTCATGCATAGCTTTGCGCATGCTGTTTGTCGACGATTCGGGGCAGGGTCCCCCGCCGAGCTTACTTGTTGAATGAGGGATCAACTTGGGGCCCCTTTTCCGCAAGGGTTATACGTCTGAGAGTATGCCGAGCAATAGAACGAAGGTATACCGGACAATCGTAAGGCACAGGGGGTCGTTTTCTGTCTGGTTCGGGCCTCTCACGGGGGAGATAATAACCCTACGTCCAGTGATTGCACTAGTATGTGAAAGTGGGTTACAATGCGCTTGCTCGGGAGGCCCTGAACGACCCTAAGGACTCCCGTAAGCAAGTGATGTGTGTAAGTGTGTGCGTAGTATAGAAGGTCCAACCCTCAATCCATCGTGGGAGGGAGTATTTATAGGGAATTACAGGAGACAAATCATTTATTACAGGGGCGCTCTTCAGAGGGCGTCTGTGAGCGATGCGCGCGCCGCCGCAGAACCACGCGACGTGGGCACAGTGGGCGCGGACCAAGTCAGCGCGGACCGTGGCGGCGCGGATCCTGGGCGTGCGATCCTTGAGCCGCCATGCGTTTAATGCCACGTCGCCTTGTCGAGGACCCCCGAGCTGACTTGCTCGGGGCCGGGGTGCACGAATGTCGGTCCTGCATGCGTTGTCCGGGCAAGGGCATGGTCGGTTGGTGCCGGCCCGATGGTCGCTCACGGAATTTCCCAACCCCAACATCTTGTTGTTCAAATTAAATCAAGTCCAAACGTGATTAGATAAAAAGAAAAGATGATTTTATCTACACATGCAAGTAAATATTTAATGGAAAGGATACATATGGCAATTCAACGACACATGGTAACTCAGAAGTTGTATGTATGCAGTATATGAAAAAAGAATCGGTCGTGCAGTATTTGGAAATAGAATTGGTTGGTTGAGATAAGAGTCTGATACGCCACAAATCACGCATGCATATCTAACCGAATTAAAATTTTCTCCGTTCGCCAATGTATAGAAGATCAGGACAATGACGGTTTTGATGAGAGGGGAGAACGGACCACCGCCACCAACTCGTAATTAAAAGTAGTAGAGATGTGTAGATAAGATCATCTTTTCTTTTTATCTAATCACGTATGGACTTGATTCCGGCTAGCCAATAGAATGCGCACGGCTATGCATGACACGACTAGATAAGTTTGTTATCTCTATCTCTACTAATTATAATTAGGAGTTGGTGGTGGTACGTTCGTTCTCCACCCTCACCTCGACACGTATGTGCACCCGCGTGGCAGAGTGGGAAGCGGACAGTGGCCACCCCGATAGACTGGATTGGATCATCGTGTCACGGGAAGTAAATGAATATGCATGACTCATTTATTGCTTTCCTTTCTCCCATTGATCTGGCATTCGAATTGATGGCAATTGCTTCTGGTGCTTTTCGGATTAGATTGATTGATTCCCTTCCGAAGGAAGCAAAGCTCCGATTCATGGAGTTGGGTTTCTTCTCGCCTCTTTCCCTTTTATTGCCTTCCTTATTCGATGATTTCTTAATCTAGATTTCATAGATATCTTCTTGGTTGCTGAATCTATATAACTCCATCGCTTCTTGCCTCTCCTGCAGATGTGTTGAGTTTATCCGTTGAACGGAGGTAATGGACAACCTTCCTGATCTCGTCGATGTGTAGCGCAGGGGTAGGTCACCGATGGTGGGCGGCAGATAGGCCGGCAGCACTGCTGGTGCTCACCGTGGTGGATGATGTCAATAGGTTGAGGGAGGCGCTCGCGAGGGAGGTGAGGTGGCGGTGGAGCTAGTTGATGGGATGGGGCTATGGTAAGGCCGGAGCAAGATGTACGAGCCACGAACGTCGCTGATGGTGACAGCCACATACGGATGACGCCTACCACTTCAATGTCTTTGCGCTCATGGGACAGCAGATGAAGTCTCTTTCGATCGATCGATCTTGAATTATGACATTAATGCTTCCCCTGTTTTGGCATAAGGACAATTGCCACATGTAGCATGTGGGAAAGGGTTCTTGTGTGCTAATGGAACCACAACTTAAGTAGTCCTTAGCTCTGTCTGATCAAGCTAACGGGGTCAGATCATATAACATATATTACTACAGTATATGCTACAATACAGAATCTGTATAGTATTTCTAAATAGTAGTTTATCCAACTGCATAAGATTAAGGGAAGTCTATGTAAAGATTGATCTATTGGGTTAAAACAGACTGATCTATGTAGAGGGTTTGTAGTTGTCTTGCTAAGGTCCCTAAAGACTGATCTATTGGGTCATAGACCCATGTAAATTCGTGCAACTACATGTGCTTTATGAGAGGCCCTAGCATAATAAGCTATCATATACACATCACAAATGAGCGAGATGAACAAGAAATCAGGTTCAGGTGAATCAGTACTATTCATGCACGTACTGGGCTAATGAGGCGACGTAATGAGGCGACGTCATGGCGTTCTCTCTCGTTCCATCCGGTTGGTGTTTCAAGCGAAGACATTTTCAGATGATTGTAAGGTTAATTCCCACGATGTGGAGGATCATGCACGACATCGTTTTTCTTCCTCAATTGCGGAGATGGTGCATTTCTCTCGGAATCTGCTGCTCAATTCAGCGGTGGCAAATTTGGTCGTCAAAGAGTGATTCTGGCTCTGATTCGGAGGAAAATTTCGGTGATACGCCAAGGGTTGCATAGGTATGCTCTTCTGATTGTGCTGAGAATAATCGCCAGTCTGTTATTCCTTTGCAGGGTGATTCACGTCGATGCTCAAAGCAGCAATCCAAAGGCAATTGGCCGTGGAATAAGAAGAAAGGTTGGAAGGGACCATTGCCAAGACCAAGAATTTCATTGCCAATCACATTCGGGGATTACTTGTTGCCCCTGATCGATGAAAGATCACCGGGATGCAGATTGTCGGGAGGCTCTGCGCATCATGTTCCTGATTATCCGTCGGTCCCGGTTTGTCCGGCAATCCAAAATTTGAAATCGTCTGGTGCTTATCCAATTAATGGACCGGTTGTGTTGGTGGGCCAGGAGTCTGGATCTTCCATTTGGTCTATGCGTAACCTTGGTTTAGCGTTGCTACACCGGCGACTGAACCAACACAAAAATTCTCAGCTCAGACGCTCATACTCTCAGGTGGTTATGGTGGGTGGTATGGCGGCGGCTGGGGGTGGAGATCGCTATCAAGGCTGCAACTATGGAGGTACATTTCGTGCTGCTCGTGGTGGTGCTCGTCCACCAAGATTTCATGGTCATGGGCGTGGTCGGTTTGGTGGTTATGATCGTGTCTAAGATTTTAGGGGCCGAAGTGATTCTAACAGCCGTAGGGATTTTGGAGGTGGCGCCCTCAATGCTGCTAGTTCAGGGGTCTTTCGGGCTGCTAATATAGGGAAGGCTCCAGAGGTTGATCTGTCCAAGCAAACAAAGGAGAAAGGAGAAAGGAGAAAACTCTGGAATTCAGATTGGTAAGCACAAAAGCAATCAATCTGTCAATGAACCTGCTTTGAAAAAGAAGAAAAAATTTATTCTTTGTTGTGAGATTTGTGAAGAAGAGCATTTCACGCCTCAGTGTCCGCTGTTGCATGGTCCGAAGCCATCTACAACATTCTATGGATTGGCTGGTGATGGTTTAGGTTTTTTTCATATTCCTTATACCGCTGCTGTGAAGACACCAAGTAAAGTTTCTACGACAGCACTAATTCGAATTGTCGAAGGATCAGTTCCAACGGAGTTGGCTCGGGCTATTCCAGTGAAGTGGAATTGGGTGGTTCGGAATCAAGATGTTAACACTTATATTGTCCCATCCCTGTGTCAGGTCGAACTTTAAAGAATGATTAGTATGAAGAGACTCCGTACTGATAATAATGAGGGAGTGATGTCGTTTGAGGAGTGGAATATGGAGATCACTCCTAAACAGAAGCTTCAAAAGGTCTGGGTTCATGTTTATGGTGTCCCATATGAGATTAAAACTTTTTTGTCTTTATGGGCGGTTGGTTCTATTCTTGGAGCTACTCAACGGGTGGACATGAGATCGATGAGAAAGACTTGGGTAGTAAGAATATTGGTTGCTATTCTGGATGTGAATTGTATTCCGGATGATGCTGATATTGTTGTAAATGATTGTTTATATGAGATTTTCTTTAAAGTGGATCAAGTGATCAACGAAAACAGTGGGGAACCGGATGAATTTGAGGATGATGATGACCTCGAAGATCCGGATAAACAAAACAAGGATAAAGATCAAGATATGGAAGATGCTGATTCTGGTGACAAAGTTGGAATTTCTGAGATAGTTCATACTTCCAAAGGTAAAATGCAGGTTGACAAAGGATCATCTTCTGGTGCTCCAGCAGACTCTGCGATGCAGGTATTCCACAGGAAAAGTGAATCTTTTGTCGGCAATCTTTAGGTAATTAACACTAATTCTGTGTTGCAAAGTGACAAGTCTATGCATGCATTAGTTGTGACTTGCTTCGACAGCCTGAATGAATTTCCTGACAAAAATCCTAAAGACGGTGACTTCCTGCCGGAGGATGGAAAAATGGGCCGGGTCAATTCTGCAAGTTGATCATGCTGGGGCTTGCGATGTGGGGTTGCTTTCTAACATGCCATTGAACTGTGCTTTGCCGGATTAGTAGATGGAGGAGGAAGGTAACTCATTTTCGGTTGGTCATGAGGTTTTGCCTGAAGTTGATGCAATCCAGTTTGTGGGAGATCAGACTGATGAAATCCAGTTTGTGGGGGATCAGCCTGATGTCAATTGTGAGTGGTCGCAGGAGGATGGGCAATCGGGTCGGGTTATTTCTGAGCATAATGGTCTGTCTGAGGCTTGTGATGCGGGGCTCTGTGTTTTGTCGGACCGGTCTATGGAGCAGGAAAGCTTACATGAGACTGTAGTTTCGGTGGGTATTGAGGCCCTGCCTGATGCTGATGCTATTCGTTTAGTGGAGAAACTTACCAATGCTATTTGTGTGTTACCGCCGGTGGATGGGCAATTGGGTAAGGTTAATTCAGATTCTGATGAACAGGCGGTGGCTTGCAATAATAGGCTGACTTCAAATAAGCCTTCTGTTTGTGTTTTGCTGGACCAGCTGAAGGTGCAGGAAAGTCTTCATGTGAAGGAGTCTACGGGTAGTATTGATCAGACTGGGGCATGCGATGACAGGCAGACTTCAAACAAGCCTGTTCTTTGCGTGTTGCCGGAACAGCTGAAGGTGAAGGATGGCCTACATGTGAAGGATTTTTCGGGGGGTTCTGAGGCTCTGTCTGAGGTCTTTCAGCCTGGGGATGAATAGATTATTGCTAATCAGGAACAGGATGATGTTGTTCCAAATGACAAAAGTGGAATGAAGATAAAAGGGTTACCTCGGCGTATGCTGCAAGTTTTATGTAAGAAGAATAATATTCCTGCTAATATTTTGAATATGGCCATGGTGGAGGCTCTTCAATTATTGGACAACATCATTGGTTGGGGGGAGATGAAGATGCTTCATTCAGATGGGATTCAGGTGCCTCAATGTAGATCAAGTTTGAGGACAGCGGCTAGAGGAGACACAAATATGCTTGTGAAAGCAATGACTTTGGTGGAGAAAAAGAATGCTTTACTGTCAGGTAAATGCCCATCTTTCACTTTTATTTCAGATTCTGAACTTTCTTTTTGAATTGCAAAGTGGGGTGTTTCTATGGGTACAGACAAGAATGCAATTTCGTCTGCTATTACATCTATTAAAAATATAAAAATAGATAGGCTTAGTTTCTCCACTAAAAATAGCAGAATCAGTCCTAAATCCTCCTCACCTAAAATTTACTTGGATGAGGTGGACGAGGATATTTTAGACACTCAACTTGATCACATTCGTGATGAATATGATTTGAATGTGGTTGATGAGGGTATGGATCACATCTGTTGTGATCTAGTTACTACACCTCGTAGAAAAAAGTTGAATTTAAGAAATAAAATTAGAGAGGGGTTGAGCACTAAAAAACCAAAAACACCATCTAAGTTGAGTCTCAAATGAAATGCGTTTTTTGGAATAGCAGAGGTTTAGGAGACTTGGCTAAACATAGGTACTTAGAGGATTTGGTAAAAGAGGAGCAAATTAATTTTATTGCTCTTATGGAGACGGGTCGGGATCATTTCCCTGATAGGACTCTGAAGAAATTATGTGGTGGCAAAGAATTTATCTGGCACTTCATGGCACCTCATGGTCGTTCAGGGGGGATGCTCCTGGGCGCTGATTTAACGGTGTATGATATTGGAACTATCGATGAAGGGGACTTTTATATTAAATTCACGCTTCGTAATAAAAATGATGGGTTTACATGGGCACTAATAGCTGTTTACGGTCCAGCGCAACAGGAATATAAAGATATGTTTCTAACTGAAATGGCTCATATCTGTAGCAAGGAGTTGTTACCATATATTATTGGTGGGGATTTTAATATCATGCATGGGCCTGAAGATAAAAACAAGGACAACTTTGTGAAGAAATGGCCTGATCTTTTTAACATGGTAATTCAGTCGCTAGATCTCCTAGAGATAAAGATGTCGGGTCGATAGTATACTTGGGCGAGTAGTGGCGATAACCCAACTTTTGAGAAGTTAGATAAGATCTTGGTCTGTACTGAATGGGAAAAAAATTCCCACTCACTTCGGTGCAGGCAAGAGATAGGAGCCATTCAGATCATACGCCATTATTATTACATACTGGGGTTTCGTTTCATAATAGAAAGCCATCATTGTTCAAATTTGAACGTGGTTGGTTGATTAGGGATGGTTTCTATGACTTGGTTGCTGATAAATGGTAGTCAGAGACTAGAGGGAATACTGCTATGGAAAAATGGCAAAGTAAGATACGTTCTCTTAGGCAATTTTTAAGGGGATGGGCCAAGCACACAGCTGGCCATAGAAAAAAAAGAGAAGAAAAAGATTATTTCGATAATCGATGATCTTGATAAAAAAGCAGAACATAGAGCTCTCTCGGATCAAGAATTAAATTTTAAACATTACCTCAATGAGAGATTGGTGAACTTGTTGAGGGAACTGGAAATTAAATGGTATGAGAGAGCTAAAACCAAAGATCTTTTGGAAGGTGATGATAATACTCAATATTTCCATTTGGTTGCTAATGGTAAACACAGAAAACAACATATCTTCAAATTAGAGCATGAAGATGGTGTTATTGTGGATGATGCTGAATTAAAAGAGCATATCACAAACTATTATAAAGGTCTGTTTGGACCGCCAGAAGAAAATAATTTTAGTCTGGTGGAGACTCAAAATCATGATTTGCCTCAGGTTACAAATGAGGAAAATGTCATCCTCATTGCGCCTTTCTCTGAAAAGGAGGTTAGAGAGGCAGTTTTCCAAATGGAACATAATAAGTCGCCTGGTCCTGATGGATTCCCAGCAGAATTTTATCAGGTATTCTGGAGTATTATAAAAGGGGATCTGATGGCGTTGTTTAATGATTTTTATCATGGGAACATACCTTTATTTAGTCTCAACTAAGGGTGGCAATTGTACCCGCGGGTTTTGCACCCGATCGGGACGGGTTCGGGTTTTAATTTTTACCCGGGTTCTTGGTCGGTGCGCAAAATGGGTTCGGGTCGGGTTCGGGTTTTAATTTTCACCCGCGGGTACCCATCGGGTACCCGAAATACCGATATACCCATCGAGTACCCGTCGGGTTCCGGGTACCCGCCGGGTTTGGGGTCGGGTTTTGGGTACCCATCAGGTTTGACTCGGGTTTTTGGGTTCGGGTTTCTTGTCGGGTCGGATTTTGCAAAACCCACACCCGACCCAACCTATTGCCACCCATATTACACAAACCCGTCGGGTACCCGCCGGGTTCGGATTCAGGTATAGATTTTTACCCGATATGGTATTCGGGTTCAGGTCAGGTTTTTCAATTCGGGTTTCGGGTCGGGTCGGGTTTTGTAAAACCCTGACGAATACCCATACCAGGGGTACCCCACAGCAAAGTATACATCTACTTCAAGATCGTATTTCTCCGAGTTATCTAGCCTCGGAGTCCGGGCTGACAACAGCGCAGGAACCCTGAAGGTGAAACCGACATGGCCCTCGTCCCTCACTGAAAGGGGGTTATTGCCGACAGTGAATGTGATACCAAATGGGCCACACTGGACCGCATCCTCATCAAAGGCCACCCTAGACCCCAAAGGGTCACCCGCCTTGATTACTCTGGCCGAACCTCGGATCGGATGCTCCCGCCGGCCCCGACCGACCCAGTGATAGCATCTAGGCCCCCTCAATCTTTCCTTTATATATTGTTTATTTGTTTTGGTGTTGATGACCAAGTTAGATAATACTCTCATACTGAAATCATGGACGGAACATACTGGATCAACAAGATTAAGGTATATTAATCTTTTAGTTTCTGACTTGGGAGTTGATTCAAGTCAAACAAGTTATTTTTTCGTTCAATTTGTACTATCAAGAGGACTTGGCACAAGTTGGTATCATGGTTTATTAGGAAAACATTACTCTAGGCGACTTGGAGCTAAAACTCTTCTCTTAAATTTATGCCTTGAACCAAAATTAGTACTTTAATATTTTGACAAAAATACCTTGCATTTCAACGAACAAATTGTGTGATTTCATAACTTAAGTCTTTGCAAAACTTGTAATAAGTTTCAACAGATTCTCTCTATCCCATCTATAGCGGACCTAAAGTTAGGTCCGGCATACATGTGGTCTTAGCAAAGACAAAGTTTGAGAATCTTACATCTATAGCGGACCTAAAGTTAGGTCCGGCATACACTTGCCTTGAGAAGTATTCTAAACTCATCCATTGCCCATCTATGACGGACCTAGCTGTAGGTCAGGCATAAATGTCTCTATAAGCCTTTGCTATTCCACTATCTCGAGATGCATTCTTTTAAAATGGTATATTTTATTTCAAAATTATATTATCTCGGTGTTTAAATATCATTTCAAAAGCTTTTAGACCAAAAATGTATTTCAAAAGAAAAACAAATCTTATGTCTAAAGTCTTTACTCAAAAATCATCCTTAGCCACTTGATCATAAGGTTTTATCCCGTCGGGCCATGTTTATAACGGACCGATTTTTGATCCGCCATACACACAAAGACATCTGAACTTGCCGATTCGGTCCGTGATACACATGATCGATATCGCTAAAAATGATTTTTGGTCATTATACGTGTTTTATCTCAATTTTTATATCGACACGTTACAGCGGTCCTTGTGGTAGGTACAATGGCTATATCTCTCAAAATTGAGTATATAAACATTGGTGTGCTATCTACCACGAACTTTATGAACTCCTTCACATTTTAGCATTCAAAACTCTCATTTCTCGAAAAGAGTCGGTTTTTCACCGAGATTCAAAAATCATCTTTCTTCTAAGTGATTGAGCTCCAAGTGTGTCTAGTTGTGTGTTTTTTGAGTGTAAACCAAGAGACGAACTTGTGAGAGGTTTATTACTCTTGGATCAATTCGATCCTAGGCGACTTGGAGGAAGTGAAGAGTTAGACTGTCCAAAAGACGATTGTGGAAGGCGTCTCTTGTTGTGAAAGGTTTGGAGCTCACCTCCTTTGGAGTGGTGAAAGAGCTACCAGAGTGTGATCCCAAGCTCTCGCGACTAGGCATGTGGGAGAAGCAATACTTCGAGAGAAGTGCTTCAACGAGGATTAGGAGGAGTGCTCTGAACCTCGGGATAACTCTCTTGTCTCTTTGTCTTTTATTTCATTTTCTATCTTTGCTTTCGCTGTTACTGTTGTATTGATTGTTTCTTTGTGTTAGTTCCGCTGTAGTTTAGGTAAATAAGTTAAATCTGTGATTTAAAGTGAAAATTGTAAAAGTTGCCTATTCACCCCCCCTCTAGGCCAACTCGTTCCTTCAAGTGGTATCAGAGCAGGTTTGCCTTTGATAGCTTAACTGCTTTGGTAAATGGCCGAGGGAAATGGTTCTGCTACTGTTAGTATAGGTAGAGTACCTGTGTTTGATGGTACTAATTATGCTTATTGGAAAATTAGAATGAGATGTTATTTAGAAGCTGTTGGGTATGATGTTTGGAGGGTTCTGAAAAAGCCTCGCCTCCACGTATCATACAGAAGGCAAACTACATATGGTGAACCCACCCCTGGTGAGATTCAAAATATGCAGTATGATGCTCAAGCTAGAAATGCCATATTTTCTTGTCTTAGCTTAGAAGTCTTTGATAGAGTTAGCAATCTAACATCTGCTTATGATATATGGGCTACTCTACAAGATATCCATGAGGGTACCTCTGATGTTAAAGAAGAAAGATATTATGTTGTCGAGAAAAGATTTGATCAATTTAAAATGCTTCCTCAAGAAAATGCTAATGATATGTTTACTAGGCTTAATCCTATTATCAATGAACTCAAAGGCCTAGGGACTAAAATTTCCGATGTTGAGGTTTGCAGGAAAATGGTAAGAGTTCTTCCCCGAGCCTATCACAGCTTGATCACCTACTTATCAAACAGTGGTGATCTCAGAAGGCTCACTCCTACTGAGTTGCTAGGGAAGATTTCAGCTCACGAGCTCACCTTGGCCGAAGAAGATGCACCAAAGAAGAAATCCATTGCTCTCAAGGCCAAGGAAGTGAAGCAAGACTCATCAGATGAGAGTGATGATGAGTCAAGTGATGCTGAAGGTGAAGATGTGAAGAAATTAGCTTTGCTAATGAGAAGAGCAAACAAACTCATGAGAAGAGTAAACTTCAAGGACAAAGGAAGGTTAAACTCTTACTCTAAGAAAAATCCTTTTGCTAATATTGTTTGTTTTGAATGTAATGAAAAGGGACACATTGCTGCTCGGTGCCCCAACAAAAGCAAAAAGAAGAACAAGTATAAGAACGATGAAGATGAAGATGATGAGAAAACCCATGATAAACCAAAGAAGAGGTATTATAAGAAGGGTTATTTCAAAAAATTCTCAAAGAAAGGCAAAGGTGAAGCTCACATAGGAGAATGGATCACTTGATGAAGATAGCTCAAGTGAAGAATCATCTTGGATGATGAGGACTCAAGATCAAAGGGTCTAGTTGGACTTGCCTTTGGATGAGTCAACTCCTCCACCACCTACGGTACCTCTATGTCGATGGCTAGAACAGATGAGGAAAAGGTCGGTGACTCACCCACTTATGATGAGCTAGTCGAAATAGTTGAAGAATTGAGCAGATTGCTTTGCATGCTAAAACAACTTCAACTAGAAGTCTCAAAAAGACTATTCTTTGCTTAACTAGTGACCTTGAGTTGCTAAGAGATAATCATGATAAGCTTGCGATGAGCATGCTAAGACTATAAAATTATATGATGATCTTGTCTCTAGTCATGCTTTATTTGTTAAAAATCATGAGGATTTGAAGAATAAGTATTGTGAGTTAGAAATTGAAATCGAGATGATTACCAACAAGTCGATCATGTTGTCACAACAATGTATCTATTGCTTGTGACTTGTTAGTAAGTAAATACTCTGTCTCTAGTTCTTCTAGTACTTGTGATGAAAATTGCAAATCGCTTCTGTGCTAAAGAACTTAAATCTGAAAATGAAGAATTAAAAACAAAGATAGCCAGATTTGATAAAGGTCTGGAAAAATGCTTTCTGGGCAGCGCTATTCTTGACAAAATTCTGGTTGAACAAAAACCTAACTTAGGCAAGAAAGGTCTAGGTTACCGACCTAATCACTTGCTCAAGAAAAATGGTTTAAACAAAACCAAACAGATTTTTGTCAAGAAAAGCTCTCATTGTTATTACTGCCATAATTCTAATCATGAATCTAAAAATTGCCTTCTTGCTAGTACTCCTTATGCTAAAATTGATAGAAAATGTATGGTAGATGCTCATTACATGCTATTTAAGAATTTTAGGGGCAATATGAATGTTAAGTATGTTGGTCCTTCTAATCTTGATAAGAAACTTAAAGCTATTTGGGTTCCCAAGACTATGCTATTGAATCCTTTTAGACCAAAGATGATTGAGACTAACATTAAAGGACCCAAAAGTATTTGGGTACCTAAAATCAAGAAATGACTTTACAGGTAAATTATAAAAGTGGTGGCCGGCATTGGGTGATAGACAGTGGATGCACCCAACACATGACAGGAACTTCAAAAATGTTCACATCAATTGAAGGTGAGAGTGATCCAAGCCACAAAATCACATTTGGTGATAACAGCAAAAGAAAGGTAAAAGGGCTTGGTAAGATTGCTATTTCAAATGATCACTCCATTAATAATGTACTCCTAGTTGATTCATTAAATTTCAATCTTTTATCTGTAGCTCAATTATGTGATCTTGGATTCCATTGTAACTTCTTTATTGATGGGGTAACAGTGTTTGACAAAAGTGAAAAGCTTGTTTTTAAAGGATTTAGATTTCAAAATCTTTATTTAGTTGATTTCAAATCTAACTCCTCATGCATTTCAACTTGTCTGTTGGCCAAAGTATCTCTTGGATGGCTTTGGCACAGACGACTTGGGCATGTAGGTATGTCTAATCTTAAAAAGCTTTTCAAAAATGAGCTAGTGGTTGGACTGAAAGATGTGAAATTTGAAAAGAATAGGCTATGCGAAGCTTTGTCGAGCGAGGCAAACAAGTAGCCAATTCTCATCCATCCAAAAGCATCATGTCCACCTCTAGACCACTTGAGTTGCTGCATATGGATGTTTTTGGCCCTACTTCATATGCTAGCATAGGTGGTAACTCATACTGTTTAGTCATTGTTGATGATTTTTCCAGATTTACTTGGGTATTCTTTTTGCCTAACAAAAGTGAAGTTGGAAAAATCTTCAAAACTTTTGCAAAAAGGGCTCAAAATGAATTTGACTGTCCCATCAAGAAGATTAGAAGTGACAATGGATCTGAATTTGTTAATACAAATATTATTGAATCTTGTGATGAACTAGGAATTAAGCATGAACTATGCGCTACTTATACTCCTCAACAAAATGGTGTAGTTGAAAGAAAGAATAGAACGTTAATTGAAATGGCTAGGTCAATGCTAGATGAATATAATACTTGATGCTTTTTGAAATGAAGCCATTAACACTGCTTGCCATCTTTGTTAATAGACTTTATCTTCATAAATTACTTAAGAAAACTCCTTATGAATTGTTGGTTGGTAGAAGACCTAATATTTCATACTTTAGAGTTTTTGGTTGTAAAGTATATATATATAAGAAGAGAACTCATTTGGGAAAATTTCAAACTAGGTGTGATCTTTGGTATCATGTTAGGTTATTCATCTAAGTCAAAAGCCTATAGAGTGTTTAACAATTCAACTGGCTTAGTAGAAGAAACCTATGATGTAAAATTTGATGAATCTAATGGCTCAAAAGGTGAGCATGAGAATTTAGATGATGTAGGTGAAGATGGATTAATACAAGCCATGAAGAAGATGGAGATCGGTGAGATCAAACCCAAAGAAGATCAAGAACAACCACCTACTCAATCAATGGTACCACAAGATGGATCTCTTGAAGAAGATGATGAAAAGGAACAAGAAAGACTCACTTTGATCAGGAGTCATCATACCATAGTTAAAGATCATCCTTCGGACTTAATCATTGGTGAAATAAGTAAGGGTGTCCAAACTCGTTCTAGACAAGCTTCTTTTTGTGAACATTACTCGTTTGTTTCTTGTATTGAACCAAGAACAGTTGAAGAAGCTCTAGAAGAGGCTGATTGGATCATTGCCATGGAAGAAGAACTCAACAACTTCGAAAGAAACAAAGTCTGGAGTCTTACTGAACGGCCTAAGGATCAAAATGTCATTGGCACAAAATGGGTGTTCGAAATAAACAAGATGAAAATGGAGTAGTAATTAGAAACAAGGCAAGATTGGTAGCGCAGGGTTTCACTCAAGTGGAAGGACTTGATTATGGAGAGACTTATGCTCCTGTGGCACGCCTAGAAGCTATCCGGTTTCTTCTTGCCTTTGCTACTCATTTTAATATCACTCTTTTCCAAATGGATGTAAAAAGTGCATTTCTTAATGGTTTTATTGATGAAACTGTTTATGTTGAACAACCACCTGGTTTTGAAAATTCAAATATACCTAATCATGTTTACAAATTATCTAAAGCTCTCTATGGCCTAAAACAAGCTCCTAGAGCTTGGTATGAACGTCTTAGAGACTTTCTGATAAATAAGAACTTCAAAATTGGGAAGGTAGATCCAACATTATTTCTAAAAGACATCAATGGAACATTAATGATTTGCCAAATTTATGTAGATGATATCATTTTTGGTTGTACTAATGATTCTCTCTGCAAAGAATTTGGTGACATGATGGCCAGGGAATTCGAGATGTCAATGATAGGAGAGCTGACATTCTTTCTTGGATTTCAAGTCAAGCAATTGAAGGAAGGTACCTTTATTTCTCAAGAAAAGTACATCAAAGATCTTCTCAAGCGCTTCAAAATGGAAGAATGCAAGCCAATAAAAACTCCCATGGCTACTAATACACATCTTGATCAAGATGTGGGAGGTAAGTCTGTTGACCAAAAGCTTTTTAGGTCTATGATTGGTTCATTATTATATTTGACAGCATCTAGGCCCGATATCATGTTTAGTGTATGCATGTGTGCTAGATTTCAAACTGCTCCTAAAGAAGTTCACTTAAGTGCTGTGAAAAGAATATTTAGATATCTTAAATTTACTTCTAGTATTGGTCTTTGGTACCCCAAAGGTGCTTCTTTTGAGCTTCTCGGCTACTCAGATTCTGACTATGCGGTTGCAAAATCGACCAAAAAAGTACTACGGAGGATGTCATTTGCTTGGTAGATCTTTGGTTTCTTGGTGTTCAAAAAGCAAAATTCAGAGCACTTTCAAGCTCGCCGAAGCTGAATACATAGGCTGCGAGGAAGTTGTTGTGCTCAAATTCTATTCATCAAACAAACATTTACGGATTTTGGAATCAAATTTAGCAATGTGCCTCTGTTATGTGATAATGAAAGTGCGGTAAAAATAGCAAACAACCCAGTCCAACATTCTAGAACTAAGCACATTGAAATTAGACATCACTTCATTCGTGATCATGTTGCTAAAGGAGACATTGTGCTTAGTTATGTCGAACCGAGGATCGGTTAGGCGATATTTTACTAAACCTCTTGATGAGGCAAGATTTTCAAAATTAAGAAATGAATTGAATATAATTGATTATTCAAATATTGTTTGATGATGTCACATTAAGGGGAGCAAGATTGCTGTTATGCAACTTCTTGATACCTTTGTGTGAATACATAAATTCAAAAGTGCTAATTAGGTCAAAATGATTTCCTTGAAATTCTCACACTTATAAATAGAAATCTTTGCTAAAAGTTTTTTTAATTATCACGAATAGTGAAAATCTTGTCGACTTTCAATTTCAAAAAATCTTAGTTTTAGATCGAGTATTTCATCCAAGTCTTAATTGTTAATACTAAGACTTATATGAAAATCTGCTCAAACATTTCCAAAATTTGCATACGCCAAACTTGAGTTTCTATTCTTGTGTATTGATCTTATTTTATCTTAGCTATGTCTCTTAATTTCAAATTCTCTGAAACATTCTCTTATGTCGAGTGTAATCAACTGTCTTTGCAAAAGTAATCCATTTGCATTAGACCTATCTTTCTCGGAAAGGTTATGCATAGCGGACCTAATTTTCAATCCGTCATACATAGGAAGTCTAGGTCTTGAGAACCTTCAAAACTTCTAATGTGCCACGGATGATTATTTGGTCCGTCATAAAAAAAATTCTCAAACTCCTCATCTTTGTGCGAATAGAAAGTTTACTCTGCTCCTACATACTCAAAATAATCGACATATAAATATGTTTCAAATCTTAACACTTATCTAAAAATTCAAAATAAATTGATCAGGTTTTATAAAATCTTTTACTTCTTATCTGATTTTCGAAAATCAAGTTCAAAATCTTAACTATTGCTTTAGGACTTATCTGTTGCTAAACCTACCCTTGTTTTCGGGATCCTAAGTTTGAACCCTACTCTGTTTGATGGGTCCCGCCATTTTTTTTTAACAGAGTCTTCTGACTCCCTCAACTACCCACTTTAATGGCACCAAGGTATCAAGATTCCCAAAAACCTTTGACCAACATCATTCGCTGCTGTTTCTCTTCAAAGAAAACTCTATTCGTCTGTTCTTGCGCTCTTTTCACGAAACCAGAGAAATTTCCTCTTCTTTCGCCGAAGCAGGTTCCTAATCGGATTTCTGCAACGGTGCTCGTCTGGTTCTCGCACGCAAGAACATTCCGCCAGTTAAGTAAGTTGCCCTAAAACCCCTTCCGATTATCTGCTAAAACCCTAGACCTAGCTCTCAAATTCTAGATTATTGTTTTTGTTCTAGGCGCGCTCTGTGTGTCCTTGAGAAGGTTCTGCTTTGAGTTTTGTTCAGTCTAGGCAGTGTCACAATGAGTTCTAGCAATCCTGACAAAAGAGGGTTACTTGGAAAAATTGTTGATAAAGTAAAAGGCAAAAATGAAAAATGTCAGATGCATCACCTAGTATCTCTTTGCCTAGACAACCTCAAGGTCCTGTTATAATGCAAAATGTGCACAGAACTGAAAGAAAGAACAGAAAGCAAGTCACTTCTCATCCTGGAAAAAGAAGATTAGATAAAGATGCAGTGGAAAATGATTCATCTGAGGACAGCTCCTATGAACCAAGTAGTGAATCATCTTGAGAGAACAAAATTAGTCTCTGAAATTGACACTTTGGGCACTAAAGAATTATCTGCTTTAAGTGGAAAAAGGTTAAGGTCTGTGAGATTGGTCAGTGAAAAGACCTGGTTTCCAATGACTAGATCAGCTCCTGGTGAGATTTTTGTTTCCATACTTCACAAAAACATTTACAATGTTTACTTGAATAAGGTTGACGGTAGAGGAAAATCAACTCCAGCTCTGTCAAATCATCAGTATCTTGACTGGAATCAAGTGAACTCTGTGATTGGATCAACTAGACTTTATGAGTGCATAAATTCCACACGGGCTTGGTTAATATAATAACAAACAGGTTCCACACCTCGAGTATTTCTAGAACCCTAGAGTTCTATGCTTCATTGCTAGTTGACAAGCGAGAAGATTTGTTATGTTCACTTATAATGGAAAAGTTAGAAAAGTGAAAATTTGCTCGACTTGAGTCGCAATTGGTGCATCAAGCCCTCTCATAAAATGAACAAGAGTATTTGAAAGGTTGTTTCCCAATCAAAGATGGAGATTGGTGGGTGACATGCGGATATTCAAGTGTTCTGCACATATTTATAAAGACATAACCGGTGTTGAATTCAATCCAAGCAAAGCATCATGTCTTTCGGAAGAAGCTAGGTATCTTGTCTTTGGTTTTAAGGCACACCATATACCCAAAATCTGGATACAAAGAGGGTGTGACACCATCTCCGCTTTGGCGCTGCACTTGATCTTGTCCAAACAACCATTTGATTTAGTTGATTATCTCTTTGGTGAAATGGAAGAAGCTATATATAGAAGACTAAGATGTCCATTGCCTTTTGCTCGGATAATCACTTAAGTTCTTTTAGCTCAAGGTTTGATTTCTCAAGATGACCTTAGAAAAGAATTTACTGCTTTCAAGGAAATACTTTATCGCATCTCAACTCGGACAAAACACGAGAATCACTGGTTTTCTTCAAAATTTACAAGTAAATCAACCGATGGTAGAAGAAGATTCAGCTCATAATGATGAAGAAGATGATGAGAATGAACCAAGAAATGAAGTTGTCTTGGAATATGGTTCATCAGACAGTGATGAGTCAGATGAAGAATCTGAAGACAGATTTGACCAAAATGCCTCAAGTGAACATATTCAATCTCATAACAGTGGTAATGAAGGTTATATGTCTCATGGCAGTTGAAATATTAGTCATGGAAGCTCACATAAAAACCCAGAAGCCTCCATTCATGCCACCAAGGTTATAGGCAAGAACAATCGCCCATAATCGTCGCAAGGTTCAGCGAGGAACCAAGTTGGAAATAAAGAGGAGTCTAGTGCTCACAATGTTTACATGAGCAAAAGCGGGAGAGAACCTAGCGATCAACACATCGGCCAAAAGCCGATGGGAAATAAGGATCACATAGTCGATAGTGGTGCTAACTTCATGTCGACTCCAGTTGTTCAATCTATGAGTGCGAGCAACAAGTTCATCATCTACAAGAACTAGCGCAGCAGACTCAATTTTTGCAAGATCGAGTTTTGGGGCGGTGCACATGATTTTGAAGTTTGGAGGATCTGGATCGCCACAAAATTTGAAGCCTTCTATTCTCAAGGAGCTCACCAAGACCATGATGTCGAAACACCTTTCTGGTGGGAAAGTTTGTTTGACCATCCACATCGATCTGTCAACTCATGTCATGAGCAAATGCAGAAGAATCTACTCGGCACCGGGGAACACTTTTGGTTCTCAACCTTCATGGTTTACATCCTTTGAGCAACAATATTATGCGGATCAAAGAAATTGTCAAACCGCATATCTGAATGATCAACAACTAGCGGCTCGAGAGGCATGAAGAAGCGGATGAAAGCACTTCAACGATATCATGAACAAGCTCAAGAGCTCATGAGAAAACAGAATGAAGAGCGATTAAAATTCAGAAATGATTTCACCGCTAGATTTGGAGATATAAAGAATTGGGTCACTCGACTTGGCACAAATCGAGAACTTGATCGAGGGATGATTATATGACATGAATCAAAAATGGACACTAATCACAAGCACTGTTCAATCACGTGGGCTGCTTTGCTTTCGTACATCGAGAAAGCAAGCTATTTGGACTCGATCAAGACTTAGAATATTTTCGGAAGATCTTGGCACTAATTTTTATGACTTTGGACAATCGGTGACCAACATCATATGGACTGCTAGACCTATCTATGACAAGATGGGTCATGTGAGTGATTCCTTGGACCAACTTCGTCATGATTTTCATCACTTGGTCCTTCAACACGGAGATCCAAATTATCGGTGGCATGATCAAGAAATGGCCCAAGCATCAAATCAACGGATCCACAACGGATTTAAAAAAGAAGAAGAAGTGAAAGCAATGTCTCCTCTGTCAAATTCATGGGAACCTTTTCAAGGTGCATAGAGGATCCTTCTTTTGGTAATTGATGCCAAAGGGGAGAAGTTAGTGAGAAGTAGAAGCCTAGATCTGAGAAGTATGTCATTAAGTATATGTATTATCTTTGAATGTTTTGTGCCTTTGTGTTGTTATGTTACTCGTGATTTCGGTGTTTTATGCTATTTATGAAATTTCTAGATAATGAACTCTTTAAGGATCTAATATAGTCCTAAAGATCATATACTTCACATATTCAAAATATGCATCTATTAAGGGGAGCATTCTCATATGTATTTAATCGTGTACACTATGTCAAGCTAATCTGTTTTCTTGAGAATAAGCGAGGTATTATCAACTTAAAAGGTATGTTGTCATCAATCACCAAAAGGGGAGATTGATAGCATCTAGGCCCCTCAATCTTTCCTTTATATATTGTTTATTTGTTTTGGTGTTGATGACCAAGTTAGATAATACTCTCATCTTGAAATCATGGACTTTAACATCTTGGATCAACAAGATTAAGGTATATTAATCTTTTAGTTTCGACTTGGGAGTTGATTCAAGTCAAACAAGTTATTTTTTCTGCTAATTTGTACTATCAAGAGGACTTGGCACAAGTTGGTATCATGGTTTATTAGGAAAACATTACTCTAGGCAGCTTGGAGCTAAAACTCTTCTCTTAAATTTATGCCTTGAACCAAAATTAGTACTTTAATATTTTGACAAAAATACCTTGCATTTCAACAGAACAAATTGTGTGATTTCATAACTTAAGTCTGTTGCAAAACTTGTAATAAGTTTCAACAGATTCTCTCTATCCCATCTTTGCGGACCTAAAGTTAGGTCCGGCATACATGTGGTCTTAGCAAAGACAAAGTTTCAGAATCTTACATCTATGACGGACCTAAAGTTAGGTCCGGCATACACTTGCCTTGAGAAGTATTCTGAAACTCATCCATTGCCCATCTATGACGGACCTAACTGTAGGTCCGGCATAAATGTCTCTATAAGCCTTTGCTATTCCACTATCTGAGATGCATTCTTTTAAGACTGGTATATTTTATTTCAAAATTATATTATCTCAGTGTTTAAATATCATTTCAAAAGCTTTTAGACCAAAAATGTATTTCAAAAGAAAAACAAATCTTATGTCTAAAAGTCTTTACTCAAAAAATCATCCTTAGCCACTGATCATAAGGTTTTATCCCCGTCAGGCCATGTTTATAACGGACCGATTTTTCAGTCCGCCATACACACAGTATCCTGAACTTGCCGATTCGGTCCGTGATACACATGATCAGTATCGCTAAAAATGATTTTTGGTCCATTATAGCGTGTTTTATCTCAATTTTTATATCGACACGTTACAGCGGTCACATGGTAGGTACAACGGCTATATCTCTCAAAATTGAGTATATAAACATTGGTTGTGCTATCTACCACAGAACTTTATGAACTCCTTCACATTTTAGCATTCAAAACTCTCATTTCTCAGAAAGGAGTCGGTTTTTCACCTGAGATTCAAAAATCATCTTTCTTCTAAGTGATTGAGCTCCAAGTGTGTCTAGGCATGTGTTTTTTCGAGTGTAAACCAAGAGCGAGAACTTGTGAGAGGTTTATTACTCTTGGATCAATTCGATCCTAGGCGACTTGGAGGAAGTGAAGAGTTAGACTGTCCAAAAGACGATTGTGGAAGGCGTCTCTTGTTGTGAAAGGTTTGGAGCTCACCTCCTTTGGAGTGGTGAAAGAGCTACCTGAGTGTGATCCCAAGCTCTGCGACTAGGCGTGGGAGAAGCAATACTTGAGAGAAGTGCTTCAACGAGGATTAGGAGGAGTGCTCAACCTCGGGATAACTCTCTTGTCTCTTTGTCTTTTATTTCATTTTCTATCTTTGCTTTCATTTATTCTTGTTGTATTGATTGTTTCTTTGTGTTAGTTCATTTGTAGTTTAGGTAAATAAGTTAAATCTGTGATTTAAAGTGAAAATTGTAAAAGTTGCCTATTCACCCCCCCTCTAGGCCAACTCGTTCCTTCACCCAGGGCCGACGCCTCCGCAGGCACCTACTCCGACCCGACCCCGCATCAAGTACCACCACAGGCTCCAACCAGGACCCCGACAGGGGTCCCATAAAGCCTCGGCCCATGATCTCTGCCACGCCGCCAGCTCTCGCCGAAGCGGGTCACCTTCTTGTGAGACGTAACGGTAACATTGGGGCGGATGGTTCCTTCCCAAGGCAACCAGAGGGCGGCCTCAGCTAAAGCACCCGTCTTTTCAAGACGTCAGCATCTGATAGGCGCCCAGAGGGCAGGTGTGCGCCCTCCGAAAAGGGCGCCGCCCGTTGTGTCTACCCACCCCATATGGGATGTGCTGGAGCCTGTCAGTCATCATGACCGAAGACCAGGTCGCCCGGACGAAGAGCCTGCCCGTCATCATGACTGAAGACCAGGACGCCCGGACGTAGCATTCCACTACCTCTTTTTCAAATCCTCGTGTAACCTGCCCCCTCGGCCTATATAAAGGGAGGCAGGGCCCTTGGAGGAGGGGGATAGATTTTCTTTCCTTCACACGCACCCATGTGAGTTCGCTCACCGGCACCTCCCCTTAGATCGCTCAGGTTTCTCCACCCCACGGTCGGCGCCAGGCTCAGGAAAGCCCTCCCGATTTCTTCTCCCTGAGCGAGTGCTAAGGGCTTATCCTTAGCCTCCGTTTGTAACCTCTATTTGCTCCCCGAGCTCAGGGCAATTCAAACCGCCACCACGAATCGGGCGTGAGGGACATTCAAATTCGAACCAAATACATTGAGGCTTTTTAGTCTAACCATTCGAGGAGAGGGGACGCGCAACCCGCTATACTTACAAATTCATTGCCGGTTATACGAAACACCGACAGTTGGCGCGCTAGGTAGGGGGCTCGCGCGTCATCTTCATGATCTCTGGATTCCCATTTCCCTCCTCGATGGCCTTCTTCACCGACGACGGCGCGTCTGCGTCAAGGGGCTGGATCCGCTTCGGCTCCCTCGACTTCATCACCATCCCGGCGGGAGAATTCGTATTCATCCCCGCCACTTTCCAGGCACGAGCATCCGCCTCGAGCCTGGACTCCGTCGCCCACACTCTCGGTGACCTCCTGCTTGGGGACCCTGCGTGGACCCTAAGGTGGGAGTCCGTCCACCGCCATGCTACCTCTAGTAGCGGTCCGTGCGAGCCTGCGCGCATGACGGCATCACCCCCCACAGGCTCGCACCTCGTGGCTACGGTCGGCCATTTGCCGACCTCCGTCTACGACCTGCAGGAGAGCTCCTCCAGCCTCGACTCCGACTCAGACGCGGAGCACACCTCCAACGCGTTGTACCCTCGCGAGTGCAACATGGTGGGGTCGGACACCCCGGCCGCCACCTCCGTCAGTCCGGGAACCGCCACCCGGCGCGCCGAGGCGCGGGAGGCTGAAATCCAACGCGAGCGCACCGAGGCTCTCCAAGCCCGCCGTACGGAGCTCCAGCGGCAACGCGAGCGGCTGGAGGCTCAAGAGGCTATGCTTGTCAAGCTCCAGGCCGATCTGGAGCAAGGCAAGCCAGACCTTCCACCTTTCTTTGCCGCGTGTCTTGCGCTGCGGCAGTTCAACAGCCGGTGGCCGAGGATCGCCACGACATCTGAGTACTTCCCTCGCTCGGCCGAGAATGTCGCCGCCGCGGCAATGCTACTTTGTGGCATCCCCGAGCGAAGGACGGGGCTAAGGCCACCTACCGAACCTCCGGTGGTAGAGCGTCTTCGCGATCCGGCATGTCTGACTTCCGTCTCCTTCCGCTCGGGGCTTCTTCCATCACCCCCAGCTGCCGCCCGGATGCGGGACCGGCGCCTGTATGCCGCCGGCGGCCCAGGCCTCGCACCGGCGTCGCGAATACGGCCAGCCGCAACGTTCAGCGGCACCGTGGGGGCGGAAGAAGACGGACGATGAGGCAATCGATCCGGCGCATGGGCAATGCCGCCGCCATCCTCGCGGCCGAGCCCGACGGTCCGGGGCATGGGCGTTGGCAGAAATCCGCCGCGAACTTCCCCACCAGATTCGGGCCCCACCAACATAACCAAGTACATGGGGGCCACGAACCCGATGTCCGGTTAGAAGACTTCGGCTCGCATGCGAGTATGGGGCGCCCGCAGACGATCTCTTCGTCATCCAAGACCTCCCCATCTACCTCATGGATTCTACGAGCATGGGTGAGTATTTGCCCGAACACCATCGAGGCTGGGCCGACCTAAGGAGCGTCTTCGTCGGTAACTTCGGGGCACTTATAAACATACAGGAACTCCTGGGATCTCAAAAGTCGCAGGCGGCGGGAGTCTCTCCGGGATTACATCCGTCGATTCTCCCAATAATGCAACGAGCTCCCCGACATCAGCGACGCCGATGTTGTCGGGGCGTTCATCTACGGCACCTCGTCAAAAGCTCTGGTGCATAAGCTGGGCTGCGCCAAGCCCAGGACCACCAAGGAGCTCCTCGACATTGCCTGTACGCCTCCGTGAGGCTGTTGGGGCTATCTTTGATAAGGGAAGGCCAAGAGAGGTCGCCCGACGCCGGTGCTACCTCGACCGCTCGACAAGAAGAAAGCGGAAGGAAGCGGGTAGTGAGGGCCACGTGGTCGCGACAACCGATCGCCACCTTAAGCGGCGCAAGCGTCGGGACCAAACCACTTGAAAAAGCGATGGACAGCCCATGTCCGCATCATGGGTACCGTCAAACACAAGTCTGAGGATGCGAAACCACAGGCGTTTCATCTCCGGAACCTCCGCGCGGGTAAAGGGAAAAGCGCGACTTCGGCACCGATGCTGAGCCCAAGGAGGCGGCGAAGAGTTCCCGAACCCGATGGTCGCCTCATGATCTTTAAGCGGACCGACCAGGCTACACCGACAAACGTCAGCAGAAGCTTGCCTTCCGCAAAGTTCACACAGCGGCTCCCGCCGTGCCCAAGTATCTTCGGTGGTGGTCGGCGATCACCTTCGACCGGATGATCACCCGATGGCGTCCCTTTTGAGGAGGTACCCTCTGGTCGTGGCCCCATTGTGGGGATGAAGCGCCTCTCCAAGGTGCTCATGGATGGCGGCAGCAGTCTCAACATCCTGTATGTCGAGACCTTCGATGCCCTGGGAATCCCTCGCTCAAGTCTCCGACCGAGCAAGGCGCCTTTCCACGGCATCGTCCCTGGTCTCCAGGCCCATCAGCTCGGGCAGATCGATCTGCCCGTAACTTTTGGCAACCAAGCCAACTTCCGCACTGAGACCCTCACCTTTGAGGTCGTGGGGTTTCCTGGCTCCTATCACGCCATAATAGGGAGGCCATGTTACGCCAAGTTCATGGCGATCCCCAACTACACTTACCTCAAGCTGAAGATGCCGGGGCCGCGGGGAGTCATCACCATAGCCGCATCCTTTCAGCTCGCTTACAACTTGAAAGCAATGCTGTGAGTTAGCGTCGGCGATCATTGCGTCCGCACGAGCTCGAGAATCTCGGAAGGAGACCTCGAGTCCGCCCGAACTCCGACAAGTCGAGTCTGGATCCTTCAAGTCCGCCGAGAATCGAAGGAGGTCGTGGTCGATCCCGAAGATCCGACCAAGACTGTACGCGTTGGAGCCACGCTCCCCACCAAATAGGAAGGCGCGCTCGTCGACTTCCTCCGCTAATCGGGGCGCTTTGCATGGAAACCTTCGACATGCGGGCATCCCATGAAGTCGCCGAGCACTCCTTGAATATTCACTGGCTCAAAGCGGTCGTCCAGTAACTTGCGCCGCTTCGGCGAAGAAAGGCGCAAGATCATCGGCGAAACAAATCGCCAAGCTTTTGGTGCGGGGTTCATAAAGAGGTCCGCCACCCCGTGGTGGCCAACCCCGTACTTGTAAAAAGAAGTCGGGCAATGGAGAATGTGCGTTGATTACACGAGCCTCAACAAGGCATGTCCCAAGGACCCTTTCCCATTGCCCCGCATCGACCAAGTTGTCGATTCCACCGCAGGGTGCGAATCCCTATCTTTCCTGGACGCCTACTCAGGCTTCCACCAGATAGCGATGAAGGAGTCCGATCAACTCACGACCTCATTCATCACTCCGTTCGGCTCGTTCTGTTACGTAACAATGCCGTTCGGTCTGAAAAACACGGGTGCTACATACCAGCTATGTATGAAAACGTGTTTTGACGACCAGATAGGGCGTAACATCGAGGCGTACGTTGACGATATTATCGTCAAAACTAACAAGGTTGACAACCTTGTCGCCGACTTAGAGGAGACTTTTGTGAACCTCCGAAGGTTTCACATCAGGCTCAACCCCGAGAAGTGCGTTTTCGGGGTCCCCAAGGAAAATCGCCGGTTTCATCGTCTCGGCGCGGCATCGAAGCTAATCGGGAGAAGATCGCCGCGATCATGAAGATGGGCCCGATCAGCAACCTGAAGGGGGTCCAGAAGCTGACGGGATGCCTAGCGGCCTTGAGCCGTTTCGTCTCCCGCCTCGGTGAGCGCGGAATGCCGCTTTATAAGCCGCTCAAGTCCGACCACTTCATCTCGGGCGCAGAAGCGCGAAGCCCTCAATCGATTGAAGGCGTTCTTAACCACACCCCCGGTGTTGGTCGCTCCAACGCCAGAAGAGTCGCTCCTCCTCTACATTGCCGCCACGACCCAGGTCGTTAGCGCGACGCTCGTTAATGGAGCGAACCAAGAAGGCCGCGTACTCAAGGTGCGGCGGCGATGTACTTCATCGTGAAGTACTCTCGAGTCAAGGCCCCAGTATCCTCGGTGCGGAAAAACTGCTCTCTGCGGTGCTCATCGCCAAGAGGAAGCTAGTCCACTACTTCGATCGGCATCCAATCTCCGTGGTAACTTCCATGCCGCTCGGCGAGATCATTCGCAGCCGCGACGCCTCCGGAAGAATAGCCAAATGGGCTCTCGAGCTCAACGGCCACGACATATCGTACGTTCCTCGGACGGCCATCAAGTCGCAGGCCCTGGCCGACTTTGTCGCCGAGTGGACCGAAGCCAGCGCCACCAAGTCCGAAGATCCCGTAATCTTGGGCGATGTGCTTCGACGGGTCCTACACTAAAAGCGGAGGTATTTGGAATTGTCCTCATCTCTCCACTTGAAACAAGCTTGATCTGCGATTCGGCTGCACTTTGCGCCACCAACAATGTCACCGAAATCTGAAGCACTCGTCAACGGTCTCCGGATTCTGCCGCCGACCTCGGCGCGCCGCCTCTCGTACACAGCGACTCCAAGCTTGTCGTCGACCAAGTCATGAAGGCTTCCAAGCCTCGTGGCGATCGTATGTGACATCTTCTTGAGAGTACGCAAATTGGAGGAGCGAGTTCAAGGGTTTCGAACTTCACCATAGCTCCGCCGCTACAATGGGGAAGCCGACTACAGCTAATCGGCTTCGGTAGGGACCGATCCGTCGGGGATCTTCGTCTCTGACCTCTACAAGCCCACCGTTCGGCCGGATTCTCCCTCCGAGCATCCGGGCGACCCTCAGCATGCGCCCACTCCGACTACCGGGCGTCCGAAGCCGGAGCCTTCTGAATCAATCCACGGCGTCTTTGATCGCCGACTCATTGGAGAAACCTTTCATCAACCGACTAGCAAGCGGATCGCTCCCACGATCCCACCGGCCGGCGCCTCGCTCGGCGGGCGAAATCCTTTGTACTGGTCGGAGAAGACCTCTACAAGAGAAGCCCCTCCGGGGTCCTCCAGAAGTGCATCCTGGCGAACCAAGGGAAGCAGCTGCTGCTGGACATCCACGCCGGAGTCTGCGGACATCACGCCGCCCCACGATCCCTCGTGGGCAAAGCCTTTCGCCAAGGTTTTTACTGGCCAACGGCGATGGCCGATGCCGAGCAGATTGTTCGCACCTGCGAAGGGTGCCAATTCTTTGCTCGACAGATGCATCTTCTGCGCAAGCCCTGCAGACGATCCCTATTACGTGGCCGTTCGCCGTTTGGGGATTTGATCTGGTCGGTCCCTTTAAGAAGGCGCCCGGGGGCTTGACGCACCTGCTCGTCGCAGTGGACAAGTTCACCAAGTGGATAGAAGCTAAGTCGGTCGCCACCATCACTTCTGTCCAGGCGGCCAACTTCTTCCGCGACATCGTCTATCGGTTTGGAGTCCTGAACTCCATCATTACTGATAATGGGACGCAGTTCACAGGGAAAAAATTCCTTGAGTTCTGCGACGACTTCAACATCCGCGTCGATTGGGCAGCTGTGGCCCATCCGCGGACTAACGGCCAGGTTGAACGCGCCAACGGCATGATCCTCCAGGGGCTAAAACCGCGGATCTTCAATCGACTGAAGAAATTCGCAGGGTGATGGGCAGCCGAGCTGCCCTCCGTCCTTTGGAGCCTACGGACCACGCTGACCCGATAGATCGGGTTCACACCATTTTTTCTGGTGTTCAGCGCAGAAGCCATTTTGCTTACTGACCTGGATTACGGCGCACCACGACTACAAGCTTTCGACGAGGCGCGGGGCTCGGCGCAGCGAAAACGCCATCGACCCGGCTTTGCGAAGCGCGCGATGTGGCCGTTTGCGATCGGCCAAATGTCAGCGAGACGCTGCGGCGTTACCATGATCGGCAGTCGCGGGCGGTCCTTCAACGTTAGCGACCGGTTTTGCGCCAGTCGATCCAACGTCGGCAGGCACAAGCTGTCCCCTCCATGGGAAGGACCCTTCACCGTCGTGGAAGTCCTCCGGCCGGTACCTTCGACTCAAAAGCGCCGACGGCAACGTTGTACCCAACGCATGGAATATCGAAAAGTTAAGGCGATTTTATCCCTAAAACTTCATCCTTATTCCTGCGACTTTGGCAAGACCTCCGGGCGGCGCCAGCGTCTTGATCACACCCTGATCGTCGTGCGTCGCTCAGAGGACTGCCTACCCGCATGGCCATCTGAGATCGTGCACCAACCGAACATCGTGACCTATCTTGGTGGTAACTCATTTTGCCGAAAGCGCTATGGCCCACACCCCAGCGGCTACGGTCTCGAAGTAGCGCTTCACGGTGAAAAGAGATAACCATACGGGGTGGTCCTTTATCGGTTTGAGGCACGCCTCTGGGCCGGCGGTTTCACCGCGACTTTCACGTTTCCTTCAAAGTATCAGCGCCCTGGCCCCACGCCCGCACAACCTCGGAGGATTCCTAAAGGCTACGATCATCCAATGAAGCGCTCATCACGAAGGAGAAAACGCGCAATATAAGGCAAAATCCCCAAAAGCTGCAGTATGCAGTGCGCGTATATTACAAAAGAGAGAAGAAGAAAAAGGCGCTGAGCCGTCTCTAAACAACGATCGGCGTCGCCCTCGGTGTAATGTCGTCGCCGAGCTCATTGCTCTCGAAGACGTCACCGGCCGCCACCTTCTCCGCCGCCGGCCGCTTTCTGCCAGCGGCAGTCGCGTCCCCTCAATCCGGCAGCGGTTGCAATCGGTCGAAGGGCGCGTCGCGGCCGGGCGCAGAAAGCGATCGTATTCCGCCGCGGCTGCGGAGGTAGCCCGACCCTCGCGAAGCAGCTCACGCCACGCGAACCGGGCAAGTCGGAAAAAGCGTCGGCCGCTGGTTAAGCGGAGCGTACCACGGAGTAAGCTCGAGGCTCGGCAACCTCACCCCTAGAGACTCGGGCTCTGCCCATGTTCTCGAAGGCTGGGGCGGAGCGAGGAGAGAGGCCCTTCCATGAGGCTAGCTGCTCAAGATACATCGAGTGAGGTCCTCCACGGCGGCCTCGGCCGGGCCGCTGACGACAGCAGCGTCTTGGCCGTGGCGGCTCCCCCTCGAGGGCGGCGACTCGAGCTCGTTCCGCCGCCACCTCCTCGCGCGCTTGCGCCAGTTTCTCCTCGGCGGACCGGGTCCGTGCTTGCTGAGCAAGCACTTCCGCCCGGCGGCGGCATCGTCGCGACTGCGGCGCTAAAAAGCATCGGCCGCGTCGTGCGCCGTCATACTAGCTGCCCGCGCCCTCATCGTAGAAGCGATGGCATCCACCCCTCCCACTGAGGTGGCCGGCGCAGGCACAACAGATGGTTCGCAAGAACCAGAGCTAATGTATTGGTCAAAACAACAAAGCAGTTCAACATTAGCAACAAGAGGCAAAACCGCCATCGCCAGGGCGAACAAAGAAGACTCACTCCGAGCGAGGATTACGGATCACGGAAGATCGGCGAAGACAATCTGAGCCCTCCCTTCTGCGACGCATCAACGACGGATCGGCAGCTCGGGATCTCTTGGGGCCCAACCCCAGAGGGTCCGCCGCTGCCTCCCGCTTGCCGGCCCTACGATCGTCGTCGCCACTCGCCATCAAACGCCCCTGCCTTCTGATCCTTCTCCTCTTCTCTTGACAAAGGGCAAAAGCAAAACAGGAAGGCGGAGGGGGCGAACTGCGCATAGTAGCTCTTTCCCCCCGCAGCATATTTATAGGGCCGGGGCGGAGCGGTCGAAGTGGAATCGTCCCGGGCGACGCGTCGCATGGGCATTAACTGCACATCCCGCGTGACGGGACGTGCCCTGTCCACACCCCTCGCCTCGCATTGAAATGCGACGTGACGGTTGGGGCGAAAGGACGCCTTGCGGCCAGAAGCCTTGTGCGACCGCCGATTTCGTTCGGCTCGGTGGCTCAAGTCGGCGATCGGCATAGCGATGTCTGGATGGGCCACGGTGGCCCTGAGTGGAGGGCTCGGCCGCCACAACACCTCCCGCATCCAAAATAAAAGATAAGGCAATCTTTTCCTTAAGAGTTTTTCCGTATTCGTTTTTCCACTTCGAGTCCGGGCGCTGTGAAGCAACCACAAACTTGGTCCCCACACACCGCCCGGGGGCTACAAACTCACGCACTTTTACGGGTCAGGTGACCCGGTCGGCTATGTGATTGAAAGTGCATCTAGGCACTTATGTTATTTTGGTGATTAATGGCAAACGCATATAATGACAATCTATATAATTGTGTAAATGCTTAACTTAGTGATTAACAAATGACAAACCTCTAATATGATTATATTACTATGATACTAACATGTTTATTGCTGAGTTGAATATTAGTCTCATCTATTTAGAGGAAATCAAGTAGGATGATTAAGCAAAGATAAGGTATGCAATTGTGGTATCTCTTCTATATTTGTTATTGCATTCTTTTTGTGCAAATGCATAGTGAACTCAAAGTGGCATGTTGATTATATATATGCACATTGGTTCATATCATATTTATTTATGCATATATACTCACTTGAGTTCATTATGTGCTTTGCTTTTAGTATGCATGTATTAACTAGAGTTAAACTTCACATTGCTATAGATTGACTTGGTGCATGCATGTCTTAGTTGTGTATCTTCTCATGCACCTCTCCTAGTGAAGTTTAATCTAGAGGTGGATCACATATTTACTCTTATTCCAAATATTATTTGCACATGTACAATTCGTGTATATTCTATCATGTGCTCCATTTAAGTAAAGACTGTGATCCTTGTCATGATTTAATCGTTTCATCATATTGGCAATTATCTCTCTAGTGCATATAGATCAATTACATATTCATCATGATGCACTTAGTAGAGAACATTTATAATGTCAAGTGTTTCCATTCATGTTGTGTTTCGTTATATGAAACACTTGTAGCAATCAATTTCTCACAAATATCAACTTATTCATATCTATTGAGCTTTTGGGACTAATGTCTTTCATGAGTGGTTTGGAAAGAATTAGGTCCCATGTGTGTATGATGACCAAGGTATCGTAGAGGATGATCGTTAAGCCGAGGTCAACAAGACGGCGGTGTCACCAAGAGTTGAGGACTAAGTCAAGATCGACTTGGCGTGGAGATCATCAGAGAGGATGATCAAGTCAAGGTTGATAGGACGAGAGTCTCATGAGGTGAATCGAGTCAAGTTGGACAAGGCGAAGACGTCATCAATCATTTGGTAAAAGACATCATACACATTGCATCCACGGAGAAGACGGCATGCGGATTGAATGTAAGACTTAGATTTCTCGTTTGAATTTGAGTCTAAGGATTGCCGTACTATTAAGAGGGATGCGAACGTTGAATGACTTTTAGATGTGTCAAGTGCTCAAGTGATCCATCCTTGTGAAACTTAGAGTGAGAGTGGTGTTGGTGATGCCGGAAAGTGACAATTGTAGGTCTCTCTTGGATTCTTTGTGAAATCTGGATTTATCCTTTAAGATTTGGGTAGTGAGACCTTGTTAGTTGTGTAGCCCTTGTTCTTAGCTTTCAATAGAGTCCAAAATCACTGAAATCGGAGTCCGGAGTCAAAAGTTATGCTCGTTTTGGTCGAGCTGCTCAGTGCACATCGGATAGTCCGATGTTGACATCGGATAGTCCGATGAGGACTTAGAAAATTTCTGAAACATCTTTGAAAAAGGGTACTCTCTGGAAACATCGGATAGTCCGATGTTCCCTTGGAAATCTGGAGTTTTACACACATCGGATAGTCCGATGTTCCATATCGGAAAGTCCGATCTGTGATTTTTATTCAAGAGAATTTGAATTTCGTGTGGAGTCGATCTGGAATTTTACACACATCGGATAGTCCGATGTTCAATATCAGATAGTCCGATGTGGGTCTGACCAGGGCATAATGGCTAGTTTTTTGGAGCTTCTATTTAAACCCCCATCCGTCCCCATTTGTGGGGGGCTGCAACCACATTGATTTGAGGTGCCATACCCTTGTTCTTGAGCCCCCAAAACACCACTTCACCCTTAGATCTAAGTGATCCCCTTTGTGAGAAGGGTAGGGAAGAGTTTGAGGAGTGAGGTGTTAGGTTGAGTGTGTGTTGAGGAAGTGTTGATCTTTGAGCACTTGATTTCATCTTCAAGCTTGTTCATCGTGAGCATTTGTTACTCTTGGAGGTTGAGGACTCCTAGACGGCTAGGAGGTCGCCTACGAGCCACCGGAACTTTGTGTGTGGTTGGCCGTAGGAAGTTTGTGAAGGCCGGATTCCGCCTCCGCAAGGGAAGGAATCAAAGAAGTGAAGACCGGCGAGTACATTTGTGCAACACCGGGAGGAAGATGGTTGAAAGAGACCCCGGCTCAAGCGTCAAAGGAGTTGAAACCGGCGAGTGCATTTGTGCAACACCGGGAGTAAGAGGGTTGAAAGAGACCCCGACTCAAGTGTGACCGAGCCGCCTCAACGGAGACGTAGGATACCCTCAAGGATCCGAACTTCGGGAAAAACCAATCGTGCATCAAATCTTTGGTTTGGTCTTTTCTTGTTGCTTTGATTAAATTGGTCTTGAAGAAATTATTGTAGCTAGCCTTCTACTACTTTTGTTGCTTAGCCTTGCCTAGCTCTAACTTGTGATAAATCTGATTGTTCTCGCTCTGATCGGATAGTCCGATTGTGCATATCGGATAGTCCGATACATATCGGATAGTCCGATATCCAAAGTCGGATAGTCCTATTCTTTTCCGCTGCAATTTAAGATTTAATTTTATAAACGCCTATTCACCCCCCCTCTAGGCGACATCCCTGTCCTTTCAGTGATCCTCCCCAACGGAAGTCCCTCAGGCCGAGGCGCTCTGACCTCGCCCGGCCTCTACGGTTATGGTAGTGCTTTGCGGAAAAAGGGAACACCCGTGTGGTACGATCCATGGCCGGTCGGGAACACTCCTGCCCCGTGGCAAGTGCAAGAGAACACTACGTTCCTACCCAAAAATTTCTTATTATCCAAACTTTCCTAAAAGGCGTTAACATATCGACCCGAGCTTACATAACCCCTGCGGTTTTCTAAGCCATGGTCATTGAATGTTCATCATCCCTGGGAAGCACGAAGAATAAGAATCGGACCAGCGGAATGATCCGAATAACTATTTGATCCCCCCACGACGATAACCCTTTCGACCCAGTCCATGACTTTTTTAGGAATGGAAATCGCAAAAAGCAAGGGAGCGGCGATGGCGAAAGGCGAGAAGACACTCCTGCGCTCATCGCACCAAGTCTGCAGGTACTTATCGAAGCATGTGCTAGCCGGACACACATCGACCGATCGCTTGCCGATCAAAGCATCATGCGTCCCATCGCAAATGCCATGACAAGCCGCTGGTAAGACGTGTCGCCCCTGATCATCTCGCTTCGTATTTAAACTCCCGCGCACACAGTAAATGCTTGCAGGGATGTCGGGGCATCGCTCCGGGCGAAACGCCCCGCGACCCCTAAATCTCCGCCTTCGGGCCGGTTCAAACCGACCCGAAGCAGGTACGAAAAGCCCACCGAGCCGTAGTGGCCTCGAGGTGGCGAGAAGGGCCTGAATGCCTCACGAATAAGACCTGGTTGTGGGCCCCAAAGGCAAAGGATCCACCAAGTGGATCTCTAGCCGACCCCGGCAAGCAAACGAGCGAGGGGCGAATTCAAGACGAACCCTCGGTGGGTCTTTAGTTGGGTTGGCGGACGACCCAATCGCCTTAGCTCACGTCCGAGACCATACTTCAAACTCTCCCACGGAGCCCCGAAAGGCGGCAAGACCAGTGCGCCCGAAAGTCTGACGAACTCGGTGTCCAAAGCGGATCGAGTAAAGAAAGATTTTTTATGGGTCGCCCCCAGCGGGCCGGACACCCGACGCAGGGATCGTCCGCTCGGAGATCGCTTGATCTCTAGGGCCCACTCGGATAACCCGTTAGTAGCTCCACGAGCACGGTGTTCGGCCGACGTAGGCAAACACGCGTTTGCTCACCCTCTCCAGGTCCCACACCTGCGGACGGGCGTACGTGGGGACCGGCAATGGCCTCTCCTCGCGCAGACGCCTCGCCGACGAGGACTCGGGATGGATGCCCCGCGTCTAGCTACTGACGTTAAAAAGCACTTTCGGGAACGGAACCTCTCGCAAAGGCATTTGGACCTCCTGCCGACCACGGCGCGTCCCAGCCACGACGTAAAAGCGAGCACTTTCGGAAACGTAACCTCTCGCAAAGGCATCGGACCTCCTGCCGACCACGGCGCGTCCAGCTCCGACGTAAAACGAGCACTCGGGAACTAGAACCTCGCGCAAAGTCATCTGGATCTCCCTGCCGACCACGGTCACGTCCAGCTACGACATAAAACGAGCACTCGGGAACCAGAACCTCTCGCAAAGGCATCTGGACTTCCCTGCCGGCTACGGCCGCATCTAACTTCGACGAGAAGCAAGCAACCTGCGTAAGGCACCCATGTCGACCGACATGGTCACGCATTAGGGCCCTCCGACCGAGTCGGTCGGATTCATTTTGGCCTATGTAACCCCCTGACCAGCTCTCCCACCAGGTGCGCTCGCGCGCACCCAGCCGGGGCGGCCAAGCCAGTTGGACCTCGGCATCCAGGGCAGCACTTCAGTCCATTCGGAGGCTCGGGATTGATCAAGCCTGCGCCTTCTGCTCAGACCGGATTCATCGCCGACCAGTGTAACCCCCCAACCAGCTCTCCGACCTGCTCGGGGGCTCGAGGGCTACACCCACCGGGTGCGCTCGCGCGCACCCAGTCGAAACCAACCGACCAGGCTGGTCGGACTCGGCCGAGCAGGACGTCCTTCTCCAGGAAGACCTGTTGCCTCTTCGCGCTGCGTCGCGCTGTTGAGAAGACCATACCAGACGAAAACGGAAGGTCCCTCCAGGAACGCTTGCGTTTCAGGACGACCCTAGGGGCTACTGACGAATACCCATACCAGGGGTACCCCACAGCAAAGTATACATCTACTTCAAGATCGTATTTCTCCGAGTTATCTAGCCTCGGAGTCCGGGCTGACAACAGCGCAGGAACCCTGAAGGTGAAACCGACATGGCCCTCGTCCCTCACTGAAAGGGGGTTATCGCCGACAATGAATGTGATACTAAATGGGCCACACTGGACCGCATCCTCATCAAAGGCCACCCTAGACCCCAAAGGGTCACCCACGTTGATTTATCTGGCCGAACCTCGGATCGGACGCTCCCGCCGACCCCGATCGACCCAGGGCCGACGCCTCCGCAGGCACCTACTCCGACCCAACCCCGCATCAAGTACCACCACAGGCTCCAACGGGACCCGACCAGGTCCCCAAACCTCGGCCCGCATCTACGCCACGTCGGCCATCTCACGCCGAAGGGTCACTGTTCGCAGAGAATAGCGGTAACATTGGGGCGGATGGTTCCTTCCCAAGGCAACCAGAGGGCGGCCTCAGCTAAAGCACCCGTCTTTTCAAGACGTCAGCATCTGACAGCGCCAGAGGCGGTGTCGCCCTCCGAAAGGGCGCCGCGTTGTGTACCCACCCGTATGGGATGTCTTTGGCCTGTCGACCATCATGACCAAGACCAGTCGCCGGACGAAGAACTGCCGTCATCATGACCAAGACCGGGGCCTGAGACGTAGCATTCCCCTACCTCTTTTTCAAATCCTCGTGTAACCTGCCCCCTCGGCCTATATAAAGGGAGGCAGGGCCCTTGGAGGAGGGGGATAGATTTTCTTTCCTTCACACGCACCCACGTGAGTTCGCTCACCGGCACCTCCCCTTAGATCGCTCAGGTTTCTCCGCCCCACGGTCGGCGCCAGGCTCAGGAAAGCTCTCCCGATTTCTTCTCCCCGAGCGAGTGCTAAGGGCTTGTCCTTAGCCTCCGTTTGTAACCTCTATTTGCTCCCCGAGCTCAGGGCAATTCAAACCGCCACCACGAACTGGAAGTAGGGACATTCAGCCCGAACCAGTATACATCCGAGGCTTTTTTAGTCTAACCATTCGAGGAGAGGGGACGCGCAACCCCCTATACTTACAAATTCATTGCCGGTTATACGAAACACCGACAAACCCGCACCCGACCTGACCCATTGCCATCTTTAGTCTCAACTTTGGAATAATTACACTTCTTCCAAAAATAAAAGAGGCAATTAAAATTCAACAATATTGACCCATCTGTTTACTAAATGTAAGTTTTAAATTTTTTACAAAAGTGGCTACTAATAGAATTATGGGCGTGGCCAACAAGGTAGTAAGTCCGTCTCAAACAGCTTTCATGCTAAGTCGTAATATTATGGAAGGAGTTGTGATACTGCATGAAACTATTCATGAATTAAAGTCTAAGAAGCTAAATGGTGTGATTTTAAAACTTGACTTTGAAAAGGCCTATGATAAGGTAAAGTGGTCTTTTCTTCAGCAAACGCTTCGCATGAAGGGTTTCAATCATAAGTGGTGTTCTTGGGTCGAACATTTTTTTACTGGTGGTAGTGTGGGCATTAAAGTTAATGACGATATTGGTTATTACTTTCAAACAAAAAAAGGACTCCGGCAGGGTGACCCAATGTCCCCAATCTTGTTCAACATTGTGGCTGATATGCTGGCTATTTTGATTAAGCGAGCGAAAGAGGATGGTCAGATCCGAGGAGTTATTCCTCATCTTATTGAGGATGGATTATCAATTCTGCAGTATGCAGATGATACTATCATTTTTATGGATCATTTTTTGTTTTGGTGATGCTATTCCGCAGGAAAAAGAGTACACTGAATTGTTTGGATGTGAGATTGGTTCATATCCGTTTAGATATTTAGGTATTCCGATGCATTATCAAAAACTTCGGAATGCGGATTGGGGTGTAATAGAGGTAGATTTCAACGTAAACTAAGTATGTGGAAGGCTAAACACCTCTCTTATGAGGGTCAACTTGTGTTATTAAATGCTGTGCTAAGTAGTCTTCCTATGTTCATGATGCTCATCCTTGAAATTCCCAAGGGTGTTCTTAAAAGGTTAGATTTCTATCGATCTAGATTTTTTTGGTAGGGTAATAATGAAAAGAGAAAATATCGTCTCTCTAAGTGGGATATATTGTGTTGTCCCAAGGATCTGGGTGGTCTGGGTATTATCGACCTTCAGATTCAGAATAAATGTTTGTTGAGCACATGGCTATTTAAACTGCTGAATGAAGATGGGGTTTGACAGACCTTACTAAGGAATAAATATTTAAGTTCCAACTGTTTGTCTCAAGTGCATATTAAACCTAGGGACTCACATTTTTGGAAAGGTCTCTTAAAGGTCAAGGATGATTTTCTGGCTTGTGGATCCTTTCGGATAGGAGATGGTACACAAACCAGGTTTCAGGAGGATAGTTGGGTGGATTCTGTACCTCTTAAGGTACAATTTCCAAGTCTGTATAACATTGCTCGTTACCCACATAATACTGTGGCGAAAGTAATGACTCAAAGTCCGCCAAATATTTCTTTTCGACGATTATTAATCGGTGATAAACTGGTAGCATGGTCCAATCTAGTAGCAAAATTAGCTCATTGTCAGCTTAATGATGGCAGGGATATTTTTCATTGGGGTTTGCATAGACATGATCAATTCTCTGTCCGATCTATATATGTTTATTTGATGAACAAGGGTACTCCTTTCAATAGCAAATTAATTTGGAAGTTGAAACTCGCTTTAAAAATTAAAATTTTCCTCTGGTATTTACGACGAGGAGTAATTTTAATAAAGGACAATCTAGCGAGAAGAAATTGGAAGGGGAATACACAATGTTGTTTCTGTAATTGTAATAAAACAATTCGACATTTATTTTTTGAATGCCAACATTCCAAAGTTATTTGGCGAATTGTATATATTGCTACTGGTTTATCACCACCAAGATCTATGTCTCATATGCTGGGTAGTTAGTTAACTGGTATTGAGAAGTGTGAAAAAATACTGATTCTTGTGGGGGGTGCTGCCATATTATGGGCTATTTGGTGCACACGAAATGATCTAATATTTAAGAAAAAACAATGTTCTTCTTTCATGCAGGTTATTTTTAAGGGATCGTATTGGATGCGGTTTTGGGCATTATTGCAGTATGAGGATAAAAGGGAGGCCATTCGACTGGCAAGTAAGGCATTAGAGGTTGTGGCGTTAGACGTTTTTGCCAAAAGTGGATGGACAAGTAATCATAGAATTTGCTTTTAATTTTTGACTCCCTTTATTTCTTTTTCATTACATATATATGAATGCGAACTTTGTAAAACACAATTGTGCGCGTGCAGAAACCGGATTTTAATCTTTTATTTTAAAAAAAAGATTAAGGTTGCAGTTCCAACGCAGACCTCGTTGGATCTCTTTCCAGCGGGCGGATGATCGGCCGCGGAAAAAGGGTTTGATATCCACTTTGAAAACTCTGCGCGAGCGTGCGGACGCGCGGGCCCCCACCGCACAACACCCAACCCCGCGCGCGGCTCGGCTAGACGGTTCCGATTAAAAAACGCGGCCTGCCCATCCAAAGGCTGTCCTTCCCCATCACGCGGCCCCACGGCGCGCTGCAGGTGGACGCACGCCATTGGCGCTCCCCGTCACGCGCTGCCGCCTCAAGGCGCCGAGCCGCGGCCGAGGCCCGAGGCAGCGCAAGCGCGGAATCCCTTGACTTTTCGGGCTGTCGAAACGGGCAAAAACAGCGCAAAGGGCCCCCCGACTGAACTCGCTGCCCGGACTTTCTGCGACCCTTTCCAGACCTTTCGTCGTCCCCATCTTTTCCATCCGTATTTTTCATCTCTAAGCTACGTACGTAACTTTCTGCTCTCTCCAACTATTATATGGTCGACTGATCGCTAAGTATGAGGCCGGGGAATACCGTATATATCTTGGCTCTGCGCATCGTTTTTTCCCATTCTATACATGTATTTTTTTTTACAAAACTATCCTCTTCCTCTCTATATGGAAGATATGTCAGGAGACACGTCGTTCTATATATATATTTTTTACAAAATTATTCTCTTTCTCATCGTTTAAGATACAGCATAAGACAACGTCTCCTACCGTGTCTAGGGAGTACGGAATCGAGTAAGCACTGTGGCAGCAAGCGAGCGCATGAGAATACGCTCCTTCATGCCTTTCGTACTATGCGAACGCGGCATGCTTGTGCGTGTGTCGCGACACTCGCTCGGTTCCACGCTCACCAAACGTGGTAGGGACACATGTTTCCTGTCGTGCCTTCTGTAATGAGGTATGGACTATTTTTGCAAGAACTTATATTATAAGGTTAGATTTGTAAAAAAAATATACATAGAGTTAAATATGGGCAATGTTCGGGTCGTGAGCTCCCCACTGTGATATATGTGGCATGTGGTTTTAAATTTTTACTATGATGCATGAGCACGGTAGATGATAAATCAGTTTTTTCGTATTTGAGGAGAGAACTAATTTAATAACTGCGTTTGCAGCGGAAAAAAAAAGACATGAAGACTGCAGGGAAGATAAGATTTCCTGTCGTGATACGATCAAAGGGCAGATATCGCTTTTGAATACTCTAAGCATGTGTTATGCAGTGTACTCCTACGGCTAAGCTGCTCTGGCCAAGGATTGAAACCTCGATATCGCTCTAAATATTGTCTATGACTGGAGAACGAAATCTCAGCGAGATCTTAGCATTTCAAACATATTCCGGCCGAAATACAAAAATAAAATTTAAATTTCGGTTTTTTTGCCACCGGTATAGGCGAGATCTCACCGGTTTTGTCGAGATTTCGGCGGCGAGGTGAAATCCGGTCGAAACAAAATCAAAAAATTTTGAATTTTTTTTCTAGAGATCCCTGACATATTGGTGATGTTGCCATAAAAAATTAAGAAAATTATAAAGCTTGTGAAATTTTAAAAAATTCAAATATTGCTACTGTCCTGATAAAACAATGACCGGCAAGATTGAACCGAACGAAATATGAAATAAACCATGTTAGAAAATTTTAAATTTTTTTGTGCATTGTTGTGATGCATCATTAATATTCTCATAAAAGTTTTAGATGATGATCAAGCTTTATGAATTTTTAAAAATTCAGATAGTGCTATCGTGCTGATAAAAGCTTTACCATCAAATTTCAACCAATGAAAAATGGTACAAACCAAGTTAGAAAATTTTAAAAAATTTTATGGATGGTCCTAATTTATTATTAATGTTTCTATAAAATTTTCATTTGATGATCAAGTTTTAAGAAGTTCAAAAATTCTAACAGTGCTATGTCCACATAAAAGCGTGATGATCAATACATAGATTTGCTTTAGCAACAAAAAAATGTATAAATTTTTTAAAATTTTTGCATAAGGGTTATAAGGAAAATTTTAAGATCTCATAAAATTTTTGAATTATGATCACACTCCACGGAATTTATAAAATTCTTACAATTATGGTGTACCATTTATGTTCTTTCTGCTGTTGATTTTTGAAATATAACAAATGAAGTTAAATATATACATAGATTTGGTTGAGCAAATAAATTTTTTTAAAATTTTTAAAAAATTTACAGAATGTTACTAAGTCAATTATTAATCTCTCATAAAAATTTGGGATCATTAACACACACGAGAAAATTTATAAAATTCTAACAATGTTACTATCCCAATTATGTTTATTCTGTTTTTGATTTTTTCAAGATAACAAATGAAGTTCAATTATTTTGAAAATTTTTATGTATGATCCTACACTTCTTAGGATGGTGTCATAAATTTTTTAGTCAGGATAAAGTATGTACAATTTTATAAAAATTTAATGGTGTTTCTGCAGTTTTGTAAAATATATCTTAAAAATGGTTCTACGACAAATTATCATAGAAGATCACCTTTTTCAGGTAATTGACTTGAATCCGGTCAAATCCAGGTATTAAAATTTGAATTCCTGGTTCAAATATTGAGATACCAGGCAGTTTGGGCGAAATCTTACTGGAAAAACGAGATTATTGTTGCAAAACGAACTTTTTTAACTTATAAATTTGACGGATAATTAAAATTTCGTTCTCCGGAGAACAAGATATCGTGAAATCTCGCCAATGTTTCTAAGGCTGATAAGGCCAAACAAGCCAATAAAAGGAAGCTTGGTTAGGTAGGGGAGTAGAAAAAGGAAGGCAACTACAAAAATCTGGTACCGCTACCCTAATCCGCTTTGGTTATATCCTCGAGCCCCCATCCCCAGCCGGTTGTTCGCCTGATTTCCAGTGGTGCAGCTTTCTTCTCGCGTGCAGAAGGTAGGCAGCATAAACGAATCCCTTCCTCCTGCTCTGAGATTTCCTTATTCTTGCTTTTCATTCCCTGGGTTTGAGCTCTCGCTTGCGCTTTCCCTTCCCTTTATTGGGATGGAAACCTATGCATCGATGATCGATCAACTTTTCTATAGTAGTATACTAGTGTAGCGGCTGGTGAAAGGGCTCTCCGGTTGGAGCTCTAGCTCTACCAAGGAGTTCTTCATCTCCTTCTTTTAGTGGTTGCATCAAGTGGGAGAAATCCTAATCCAGCAACGCACTGTTCGAGAGCTGGTGTCCAGTTGCTGTTGGCTCACTGTAGTAAGCATCTGCCGACAGTTCCTCCTCTCCACGTTGCCCACCTACGTCGGTTTTGACTGTGCAGCTCCTCTCCCACTTGTTCCTATTTCTTTAGGAGGGAATTGGCGGAGTCTTGCGTGGATTTCGTTTGATTCGTTGTTATCTCTTGGTTGCAGTAGCAGGGTAGCAGCGGAAGTGTTTTCTTCTTCATGGAGTCGCAGCAACAGGCGGTTTCCACGCCGGCGGCCGCTGCGAATGGGGGCGGGGAGCTGATCGGGTACGTCGACGTGCATGTGCAGAGCGCGCGGGACATCCAGAACATCTGCATCTACCACAAGCAGGACGTGTACGCGCGGCTGTCGCTGCCGGGGGAGGGCGCGCCGGCGGCGTCGACTCAGGTCGTCAACGGCGGCGGCCGCAACCCGGTGTTCGACCAGTCGCTGCGCCTCGGCGTGCGCTCGGGGGACGTCGACGCCGCGCTCCGGTGCGAGGTGTGGATGCTGAGCCGGGTCAAAAACTACCTGCAAGACCAGCTGCTGGGGTTCGCGCTCGTGCCTTTCCCGGACGTTGTCGCCGCCGAGGGCGGCACACTCGCCCGCGAGTTCCCGCTCTCCACCAACGACCTCTTCCACTCCCCGGCGGGGTTCTTGCAGCTTGAGCTCTCCTACATCGGGGTCGTGCCCGAGATCGTACCCGTCTCGCCGACGCCGAAGCCGGCGCTGGCCCATCCCGAGGAGCCCGAGAGCGCCGGCTCTGGCGCCGGGAAGGACTACGAGAAGATCGAGTTCCCGGATCTAAATCTTGTCGAGGAGAACCAGATTATGGTCTCGGAATACATTGGCCTGCCGGGCACAACCGTGGAACCGCAGAGCTCCGAGAGCCTCCTGACCTCAGAGGACGGGGACGGCGCCATCACCGAGACCCACGACGCCAGCGTGCGCGTTGTGGAGAGCTTCTCAACGGACAACAGCACCATCGACTCGGTCGTCGCCTCCCGGAGCGACACGCCCATCAGCAGCGTGTCCACCACGGAGTTCCCCGCCGCGGCGGTCCCGGCCACCCCGCAGTCCAACTCGGAGCCGTCAGGGAATGCCGTCACGTCAGCAGGGCAGAAGGAGAAGGCTGCCTCCGATGTCGCGGATGCGGAGGTCGATTCGTCCCGCACCGTTCAGGAGAGCCCGGCAGTGAACTCGCCCAGCACCGTGTCGGAGAACGCGGTGGACAAGCCGGTGATCAGTGTCAACATCGAGCAGGAGGTGAAGGTCGACCAGAAGGAGATCATGGACATGTACATGAAGAGCATGCAGCAGTTCACGGAGTCGCTGGCCAAGATGAAGCTCCCGTTGGACATGGACAATGGCAGCGAGAAGCACGGCGGCGACGGCGCCGCCGCTTCCGACGCGGATTCCTGCGGTGTGGTGAAGAAACCGACGGCCGGGGGGCCGCCGGAGAAATCTCCCAAGGTGTTCTACGGAAGCCGGGCTTTCTTCTGAAAGTAGCTCGGGCTAGAAGGCAAAAAATTCAGGTGATGGCGTTTGCAGTCATCGATCTTCTCAGCTGAAACTTGGTAGTGCAGATGAATAACACTTTCTCACGCTGTTGTTCTAGGCTTGTCAGATCGCAAGACACATGCGGAAATTAGCTGCTCTGTCTCGAATCTTAATGTATCAGTACTCTGATGAAAATTTGTTTGGTTTTTGTTTCAGCATCGAGTTCTCCTAGCTTCATGACGTTCTTTGCTTAGCTAGCTAGCTGTGTGTGTATATGCATCTCCATGTTGTCGATGTTGCGCGGTGATGTGTTATAGCAACATAGTGGTGGGATACTGATCTTGTCGATCTTGCTCATGGGTTAAGAGTACTTATTACAGTTAGTAAGGATTGGTAGGGTGTTCATGTGTTACAACATAGTCTTAAAAAAGTGATATATGTAAGATCCTATTTGGTAGAGTTCTAGTTGCTAGCTTTATCTTAGATTTAAAATTTGTAGGCTAAAATAAAGTGAATTAAGTTTATATTTTTAATCTAAAATGTATATAAGATGATCCATTAAAACACTCTTAATATATCCATAGCTTTACTTTCACGGATTTAGTGAAGATAGAAATACTTAACTCCACAGGATCCACGGATCTGATGGAATTAGAGCTATAACAAACACAGCCTAAGTAGAAAGATCCTAAACCATATATTAAAGTATAATTTCTTTCTTATACATATCAAGGAGAGCACATCTTGGTAAGCTAGTAAATAAATCAGATTATAAAATATTTTATGTTGAGTCTCGTCCAACATGAGTGCAAATAAAACATCTTTCAGTTGTATTATAAGATATCTAGATATAAGAACTTTGTATATGATATTCTTGGTAAACATCTCATCTGAATTGAAGCGCTTATTCTTTGTAGCACAACAAATATTTTAAGATTGTTTGTAAAAGTAGCTTGTGAGAGTGTGATGTAGAGTTATCCATGAGAGAACCAGATAAGTGAGATAGAGATATACATTTAGGATAGTTTGGCCATATGCCACGAAAATGATCACAACTATTTGTTTTTCAAAACCCTTAAAAATATATGCCAAGCACATTTAGTTACACAGATTCAGTTTCTCCGTAAAAAAGAGAAAGAAGGATCATTCACATGTCGGCAATTACTTTGATTATTACTTTAAGCTTTATTAGTTTTTGGGCAAAAATCACTTTGGGAATGTATTATTAATTATCAACCAAAGAAATATATGCATTTTAGGAGGGCAATTAACTTCAAACTTCTTGAATAAATGACACTCCTTACATTAAATATGTACAAACCATTAGAAATAAGTTTCGAGACAGATTAATTTTCACCTCCATTTAGCTTTGCTGATTTAGCAATTCTCACAATCTTATACCACACATACAAAAGCCTTTCTTCTACAGAAGATATATGAAATATGCCAAAATCTCCATGGCAAACATAACTTCCATAGATAGAACCATGTGTATAACCATTTTTCGTTGTTTGCTATGTATAGAACTGATCTGGGTTAACAAATTTTGGAAGTGATCTAAGATGTATTATAAACATAGTATGAATCAGAAAGCCTAATCTTGCAGGTGAGGAACAAGATTTCATCATAGTGCTAGTTCCTCCTAAAGATACACTGCCTACCGTTGTAGACTCACCTTCAACCACACCAACTAAAGATCAGAATAACACAAATCTAAGAGGACATGAAATACAGAGTTGATTGGACAATAGAAAACAAATGATTTCCATGCAGAACACATCAGCTCAAATTCAATTGGGTATTTTAGTTGATGTGAAACACACCTAGTGGTGGTTTTTAACTATTGAAATGTTTTCTAGGTATAAACACAATGTGGGAGGGGAGAAAATCCATAGACATTTCAATAATAAAAAATGGTAGCATGCTTAAACCTCTTTATATTAACAATGATGTTATATTAATCCTACAACACAATTATATTGCCATATATTGAATAAATATGGAAGATCTTACCATAGGAAAGAAAAGTGAAAAGATGCAGATAATTGAACCGAACTTTAGTAATACATCACCAGCTCAACCCACCATTCATGTTCCCTTTTCAGTAGGTAATGTGGACTTCAATTAATGAGAAAATTATCTAACTTTTGTATATTTTCATTGTAAGAAAATTGTAATGACAAAAGAATATTGTTTATCAAATCAATTGTAGTCTGCTTCCTACGTTTGCTTTGTGCTTTATAATAACTAATTAGTTAATTATGCAAATATATTATGGAAGCTATGTTCTCCTTGATAAACAACGAGGCTCGTCCCCGAGCAAACACCAAAGTCATCTTTGGAAGCTAGTGCAACATCTTGGACAGGTCAATTATCTCCCACAGAGGCGAACGATAAAAAGACCCCTTGTTCATGTGATTGTCCAACCACCTTGCTCCTAGCTTCAGAGGCCCTGGACGCTATACTCTCTCATGAAAAAGGGCCCTAAGTTGATCCTCATTCAACAAGTAAGCTCAGGACGTTCCCCAATTGTCGAGTGTTTATTTTGGCATCTTCCTTTTGGCGCTTCCCATTCCTTTCCCGCTTCCATTTTGATTCCGCTTCATCCCAACGATTCCCACAGCATCAAAAATCCTCTCCACATGACCCATTTCTCCTGCCTACCCTGTGAACCGTTCCTTTTGCCCATTCCAGTAGCGTCGGTTACTTTTTTCCAGCTTACATTTGCCAGCCTATCTCTGGACCACGACTTTCTTGCAGTCCCCTAATCGCCCGTGCCAGCTCACACCGTGTCTTTCCGAAATAGCCCTAGCCACCTCACTGCGTCCCATCGCAGACACCTTTTCAAGCAACTCGTGCATTCTGGATTGTGAACACCCTCTCTTCTCTATTGGCACTTTTCAGGATAAACACATGAGAATCCTGACATCTAGAGCCGCTTGAGCCCTCCCTCTGCTCGAGTCGTAAGTCATGATGCCAAAGCTCTGTTTTCCTCGATCATGGCTATAAAATCCCCACAAGCTCACTTTTTCGCTATACGAACGTGAGTTCTCCCCTCCCCGCCACTTCTTCCTTCCCTACGCTCAGATTCACTCTTTTCATGGATTTTTCTGTGTCTCATTGTACACTTTATGCGATTGTTTTCTCTTGTCCTCTTGCCCCGTCTCGCTTTTACACTTTAATCCTCACTACCAAAGGGCCTTCCCTGATCAACACAATGGCTTATCACTTGCCCTTTCTTTCTCCTGTATTCAGCGCTGCCATAAGGCCTATCGCATGCAGTTCAGCGCCCAGCCTTCTGTGCGACCATCGCTAGCCATTGGTCGCTTAAGGTCAAGATATGGGTACAGTTCATAGTGCTACCCAGAATGTCGATTTCGAGTTTAATTTAATTTTCGATTTAAAATCTATTTGAAAATCCGAAAATTAGTCAAAATCCAAAAAAATCCCAAAATCCAAAAATACCCAAAAATATGTATTCTTGACTAGTTCGAGCAGAGTCCAAAATGATCTTTGTTCCAGAGTCGAGTCAGAAAATTTCCAAAATGCCCTAAACTCTTCTTGCCATTTTCTCCTTTATTTCTTTTCAAGTTTTTCCCTCTTCTTTTTGTTTTATTCGTTTATTTACTTGTCTTTTCTCGACTAGATACTGCTTAGAACAACCCTTGGAACCATACTTGGAGCAGAGCAGATTGAGCCGGAGCGAGGCGTACGAGACCAGGACACTACATCGACACCTTCTCTTTAGGCAAACTTTCAACTCCCAAGGCAAGTGCACCCTTGAACATATTGAACCCGTTCCATATAATAATATGTATATTTTCATCTTGCATTATTTTACGGTATTTTAGGCCCTGTTTGGGAGAGCTCAGATCCGACTCCACTCAAACTAAACTTATAGGCTAAAATAAAGTAAATTAAGTTTATATTTTTAGTCTAAAATGTAAACAAGATGATCTACCTAAACACTTTTAATGTACCTACGCTCGCTCCACAAATTTCGGAGCTAGAAATACTGCTCACCAACTCCAGATTTTGGTGGAGCTGAGTATCCCAAACACCCCTTAGAAAACTAGAAAATGTGGTAGTTTGAATGACATGTTTAGATACAACCACACACTAAACCTTTTACGCCTTAACCCTTTTTAACCTTAGGTATAAAATATTGAACCATCGTAGATTAGCAGTTAATATAATTTCACCTTTAGTAAAAATGCTTAAAATCTCAGAGATGGCTCGGTTGATTTTCAAAAATTACTACGGTTCGAGGGAGCGTAGGCGGACCACGGGAGGTGGATGTTAACCCAACCCCCAACCAATGAGGCCAAGTTGTGGTGTGGTGGTGGTATAGTTGGTACCAATGGGTTGTGGTATGTCATTTGGCGACTCTTTGGCATTTAAGGACCGATGTCTTGGGCAAAGTAAATAACTTCGCTTCGCTCAACCACAAGTTGGGCGGTCAACCCGCCGACTGTTCCAACATAGCTCAATACATTGTACTTCCTTTGGAATACCTATAGAGGTAGCGCCATTCGGGAAGAGAATGGCTCAGCTGGTACGGTGGAACGGAATGGGAAGCCATTCACGGTTCTCCAACAGTAGGTATCCACAAGATGCTCGATCGCGCCTCCGCATTGGCCCGTGGGATCCGAGACTGTGGACCCAAGTAACTCTCTGGGTAGGAGCTAAGGAGGAAGTTCAACAAAGACTATGATTTTCTGTGCCCGCCACGTGCATTAAAGTTGTACGTTAATCTGTGGCATTACTACGCAAGATATCTTGTGGGTAAAGCTGAGCACCTCTGCAGAGTGACATTAATGGTATTCGAATACGCCGTGCTTCCGGTTAATGAAGCTGAGTTAATCTAGGGTGATACCTATAACTGCGCCTCTGTAGCTTTCATAAATATAACTTGTTGTAAATTCTGGATTCTGTAAATGAAACCCCCCATAGTATATTGCTATTTATGATTTGTGTTTCAAGTGCAAAATGAAATCTGATACTAACTTGCATCCATGATACTTAAAACCAATGCCAACCTTCGATTATTCCTGCATGTACTATTCAGAACTCCGTGTGGTTTGTTGAGTACGGTTGTGTACTCACCTTGCCTTCTACCCCCTAGATTTCAATGAAGTGGCGAATTCCGGAGATAGTGGGTGACGACGCTTGGTTCAAGGCCTTGATCTGTTGCTTCGAATCTTTCTCAGAGACTTTTGTGATGTATTTAAGTGCAAAGCGCACTCTTTTGTAAAAACCTCGGCCTTTAGGCCCTTATTCTATCTATCAAATATTCGCATTTGCTTTTAATCAGGTGATGTACACTTGTTTTCCTACAGCTAAAATTCTGGGTAGCTGTACGGTATTTATACGCACCCCCTAAAAAAGGTGGTCCGTTACATTCAGAGAAGACAATAAACGCCTCACCGCTTCTTTTTACTTTACTCCAACTGAGAGTAAACTCAGGAATGGAAGCGAACAAACATGAAATATTTTGGACCTGTGAGTCATTTGTACTATACCCTTCTTGTTTCTTGTTTTATTTCTTAGCCCCATTGCTTTCTACTCATACTCTCCGATTAATCCTCAAGTTCAAACTCCCAAAGATCTAACATAGTAGCACGGTAGTGCTTGTGCAAGTACTTGGATTCACTATGCCATTTGAGGTTTCAAAGCACCCAGTGTTATTGGGAGCCATGGGATATCTTATCCTCTCTGGATATTTTTTTAGTGCAACTACACAACAATACATTATTTCAATGGTATACTAACAAGTTTCATGCATTTTCAGTGAGTTTCAAGAGAACTTGTAATCCCCGAAGGAGATTCTCAGATACCTAAGCCAACAATTGTAACTCCCCGCTCGGATGCGGAGATTTCGGAGAGAAGCATGCATCCCAATGATGCCCCAAAGTCCTAAGCTTTATTCTGTCGAGCAGTCGAGCTAGTGCTCTTCGAGATTTGGCTGTGCGTAATTGCGTGATCTACTCCCTCCGTTCATTTTTGTATATCGCAGTTTGATTTGGTGGGATCTCCAAAGTTGAACTTTGGCTATTAATTTATCTTTTTACAAGTGCATAGTTCCCAAGATCAGAAACCACGAGAAATTACTTTCAAATACAAATACAACAGTATTATTTTTGTGTTACACAAATCTATATTGTTGTACTTTGAATTTGGAATGTGTTGATGCCTTGTAAAAATTCAAGAGAGGTTAACTCCGCTTAACATTTAGCTAAAATATGTACAGTTGTTTGGTTTGTAGAAGTTCATAGGCAGTCACTCGTTCCGCGTCTTTTTTTCTCTTAACTCCAGACTGAGAGCGAACTCAGAAGTGGAATGTGAAATATTTCGACCTGAGAATCATTTGCACTATATCCTTTTTGTTTCCTGTTTTATTTTTTTGCCCCGCTGTTTTCCACCAATAGTCCACGCTTGTCCTACTCCCACATCTATATATGTATGCCAAAATCAAGGCAAACTTAGCTTAAATTTTTTTGAAAAATTTAGCCAAAATTTCCTAAAATTAGTATTAATATTTTTTTTGGACATATGGGATGGATTTTTTTTGAAAAACCGAATTTGGGAGATGTTTTTGATCAAATCCGAATATACATTATAGAAAAAAAGGAAAAATTTTGGGAGATGTTTTATTTTTTTGCCCCGCTGTTTTGCACTCATAGTCCACGCTTGTCCTACTCCCACATCTATATATGTATGCCTGTACTGAAATCAAGGCAAGGTTAGCCTACACCAGGTCGGTTCGATACTTCAAACTGATCAGTAAACCGATCTAATTTAAATTCAAGTTAAAATTTTTGAAAAAATTAGCCAACCTTTCCTAAAATTAGTATTAATATTTTTTTGACATATGGGATGATTTTTTTAAAAAAACCGAATTTAGGAGATGTTTTTGAGCAAATCTGAATATACATAATAGAAAAAAAGAAAAAATAGGGCAAAGGTCAACAATTCTTGATTTAATTGAGCTGTCAAATTGTTTTATAAATTTTGAAAAGTTTTATGTGAGGTCATGAGGCAATGTTAATGATGCTGTAAAATTTTTAGATGATAATCAGACTTATGCATTTTTTTGAAATTCTGACAATGCTACTGTCTTTGTATATGCTCTTCGGTTTTTGATTTTCTAGGGGCACCAAATGATGTCTAATATTTCGAAAATTTTTACTACATGATCCTTTATGATACCATTAAAATCTCAGAGTATGGTCAAGCTTGTAAATTTTTATAAAAAGTTGATGGTATCTCTGTTCTTTTTTATTGATTGCTGTTTTTGATTTTCCAGAAGCAATAAATGAATTCAATTTTTTAATTTCTATGAGGTGTTTTTATAGATTAATTGGGATTTATTAAATTTTTAGGAATTTTTTATTTTTTCTAATTTTTCTTGATTGTACTGATTTTCGATGTAAACTGGTCGAAAATCGAAGAAAACTAGTGGAAAATCGATATAAAAAATCAGTCCTTGAGTGTGACGTTCTAGATAAACAATGAGCAAAATCGGTCGAAAATCAGTCATACTAGTTGGTTTTCATTTTTTGTTGACCGCAAATTCAAAAAATTTGATTTTGCAAATCGTTCGGTTTCTATCAATTTTAAGAAAAAATTGGTGTTAAGGGGAGCTCGAATTTTCATCTTGGTTCGGTATTGCCGTATTGTTAACCTGGACCACCTTTCTTGGATGACATGAACGTCCTTTGATCAACTGTTTCGTCACTGTCTTCTTATCAAGACTAGAACAGTAAAGCGACTCCTTAACAGTTAAGGCTATTCATATATTTTTTTCTTGGTACAACAAGAACACATGCAACCCACACATATCAGACTCACGCATCACAAACATGTACATGCGTGTTCGTCTATTATAGATGTTAAGAAAGTGATTGGAGGCTTTATAACCTCAATTCCACGCTGTCCTGCTAAACACACACACGTGTGTACATGATTTTTACATTTATTCACCTAAGGCTCGAGAGTTCATCCTAGGATCGAACTCATAACCGGTCGGAAGTTTAGCGACTTCCTTGCCAACCGAGCAAGCTTCTGTCCTCAAGGCCATTCATATATTGGTGTAGCCGTGTAGAAGTGGTCATATGTTCAGTTCAACTCACCTTTCGCCCAAATCACCCAGGGCTTGCGTCGTCTGTTCTACGATAGCACATCTATTCTATCATCAAGTTTCATGATGACGGATGCACATACTTCAGCCTTTTATTTTTATCTTTCGTGTGTTTAAGAATGTGCCCGACGATTACAAAATCTAACATAGTCCTAAGTACTCTGATTCAGTTTGCCCATTTGACGTTTCAAAGCACCCACTGTATTAGGAGCCAGGGGATATCCTCTCGTCTGGATATTCTTTTGCATCTCATGTTGCTACTACTGTAGTAGGGCGATGGGACTCATCCAATTCCGTGAGGACAGATGCTCGGATTACCCGTGCAAGGAGGTGGCAACCGGCCGTAGGGACGCATGTCATATTTTTGAAGGAAGAATTACATGTGACATCTCGAAGTTTAGTTAAAAATCTATAAGCATCTCCAACTGTGAAATTAGATATTTAATCTTTCAAATTTTGTAATCCAGTTTAAATAACATCATAACCAAGTTACGTATAATAGTATTTTTGTGTGGCTTGATTAGCGGATAGTTTTGCTATATAGAATAACACATTAACTAAATTATGTTAATGACAGGTGGGGACCATGGGAAGTTCACGTACACTTCCATAACTATCGGCTCCTATAGCTCTCTCTCTATTTTGAATTGGGGGAGAAGCCTTCTGGGCACTACTTGTCATCTACCTAAAATTGCCTAGTGTGTCACTTATGTGACAAAACCATCCACTCATTACACCATGCAGTCAACAGCACTATGTGAAACTAGGTCAATATGTTATTTGAACTAGATTGTAAAGTAAAACCGATTCTATATTCAAAACTAGTCGGTAAATGGATCAAATTTTTAAAAAAAATCTAAAAATTTGAAAAAAAAACTTGTTCAACGTCGATTTTCGATGCTACTCGAATGGTTTTTGGTGAAAACCAATCGATTTTCAATTTTTTTTGATATTTTTTGAAATTTTTTCAAAAAGCTTGATTTCAAAACCCTTCGAGTTTTAGTAATTTTTGTGATAAATCGGTGCCGCCGGATCTTTGATTTTTAATCTCGATTCGATCTTGTTAACCCTGCTCCTTATCCAATGACTCCTTACTGGATACCCTATCTTTCCATTAAGAATCAAAATAAGTTATTAGTAGCCCTCACTAGCATTGCTAAACCTTTTCTTCCTTTCCACCATCAGTTTCGCCAACGCATTATAGATGCATTAATTGGATAATGTGAAAATATGCCCTTAGAGATTGGCTTGGCATGCTTTCCCATATTCTTACTCTAGTGGGCAAGGTTTCAAAAACTGACGAAAATCGCTCGAAAACTGCGGTACAATTTTCGACCTTACCAATGTGGTTTGAGATTCAAAACTGCTCGGTAAACTAGTTTAATTAAAAAATTCAAAAAATTTAGAAAAATTTATGCGTTCAAAAACTGCTTGAAAATCGTTTTTAAGGAATATTTAATTGGTCTGTTGGTTTTTAGTGAAAACCGAACGATTTTCTAATTTTTTGATTTATTAACCCTTCGGTTTCTGACGGTTTTCAAATGATTTTTGCGGTTTTCAAATTTTAAGTTTCGAGCGATTTTTTTAAAAATGATTTTTAAAACTCTTCTACTGGCTCGGCCACCCGCTGCTCATCTTGCTACCACCGGTGAATCAAATGCCCTTCTCACCATCTCACCATTAAAGTGTGCTCTTGACCGCTCCGATCGCGTTCCTTGGCACCCCGACACTGATGCACAACTTTTGATCCTCCTGGCCTAGCATGTGTTAGTGTGCATATGTGGCCAAGTCGCCAAGTTCATCCTCGAGATCCTCTCTGTCTCATTGACTTTAGGTTGGAATTATGTTTATTCCGAATTTAAGCTATTTAGGATTTCATCTCAGAGTTCATCTGAAAATCAAATTGCTTTTTTTATTTTATTTTCCCCTCAAAATTCAGTTTTCTATTGGAATTCATATACAAATCCACTTAGTAAATTTTCTTTAGTTTTTATTCAAAATTTTAGTTTTACTTTGGTGCTCTTTTGAGTTGGTATGGAAACCAAATAGCTAATTTTATTTTACTTTTTATATAAGAATATTACATACTGCTCAATTGTGGGAATTAAAATTTTAATTAGACTTACAAATTTTTATTGTAATAATTGTGAGAGGTAAACTCACCACCTCTAATGACAAAGGTTATCATATGGACTACATCTCTCCAAAAAAAAACATCATCTCCTACCATTTTATCCAAACAAGCAAACAAAATCTTGTAGCATCTCATTTAGACCACCAAACACCCTCTATGTACCCATCTCATTCACCTCATTCACCCAACCAAACATACTAAGTGGTTTTTCATTGTGTGAATCTATGTTACTTTAGGCTAACTTAATCAATTATGTTAATCAATTGTGTTGTGGATGAGATAAAAAATGCATTAATATCTACCCCTAAATAAGTTAGGTAGATACAGAATCAACCGGACTGAGTAGAAATTCAATTCAAACCATATTCATGTTTGATATCCATCCAATTTATTTTTAACTCCGAGAGCATTTGAATTCAACTTTAAATTATAGATTCGTATTTTTCACCCCTGTAGCTAGGATAACCAAAATTTATGGTTGGATCACGGAATCCAAGGTGGATCACAAAATTGGCAGGCACAGAAAGACAGCAAAAAGTGGAGCAAAAAACGAGACAGCGAGAGGTGACAGGCAAGAAGCGTCGAGAAACGCACCACCTCCCGGCCCCCGGCCGTCCTAACCCGCCTCGTCCGCCCCGCAGCGCGCCGGTGGATAGGGATCTCGGCCAACACCGCCGCGCCCCATCACGAGCCCAAACCCTCGCCTCCCCTCCCCTCCGCGCCCCGTCCGATCCCGCCCAGCCCCGCGCGGAGGAGCAGGAGCCCTAGGTCCCCACGCGTCGTCCCGGTGGCGCTGTTCCGCGGCTGCTTCTCCGGGTCGGCGGGGCGGAGGAGGCCCGCCGCCTCGCGCTTGCCCTCGCCGCCGCGCGGGTCCACCGCAGCGGCAGCGGACGACGGCGCCAAGATGAAGGGCCTCTTCAAGTCGAAGCCGCGGACGCCGGCCGACGTCGTGCGGCAGACGCGCGAACTCCTCGTCTTCCTCGACCTCCACTCTGGCTCCCGCGGCGCCGACGCCAAGCGCGACGAGAAGGTGAGATCGAGTCCGGCTTCTATCGTTAGGGTTTTCCCCGTTCCGATCCCCCCTCACCGCTCGCGGATTCAGCCACGATCGCGCGTGAGAGTGGAAATCATTTTCTTAATCTGTCCTGATTTATGCTCTGTACCCTTTGATGCAATTGATCACATATTGGAATGTTGCCACTGGCCAGACTGTGAATGTGATATATGAGTGGAGACTGTTTGCTTTTTCCAGATTTGGTTGCTTTACCACTACTTAGCACGTCGTACTAATGTTCTACTTTACTATCTTGGGATCCATGATGGGATTGTAGCACATAGAAAGGGGATAGCTTCTGGAACTCCAGGAGATACGTTTTTTGTTATATGCACATAATTGGGTTACTTGATTATGATATTTCGGTGCAAATATGAGAATTTGGTGGATGATGAACTGGTGACTCTCCATCATAATTCGTTGTAGGACTCCAGTGATCCAGTAACCATAAAAAAGGGATTAATCAACAGTATGAACCCGTGGTACTAAGATATTACAAATTAAGTAATAATGACAACCTTGTAATCGCCCTCAACTATGTATGGACAGCTTTATGCTTGGCAGTACATACTGCTACATGTGGTCTTCAAAGCTGGTAATGGTAACTAAACATAGAAACCTTCAAGTTGAGCAGTTAGTGTCTTCCTGGAGTAAGCTTATTGATGGTCTTCTAAACTCTAAAAGAAGACATTATTCGCAATGCGCACTGGCATATGACCATTCAAATGATTGTTTCGATGTTATGCATTAATATGAAATTATGAACTTTAGCTCATTTTGTTCTGAAAGCAATACATATCAACTTGAAAGATATATTCCTACACACCACCTAAAGCTAAGGCTATGTTTATACAGATGGCAGAACTAAGCAAAAACATCAGGGAATTGAAGTCTATTCTTTATGGCAACGGCGAACAAGAGCCTGTCACTGAAGCTTGCGTGCAATTGACCCAAGAATTTTTCAGACAGAACACTTTACGACTATTAATTATCTGTCTTCCAAAACTTAACTTGGAGGTACGTAACTTGATTTTGTTTTTGGTAGATTGTGAGGATACAACAATAATCTTTTATTCCATAGACACTTTTCTTATTGATGTTATTTAGATGGCTAGTTACTTCATGAATAAATCTCTGCTTTCTATTGTTGCAGACCAGGAAAGATGCTACTCAAGTTGTTGCAAACTTGCAAAGACAGCAAGTCTCATCAAGGATAGTTGCGTCTGAATACCTAGAATCAAATAAAGATCTTTTGGACATCTTAATTTCTGGGTGAGTAAAAAACTACACATCATTATTTTTTTTACAAAAAAGAATGTTGGCATGTTTTTCTATCTTGTTTATTTTGTGCTTGCTAGCACCACTCTGGTGCTTACTTCGACATCAATGTGACTGATTGGCCATGCGCTCCATATCTTGATTAGGGTACCAGTTTTAATGCTAAAGTAAAACTAGTTGTCCAAATGAATACACCAAAATGTATTTTTTGTCTTTAGATTATACGATTGGATGCATGTGTTCCGGTGTTTTGATGCGATATTTAGTAGTTTATATAATTTACAGAATTTTTAAAATCACGTGCAATGTAAGCAACTAAACTGTATTTCTGTATACCATGGCAGTACAGCAAATGTGTTTAGTTTTGTAAACTTGCACTAGCCTTATGCTTATTGCATCTGAGTATCGCATGCGTTTCTTAATAACTTTGGATTACATTTGTTTATTTCGCTCATTATTTGCACTTCCCCAATTTATTTCTTCACCTCCCAGGTATGAGAATATGGACATTGCTTTACATTATGGTGCTATGTTGAGGGAATGTATTCGCCACCAAAGTATTGCGAGGTGACATTACTGAATTGAAATGCTGATTTTTAGTTTTTTTCCCTATATTTTTTGTTAAAATTAGTTGATGAATCGAACATCAAAAGACTGATGTCACAGTAAAGAACACCACACCTATCAAATGACCATGCAAGAACCACAGGACGAAGGTCAGGCAGTCACTATGACCTTTAACATGTTTCATCAACAAGTCAAAAAACACGTGGAAAATTACTATCCATAAATGGAAAATTGAAAAGATATTTGTGGAAACCTGTACAGAATACATGTGGTTGCAACTTTCAAAGACTATTTTTGTGTTGGCATTTCATGTACTACATCCAAATTTTGCTTAAGAATTTTTTCTCCTTCAGTTCATATATGTCAATCCACCCGTTTGAATGTAGGCATGCATAATTGACAGTGAAGTCCTATCTCATGTGAATGGTTCTTGTATACATGTAACAGTACTAATAATGATCTGGGAAACTTTTGTATTGTGATTTGGTTGATATTGGGATTGTTTTCATTTCTTTTCTTTTAGTAGTACATGGCGTCAAAACAAATAGTACCATTAATTGATGATATCTAAGCCCAAGCTACAAATCCATTTAATGTAAGCCATCAATATCAAATGCTGTAGAAATTGGATGTTCCTGCAGCTTGTTTATCTTAGTATTTGTTCATTGACAGGTACGTTTTAGAGTCTGATCACATGAAGAAGTTCTTCGACTATATACAACTTCCAAATTTTGACATAGCATCAGATGCTTCTGCAACCTTTAAGGTAAGTTCCTTTTTCCTTCTTGCGCTTGCCTAAAATACTGAATTAAATGATACTGTTCAAATGTTGAACTGCCTATCAGCATCATTACATCCAACAATTTTTTTAGTTCATTTTGCTACTCATAGTAGTGGAGATTGTCTATATCAATCAATTATGACCACCACTGCAAGCAGAAAGTATATAACATATTACTGCTGCTTGTTTGATGTGGCTTGATTGACAGCTATTGTTTTTTCAATAAGCCTGCCTTGTGGAAAGATCATTGCGCTTTCTTGCCTTTTCCCCCTAATTTATGTACTTAAGCCCTACTTAAAATCATACATAGGTTCTGCGTAGTATGTCCACTATATCACCATTTTTTTGGCCAAAAGTTATGTTGATGACAAAAAAGAAAAGAAAAGAAAAGAAGGTAACGCCCCTTTTTTTCCATGTGGTTCCTGACATAATATAAGCATGACTTAATTGCTTCAAGGAAAATGCTCAATGACTTTGATGCCAGTGAAATCTAGGAATATATATGCTTGCTTGGCTAACATTTTACATTTTTTCAAGCCCATCTCAGTTCATTTTCATAATTACTATTGTGCGATCATATTGTTCTACTCTAAACAGGAACTTCTGACAAGGCATAAAGCAACCGTGGCTGAATTTCTTTCCAAGAACTATGACTGGGTTGGTATATTTTTTTGGCGCCATCATTGTTAAACTATGTTATTTACAAACGATGTTGTATTCTACCGTCTGCTCTATGCCTTAAATCATCTTAAGACCTACCATGATTTGTTAAGCAGTAGTGAATCATTTATTAGCTATGGTTAAAAGAACATAACTCACAATCTCAATTCATGCTCTAGTTGATTTTTATCTTGTGTCTTGAGTTAGCGGGAACCTGATCATCTTGGTCAGATGGGCAAATTGTTGATGACGTTAATTCAGTGCTGTTGTGGGGAGACCCCAGCCCCTAGGGCCGTCGGGAATACCCATTGTTCCTAAGTAGTGTATACAAATGTATATGTCAATTTGTATATTGTATTAGGACTGTATCCAAACTGCCCTTTCCTATGTTGCATGATTGAGGGCATTTTGGGAAATGCCTCCCTCCACCTCTCTATATAAATTCCCCCAAGGAGGGCATTTGTGTGTGTGTGTGTGTTGGGGGGTCGCAATTCAGCATAGTCTCGGTTCCTCTCTCTCAGTCCCTCCATGATGAAACGGTATGAAAATACCCCCGTTTAGCCTCAATGCTACAACAAGTGCATTTGCTCTTAATGCATAGCCATGAACCATAAGCATCTTTTTTTTATGCTCTGTTCACGTGACACCCATTCTTCTCGGATTGTATGCAATTGAATTGTCATTTCACATAGATATGTAGATGATGCTCGGATTAATTCAACCCCTAACTTGGTTGGCATCATAACTTATTCTGTTGTCATGATATGTTTCTGTTATGTATATTTAATAAACGTTATCATATGGCTAAATTGTTTTTGATATGCATATGTAATAAATGTCATATGGCAAAAAATTGGCACCATTCTTTTTGTGTGTCATTCTACACTGTTTCTGGCCTTAAATCCTTTTTTCCTTCCCATCCTCAGTTCTTTGCAGAATTCAACTCTAGGTTGCTATCATCAACCAACTACATAACAAAAAGGCAAGCAATCAAGGTATTACTGTTCTGTTACATTTGGTTTTCTCTGTGTGTATGTGCTATGTTTGCATGGATTGGCTATTCTGTTTTCCATCAAGTATATGATTCTTGGCAGATATGGTATATGTATTGTTTTCCATGCATATGAAAAATACTCTGTAGCTTATCATGCCTGCCTGTGTGTCAGTAGAATTTGACCAAATAACTCTCCATATCTTGGATACTTCAAAGTTCGAATCATCAAGTGAAGTTAAGAAGTAACTTGGCTTTGAACTTTCCTTGGCATTTGTGTGTTACAATTGATTGGAGCAAACACCTAGCACGCCTTTTTGACAACTAACACCTATTCATTGTGTTTGCCTTGAAGGATTTTTTTTTCTTGTAGCAGTGATAGTTTCTTCTGAATTTTGGCATATCATGCTAGTTTCTTCAAGATCTTGTATACGTTTTGTATTGGTCAAGTTTCTCATGTTAATGTATATTTCCCCCTTCCAGTTGTTGGGAGACATGCTGCTTGATAGATCAAATTCTGCAGTCATGATGCGATATGTTAGTTCAAAAGATAATCTTATGATTCTGATGAATCTCTTAAGGGTAAGTTTACTTCACTTGACCTGTGATACTTTCAGCTTGCAATTTACAGTGTTTTCCGCGAAGGAGATTGCAGTTTATGTGCATACTTGCATAGTTGCATGTACATGCTAACATTAGAAAATATCACAATTCCAATGTCCTGTCAGTGATTTCCTCCTAATACTCTTGACTACTGATGATACATAAGAAATTTTCTTTGACCTGAGCTTATGGACTATGGTTTAGTTAGACACCCACCTGGAGAGGCTACATTTGTCTCTGGCATTTATGTGTCAAAAGTTGTGTGCTAAAGTGGTAGAGAAGAATCTGTCACAGATTTATTGATTTTCCAAGGAATATATTAAAGCGAATGTTCGCTCCTGTGGTAATTAAGAGAAGATAAATTAACAAAGGAATGTATTGGTTACCAGGTTTCAGAATCTGCTTTTGATCTAGTTTCCAGAGGGCTACGAGCTTGATCTTGAACTGGCTAGTCTCCTATGAAACTGTCCAAAATCACCAAGCTATGGACATTTCTTTTGTTCAAATAAGTCAGTAACCTCTTTTCTTGGAATCATGACTCCAAAATTAGCTGGAATTGACAAGAATTGTGGTTAGAAGTTGGTAACTCAATCCCAGTGGGATTTCTGCATCAATTAGGCAACAAATGGTTCTTCTTGGGAGATCTGGGAACTATAGCCTCCAAGATCCACCATAGATCCTTCTGTTATGTTCCTGCTGGTTGCAGGTTCTTCTATGATTCCATCATGATGATTTAACTTTAGAGAATAAAATTAGATATCTTTCTTGTTATTTCATATGAACAAAATGTCATCTTATACCATTGAAGTAGTCTTGATTCTTTGGTCATATAAAAGTATAAGACTATATTTTTTAAAAAAATCCTCGTTTGCACCACAATTCAAATTACCAGGCTATCCATCTGATTACTGGCCAATACTTGCGTAAACTTCTTTCAGATGATCATAGTTGAACTGCAGAGCAAGCCACCTCTCTTGATGTACAATTGCTGCCAACGTTATTCTGTCCTGGCAATTTTCTTAGTAATTTTCTTAAATTTTCAGGATTCAAGCAAAAATATTCAAATTGAAGCATTTCATGTGTTCAAGGTGAGTACAAATGCCCTAGCAGATTTATTCACTGTAAAAATATATTGTTTGTTTAAACTGATTTTGATTAATGTGTTGCTACATATTTCAGCTATTTGCTGCAAATAAAAACAAACCAAGTGAGGTTGTAAACATACTAGTCACAAATAGAAGCAAGCTGCTTCGATTTTTTGCCGGATTCAAGATTGACAAAGGTACTTTGCTTACTTTGACCACCGTATGTACTTACATTTGCACTTGCTTGCCATTTCTCACAAGACCTTGCCTGTAGTTCAGCCATATTTTCAGCTCATCGCTGGTTATAAATACGTCACTTGAGCTTTGCCACTGTAATTGTTTAATATTAGGATTTAATTTTTCACTGTCACAATACGACATGAACTAACAGTGTTAATTATGGTTTTATCAGAGGATGAGCAGTTTGAGGCAGACAAGGAGCAGGTCATAAAGGAGATATCAGCACTTTAGTGACGCTGATGTAGCGCGCGGAAGATAAATTAGCCAATGCATCGTTTGTGTGGTCTCTCGTGGAATATTGTATTTACCCCACCGCTAGAGGCTCTTGCATGGATCCGCTGCGAGGACAGTTGTTGGGTGATGATGTCTAGTAATGAAGCTGCTTGTGTAATAATAGACTAAAGCATATTATTATTTTGCGTTCTGAATCGCATGGTTGGATGCTGCTATGAAGACTGATATTTATATAGTTTGGCTACCCTGATTTGCACCAAAGTTGGGATTATGGGGTTTTCATAAACCTCTTCTTTTTGGACCTTGAATTCGTTTTTAAGACAGTAGAATTCTTTCATAGTATACTCATGGAAGTCCAACCATAGTGCATCCAGATTCCAGACAGCTCTTACAGAACAAAGGCATGTACGCTGCCTATGTCTTTGCTAGTTTGCTGGCTCCATGTTACCTGTTGGCTGTTACCACGTAACTAGCTAGCTTTTCCGTTTTTTAGGAAGAACCGAACTAGCTCTTCTGTTCTGTCGACATGCAAACGTGTAAAGAAGCATATTTCATCAACAGGCATAGTTCCAGTCTCCTGATAAGTTCAGAAAAGGTATAAAACACATCACAGGCCTGTTGTTTTTTCTGTCTCCCGATAAGTTCAGAAAAGATGTAACACACATCACAGGCCAATTGTTTGGTCTAGCATTAGTTCTACTTCCGAATACGTCCGTTCAAATTTTTTAAAAAATAATCCAAATCCATATTTGTTAAACCTGAGGCCAAACCATGGTCCATTCCTTTCGGTGGTAAACTTGTTAAGGACAACTTTGGAAAACTCAAAATCTCTGCCCATTCATATGGATGGGCCGTGATTTTAATTTGATATACTGGGTCATCTACGTGGGTGGGCCGAAATTTTGGGTTTCTCAACTTAAGTCTTAAAGATTGTTATTTTTTAAAAAACAACTCCTGAAAACGCTGCCTTATGATTTGCAGAATATGGGCACGAATTTGGAAGTAATTTTCAGAATAAGCGTGCAATCAGCTTGGCATTCTCAGGATTGGTTCGCTGGCTAGCAAATATAATCTTACGACGAAACACTGATTCACACCAAACATCAACAAAGAAATTCAGATGTAAACATCAAATAAAGCTGTCAATGAAGGCTGAACTTTATTAAGCATCTAATACTCCAGTGACGATTACATCATGCAACGGAAATCTTACATGACTATACTACTACATCTGACTTCCTAAACACCTAAACAATGCATATCCGTCATCCCTGATACCATCTTAACACTAAGAAGACGGTTAATCTTAACAAAACCATCCATCCTCTTGCTTCTACGGTGATGCCTCTGAAAAAAATTAAAAGGGCATATTAGATTTTAACCGTTTTGTCAAAGAGTGTATTCCAAAAAGATTACCTGAAGATGGCGACACTGGAGGGTTAGAAGGCGCTGGAGAGACAGGAGTTAGTGGTGGCACCGGTTGCGCTGTCAGATACATCACAAGTTAATCTCCTTGCAAAGCATAAAATCCACAGAAACGATGCAACTATGCAAAACAATTGTTGAAAGCAGGTATGGTAAAAAGTTGAACTTACAGGAGCACATGAAAAACGTTTGTATTGGTGGCATGGTTCCGCATGTAACCGGGAGGAACATCATACGGAGCGGAAGGATGGGCTTGGGGAGGAGGGTGTTCATGCCGCCGTTCATGCCGTGGCAAAGGCAGATGGGCGCGCTGTTGATGAGCGACTTGTAGCCGTCGCAGCACGTGCTCGGAGGTGTCAGCACGCTGGTATTGGTAAGGTAGTCCATGCATGGCATCATGCCCATCAATGGTGTTAGGCACTCCTTCGGCAGTGGAGGCGAAGGGGCGCTACCCGGTAAGCCTGGGAAACCAGCGTGAGGTGGAGCGCCTAGTAGTGGTAGGCCTGGCAATGGTGGAAATAAGCCAGGGAAAGCTGGCAATGGCTGAGACGGTGGAGTGCCTGGTGTGCTAGGGAGCGGTGGCGATGGCGGCAGGGGCAGGCCGAGCAATGGTGGAAAAGGAAAGCCTGGGATCTGTGGCATTAATGGCAGGCCGGGCAATGGTGGAAAAGGAAAGCCAGGGATCTGTGGCATTAATGGCAGGCCGGGCAATTGTGGAAAAGGAAAGCCAGGGAGCAACGGAATCAATGGCAGGCCGGGCAACGGTGGAAAGCCCGGGAAGCCGGGCCATGTCGATGGCTGCGCTACTTCTCCTACCGCGGCGGCAGCTTTGGACGATGGCTCGGACACTTCTTGGTTCCCGGCAATGGCCGGTTCTGATGCTTCTTGATCGGCGGCTGCAGGTTTGAATCCTTGGACTCTCGCTTCGGAGGTCTCCAGCGTCGCCGCCACGACGGCGAAGGTGAAGAACAGGGCGAAGAACTTGGGCGGCGCCATCTTCTTCTGCGTTGGAATTGGGCGTTCAGGATGATGTGGCGGTTTGGGATGATTTGTGTGGAGGACGGCGTGGGCTGGTGCTCAATTTATAGTGCTCCTCGTGTAGAGATAGATAATTTAAGCATTCGTGTAGTAAGATCGTTGGACCTATATCCTTGACGAATCTATGGAGTTTTGAGGTTCTGTCTCGACTCAAGTATCTTTTGCCTGTGCGGAATACAATCATGTCGATCTTAAGAACGTAAAACTCGTCCTCTTTTTCAGATAAAACTGGACATTCAACGTACGCCTTTGTTGGTACGTCCATGGTTAAGTCCTGAGCTTAATACTTCAACCTATAATGATCAGCATGGGACTCTGGAGTCCTGAACCTATAGTACTGTGTATGGTATGCTTCCTTTTGTACTTACAAGACATAGAAATTGCTAAGAAGTAATCATGTGTCGTTTTTTTTTTTGGTTTGAGAGTACTTAAATTTTTCGAATACTTCCTAGATACCACCGTTAACCTTTGTTGTAAACTACTTATGCCTGCTAAATCTACAAGAAAACACTCACAGCTCATAAAGATGCCCCGCGCTGCTAGATATTTGCTAAAACATGATACCTCGCGTGTTGTAACTGAAAAACTTAAGAAACTTATAGCAGGACACGTCCATGAGTAAACGATGGATTCTTACAACCATATTCAAACTTAACTTAGCCATGTATGTTAATGTACCATAACCTCCTGCCTTTTTTTAAGCATACCATAACGATAAGTACTTGAGAGGTGCTTCATGCTCTAAATATTAAAGCATTTTATCGATTTTGCAACTTATATTGAAGAAACACTTGATTTTGAAGTTGCCCAATGATGTCCGGAAAGAGAATAGATCTCACGTGTTAAGATAGGATCTGCATGCTTTAATTCTCATTATGTCAAAATTTTTGAAGATGTGTTAGAGACCACCAATTTGCTCTGTACAAGTCAACCCTGAGTCCAGGATAAGCCAAAGTAAAAAAAGAAAAAAAAAAGTCCCGTCTCATTACATCAATGTTTAAATTGAGCGCCAGGCTTTGATCGATCCATGCAGGCATGCTCCGGATGAGGAACGTCGGGCTCTCACAGGTCTCAACAATGTTCAAACTCTACTAAACCTGCAAGTAGAACCTACTTGCAAAAATAAATCTGGCGGTTCAGGACTCCAGATTCCCCTGCTGATCATTATAGGTTGAAGTATTAAGCTCAGGACTTAACCATGGACGTACCAACAAAGGCGTACGTTGAATGTCCAGTTTTATCTGAAAAAGAGGACGAGTTTTACGTGCTTAAGATCGACATGATTGTATTCCGCACAGACAAAAGATACTTGAGTCGAGGCAGAACCTCAAACTCCATAGACTCGTCAAGGATATGAGTCCAACGATCTTACTACACGAATGCTTAAATTATCTATCTCTACACGAGGAGGCTAGGGTTCACAATTCGTCGAAAACCGCGAAAATCGGCCTTACCGCTCCGGTTCGAAACTCAAAACCGCTCGGTAAACCGTTCTAATTTTAAAAAAAAATTAAAAAATGTAAAAATTTTGAAAAAATTTATGTGAGCGGTTTTTCGTCAAAAACCGTTCAAAACCGTTTTCGAAGAACATTCATATGGCCGGGTCGGTTTTCGTCAAAAACCGAGCGGTTTTTCGAGAAAACAGAGAAAAACCACGGTTTTCGATTTTTTCAAAAAAATTTCAAATTTTTTTGATTTTTAAACCTTTCGGTTTTTGACGGTTTTCGAGCGGTTTTTTGCGCGGTTTTTGCGGAAACCGTACCGCGAATTTCGACGCGAATTTTGAAAAACGGTTTTGTAATCCCTGTGAGGAGCACTATAAATTGAGCACTAGCCCACGCCGTCCCACACAAATCAGCCAAACCGCCACATCGTCCTAAACACCCAATTCCAACGCAGAAGATGGCGCCGCACGCCCAAGTTCTTCGCCCTGTTCCTCACCTTCGCCATCGTGGCGGCGACGATGGAGCCCTCCGAAGCGAGAGTCCAAGGATTCAGACCTGCAGCCGCCGATCAAGAAGGATCAGAACCGGCCTTTGCCGAGAACCAAGAAGTGCCCGAGCCATCGTCCAAAGCTGCCGCTGCGGTCGGACAAGTAGCGCAGCCATCGACATGGCCCGGCTTCCCGGGCTTTCCCCCGTTGCTCGGCCTGCCATTCATGCCGTTGCTCCCTGGCTTTCCTTTTCCACCATTGCCCGGCCTGCCATTAATGCCACAGATCCCTGGCTTTATTTTTGAAAGATCATATGGAGTTCTATATATGTTTGTGATGAGTTATTAACAGTATTTGAGTATGTGGTATTTAAGTTTATGTTTATTTTGAATTCTATTTTGAATTTAAAGCAATTTGAGGTACTGTCAGGTCAGGATGGCAATACCGACCTTAGAGACATAGTAGTGCCGGCCCTACGGAGCTGCCGGTCTTCGGAGGGGTAGTCTTTTTTCATAGATGTGTTTTTCTCTAGGGTTGAGTGTGAGTGGCACTACTGCCCATGTGAGAGCGGTATTACCGGGGGTGCAGTACTGTCGGCCTCCAGTGACGGTAGTTATTTTTCAGGGAGGGTTTCTCGGGGAATTTACAGGGCGAGCGGCACTACTGGCCAACCAAGAGCGGTAGTGCCAGGGGTGCGATACTACCAGCCCTGGTTGATGGTAGTCCAACTTTCCATTGAGAATTGAATTAAATTTTGTTAGTTTAATTGTATATCTTTGTGAATAGTATTATGTGATATGTTTCTTATCTGCGTGGCTGTAAGACTCTGGGGTTAGGTCATGGTGAGGCGAAGGCGAGACCGGGACTAAGCTAGGAGAGCTGAGGTCCAGAATAGTCAAAACACCCGGAAGATGACTGAGGCTAGGGAGTGGTTGCAAGTTGGAAAGACAAGGAATTGGAGCGTGATGCACTAGTGATGGACATGATGGGCAATGGTATGGACCGGGATTAGACTCAGAGAGGAGTTGAGATTTAGAACGGTCAAGGAAACCGGTGCTACCTTGGTGAAACAGAAAAGGACACGTGGCGGTTAAGTGACTTAGGTCCATTTGCAAGCGAGGACGGTTCGGGGGAGTCTGGACGCATGAGAAGCTTGACATAAGTCATTGGGACCACGTGGAAAGCGCGAAGTATAGCGATGCTTCGAGGATAAGGAAGACCAGTCATTGAGACAAATTGGTAATTTGCCCAATGATAGTCGAGACGATTTGGAAAACCGCAGCGGTGACCTAAGTAGTTTAGGCCATGCCAAAGTGGGTTTTGGATGCAAATTCGGGCTCGTGTAAGAATGGTCTGTTTGGAAGACCTCCACGATACAGCCCCACCTGCTAGAGTGAAAACATATCCACTTGTAGCCTTCATGTCATCCGAGTCACTGATCCAGTTAGAATCACTGAATCCTTCCAGGACTACAGGATGACCAGTGTAATGTATTCCTAGATTCATTGTTCCCTTTAAATATTTAATGACTCTCTCTAGTGCTATCCAATGATCATCTCCTGGGTTGGACATATAACGACTCAACCTGCACATAGCATATGAGATGTCCGCCTAGTCGCACTAGCTAAGTACATCAGGGAACCAATTATCTGTGAATATCTTAGTTGGTCTTTGCCTTGACCCAAGTTCTTTTTGAGTTTAGTGTTTGGATCATAGGGTGTGGCAACCGGCTTGCAATTTACAAAGCCAAAGCGATTAAGCACTTTGTCCACATAATGGGATTGAGACAGTGTAATCCTATTCTCACCCTTTATTAGCTTAATGTTTAAAATCACATCAGCTTTACCCAGATCTTTCATATCAAAGTTCTGGGAGAGGAACGATTTTGTTTGATTAATTACATCCATATTGGTTCCAAACAATAGTATGTCATCTACGTATAAACATAGAATGACACCTTCACTCCCTTTGAATCGATAGTACACACACTTGTCGGCTTCGTTTACGCAAAAAGCCAACAGAAGTCAATGTATTATCGAATTTTTCATGCCATTGCTTGGGAGCTTGTTTTAAACCATATAAGGATTTAATCAATCGACACACTCTGTTTTCTTGTCCTTTTACCACAAATCCATCTAGCTGTTGCATATAAATCTCCTCGTCCAGCTCTCCATTTAAGAAAGCGGTCTTTACATCCATTTGATGTACATGGAGTTTATATGAAGCTGCCAGTGCCAAAAGCACTCGGATTGTAGGTAATCTGGCCACAGGAGAGTAAGTGTCAAAATAGTCTTCGCCCTCCTTTTGCGTAAAGCCCTTAGCCACCAATCGGGCCTTGTACTTTTCAATAGTACCATCGGGTCTACGCTTTCTTTTAAAGATCCATTTGCAGCCCACTGGCTTGCAACCAGTTGGAAGATCTGCTATCTCCCAAGTCCCATTAGAGATGATAGAATCCATCTCACTTTGATCGCCTCCTTCGATACTCTGCATCCGGTGATGCATATGCCTCTGAAGACTTCGTGGTTCATCATCCACGACATAGGTGACATAGTCATCGCCGAAGGACTTTTCAGTCCTTTGCCTCTTACCCCTTCTCAACTCCAATTTTGGAGCCATGTTATCCACGCTAGAAGGAATAGAGTGTTCATGAGAACCATTAGGCGTGCTATCTTCTTTTGCCCTCATAGGAAAGATATTCTCAAAGAATGTCATGTCGCGGGACTCCATTACAGTATTTACTGCAATGTCTGAAACCTCGGACTTGACCATTAGAAATCTATAAGCTGTGCTCTGATGAGCATACCCAATAAAGACACAATCTATAGTCTTTGGACCGAGCTTTCTTTTCTTCGGTAGAGGTACATGTACCTTGGCCAAACAGCCCCAGGTCCGAAGAAATGACAAGTTAAGTTTTCTCCCTTTCCATCCTTCATAAGGTGTAACCTCACGATTGCGAGGTGCAACTCTATTTAGGACATAATTAACTGTGAGAGCAGCCTAACCCCACCATGAGTTAGCCATACCTGAACTTTGTAACAATGCATTCACTAAGTCACAAATAGTTCGGTTCTTTCTTTCAGCCACTCCATTGGATTGAGGTGAGTATGGTGGTGTAAACTCATGTATTATACCACTTTCTTCACAGTATTGAGAGAATTCCTTAGGAATATATTCTCCTCCCCGGTCTGACCTTAACCTCTTTATTGTCTTTTCTAGTTGATTTTCAACTTCAGCCTTATAGATTTTAAAGTATTTTAGTGCTTCATTTTTAGTTTTGAGTAAATAGATGTAACAAAATCTGGTTGCATCATCTATGAGAGTAAAGAAATATCTTTTGCCACCTTTAGTTATTATACCATTCATTTCACAAATATCAGAATGGATTAATTCAAGTGGTGAGGTGGTTCTGCCCTCAACTGTATGAAACGGTTTCCGAGGCTGTTTAGCTTGAACACACACCTCACACTTGTGATTTTTCTCATACTTATATTTAGGAATAATCTCCATCTTGCTCAAATGCTCAATAGCTTCATGATTAACATGACAAAGACGAGAATGCCATAAGTCATTATTATTATCACAATATGAAGACTGAAATACATTTATATTATTACCAAGAGTGGAGATGCGGAACATGCCTCCGCAATCATAGCCTTTTCCTAAGAACAAACCAAATTTGGTCAACACGACCTTATTGGACTCAAAGACTAATTTTATTCCTTGACGGCACAGCATTGACCCGCTCAACAAATTGCGAGTCATCGCAGGTATATATAGTACGTCCTTAAGGACAAGCGTCTTGCCTGAAGTTAACTCCAGACTTACTTGTCCTATCCCACGCACTGCAACCGCTGCACCGTTCCCCATTAGAACGGTTCCACTTGCTGCACCCTGAAAAGAGGAGAAACAAGTTCGATCAGTGCATATGTGTCTTGTAGCACATGTATCGATCCACTAATCAGTAGATGAATCTGCCATAAAGGCCAAAGGTACGTACCCACTGGTGGAAGTGCTCGCACCGATCTCGATTTACGCATGACCACATGCACTTGAGCCTTAGCCGCCTTTTGTTGTTCAGGCGTTGGCCCCTTTCCTCTTCGGTTGCGGCACCGATTGGCTTTATGGCCAGGTACGCCGCAAACAAAGCAGACAATCTCCGTCTTCTTCTTTTTCATGTCTTTAGTCTTGATATTGTTCATAGGAGATGGCTTCTTGATTTTCTTCATATTCTTGCTTTGGGTCTTGTGCTCAACAAGATTAGCCTGAGCGGGAGCCTTCATCTCTCCATAGCTATTTTTTTTACTTCTCCTCGACATTAATGGCGGCATCCAGTTCACCAACTGTTAGCCGCTTCTTCAGATGTCAACGGGCAGTGACAAAGTCACGCCAGGAAGAAGGCAACTTAGCTAGGATCACATTCACCTAAAATCCCTCTAGTAGAACACACTCGTACTGACCTAGGTCACGTATGAGGAGCTACAGTTCATGGATTTGCTCCATGATAGATCTGCCTTCAACCATTTGGTAATTCAGATATTTAGCTGTGATAAAAGACTCGTTCCCATTATCGCTCTCGGCATATTTCTCATTAAGTTCTACCCAAATCTTGCGTGCCTCCGTGAAGTTCACATACACATCAAAAAGCCTATTTGATAGGATGGCCAAGATGCGGGCTAACACTGAAGTGTTAGCCTTCTCCCAACTGGCCCTTTTCGCAGTCATGCGATCAATTTAAACCTGTCGGTCACATCTTCCTCGAACGGTTGGCATCTCTTGATGGCCCGAGCAGTCAGAGCTCAATCGATCGAGCTTAGCCTAGCTCGCGCCAAATTTAAAGCCGACCCCATCAAATATTTTAGGCTTAATTGCGTCTAAAGACACAGAAGCCATTGGTGAAATTGGATTTCTGGATTGTTGGAAAAGAGGTGAGTATAAGAGCAAGTATTTATTCCTTAATACATATATCAATTTGATTCCATATACATGATTCAAAGATGGCCATTCAGTCATAATTGAGGAGAAGTAAATTATGAAGACTGTGGCAAATAAGAAAAGAATCATGTCTACTTTGGCAATGTGAAGTTAATTAAGTATGATTGCTCTCAGATTTAGGGTTTAAATGAAGATAAGAATCTTCACTTCAATCACGAATCGACTAACAAATTAATTCAGTAAATTAGGCCTTGAACCCTTACCACCTTAATATGCACAATAAAAGTTGATAATATTAAATCACTGTTTTAACAGATTATCTATAGACCAGTAAACATTCAGATCAGCGCATCAAGCATGTGCTAACCGAACCTACAACTTAATTTTCGATCAGACTGATAGCAAATCTACTTATCTTACCTAACCAATGTTGATCAGATCAGCAGTAAGATATCAGAAAGATTAACTCAACAACATGCGAACAATTTATTGTCTATACATCATAACTGCTAGATCAACAATTTGCATACAGATTAGTAACCAGCGAGCTAATCGAACAGCATGGTATGAACAGATATAACCAGCAGTTAATAAGGCCAAACCAGAAACTAGTATGAACACTGGGTTACTAACAATAAGATAGTAATCAAGTTCTGGCAACAAAATTATAATCTAAACAGTGAATTAATCACCACTTCTCAGCATATAAGACTATAATTCAAGGCCTGATTCACAGAAATAATTGTTCTTTCATCACAATACTCATATCATCACCGAGCAATACCTCTCCCTCCAGCCAGCAAAAATCAAATGCAGTATTTGAGAAAAATTACAACAGAACAGCACTCGAAGCTGTTCAGAAGGGTGGGCTAGGCACGATATGAATCGCTGTCCCAGAAATCCAATTGCCGCCGCTTGTGCCGCGGTGAAGTCGGCCAGGATCCGAAGATACAGAGCCCTTCCGCACTTGGGACACACCAAGAACAGAAATGAGAATCAACCAAGTGCTGCGCAAGACAAAGCCAAAATCCACCAATGGCTCAGAGTGAATGATCAGGAATCGGCACACCCAAACACTGGACAGCCCTTGGCCCAACCGAAGATCAGCAATCAACCAAAATCGGTGAGTGCAGATCACACTCCAGTGCACAAATAACCGATAGAAAAACCAGAACACTGGATCTGATCAGTCACCAATTTCAACCAGAACTAAGCCAAGAGATGGAAGAAAGGATTGGAGAGAAGAAGTCTTTCATGTGTTCTGAGAAGAAGAACCAGCCAAGCCCATTAAAATAGAGGAGGCCTGACCCCAAATGCGCACTGGAACCTTCTGCTCCAGCCGCTCAACGGCCGCCGCAGCCATCGCCATTTTCCCAGGAGCCATCGCCCTCATCTCGTCTGGAGATCAAGACCCGGTCGTGCCCCACTTTTCCTTTTTCACCGGACATGCTTTACTCATTCACAGGAGCAGCACCAAGCCAAAGAAAAATAAGCAGCCGTCATTTTCTTTCCAGACGAGAAGAGGAGCTAGCCTCCTGATTTTTCCCGAAGCCCTAATGGGCCGGTGAGACACCAAATTAACTAGCAGGCCAGCCCACAAAACTTCTCCACTGACAGGAAAACATCAAATTTCCACAACACTTAGTTCCTAAAATATACCACTAAGTACACTAAACATAATAAAACTAGTCGTACCCAAGACTCTGTACTAAATGAACAATTAATCTTGACGAAACCTTCTATCCGTCTGCTCTTAAGGCGATCCTTCTGCAAAAGGAAATCAAATATCAAATGACGATTCAGAAGACAAGAATCGTAAATAATTTGCACATAGAAGCTTAATTTCCCGGAATGCGTTACCCGAAAACAGCGGCACTGCAGAACTATGAGGCATCGTCGGCAGCGCTGGAGAACTATGATGCCTTAGTGGTGGCACTGGTTGCACTGCGAAATCCACCAGCAAATCATTTTTCTCAGAAACATAAAATCCATGAAAATAATGTACCATAGAACAGATGTTGTAAAATAGCAGTGCAGACTGTGTTTAGTTAGAGGTTTTGGCTTACTGTAGCACATGAAAAGTAACTGTGGCGGTAGCATGGTGCTGCATGTGGCCGGAAGGAACATCATGCGGATTGGATCAATGGGCTTGGAGATGATGTTGTTTATGTCGCCAGTTATGCCGTGGCAGAGGCAGATGACCGCGTTGCTGACGAGCGACCTGAAGCCGTCGCAGCATGTGCTCGGTGGCGCCGGTACGCTGTTGTTGGTGAGGTAGCTCACGCATGGCATCAGCCCGACCAGTGACGCCAGGCAAGCCGTCGGTTGCGGCGGTGGAGGTGGCGCACTTGGTATCCCCGGGGTACCGGGGAGTGGCGGCAAGCTGGGGAGCGGTGGCAGTGGCGGCAAGCCAGGGAGCGGTGGCAATGGCGGCAAGCTGGGAAGACCGGGCAGTGGCGGAAAGCTAGGGAAAGCAGGGAACGGTAAAGCCGGTGTAGCGATGGTCGCTTCTTTGATCGCTACTCCCTGCAGTTCTTGGTCGTCTCCGGCAAGACCTGGCTCTGATGGTTCTCGATTTGCGGCCGTGGGTTTGATCAACTGGACCCTCGCTTCTGACGGCTGCAGCGCAACCAAAGCGAAGGTGAGGAGCAAGGCGATGAACCTGCAAGGCGCCATCTTTTGCACCGAGAGTAAACTATACTTTGTGTGGACTGGTGCTCAGTGCTGCTGTTGCTGGTCAGATAGAGAATTTACATTGGTATAACGAGATGTACATTCTCTCTCTGTCTCTTTTGATCTTAACTTGGTACTGTCCTGCACTCCTGGTTCTGTCTTGTGACGAACAGCAAATTAGCTAGTCAAAAATAGTTTGATCGATCGACTCCGTGTAGTTTCAAGGTTTTTTTCTAGTGCTTCCTATTGGCTGCAATGCAATCCTGCCTTAACAGGTAAATCTAGTCCCTTGTTCTTAGCATCGGGCTCATGCTCTTGGCCTCTTGCTTGATCTGAACCGAATTACCTTAGATATCTTCGATTGTTGCCAACAGAGTTTCCTTGGACTTCGTTGGCAGCTTCACGTTCTTGGCTTGGTCTCTTCTGATTGCATCACTTATCCTATCATCCTTACATGTCCTTTTCATTGTATTATCCTTCCATTGTTAAGCTAAAGACTACTGTAGGGTTAATACTACTGCTTCAGTTTGTACCTTAGTAAAGCTAGCCTTGAAACCCCAGTTCCCTGAAGTCACACTGGATTGGACGCCCTGCAAATTGCAATATCCAAGTTGTAGGTATATATAAACCGAATCTTATATATTTACTCCTTTAAACGAACCAAGCGGGGGAGAAAAATATGTTCGTCACCTTCCTAACCTCCACCCACCTCCCTTCAAATCCCTCTTACACCCTTAAAAACTCTCTAACAAAAAAAAATCCTATAACAAACAAATTAACTATAAAAAATGTAATACCTATCCCAACAACCTTACTTCCCTCTCTTTATAGTGTGCGACAAAAGTACAATGTAAATAAACGTTGTGAAGCAAGTGTGTGGTGTAAGCTAAGCTCAACAGTAGAGGCGTGGCGTGGGTCGGGACGGAGCTCGATTAGACACTGTCGTGAAGCTAGCATAAGCTAAGTCTAGCGACAACATCTTAATGTGTTGGATAATATTATTTTTAGAAATAAGTTCATTTTACACCCTCAACTTTTTCAAAAATACATTTAACACCTCCGACTATAAAACATGGTTTTTAACCCATAAATTATAAAATGGACCATGGTTTTGATTTATGCTTCTTGTCGGGGATTGGATAATTTTCATAAAGACCATTATACCCCGGCAGCCGGTTTTCGGCCGACCATGCATGCCCTCGGATGGTGTCCCCGAGGAAGATCTTCGGATGTGTTGTCTAGTGGGACCGCCCCGACCATACTTAGGCTCATCCCCGAGCATGTGCCTTAATCCCCCGAGCATGCTTACTCGAGCGTGCACAATAGTCGGTCAGGGTCGAGGCAAAATCCCGAGCATGTCCAGCAGGTCGTGCTCGATCCATAAAGACGACGTGGCAATAATTACGCTGCGGTTTAAAGGACTATTATGCCACGATCTAAGTTCATAATGTCCACGACACAGCATAGCGAAAATCAGGGGATGCAGTTATAGCCACGTTCAAGCACAGTAATAGCGTGTTATTTGGCTGTAGTTACTGTAGTCGCCTATAAATACTCCTTTGGTAGATCATAGTGAAAAAAGAGAGAGAAAAAGGAAAAATAGGGAGGAGAGATCAGACACACACCGAATACACGCAAGATTCCTGTATTAACTCAAGCAATAGCAAGATCCACTGGACGTAGGGTTGTTATCTCGATCGTGAGAGGCCGAACCAGTATAAAAATTCCTTGTCCATTGTCCTTTCGAGCATAGCATCCTGACAGCATTCTTTGGACGTAAACCCTTCGCAGAAAAATGGCCCTAGTTGATCCCTCAATCAACAAGTAAGCTCAGCGAGGAACCTGTTTTCCAAACGTCGACAGCTGGCGCCGTCCGTGGGGATCGACAGGTGAATCCTTTCGTGGAGAATCCTTGAAGATGCCGAACTCTCAGGATGCTCAAGACTTTTGCACCTTCAACGACGTTGAAGATGATGACATGTACTACGCCGATGAAGACGTAGCTGGTGTGGCTGACCCAGAAGGTCACACTAAGCCCGGAGTCCTTCCCTGGCTACTGCAGTGCGAGAGTGTTTCTTCCGCTCGCAGCACAATTCTCTCACAGATGATGAAGAATGTGATGGTCTGGACATACCGGATCATTTTGAGCCCGATCACGAGACCGCGTCGCAAGGAGACAACATGATGTCGCCTTCGCGGTCCCTGTACTCCCGTGATATCAACATGGCGGGAGGAGAAGAAGATCCCGAGGTTGAATCCTCAGAGGTTGCACGCTATCGTCGATACGAGGCAGCCAAGAGCCATCTGGAGACATCTTTGAACAGAACCTTGGCAAGCATTCGTCGCCAAGCTCATGAAAAGCGGGGCGCCAAGGCTGAATCCTCAGTTCGCAGGAGTTCTCGCGAGCACCTTTCGTTGGAGCATGTGCATGACCGACGGCCAAGGTCACCCCCTCTCATTCCGCAGAGCGTTGAACGGTTGCAGGCTATGGCAACGATCATGCGTGACCTTCGGAATTTCCCCGGTCAGGTGGACCTGGAGGCAATGGGCACGGTCATAGCCAAAAATTTGGAGAAGCTCACCGCTGACATGAAGCTTTCAGGGTCCCCTTGCAACAAGGAAGCCCAGAGTGTTTCCCGGGACAATCGGCGTCATTCGCCTGTCCGCTCCCGACACGGCAACTCCCGAAGTCCTGCTCGGGAAGGCCGCAGAAAGCATGATCGGTACCACAAGGACGTTCGGAGCGATTCCCGGACAACCTTGCGGGGTCAAAGGTATGCTCGATCCAGTCACGGGCACACCGAATACTTGACCTCGGAGCGATCTCCGCCGCGCCGATATGGAGAGGTATTCTCTAGCCTTGGTCCTTGTGTCGGGAGTCATCGCGGCAGTGACCGCCATGATCACCATGCTCGGAGGGATCATCGTGACAGCCCGGCCTTCGGGTGTTGAGTTTTCTCAACATCCCTCCGTGACGTTTCATGGCCGAGCAAATTCAAGCCTGATCATATTGAAAGGTTTAACAGAACTCAAAATCCGGATGAGTTCCTGTTGATTTACTCCACTGCAATTCTGGCAGCTCGAGGGGATAAGGGAGTTATGGCCAACTTCCTGCCCACAGTCTTGGATGGAGCCGCTCGGACGTGGCTCTTCAACCAAAAGGAGGGATCAATCCGCTCCTGGAGGCAACTAAGTGAGGCGCCGCAAACTTTCAAAGCTACTACATTCGCCCAAGCAAGGAGCGTGACCTCGAGCGCTTGATCCAGACTGAAGGAGAGTCCTTGAGACATTTCTTCCAGAGATTCATCAAGATAAGAAATTCAATTCCGAGTATTTCAGATGAAGCTGTCGTACGTGCCTTCAAGTTTGGAGTTCGGGATATCCGCTTCACACAATATCTAGAGATCCATCCAGACCTGACGGCCAACGAGTTGTTCCGAATGACTGACCGATATGCAAACGCCGATGAGGCAGTCCAGTAGAAGAAGATGCTGGACAAAGGTAAGCTACCACCTCAGCCAGGCTTAGAAGGCTCCACGAGAAGGAAGAATCCAGGCTTTGTGGAGAAAAAGATTAAGAAGAAGAAGAGGCCATTTGCGCCAAGCATGGTGGCGGCTATCGAGCATCATCCGCCACGAACTCCACAGTCGCAGTAGTGCGGGAGAGGCAAGGGCCGACCACCTCAGAGGCGCAATGACCAAAATCGCAACGACCAAGCTCACGACGTTCAAGATCGCAGTGGCCAAGGTATTCCGCCAAACGATCGTTTTTTGTCCACTCCATCAAGCATACGGGTACGACCTTCGCAATTATCGGACCTGGGCATTCCACCTGGAGAAGTTCTACAATGGCAAAGGCCCTATGCCCACACTCCTAGAGAAGGGAGAGAGTAGCAAGAGTAAGGGTTAGGGACCCGTAGATGAAGACGACGAAGACATAGAGTACCAGGAGCCCTGCAATCATATTGCAGTTATATTTGGAGGCTCCTCGGCCTATAAATCTCGTAGGGATATGAAGGAGGCAGCACGGGAGGTACACCACGTCACTCAAGGCAACCCCCCTGTGTAGCAGCTCAGGTGGTCCAAGCTGCCCATCACTTTCTCCAAGGATGATTGTCCCCTTAGAATGACCAAGCCTCAGAAGCTTCCTTTGGTCGTAAATCCGACCATCAACAATACTACGGTGGGGCGAGTCCTCATTGATGGTGGGAGTTCTTTGGACCTCATATCCGCCAAGGTCCTGGATGAGATGCAAGTTCCTCGATCCAAGATCAAGAACATAGCGGTCCCCTTCTTCGGGATCGTTCTGGGCACCTCGGTCAAGCCCCTTGGCCAGATTGTCTTGCCCGTCACGTTCAGGAGTCCGAGCAACTTTCGAACGGAGATGATCACTTCTGAAGTGGTCGATTTCGAGTCAGCTTACAATGCCATCCTCGGCAGGCCCACTCTTGCCAAGTTTATGGCTACCACGCATCATGCGTACCAATGCTTGAATGTTCCCAGTCCAAACGGGGTAATCGTCGTAAAGGGAAACTAGAAGGCGGCCCTGAATTGTGATGAAAAGTCACTCGATATGGTCGGGCAGTTGCCTCAACGTGGTCCCGACCAAGAACCGAAGAATTCCTAGCCAAAGTTGCCCTCCAACCAGGAGGAGAAACCAAGGCGGTCCCGCTGAGCAGCGTGGATCTGACCAAGGTCGTGCATTTGGGATCTTCCTTAGATTTCAAATAGGAAGTCGAGCTCATTACTTTCCTCCGGAAGAATGTGGACGTGTTCGCCTAGGAGCCGCTCGACATGCCCGGAGTCCCAAGGGAAGTAAGTGAGTACAGGCTAGCTGTTCGGCCTGATAAGAAACCTGTGTGGTAGAAGCTCAGGCGTTTTCCCCCAGAAAAGCAAGCAATTATCCGGGATGAACTCGACAAGCTCCTCAAGGCCGGTTTCATCCGAGAAGTCGAGCATTCGAAATGGCTGGCGAACCCGGTCATTGTTAATAAGAAGGGAGGCAAGTGGCGCATGTGTGTTGATCACATGGGCTTGAACACCGCATGTCCCAAGGATAACTTCCCGCTACCACGCATAGACCAGTTGGTCGATGCAACAGCGGAGTCCCAGGTGATAAGCTTTTTGGACGCCTACTCGGGCTACCATCAAATCAGTATATCACCTGAAGATGAAGAGAAGACTTCCTTCATTACCCCATTCGGCACGTTTTGCTATACGACCATGTCTTTCGGTCTTAGGAACGCTGGAGCGATCTTCCAGCGCCTAATGCAGAAGACCTTCCCAGATCAAATAGGTCAAAATCTGGAGGTCTATGTGGACGGCATAGTGGTCAAAAGTAGGCTCGCCTCAAGTCATGTATCCAACCTTGAGGAAACCTTTTGTAACCTCTACAGGCATCAAATAAAACTTAATCCAGAAAAGTGCGTCTTCGATGTAAGGGCGGGCAAGGTACTTGGCTACATGATCGGCCCACAAGGTATCGGGGCAAACCCATAAAAGATTGAAACCATAGAAAGAACGCGACCACCTAGTTGTGTAAAGGAGGTCCAAGCTTTGACCCAACGCATGGCGTCTCTAAGTCGTTTCAGTTCCCGGTTAGGCGAGCGTGGACTGTCTTTCTTCAAGGCGCTCCGCAAGCATGATTGTTTCACATGGACAAAAGAAGCAAATCGCTCTTTCAAGGAGCTAAAGCAATATCTATTCAGTTCACCCATCTTAACCACACCAAGGTCGGCGGAAACCCTACTGTTATATCTAGCAGCAATCCCGCAGGCCGTGAACGTGATGTTAACAGTTGAAAGGGATGGGGTGCAATGGCCAATTTACTATGTTAGTGAGGTCTTGCATGGACCGAAGGAGCGATACCCCGAGGTCCAGAAACTCTTGTACTCGCTGTTCATGGCTTCTAGAAAGCTGCGCCACTATTTTCAAGCTCATAAGGTCGTAGTCCCGACCAACTTTCCACTTAGGGAGATCCTAAGAAATCAAGACGCCGGTGGTCGAGTAGCAAAATGGGCTATGGAGCTCGCCGAGTTTGATATCCATTTCTCAGCTCGTACAACGATCAAATCCCAGATCTTGGCAGACTTTGTAGTGGAATGGACGAATCCGGCTCCACCCGCTAACGAGCTCGATGGATCTCGAGAAGGTCATTGGACCATGTACTTCGATGGGTCTCGAGTCTACGAGCGCTCGGGGGCTGGAGTCATGTTTGTATCCCCTAAGGGAGATCAACTCTAGTACGCTATTCAATTACACTTTATCGCGACCAATAACGCGGTAGAGTATGAAGGCCTCCTGGCCGGGCTACGAGCATGCAAAGCGCTCGGAGTCCAGCGACTAACTGTAAGAGGCGATTCGCAGTTGGTCATCAACCAAGTCAATAAGGAGTAACAGTGTTTCGATAGCTCAATGGCGCTTTACTTGGTTGAAGTGAGGAAGATGGAGAAGTACTTTAGGAATTTCAAAATACTCTACATCTCCAGGAAGGACAATTCCCTGACTGACCATCTTTCAAAAGTTGGTTCCTCCCAAATGTCCGCTCTAGCGGGAGTGCTCGTCGAGCACTTATACAAGCCCTCCATTCCCTCTGTAGAGGAGGCATCGGAGACGTGCGGTAATGTCTCTCTTCTCGAGCATGGTGCAAATTAGATGACACCATTCATCCAATACCTTGCACATGGAACACTGCCCGAGAAAGAAGTTGAGCGTTCTGATTTACAAGGTGATCCTCTCCCTACAAATTAATCGAGGGTGCCTTGTACCGCAAAGGAGCACTAGGAGTCCTCTCCAAGTGCATATCTCAAGAAGAGGGCAAATATCTTCTTAGAGATATCCATGAAGGAGTGTGCGGAGCCCACTCATCTTTTAGGACGCTTGTGAGCAAAGCTTTCCGATTGGGTTATTATTGGCCAATGGCCTTAGCCGATGCTCGATCAATCATGACAACTTGCCGAGCATGCCAGTTTCATGCTTGCAAGGCGCATCAGCCGGCATACGTGCTTCAAACCATCCCGCTATCATGGCCATTCTCGACTTGGGGAGTTGATATACTCGGACCTTTCCCCCAAGGTTAGAAGGGCTGCAAATTCTTGCTCGTGGCTATCGACACTTTCACCAAGTGGATCGAAGCCGAACCCGTATCAACCATTTCGGCTCAAGCGGCCAAGAAGTTTTTTGCTGTAACGTGGTGACGCGTTTTGGCGTTCCCAATCGCCTCATCATGGATAATGGTACTCAGTTCACCAGTGAGCTGTTTCAGGCCTATTGTGAAGACATTGGGACAAAGGTCTGCTTCACCTCTTAGCGTATCCGCAGAGCAATGGGGCAGCAGAGCGAGCAAATGGGCAAATTGTTCAAGGAATCAAAAAGAGGATTTTCAAAAACCCCAGCCAGCACGGTCAATCGTGGGTGGATGAGCTTCCTTCCGTCCTTTAGTCGGTTCGCACTATAGCAAGTCGGGCTACGAGTGAAACCCCTTTCCAGGTTGTCTATGGTGCAGAGGCCATATTGCCTGCTAAAATAGTGCTGGGTTCTCCAAGAGTGCACTTGGTTGACAGCGTTAACCAGGAGCTCGAGCGTCTCATAGACCTAGACCTCGCTGAGGAGACACGCGAACAGGCTTTGCTACGATTCGCGGTTTACCTATAGGCTCTTCGTAGGCATGCGGCTAAATCAGTCCGATCAAGGACCTTGCAAGTTGGCGACCTAGTCTTGCGACGAATTCAGAACTTGTCAAAAGCTAACAAGCTATCCCCTGGATGGGAGGGTCCATTCATGGTCGTCTCGATGGCGCGCCCGGGGGCTGTCCGCTTAGCGATGGAGGATGGTCGGAAGCTCGCCAGCTCTTGGAACATCGATCAACTTCGTAAGTTTTTTGTCTAGTTTTTCATGTATGTTTTACGTAAGTTCCGCCAATTTTTTCTATAAAATTTGGTTCTTTCGCCCTCATGATTTCCATTCTTTCCAAGATTTTGTGAATATCTTTGAAATCCCTGCCCGTTGGTAAGCCGACCCAGTCTCACACAAGGGCACACTCTCATCCTCACGGTCTTGATGATGGGATGAGCGCATGCGGGCAAGAACACACGCTTCAATCGACATATTCTAAGGTTCGGCTAACGTGCACAAGAACGCTCAAAGTGCCACGACCAGCGTCGGATCACTGAGCTCGCCGCCAAAGGTCACAATCTTCATAAGTCAATTATTGTTCTCAATAGTCCTTCACTGCAAGTTCACAATCGCATACAGACACCCTCTCGGATGGTCCAGAGTCTTAGCTCGATCCGCGCGTGCTTGGTCGTCATGCGCTTTGTCGGGCGACCGCACGTTCTTCCTCGTCAAGACTATGCTCACAACTTAGGGGTATGAATTTGAGACGCTCGTGAAGTCAAGGCCGTGCGCGTATTTTTTCTCCCGACCTAACCCATGCTCGCAACTCGGAGAAGGGATGGTTGTTAAGGGGGGAGCGCGCGATTGTTCTAACTCTCCTGTGAAAGAGCTCATGCTCGCAACTCAGTTGCATGACCTTCATTCACAGCGGGGGCTTAGTAGGGACGAACTACCGTGTTTTTCTAAAAACGTGCACTCGTGTTTCGTTCTATTTTTTGTTTGCTATCTTTTTCGTCTGCTCGCCTTGTTTCGTCTGTTTTGTGCAGGCACTCATCAAGGAACAAATCGCCAAGGATACGGAGCAAAAGATGTAATAAGACAAGTTGCAGAGCAAAAGTCATCCATTTTCTCATTCAAATATCAACAAGTTTACATGGAGTAAAGTACCAGACAAAGGAGCTATTTGCTGAGCTTTGCGTCTCTGAGTGATGAAAGTTTTTCCTTTGCCTCATCAAGCTCGGCTTCAAGGTCGAGGACTCGTCATCGAGCTTCACGTCCTTCGCTGGCCTCTTGGCGGAGTCGTTTCACCTCCTCCTTGTTTTGGTTAGCAAGTTCGGTGGTCTCCCAAGTAGATTAGCTTAGTTCATCCACCTTTTTCTCCAAGGCCTGAGATTGTTGTTGCTCTTGCTCTAGGTTTGGCTCGAGCTCGCACATCCGCTCTCTGTTTTTGGTGGCATTGTCTTCGGCTTGGCGCTGTTTCTTCTGCTTCTCCTGGTCTAAAGCCTTGAGCTTGGCCAGTGCTTGCTCGAGCTCCGCTATCTTAGAGTCTTGCTCGGCAGTAAGCTTAGCTACGGCCTCAGGAGGAACAGTTGCCGCCTTAAAGTCCACCATGGTTGCCCGGAACACCTACGAGTAAGAAGGTCTTAACTTTTTGATTGTTTCCAAAGAAGGACTTAGAAAGGAAGTGCCCTTACCCAGCGGAGGCAGTCACTCAGGTTCTCTCGGAAAGCCTTGGTGACGTCTTCCTCCCGAAGGGCCACGAGATCTCCCGCGACGGACTTCGACTAGGAGACTTCGTCTTCCTTTCGAGCATGTTCTTCGCTCGAGGCCTTCTTGTCTTCGTCCCGAGCAGGAAGTTCGCTCGGGGGCTTCGCGCCTTCCTCTCGAGCAGGTAGTTCGCTCGGGGGCTTCGTGCTTTCTCCCCAAGCAAGCATTTCGCTTGGGGGTACAGGGTCTTCTTTTTCTTCCCGAGCATCCGATATGCTCGGGAGTGCCAGGTACACCTCCTGGAGAGTTGGTCCCTCCAGGGCTGGAAGCTCCGCGGTCTGCTGGTTGGTTTTGGCGGTGATATCCTCCGCCGTTGTAAGGCTGGCAGCCTCCGCCATCACAAGGTCGGCAGCGAGGATGAGCTGCCTCTCTGTTGTGCGATCGAGGATCTCATGAGCTATTGCCCTAAAATCCAAAATACCCCTACGAGCTATCACGCCCATGTCAAAGAGTGGGGTTAGCTCGGACAAACAAAGCAAAATGAAAGGAAAAAATGGAGAGCAAAAATTACCTTGGTTGAGCTCCTCGCTGTCGTCTTCAACGGTTTTTGCCGCCACTGCAGCCACAAGCTCGGACTTTTCCGCGACAACGTGGCTGATCCTTGCCATCAAAGGATCGACCTCTTCCATATCGATCATTTCCAGGGTTTTTCTTGGGCGCCGATGCTTCAAGGTAAGAGGCGCCGAGTCTTCATCTTTCTCCTCGGACTCTCTCGCCAAAGAGCCCGAAGTGGCCCGGGCAAGCTTGGCTTGGAGGGCAGCGATCTCTCTCTTCAGCGCCTTGCGCTCAGAGTCCTTCGCGTCCTCAGCCAGCCTCGCCTGCTCCGCGAGTTGCTGCAAGCAAGCCATCAGACCAGATTTTCTCTCGGAGTATTCCTTCATCCATGTCTTCAAATCACTTACCTCCATTCTATCGGCGAATTCCAAATGTCGCCGGGGAGGGCTCTTGCTCGAAGCCGCTCACCTCTTTAAGGGTCAGACAGGCGGCGACGGCGGTAGCGCTTATCGTTTTCCCCTCGCCTTCTTGGTCTTGGTGGTGGGGATGGCTCCCCCTTGGTCACACGACAGCGGCTTAAGCTCGGCCACCGCGGTCTCAAGGGCAACCTTCTCCTGCCAAAAGCAGCAAAAATATCAGAAATGCTTGGGACGCTTTCCCTCGGGCATGAATCGTGAAGGTGTTTACCACTTCGCCTCGTTCAAACATGTTCTTTGGGACTTGGCGCCCGCGCTCAAGTTCCTTCCCCTTCGGAGTCCCGAACATCTCGGCGACTCGTTTTTTCACCCACGTCATGCTCGGGGCTGTATTCAACCAACAAAGGCATAAGCCCGAGCAAAATCATACATGAGGAATAAAGGTTACCTATACAGTTCAGAAGGCTTACCAGAATCGGCTTCCCGGGTGAGGTCTTGCCACCCGGAGATCTCGAAGAAGGGGTGTTCCCTTCTCCTCAATGGGGATACCCGGTTCATGAGGTAATCCTGTGCAATATCCCGAACAGTGAGCCCCATGTTGGTTAGCTCACTGATCGTCATCAGCATCTGCTCCTCCTTGGCTTGCACGGGCGGACGTGGAGTTTCGACGGCCGGAGTCGTTGCTCCGGAGTAGTGGAGAGAGCTTCCCTCCACCTTCTTCAAGTAGAACCAATGGTCGGCCCAGCCCGACACTGAGTCCTTGAGCGTGAAGACGGGGTATTCGTATGGTCGGTTGGGCCAAAGGCGGAAATATATGGAGCCGGCGGGAGAAGCCCCATCGGTGCGAAACAAGGAGTAGAAATGGAAAAAAGGCTCGCCGTGGGCATGGTGCCCACGTATCCCTCGCAAAGATGCGAGAAGATGGCCAGAATAAGAATGGAGTACAGACTCAAGAAACTCACTCTTGGGCATTCTAAGCCTGTTGACGGTGTAGAGGTCGCAGGAGACGATCTCGTCATTGTGCGGCACTGGGGCTCCTTCGCCATCGGGAACTCGCCAAGAGTCCGCATTAAGATAGCCAAGGTCTTCGAGTATTTGCGACCTCTCCTTGCTGATTTTGCTCGGATCAAACTTCGCCATGAGGAAGATTGAGGAAAAAAGCGCAGAAGTAAGAAAGTTTTGGACTTAGGAAATTCTGAGGGTTTGGTCGCGAGATGTGGATGAAGGATTTTTTGTCGCTATTCCCACTAGTATATATAGGCGGAGAAGTTGAATAGGTACGACCTTTTGGAAGCCAAAAACTGCTCCTGCCTGTTCATGAACCGACGCGTAGCGGCGCAATCTTCGAAACTGTCCAATAAAGGCACGGCTCCCAAAAAACTGTCCGAACTTCCCCCGCAAGGCTTCGCGGGAAGGAATTGTCGCGACCTTTGGTTCCTTTTTCTCGAGTTTCTCTCTGGTCGAGTCTCAAGCCAGTTGCTCGATCCTTGATGATCATGCTCGTCTGCGAGTGAGTGTTGCTCGGATGTTACAGTAGTGTTCCGCTGCAAGGTTCCAATCCCTCCAATCAGTCTGTAGGCTCAAGGGAAAGGCCTCACCAAGTAGATTTTCACTTAGGCCTCGGGGCTAGCTGTCGGGATTGGATAATTTTCATAAAGACCATTATACCCCGATAGCCGGTTTTCGGTCGACCATGCATGCCCTCGGATGGTGTCCCCGAGGAAGACCTTTGGATGTGTTGGCTAGTGGGTCCGTCCCGACCATGCTTAGGTTCGTCTATGAGCATGTGCCTTAATCCCCTAAGCATGCTTACTCGGGCGTGCATAGCGGTCGGTCAGGGTCGAGGCAAAATCCCGAGCATATCCAGCAGTCGTGCTCGATCCATAAAGACGACGTGGCGATAATTACGTTGCGGTTTAAAGGACCATTATGCCACGATCTAAGTCCATAATGTCCACAACACAGCATGGCGAAAATCAGGGGATGCAGTTACAACCACGTTCAAGCACAGTAATGACGTGTTATTTGGCTGTAGTTGCTGCAGTCGTCTATAAATACTCCTTTGGTAGATCATAGTGAAAAGAGAGAGAGAAAGGAAAAGGAGGGAGGAGAGATCAGACACACACCGAATACATGCAAGATTCCTGTACTAACTCAAGCAATAGTAAGATCCACTGGACGTAGGGTTGTTATCTCGATCGCGAGAGACTCGAACCAGTATAAAAATTTCTTGTCCATTGTCCTTTCGAGCATAGCATCTTGACAGCATTCTTTGGACGTAAACCCTTCGTGGAAAAGGGGCCCTGGTTGATTCCTCAATCAACAAGTAAACTCGGCGAGGAATTTGTTTTCCAAACGTCGACACTTCTCATCATGTTCTTTCTTTCATTTGAATCTACATCAGTAAAAATCGATGACATGGCTGTTAACATAGCAAAAATGATAAAAATCATTTTAATTTGGATCTCTGTCAGCAAAATCACTCTTTAAAACCACATTAAATTTAAAGTTACTTAAGGACTATTTGTTTTTACTTTGTATTCTCTAAAAATTGACTCTAGATTATAGTTATAGTGAAGCTGATTCTCCAAAAGCTGAAATCCAAAAACACATATGAAGTGCATTATGGATTCTAGTATATGGGAGAGTTAGATTGTAAGAATCGGCTTCTAGAATCGAACTGTTTGTTTTTTATTCTGCTTTTAGGACCAAAGTCCAGAATTAAAATTGAAAAACAAATAGGTTTTCAGTTTTGTAAACTTAGGGTGCTAAATAACTGGTTTTATAATTGAGTGTGTAAAATTGACTTTTAAAACGTTAAGGATGTAAAATATACTTATTCCTTATGTTTATCATAGCAAAATATTGTAATGCACGGACGGCTTGATCAGGATAAACACGCTATTTAATTCGCAATGTAACGATGCGTTTGTTCTTCTTGTACCCTCCTCTTGGGCAAGTTTTTGCGAGCTAAAGAACCCGTAACACGTTCGTGATTCCTGAATTTTTTTATTTAATATTTATTTTAATTTATTTTTTCAAAACTAATCGGCGGGAAATCAAAATTCCGAAAATACCTGCCTGTCGCCTCAGTACGGGGTGATCGCCCCATACTGGGGCGACAGGTGGGTTGACTAACGACCCATAGCGGCGAAATTCCGAAATATAACGGCAGAGCCAAAAAAATTTTAAAAAATAGACCGAGCGCCCCAATATGGGGCGATAGGTTATTGCAGCAATTTTTTTACAATATTTGTTGTAAATATTTTTTCAATAATTGTTGTATTGAACCGAAAAAATTACCTAAAAAAAACTTTTTGTGATGTAATGAACTGGAAAAATTATTTTACTTTGTTAGTGATACGCATCCCACTTAGGGATTTTCGTAGCCTTGTAGGGTTCGCCGGATATGGCCCAAAAAATACGGGAAAAATCACAGGCGACCTATGCAACGTGGGATGCCACTTTTGTACGGGCGAGATGGCCGGACGTTGCCCCGGCAGGAAGTTGCGAAAGCCGAAAAAGGCACTCGCGGTCATGAAACCGCGGAAATCGTGGCCACTTAGTGGTTTTCGTAGCCCCGCGGGGCAGGCCCGATACGGCCAAAAAAATACGGGAAAAATCAAGAGCGACCTACGCAACGCGGGCTACCACTTATGTACAGGCGAGATGGCTGGACGTTGCCCCGGTCCGAAGTTGCGAAAACTAGAAAAGGCACTCGCGGCCACTTAGGGGTTTTCGTAGCCCCACGGGACATGCCCAAAAAATACGGCCCAAAAAATACGGGAAAAATCAAGAGTGATCTACGCAATGCGGGCTACTACTTATGTACGGGCGAGCTGGCCAGACGTTGGCCCAGTTTGAAGTTGCGAAAATCAGAAAATGCACTCACGGTCACGAAACCACAGAAATCGTTGCCACTTAGGGGTTTTCGGAGCCCCTCGGGACAGGCCGGATATGGCCCAAAAAATACGGGAAAAATTAAGGGCGACCTACGCAACGCGAGGTACCACTTATGTACAGGCGAGATGGACAGATGTTGCCCCGGTAGGAAGTTGCGAAAATCGGAAAAGTCACTCGCGGTCACGAAACCACAGAAATCGTGGCCACTTAGGGGTTTTCGTAGCCTGCAGGGACAGCCGGATCTGCCCAAAAAACGGAAAAATCAAGGCGACCTCATAACGCGAGGTACCACTTATGTATGGGCGAGATGGCTAGACGTTGCCCCGGCAGGAAGTTACGAAAATCGGAAAAGGCACTCGCGGCCACAAAACCACAGAAATCGCGGCCACGAAACATCTAATTTTTTACTGCCAGTTTGTTTTTTCGTATGGCGTGTCATACAAACGGCGCTTCACGGTGGAATTTTCAAATTTGACGGCAAAATTATCAAAATTTAAAAAAAAATGGTGGGCGCCCGATACTGGGGGATAGGGCCCACCATATTTGTATTTAATATTTGTTTCAATTTTTTTTCATATAATAAACGAGGAAAAATTAACATGCTGTGAAAATGTTAGGAGGCACACTGCCCGAAGGTAAATATCGCCCTGAAATAGGGCGATCGCCCCATACCTAGGCGATATCTACCCTTTATAACCTTTGCTCTCGCTCACGGCCTCGCAAAGCCAGCAGCGAGAGAAGAAGAAAGAAAAAAAGAGGGAAGGGAAGGAGAGGGAGGAAAAGATAAGTAGAGGTTCAATCCAAAATGCTGAGGCGTGTAAGTGGAAAGGAAAAGGGGAAGGCGAAGGAAGAGATAGGCGCTTCGGTGTAGCCGCGCAACATCGCGTACTAGGATCTCTTCGTACCTGTCGGGATTGTACCACCGATGTGTCTGTGCGGAGATCCTTGCAGGCTCGTCCGCTCTTGGGATATTCCAACTTGGAAGAGGAGGTATTGGATGTGCCGCAACTACGAATTCGACCCACCGGAGAAGAGCCTGAAGAATCGCCAACTGGTAATAATCATACGTGTTTCGTAATATTTATACGTGAAACTTTGCTAATTTATTTTTCATGCAGTCGCCTCCGCCGCTGTGTGAATTTGAGCAGTGGTTTGATATGGAGATCGATCCGAAGGACCAAAGGCTCCTTGATCAAAGCATCCAAGATGAGAAGTTCAGATGGCAGCTTGAAGCGCAGCGTGACGCGGCACGCGAGGAGGTACGTCGAAAGGAAGCGGAGGAGAAGAAGGCCAGAGAGAGAGGAAATGAGAGAGGGCACGTCGTGCCAGAGAAGCCCCACCGGAGGCATGGGCGAAAGGGAAGTGGCCTCGATCCACTCAGTAGACGAGAAGTTGTAACCATTATTTTCCTTGTTCATGAAGCGCATCCTAGCTTTATGTCGTAGTGAAGAGTGTGGTCTACTTTATTTTCCACAGTAACTTCTGTTCTGAGAAATCGTGGGCTAGCACTTATCTATGGGCGACCGGCCGGGCGTTGCCCCGGCGCGAAGTTGCGAAAATCGGAAAAGGCACCCGTGTTACTAATTGGGAAAGATAAGCTAAAAAAATGCAAACACTGATTTCAGACAGTCATACAACACGATGCTGAAAATAAAGAAATTACAAAAGTACAGCCGTACAACAACTCAGTCACGACCACGCCTCCTGATCTGGTCGGTGGGGTACGTGAGTGGCGACGGTGGACGAGCGGCCCTCCTAGGCGGCCCTGTGGCGTAGGGATAATGTAGTCTGTCGGCGACTCGGGTGTGTCCTGGTGTGGTGCTCCCAGGAGCTGAGAGGGGCCAAGGTACTCGGTGGACAGGAACTGGCGCACGTCAAACACTCGCTCCTCCTCGATGTCGTCGTCGTCCGCATTGCCGAAAGCACCCTAGGGTCCTGCTGGGGCTTGAGACGAAGACTGGCCCTCGTCACCTCAGCGTCGCCACTGCGACTGTGCGGGAGGACACGAGGGCTCGTACTGGCTCGTCGGGCCATGGGGGACGGCTGCCTCGGGGAGGTGCGTGGACGGCTCCACTAGGAAGGGGAGGTGCTGGCCCACGGGGATGTGGTGCGCTACGCTTGACGATGTCTCCGCCCCCCCGGCAGGTGGCCAGGCGACGTGCCCGCCTCAGCATGGCCGTGATCCGATCATAAGCTGAGCGGTGGTCATCGGCGGTGAACGGATGCCTGCGTTGAGGCGCGTCACCATGGATGTAGCCTCGGCCTCAGCCTGCCCTACTATATGTCCCTGCATGTAATGATAGGTTGATATGAGGTAATTTACATAAAAAAGACATACGTATGGAGATTCGATTGTGGCACGTACCGCGTAGTTGTCCCTCTGGGACATCTGCGAGGGGTATGTGTCCGAGACCGATGCCTGAGCAGCGACATACGGGTCTGGCGTGTACCCTACCCTGAGCCAAGTCTGCGGCGCGAACCACTCCATGTACTGCTCGTACATGACATGGTCGTACGGCCGGGTCTTGGTGACCGTGCCTGTCTCCGCGCCGTCCCACTGCAGTGCCCACTGCACCATGCGATGCATGAACGGAGTGCCTGGTGCATCCCCCCCGGTTCATCCTGCAATGCAAAAATGGCAATTTACATACAATATGCATTCCGCGGGAATGGTACGCAGTGTGCTCAGTAGATGTACCTGTGCGCGCCACGTGAGACAACGTGAGTAGGCGGCAGGGGGAAAGTCTGGAAGAGGCCGAACTGCCGCAGCACTTGGTGCAGCGTGTACTCCTCGACGCACAGGTCAAAGTCAAGGACCCTACGGGTGAGCCAGAACTAATGGTCCCGCGAGCAAAGATGGGAGATCCTGTAAGGTGCTCTGACCTGGACGTCGTACGCGCCGTACGGTGTCCACCGCACGTCCTCGTCCTAGAGCCTGTCGAACTCCCAAACAAACTCGGGGTACGACCTCCTGACCTGAAGGTTGGCGTACACCCGCTGTGGACATAAAAAGTAGTGCATGTTATGAAAGTATCAAAGTGGGGGATAAGATACAAGGGGACATACCTGCCGCTGAACCCAGTAAAGGCCCATGGTGGGCCAGTCGATCGGGTGCTGATGGCATAGGAACTGGTCGTACGACGTTGGGTCAACAACAGGCCTACCGACGGGGAAGCGCTCCCAGGACCACAGCTGCAGCAGTAGGATGCAACCTGTCAAGATCGCGTCCCGGCCCCCCCGAGAGACAGCCTCGCAAAGACCTCTGTACGTGCACACGAGCACGGCAGAGCCCCACGACCACTGCACCATCTGTTTACAACGAGAAAGTTAGACATGTCCTGTCATAAGAGATTTTAACGGAATATGTTACCTGCTCCGCCGGGGTGTCGGTGATCGCCCGGGCGAACTCGATCAAGTGTCGGTTCACCGTATCCCCGTGCGAGGACGAACAGGTACCAACTAAACAGCAGCAACAGGTACGCCTCCAAGTGGCGTGCCAGGTCCTCCTTGTCGGCGTCCGGGTGGACAAACTCAGCCTGCAACATTCGGTACAATATTGTCAGCAGCTCAGCGTGTATCCGTTAAATTGCAATGAAGGAATGAAGGAGGTACTAACAAGTGAATCGGAGCGACCACGCCTTCATCGATGCATGCCGCCACCCGGCTTGAGGGCACGTACGGCGGGTCTGCGGGGTGTCGCTGCAGCTGGGGAACCGCCTCTCTATCTCTGCGCGTGCCACGTCACGGGCGTTGTCGCGGCACAACCGAGGACCCGCCGCAGGAGTCCTAGCGGGTAAGACACGTCTGCGGCGTCGAACCCATCTCTCGCAAGCGGAGTGGAACGTGTCGTCTCCGGTCTCCACCGGTCCACGAGTCGGTCGGCGAGGACGGTCGTACCCAACCATGGGGCGTCGCGGGGCCTCGGCGTGGCATCCACCGCTCCACCATCTGCGAATCAGCGATAAACCGACCGCTCGTAACCTGCACGTAGTGTATAGCGTCGTTAAAATTCCATTAACAGGTAACTACATGTACATAAAAGAGTAGAAAAAATTGGCAGCTTACTGTGGAACCCAGCGTGGGTCGATGCGAAACAACTCATTCGGCACCCTAGACCGCAGTGTCGTCAGCTGTCGGCCCTGAACTGTGGACAACCTAGACCGGTGGGTCGAATCCACGGTCTCGTCTAGCGACTTCGAGAACAAGCGTCAAGAAGACGCCCAAGTCCCGCCATCATCACCTGTGCCTGCGTGGTTACAAAGCAAATAAATGGTTAGAAAGCACATAAAACAAACTGGATAATAAAATAAGTAAATGTACGAAGCAGATGAAGCAAACTGGACAATAAGTAAATATTACACGTTACAACTACCAAAAATTAAGTGAAAAGTAAAGAAATGTTGCACATTCAAATATATGTTCGATGGCGCACATACAATAAAACATTACATGACGGGGACAACAAATAACTAGTACATATTCAAGAACGCGAAGACACAATTACGACGAATACAACACGTTACAACAAACACATTTACACATACATGAGATAAAATTACATTATTCACAATTACGACGCGCTTCTGACTCGTCCATATCGTTCCTAATACGCCGTGTCCTTCGACACCCGACCTTCTGCTTCAACATTCGGATGTCCGGTACCCATCGATGCCTTGGAGGGGGGCTGCCGTAAACGATCCATAACGGGAACCGCCCTCGTCATGCAGAAGGGATCATTTCTCCAATGGCTCGTGTCGTATCCAGTCCGTGAAACTCTTTATGCTTGTCCCCGGCCTACGTCGAATGTTTGGTGCGTCGGTCGGGAGCGCACACAAGGCTATAGGGTCATCTCCTTGCTTGTGGTAGACCATAGGGTTCCTTGATGAACTAGCGCCATCCCTTGGATTCAGTGATTGCTTCTTGGTTAGTTCATCCAACGTCTTCCACAGCGCGTCGAACTTCCTCCGCTGGTTCTATTTGCACAGCCGCTTGAACATGTTCATAAGCTCCTTGTTCCTGAACTGACGGAAAAAATTAGCACCCATATGCCTCATGCACCACCTGCTCTTCAAGTTTGGCCACTTTGCTGCTCCCACGATGTCGGACCCTTGTTGCATATCCACGATCGTCCTCAGCAACCCTGCATGTCGGTCATGGATGACACATACATCAGGGCGGTCCTGGACAACTGCCATCTTGACTCTTTCAAGAAATCAGTACCAGCTCTCCGTGTTTTCCCCCTCCACGAAGGCCAATGCGACCGGTAGAACCTGGTTATTGGCGTCCATCGCGATTGCAGTTAGAATCTGGCCCTTGTATTTTCCTGTGAGGAATGTGCCGTCCATACAAATGACCGGGTGACAGTGTCGGAACGTATTTATGCATGCGTCGAGGGCGAAGATGGCCCGCTGCAAGACCCACTTACCGCGCACACACCATCCGCGGGAAACTCCGCAAGGTCGATGACCGTACCGGGATTCCTATGTGATATTGCCCTGAGCAAGTGTGGAATATTCTCGTACGAAGCCTTGTACATCCCGAACCGTATTTGCAAAGCTGTCTTTTTTGCTCTCCATGCCTTTCCGTAGCTAATCTTGTACTGAAACCTCTCCTCCACGGCTCTGATAATAGATCGAGGCTGCAGGTTGTGGTGTTCCTGGTCCGCTACCTCCAGTTCGCAGTTATGCTCCATCACTATGGAACATTTCCAATAGTCCGTCCACTTCCCCTTATATGCATGCACCCGCCATGGACACGAATCAACTACGCACTTCACGTCGTAGTCTTTTTTGCTGGACTTCACTACCCTGAATTGCCGCCGAAGAGACATTGACCAGTACTTCACCGCATCCATCACAGCCTCCTTGTCTTTATATATGGCCCCCTGCGTGACCTCGTTCTCATGATACTACCATGCATCTATGTTCCCTTCATTCATTGTTAGGTGTTCGAAATTATAATTTGCCCACGCACCAGGGACAAGCACCTCAGGAGTATTGTCCTCCTCGTCCGAGTGTTCGCCATCAGGGACTTTCTCTTCCGCGCGGTCCTCCTCCTCCATCAAGTCAACTATGTGCCCCACCTTCTCACCCTCGTCGGCCACCCCCTACGCCTCCACGATTGTCTCCTCGCCCCTCCGGGTCCCCGCCCACCTTCATCATCGCATTCTTACATATTTGTCTTCCCCTCCTCCGTAATATCTACCCTGACATCACGTACCTCTGACACCGATGGAGGTACCTGGTACCACTCTACCAGCAACATGAGCGGCCAGCCCCGCTCTACGGCATACCCAACATAGCTCCTCCATGACAATGTCGCGTTAATAGGAATCAACTCTCCATAAAAACAGTGTTGCGCACGGCTTACTATTGCTCTAACCAGCAGCCGAACACTCTGGGCATCCAAATTGAACATCCGAAATATCCACTCCAACAAACCCCTGTATGTCCTATCTCTCGGCCTAGATATGCCCCGTATGACTGTTGAAAATGCCGACAAATCCACTCCATCCGGCCCCTGTGCTATCTTGCCATCTCCATAAAATATTTGAAAATACAATTTCTCCGACATGTTGCCTACAACGTCGATCCGAAAAATCATCATTTCTCCATCTAACCGCACCATATAAATGTTACATTATATTATCAAAAAATTTCTCTACTAATTTCTAACGGTGCCTGACATTTCCAAAAAAAATTTACTCTACTAATTTCTAACGTTTGGCGATCATACTAAGAAATCCGACTCTAAATGTATCATACTTTCTTTAATTTCTACGTCGCAATTTTCGGAATATTACTCGTGCAACATATAACTAGTCTACCATGTTTCATCATAATATTACATTTCTACCGCATTGCATTTCTAAATATTGCCTAATATATTATTTGCATAACAAAATTTTTACTACACAATTCTACTACATTAAATTTCTAAATATTGGCTAATATTTCTACTACAATGAATCTCAACAGTTCTAAATACAACACAATCCTAATTTTTTATAAACTACATTAATTTTTCTAAATATTGTCTAATACAAAATACCACATTAAATTTCAAATTTTCTAAATACTAAATACTACACAATTCTAAAATTTCTAAATACTACACAATCCTAAAATTTAAAAATATTACACAATACTAAAATATTAAATACTACATTAAATTTCTAAAAATTACATAAAAGTTTTTCGAACTTACCTTCACAAAAACAACAAATCTACTTTTTTTTTCCTCTTTTTTTTATCTCTTTTCTCTCCTCTCCTCTCCTCTTCTCTTCGCGTAGCGCTCGGTCTCTTCTCCCTTCGCCGGCCAAATGCGCACAGTACCACGCGCGGCCGATTTAAAGCTTGTCGCCCCAGCCCCGGGCGACAGGCGACGCGTGTCCCCGCACGTCGAACGAGCCAACGGTTGCCCTAACGCTCAATCACGCCACAGTCACTGTCGCCCCGATGGGCGATCGCCTCATCTTTGAGGCGGACAGTGGTATTTTCGTAATTTTATCTTCCCACCAATTAGTTTTGAAAAAATGAATTAAAATAAATATTAAATACAAAAAAGGTGGGAGGAACGACTAGTCTGTGGCCATGGTGCCACATAAAGGCCCACAGCCCCTTTGTCCAAGCCCGGTTGCAAGCCTGCCCAAGCTCAGGCCCAATACATTTAATTAGCAGCCAATTAATGGCATCCATCTTCTCACGACAATATCAATGACATCCAAAGATACGACCCGGTTTAAAGTAGTATCATTGAAAACAAGATGACCATCTAGTTTTTAATTCACTGTACCAGCCGGGACAATGTATCAAGTAAATTAAGAAGACATTATATGTATGGATGCATTAGATAATACAAATTAATTAAATGGGGGAGAATCAACTCGATCTCCAAGATGTTTGCCGATATGGGCTATGCTGCAGAAGCCGGAATTGCGAACCATTTTGGTACAGGCTACTCAACGATTGGTGCAGGTGGCCATGGCTTTTTTCTCCCAGGCTACTGGATGGCGGTCTAATCTGCGGATTGATTGTTTTTAGTGTGTGTGTGTTATTTTTTGTTTTTTAAGTTACTGGGCTGTGTGCTTCTTGTTAAGCAGAGGCGGGAGAAGTTTCAAGGACTTGTATCTCCTCGATGTAATGTTTTTGAAATTAATAAAGCTTCCTTTATCAAAAAAAAGATGTTTGCCGATGCTAGCTCGTACCTTCTGCCTCTCTATATATAACAAGATCTAAATTAAGGAACATATACATATCGTCAAATCATAAGAATAAGAGTTAGAAACACAAGAGATCAATTGAGAACCGCCTTGTCGTCCTGGCTATGCTTTCTCCATCCTGCCAAGCACAAGGTAATAATAGTATTTACATCCACAGAATAAATTTTCAGTTGATTTAATTTCTGTATACATATATACATACGCATGTATTAATTAAGTTAACACGATCTACTGCATATGCATGTGCATTTGCATAGCCAACGATTACTGCTACGCGATTGTGCCGTGCGATGAGACGACGTGCCCCGAATACTGCCAGAAGCAGGGGTTCAATAATCCTCGAACGTACTGCAAGCCGGGCCAGTACTATCCCATCTGCTGCTGCCGTCGGCAAAGCATCACCAGCAGCATATCCAAATGATTCATGTTCTTCCTTCTTTCTTTCTTTTGTTGAGAAAGATAATATCCAAATTAATGATTTCGACCGACATCGATCCTACCTCTTAATTGCATCTTTATATCTTCTGTAATAATAATGGTGAACAACAAGCACATGTGTGTGCATCTGAATGTATGATGCATGCAGATTCAGTAGACTGGATGATGATATTGCTCTCTATAAAATTTTTAATTGGTGAGCCTTTGCCTTTTACTATTAACGCTATGTAAAATGCATGCATATGGAACTATGAGAGTGAAGCTCACCTCAGCTCAGCTCTTAAGAATATTTGGCTACTAACCTTTAAAAGAAAACAAATACGTGACAATTTTTTCTAGTTGAATTTAAGCAGAGTTGTTTTTTTTAAAAAATCATAAACCACCTGCAAACTCTGCTGAAACAAGATATAGATAGGCCCGACCCATTAAGAGACCAGCCTTGTCAAAATCAGCCCAGTTTGATAACTCGTCAGAGAGAAAAAATAATAATGAAAGCACAATTCGATTGCGTTTATTACTTTTAGATCGATGTTGAATTGAACCAAAAGCAATAAATTATCCCCTTTTATTTTTACCCTGCATTTCTCTATCAATATATGATTTAACCTGTGTGTATTAATTGCATTGTGAACAGTTGATGGAACCAAGTAGCAATCAGGTGTGCTACAGTGCTGCTGCATTTTGGGATGACATCGGAGACGATGATTGCTTTCTTGCTTGAGCAACGTTATGACGCATAGGATTAACTAGGAAAGATCCCCCTTGGGAGGGATCTCCAGAGCCCACTCGGATAACCCGTTAGTAACTCCACGAGCACGGTGTTCAAACCAACGCATGGTAAACACGCGTTTGCTCACCCCCTCCAGGTCCCACACCTACGGACGGGCGTAAACGTGGGACAGATAGCGGCCACTCCACTCGTAGATATCCTCCCTGACGAGGACTCAGGATGGACGCCCTTCGCCTAGCTCCGGCGTAAAACCAGCCTTACGAACGCGTCTAGCTACGACGTAAAATGAGCACTTGGAAACCAGAACCTCGCTGAGGTATCTGGGCATCCATGCCGACCAAGACCGCGTCTAGCTACGACGTAAAACGAGCACTCGGAAACCAGAACCTCGCTGAGGCATCTGGGCATCCGTGCCGACCAAGGCCGCGTCTAGCTACGACGTAAAACGAGCACCCGGACCCAGAACCTTGCTGAGGCATCTGGTCGACCGCGCCGACCAAGGCAACGTCTAGCTACGACGTAAAGCAAGCACTCGGACGCCAGAACCTTGCGTAAGGCATCTGAACGTCCGCGCCGACGTAGGCAACGTCCAGCTACGACACAAAACTAGTGCCCGGATACCAGAACCTTGCCTAAGGCATCTGGGCATCTGCGCCGACCAAAGTTGGCGCCGAGCCAAGTCCTCCCGACCAAGTCAGTCAGGTTCGGCAAACCAGTGTAACCTCTCGACCAGCTCTCCGACCTACTCGAGGGCTCGGGGGCTACACCCACCGGGTGCGCTCACGCGCACCCGGCCGGAACCGGCCGACCAAGTCGGTCGGGTTCTGCCAAGAATGGCAGCCCTCCGATCCACTCGAGGGCTCGGGAGCAATTGAATCTGACAGCAGGCTCCCGGACGGATCTCGCCGCCCGAGCTGAATGGGCGTGCCAAACGATCCGATCAACCGAGCCCACTCGCTTCACTCGGTCGGATTTTTTGCCGACCAAAGTAACCCCCCGACCAGCTCTCCGACCTACTCGGGGGCTCGGGGGCTTGGGGGCTCGGGGGCTACACCCACCGGGTGCGCTCGCACGCACCCGGTCGAGACCGGCCGACCAGGTCGGTCGAGCTCGGCCGACCAAGGCGGCCACCCCAAAGAGCTCGTTGCTTCCTTACACGACGCTGTGGCTGAGGTCCGAAAGATCGCAGGGACAAGGATTCCGAAAGGGCAATTTATATTACACACGATATAAATTGTTTCCCACTTCAGCAATTAAGGAACGACATACAGCATCAGAGACATCAAGGTGACGTATGAATCTATGCGCCGCGCGCGCCTAACCGCTTCGATAAGGGCGTACCTCGCCTTGATGAGCTTCGGGACGGCGTCGATCAGCGCGTCGACGGCGGCGGCGTCGTGAGCGGCGGCGTCTTCCTCGGCCCATTCGGCCATGGCGAGCTCGGAGTCAGTCCAAAGCTCCGCTAAGAAGACCTCCTCGTCCGTCGGCGCCGGCGGTCCTTCGTCACCAAAGCAGAATACCAGCCCAGCCATCGAAGATTCGAAGGAAGCTAAACGTCACGGCGCAGTGGGAAATTCATGCGGCAAGCGAATGCCCCGAATGCCTGCGACCGTACCACTTTTATATATCCTCAAGGCACGGAAGCCGAGCGGTCCCCAATAAATGGGGGCGCGAGAAGCCGAAATGTCGTCATGTTTGCAAAGAGACTGCCCCGCCGAGGGTAATAGGCCTGTCCAGGAAAGCACGTGTTCCGGGACGGCCCCGGGGGCTACTGACGAATACTCATATTAGGGGGTACCCACAAGCAAGGTATACATCTATTTCAAGATCGTTTCTCTCTCAGTCGCTTGGACATGGCGGCGAGATTGGCAGCGATACAGAGTATTGAAGGGGGTATTACCAAAGTCTCCACCCCTCGCAGATGGGATTATCACTGAATATTGGCTGGAACGCCAAATGGGCCGTCTTAGGCCCGGCTCTGGCCTAAGGCCCCGCTGGGCCACGAAGGATCATCGGCCTCGATCAAGCCCACTAGGGGCACTCCGACCTGGCCACAGGTCGGGCGCCCATGAGTCCGACACGGCCGCAAGTCGGGCGCTCCGCAGTTCAGACCGCCTCGGTCGGGCACCCCGCAGCTCGACTTGACCCAGGTCGGGGCCCAGCAACTCCTACTCGGCGACCTCCGCCCGTCATTGGTCGACCTCAAGTGGTCACCGCCTCGTGGACACGGCGGCCATCTTTGAAGCGGTGGCTCCTTCCCAAGGTGGCGGGCCGCCAAAGTCAACGCCAGATCCCTTCACCCCGCCATGCGCGATGGAGAGACGCGCTCTCCCTCGAACAACGCCAGAGCGCAGCGTGACGGCGTCGACATCGACAAGCGCCTGAGGGCAGGTGCGCACCTTCCCGAGGAACGCGCGTTGTGCCTACCAACCCGGCGTGGGACAAGCGAGAACTGTCGACATCAAAACCAAGACCGGGACTCCGGCGTAGCATACCCCTACTTTTCTTTTCCAAACTCCCGTGTAACCTGCTCCCTCCGCCTATATAAAGGGAGGCAGGACCCTCAGGGAGGGGGATCGAGCAATCTGATCTCGGACGATCGGACGATCAAACATCTGAGCGAACACTCCCAAAGCCGCCTGGCTCGGGCGCTCCTAGAGCTCTGAGGCCTTAGCTCCCGAGCTCCCGAGCTCTCCTCCTCTCCCTCGGACGAAGCTCAAGGCCTGCCCCGAGCCCTCGCTTGTAACCCAGTCGATCCATTGCACCGAGCAATACATAACCATCACACTGGCTGGAAGTAGGGGCATTCGGCCCGAACCAGTATACATCTTGGGCTCCCTGAGTCAACCATCAAGGAGAGGGAGTGCGTGGCCCCTTAACTTACAAATTTACTTGCTGGTTTCACGAAACACTGACAAGAAGTTTGCTGAAAATTTTGTTAAAATCATAGTAAAAGTAATGAACATGTAGGCTGTGGTAATATTTTGCGCATGAGAGTGCTGGGTTGTTACATTTTCTACTGGGAACTGATCTCAATGGGGCCCTGGATAGGTACTACTAGGATTTTTTGCGCGGCGTATAAACGCCGCGTGCGTCATTTTTTTCCATTTGTGTAGAGAAAATATATGAATAGTGTAAATTAATGGTTGATGTCTAAGCTTTGAGCATCAGTTTGTTTTTTGGGTGTAAGTGCACTAGGATAATCGAAAAGCTTAAGTATTTACGGAGGGAAGTCTGCGGTATTAGATTGCAGTCGGCATGTTGTATTAATTGGTGTACGATCGCGTGTGAGGTTCTCTAAATGATATGGAGGAAAAACGCGGATGAGTGTGGAACGGGAATCATATGAAATGGGAATCGTATGTAATGCGATATTGATCGGATGAGAAAGCAGTTTTGGAAGGCAATCGAAAAGATGACCTCCAGCCTACCAGTAGTCGATAGTGCCTGAGATATAGGTTCACTTGTTGCCAAATCAACAAAGATCTGCATCACACAATAAAAGGTGATTACACCTCCCCATTTTTATGTCAGAAAGGAAATGACTGATTATTAAAATTTCTCCTTACCACGGTAGCCGTAAGTGTGGTAGATCTGTGCTTACCAAAGAACTAACGAGCAGAATTTTTTATTGTCTGAAATAATTGATAAACAAGTTAGAAGCAGCGAACCTGTGCTGCATTGGTTTTATAAAACTGTACCAAGGCTTAATCTTTGTGCATGCAACCGAGTAGCAGGCAAATTTTTTTTTTTTTGAAAGAGCAGCAAGAGAATTGTTGCAAGATTCATTAAGAAGAAGAAAAAAGATGGGGCAGCCCAGTTTTTATGAGGGGAAAAACCAGGCCCGAAAAAACCTCACAACAAGCCATTACTACAAACCATTACACTACAACAAACCATACACCACTCACATCAACAATAACCCTATGTTTCAAATTAAAAACCTACTATACAACGTCGTTGAGGCGCTAAACCGTAGTTTGTGTGGACCAGACAAAACCATGAACTTGCACCGCATCCTTGATGGTAGTAGCCACCTGATCAGGTGTTCTATTCTTCCCTTAAAATATGCGTTGATTTCTTTCTATCTAAAGATTTCACCAGAAATAAATGAGTAGACCATCCAGCTCTCCGCGTTTCTTTCTATCATATTGGGTTCTTAGCTTTCTCCACCATCTGTATACCGAGCCGTTACAACTCAAAGTCTGCCATCGATCCAACTTTCCCCATTGCAGAATAAGCTCCCGAAGCGGTGGCGAAGACGCTCGCCGCCGGCCGCCAAATTTCACGGGCGGCCCCATCGGGCGGCGATCGCGTCGCGGCCAGCGCGGCGTGCTCACGTGGCGCCGGCGAGCAGTGGCGAAGACGCCTGCCGCCGGCGCCCGTTTCACGTGGCGCCGGGCGAGCGTGGGCGAAGACGCCGCCGCCGGCCACCCCCACGTGGCGGCGGAGCCATCGGGCGGCGATCGCGGCCCGCCGCCAGCGTCGGTCCACGTGGCGCCCGGCAGCAGTGGCGAAAGCACGCCTTTTCGCCGGCGCCAACCCGTGGCGCCCGGCGCGAGTAAGCGAAGCACGCCACTGCTTAGCGCCACCCCACCACGTGGCGGCGAAGCCATCGGCGGCGATCGCGGCCACGCCAAAGGCGTCGGTCACGTGGCGCCCGGCGAAAGGTGGCGAAACACGCCTCGCCGCCGCCCGGCGCCCGATCGCGTGGCGGGTGGCGGCGATTGGCGAGGCGCCTGCTACCGCCCGCCGCAAGGCAGAAAGGTGAGCACCGTGGTTTCCTCCAAGGCTCCTTCCACCGCCGTCTGCGTGTCGAAGCAGCGAGCTGCCAGAAAGGAACTTATCGATAGTAAGGGTTTACGCAACAAGCCCATTCCTCTGACGCCTCTCACCTACTGTCACAGGGGGTCCCATCCGTGACCGCAAGGCACGAACGCAGCGTAGGCATTTAATGAGGCCGAGGAACGGAGCAGGGACGAGAGAAAGCATTAAATGTATTTAGATCAAGATGATGGCCCTCCTTGTACCTACCCCTGCTAGCTTTGGCCTATATAAGGGCCCTCGGGTGCATGGGGAAGGGGATCGGATCCTAGATCGATCGACCAAGCAATACTAGAGAAAGTCGGATGCGCTTGTAACACGAGAACTCAGACTAGTTCAAAGCATCATATACTGAAATCTAGCGGGGCGTAAGGTTATTACCCTTCTTACAAAGGGGCACGAACACAGGTAAAATGGTTTGGTTCTCCTTAGTTCATAAGCGCCAAACCTCGCGTGGGAGTCCTCTAGGTTTTCGCCCTCGATTAGCCGGCCGCCAAGACGCCCTCTGCCGAACAAAACCGATGCAGTAGATCACGGGCTTTGTCTCGTGGAATACGCCGGCTGGGCGCGCAGTAGGGGCCTAGTGGTTGGCTTTTCCGCTAACTCCCCGGCGGACTTCGTGTTCGCGATTCGAAGCGTGCTCAGATCGAAGATGGCGGATCCGCAGCACTGAGATCTCGCGGGCGAAGCGACGACCAAGCGCCTCCGCCGTCGCGCCGGCCGAGGAACCGCCGTGCCCGCCCTGCGGAGTCGGCGCCGCTGCTCTCCGAGCGGTGGAGCAGCCTGCATCGAGGCTGGCCATGGAGGCGCCACCCTCGCCAGTAACTTGCACGCCGCCTGTGTTCTTCTCGACCACCCACCGGTGGAGTTCGCGGGACTCTCCGGCCACTCCGTGGTCTGCTGGCATTCTTGGCCTCGTGGTGCGGCCCGGCAGGTAGGGCTCCCCACGGTCGACCGAAGGCATACCTCGGCGCCTAAGGCGCATGAGGTTACATAAGTTTCCTCCCGGTGGGAGGGCTCTTCAAGGTGGTCTCATATCTCGGCGGCGTGCGGTTAGCCATCGAGGGCGGCGAGAGTCGATTTAACCTACAACATCGAAGCTGTCTCGGAAGTTCTACCCTTAGGGAATTGTAGTACCAAGAGTTTGCTCGGCCACCTTTTGAGGTACGCCCTTCTCTGGTGATCGGCTGTCATTGGCGATCAAGAAGGTCATGCCGAAAAACTCTTTAGCCGCGCATTATTATTCCTCTTCGATTGTGCCTTGAGTGGCGAATATGCGCATGAAATGTCGCTGGTTCCGTGCGTTTGCTAATTCCTTTGTGGAGTCCATGACGATCCTCGACGCCTGGGTATACTTGGCTTAGGCGACTGGGGGGCGGGCTAGGTACGGTGCTCAGACGCGGCTCGCACGCCTCGGGTTGGCTCCCTGAAGCACCGTTGGTCGTCACCGCGAGCCGTCGACTAATGCCACCCCTCAGAAACTCGCCGCAGAGCACATGGCGCCACGGATCGAATTCTTGGTATTTCACAAGGACTTAGGGTCCAAACAGGCGAGCCAGACACTTCATCTTGGGGCTAGAATGTTTTAAAGCTTACCTTGCGATACCTCTCCAGATGCCTACTCACCTTCTCAGAGTCCGTCTGTCAGACGCAGCAGGTAAGCATAACGATCTTTAGCTTACTTCCTCGAAGGCCCTGCGTCTTACTTGGTCGCCCAGCTGGCTCGGGGTTGCTTCGCCCGTAGCGCCTGGCTTGGTCGCCTCGGCGACAAGGTCGGTCGCCAGAAGGCTCGGGGGTTTCGCCCGATGCCTCCTGCTTTCGCCAGCCTCCGTCGTCTTTCGCCCGGCGCCCGTTTTCTTGGTCGCCTCGGCCTTCGTAAAATCGCCAGATGCTTCGGGGTTGCTCGCTTCGCCCAGTGCCGGCTGCTGCTTCGCCAACCATTGTCAGGTTTCGCCCGGCGCCCGGCTTTCTTGTCGCCTGGCTGAAGGTCGATCACCAGTGCGAGCTGCTCGCCAGCGCCTCCGTCGTGTTTCGCCTTGGCGCCGGCTTCTTGGTCGCCTGGCCGAAGGTCGGTCGCCCGATGGCTCGGGGTTGCTTTCCAAATGCTCCCGTTGCCGCCGCCGCCCGTCGTGTTTCGCCAGTAGCGTCAAGTCGCTCATCCCGCGGCATACGAAATAAGATAAGCGCTTTATACCGCGTTCTTTGGCCATTCTCTTGCGATCGTATCCTGGGTTAGGTCAAGATGTGCATGGTTATCGCAAATGTTGAAACCCAACGGCTCCCCATGATAAGAGAAAATGTGCTAAATGTTAACGTCCGGCGAGACCAAGTCATCGGAGTGTCAGTTAGACACAGCACTCCTACACGGCTCGTACGCCTCGGGTTGGCTCAAGAAGCACCGTGTCGTCTCCGTTAGTGTTTCGCCTAATAGCACTTCCGAGAACTTGTTGTTTCGCCGTTACGCCAGTAGCATATTTTTGAGCGATCATCGGGTATAAGTTCGGAAGGTTGAAACTCATGATGATCTCGTGGCTGAAATTCGGCGCTAAGACCTTGCTATGTCTTGCGTTCCTTGTTCGAGTTAAGGGCATTTTTCGCCTACATTTTATGTGGTCCGCATAATCTATGCTCGCGATCACAATGCAGCGATGAAATCACTTAGCGTGACTTAAACGCTACCTAAATTAGGTGTTTCTAAAAAGCGTCTTGGCTAAATCGAATGACGGCCGTCTAACAAGCAAATGTGGTGAATTCAAGCATGCAAAAATGAGCAAACGCATGAATAACGATTAAACATCTAACATTCATCCAAAAGTTGTCCAAGGGTTTTACGGGCGCAGTTCATCAACAAAAGCAACAAAAAAAGGAAATAAGAAAGCCGCCTTCACTCCTCGTCCTCGCCGGTCGAGTTCTTCGTCGGCGCCGGCAGCCAAAGGGGTGGAGACGTCCATGACCGGTTGCTCCACCTGCAGCATTCCAGCCAACGTATTCGCCGGCCGCGTGCACCAGCGCCTCGCCAGAGCCGCTTTCTCCGCGTCTCCCCGACCGCGCCGTCACCACCGCCACGGATCAAAAGCGGCGTCAAGGTGGCGCGGCGAAGCAGGCGTGAGGTTTGCGGCCATGATCGCGACCTAGCGTCCTTCCGTGGCGGAAGCGGCGGCTAGGGCGGCGGGAGTCCTCATGCGCCTCCGCGGCTGGTTGGTCGCATGGGCGAATTGAAGCGCCGAGTCCTCGGGCGTACTCAACCTCACGCCCGGGGTTCGAGCACCTCTTGCGTGCGCTGAACGCTTTCTTCAAAGATGGTCGCGAGATTGCGCCGCGGCGGAAGAGATTCAAGTGTCGAGGTCTTCAGCCGCCGCCCTCTCCGCCCGTGTCTCGGCCCGTTCCGCCGCTTCCGCATTGCGGTCGTGTTAGCCCTCTCCGCGTCGCTTCATTGCCGCCCTCTCCGCTCACGCTCTTCCAGCTCATCGAGGCAAAATTGTTGGGCGTCTGGCACCATGCCCGAAGCGGCGGCAAGAATGGTGCCTAGTGCCGCGCATCTCGCTTACAGGGTGAAGAGTTCGACGGCTGCCGGCTGAAGCGTGGCGGCGGCGAGGGGCAAGAACTCGGCGGCGGTGCGAGCATGTCTCGCGCCTGGCGGCGGGGCGGAGGCGCCGCCGCGAGGCCTCCGCTGTCTCGGTGCGCCAGGTGTTGGCACCCTGGCGCGTTTCCGAGGGGCCGCCTTTGGTGGCGCCCTCAAGCTCAAGCCGGCCGTCGGGGCGTGAGGCCGCCTGGCAGCGAAGCGGTGGCTCGAGCTCCGCGGCGAGGGTTGTCGGCGCCAGCTGCCGGCGCGCCCGAAGGAGAAGGCGCCGCCGGTGAAGGTTCGGGCAGTCTTGCGCGGAAGGCGGCGCGCCGAGGTGAAGCCGCGGCGGGCGCCTGTGCCCCGCCCTTGAAGGGGTACCGCCACGCCGGGCTGGTGGTGGCGGTGCTTTGTCCGTGGCCGAGCCTCTTAGGGTCCGAGCCCATGATGTCGGCGGCGACGGCCGCTGCTCGCGACCCGATTGTGGCGGCGGGCGCGGCCTCGATCACCGTGGGGCCGCGAGGCGGATCACGGCGGCCCTGTGGAGTCCATCGGCGGAGTAGCCTAACAACCCGCAGCGCTCCGCGTGCTCCAGTGTCGGCGGCGGCCGGGCCTCCGACGAAAAGGTGTGTCGGTTGGGGCCGGCAAGATCGGTCTGACAAGCCACCGCCCAGTTTGGCTCCTCAAAGTTGCCCTCGCTGCCGCAAGAAAGGGAAAAAAGATGGCGGTCGGTTGGTAGGAAGCCGCAGGAGAAACATGTGCGAAGGAAGCTAGAAGAATACAAGGGCTTACGTCCGCCACGGCCGCGTCTTGTCGTCGGTCGTGTATCGCATTCTTGGGCCGGACGCCTGCGCGCGAAGAGGGCCGATCCTCCGGCCGTAGTCGGGCACCGACCCTCCGTTGATCCGGCGTCCGCAACTGCCGATCGCGGGCGCCATTGCGCGAGCTCGCTGCTCTTCGGCCGGCGAGCTCGATTCTCAGGCGTCTGGCCCGGTCGGCAGCACAGGAGCGTCGATTCATTTGCATCCCGATGTACTGACGATCGGCTACGCCATGCCCTCCATTGGACTCAGGCTGAAGGAATGTAGCGGGAGGCCATCCGCCCAAGGCGGAAATAGCAACTCCCCACTACTGCTAAATGCGTCGTTGGTGGCGCAGAATGAAGAAGTGGCGAAGAGAGGAAGGTTCGGCATCACCCCCATGAACATTTCACAGAGGTGTGCGAAGACGGCGAGGAAGATGATAGAATTGGGGGTGAGATGAAGATGGTGGATTTCATAGAAATGGAGGACGGTGAGAAAAAATTCAGAAAAGGGCGGAAGAAGGCCCGCCATCATGGCCAGTGTGCAAAGACGATCTCGCTCGGAGAGGCACACAGCGTATGCGGTCCCCTGGGCAGTATCGAAGGTGCCTTCCATGCGACCATCCCCATTCGCCTCCGGCAAGCAAGGCCAACAAGATAGAGGCTGGAATGGGGTTCACCATGGTGGCTCAAGAAGACAAAGAGCTTTGGGAAAAAAAAAGGCGAAGGAGCAAGAAAGCAAAGTGCGAAGAAAATGTATATGGAACCGCTCAATGCATATGCATCTATATAAGCGTATTCTACATCGACGGTTCACGAAGGACAAAATTATGCGCCGCTTTGGGTCCCAAGGGAAAACCGCAGATACGCGGGGGACCGCGGTCGTATCCTCATAGTGGTAGCCTCGCCAAGAGCGCACTCAAGCATTGAAGTGCATTAAGTGAAGGTTCTAAAAAGTCGTGGCTGCGCTCTAGGCAGGCCCGGCTATCTTGTCAGATATACGCTAGGGTACCTTCCACCGCATAAAGTCACGGTCCACGTGTGGCCGGGCCATCGGGCGGCGATCACGGCCCGCCGCCACGGCGTCGGTCCACGGGCGCCCGGCGCAGGTGGGCGAAGACGCCACTTCGCCGGCGCCAGCCCCACGTGGCGGCCGCCATCGGCGGCGATCGCGCCCGCCGCCAGCGTCCGGTCCACGTGACTGCTTTCGCCGCCCGCCCCACGTGTGGCGGCGAACCATCGGGCGGCGATCGCGGCCGCCGACGCCGTCCCGTGGCGCCCGGCGAAAGGTGGGCGAAGACCACCGCTCGCCGGCGCCAGCCAGCGTGGCGGCCGGAGCTACTCGGCGGCGATCGCGGCCGCCGCCAGCGTCGGTCCACGTGGCGCCCGGCGAGCAGGGCGAAGACGCTCGCTGCCGGCGCCAACCCCACGTGGCGGCCGGGCCATCAGGCGGCGATCGCGGCCGCCGGCCAGCGTCGGTCCACGTGGCGCCCGGCAGAAAGTGGGCGAAACACGCCGCTTTCGCCCGGCGCCAGCCACGTGGCGCCCGGCGAGCAGTGGGCGAAATCACGCCGCCGCCGGCCCAGCCCACGGCGGCGAACCATCGAAGCGGCGACGCGCCCGCCGCCAGCGCGTCGGTCCACGTGGCGCCCGGCGGCAGTGGCGAAACACGCCGCCGCCCGGCGCCCGATCAGCGTGGCGGGTGGCGGCGATTGGCGGGACGCATACTGCTTCGCCCGCCGCAAACAAGAAGGTGGGCACACGGTAACCGCCTCGAAAGCTCCTTCCACCGCCAGCGTGTCGAACAGCAGTTCGCGTGCAGAACTTATCAGTAGCAAGGGTTTCTGCAACAAGCCCATTCCTCTGACGCCTCTCACCTACCTGTCACAAGGGGGTCCCATCCGGCGGACCGGGCAAGGGCACGCGTAGGCATTTAATGAGGCTGGAGGAACGGGACAGCACGAGAGAAAGCATTAAATGTATTTAGATCAGCATGATGGCCCTCCTTGTACCTACCCCGTTAGCCTGGCCTATATAAGGGCCCTCGGGTGCATGGGGAAGGGGGATCGGATCCTAGATCAGTCGACCAAGCAATACTAGAGAAAGGCAAGATGCGCTTGTAACACGAGAACTCATACTAGTTCAAAGCATCATATACTGAAATCTAGCAGGGCGTAAGGTTATTACCCTTCTTACAAAGGGGCCTGAACACAGGGTAAAATGGTTGGTTCTCCTTAGTTCATAGGCGCCAAACCCTCGCGTGGGAGTCCTCTAGGTTTCGCCCTCTCGATTAGCCTGGCCAAGACGCCTCTGCCAACAAAACCCGGTCTCAGAGATCACGGGCACTGTTCGGTGGAATCTGCCAGCTCCCATACTTGTGTCGCGAAGTAGCAGGCAAATCAGTTTAAGTATTTAATGCGATCTGGAGCTGTTTTCATTTAAGCATGTCTCTTCAGTTTTTCTCTGAGCTAATATAAATACACAATGCACAAATGAGATGAAAGTAATCAGCACATAGAAATTAATAAGCTACCACAAACAACATCCTACCTTCACACACAGAAATCGGTTCCTTGAGTTAGTTCTAGTCCGCGAGCGCTCTCTCTGTAAAGTTCTGTACATAGGTCCCTTCCTGTAAAACGGACAGCAGCAGACATTAGTAATGTAGGGGCACAGCGACTTTTTTTAATAAAAAAACAAGTAGGAGCTATTTTGACCTCTGCATCATCTCAAAGTCTAAGAGGAGCGTTTTCTGCACTAAGAAGATCCCTTGATAAGTAAATGCGAAGTACAACACTCCTTCAATTGAGGTCGCCTGTAAGGAGCTCTTTCATCATTATATATCCTCGTATCCTCAAATCTTGTGCTCTTGCTGATTGTTGGTTGACTCTGTTTTGTTTGTTGACAGTCAGTCATTATAGACCAAGCACCTTCAGCATCAAACAATCATACAAATACTAATGACGAGAAGGAACAAGGAATTACCCATTTATTAACCTATTTCTTGGCCAGCTCTCTATTAGCAGTAGTATCTTCATCAGGGTTTAACAAAAACGTAATGACCTGTGTATGCATCATGAGATAGAGTTAGTAGCACACAACAAATAATCTGAAAATGAACCTCACTGTCGTCAATGGAGCTACTGGCATCCACAGTACCAACACGTTGCTAATTGGCCTGTTCCACAAGAATAAAATGTTAGCAGCGTGTGTCAATTTGTCCCGGATCATGTAGTTAATCATTCTCCTTATTGGTTACCATCCAAGAACTATCATATCAGGAACTTACAAAGATCACAATTCATGTTGATATCCTTTTAGATATCTAAAACTGCTAGAAATAATCGCACTAAGTTCAAACATGATTATGCACTATAAGATCCCTCCTAGCCATCGTGGCAAAATGCACATTGTGCTACACCATGGAACTTTGGATTCTTGTTGGAAGGGCAACGTTAGTTTGCACTATCTCTTCACATGAGACTGAACTGAACTAAAGTACAGGAATTAGAAGATAAGAATATGAAAAATCTCTGACATACTTGTAAACAAGCTCTGGAATTGGTACCGTCTTTTGGATGAAGTCTTCACACAATTTAGGTAAGCTTTCAGGCCTCATAACAAGAACATACATGACCTGAAAAGATAACCCAGGCGATTACAAACATTTTCCCCTTCATAAGGGGAACACTAAGTAAAGCAAGCCAGCCTAGTATCTACCGCTTTATATTCTCTCCCCTTTCCCATCTATGATTTTGGGCCAATTGAGGAGTTGAGATCGCATGAACTCTCAATAATCGGATGAAATAATTAGTAAACAATATAAGGCATGCATCTGTAGACTTACAGTTCAAACCAACTCACCTGATCGCTAGTGAAATCGAGAAGCCTCCTCGACGCTGTGGGCGTGTCGCAGCACCTGGGCCGCGACGAGCGCGATGAAGGTAAAGACCGCAGCGGCGGCGTGCAGCGCGAGGGGGTTCTTGTCAAGCAAGTCCTCCCGCTGGCACCGTTGCGCGAGGGCTAGCGCGCGGGGAGGAACTACGGTGGCGGGGGTGACGCGGCCGGATGAAGGCAAACGGGAGTGAGGGAGGAGGAGAGTGGCCTCACCAGGTCTACAAGCGGAGACGTCGGCATCTTCTAGAGGGCTCCGGAAGGAGCGAGGGCAAGCCACATGGCGCCTAGCGTCACGAACGGGGAAAACGAGCCGGTAGAGCCGAGCCGCGCGAACGCAAATCAACCGAGCCGGAGCCGCGCGAAAACGGGACGTGGCACGGACCGGAGGCCGGGAACTCTTCAATCTTTAGGAAAGATAGTATTTTTCATAGCAAGAGAGAGAATACCTTCTACTCTTGGGTGGAGTTACTCTATATCTGATATAGCATATAAACAAGTTTGAAATATTCATCCATCACTGGGCTTACTCATCCATCACTTTGGGCTTACTACATGTATATCCTCTATTATGTGATATACTCTCTACGTTATGAGATACTAAAAGTAAAAAAAGGCTTATATAGAGAGAGAGAGCTATTTTTGGGATCAAGCAGTGCATGCTAACTTTTTGTTGGGTTTTTCTTTCTTTATTGAGATGGAAATAAACGTTCTTTAGAAAAGGGCTTAGATAGTATGCACTTTGCACGCAGGCAAAACTTCTTTGCGAAAGGTGTGGTTCTTCGCTGGGGATAACTAGCTAGCTTGCACTATTTCTAATCAATATCCCGTACTTTTTTTAATTTAGAATATACTCTATATAATAGTAGGGTGGGTATTCGGTTTTTTTCGATTTAATCGGTTCAGTTTTTTTAGTTTTAAAATAATTCGATTTTTGAAAACTGGAACCAAATTTCTTGGACAAAAATAAAAAACCGAACCGAATTAATCGAAATATTTTGGTTCGGTTATTTCGGTTAACCGAAATAAGAATAACACTAGGTAGATTAGATTTAATCCTTCTCACATTGCAACACAGAGTATGGATAAACCTATACAATATTCATATGTCATTACAATATAAGTATAATAGAACATATGAATATATTAAACATATGTATAAATGTATTATATTAGCCATGTGCCCGTGCGTTGCAACGAAAACTCAATTTGCAATAAAAAGTTTATTTGTAGAGAGTACTAAAGTGGCAAAGGTGGGTAATTAAAGAGCAGTGGCAAATGTGGGTAATTTTGATGAAGTGGCGCAGGTAAAGGTGGGTAATTAAAGAGCAGTGGCAAAAGTGGGTAATTTTGATGAAGTAACGCAAGCAAAAATGGGTAATTAAAGAGCAATGGCAAAGGTGGGTAATTTTGATGAAATGACGTAGGAAGAAACTCTCACTTTATATAGTAGAGATATAACATGAGAATTGTTTAGTGGCTTTAGAAAGAATACTATAAAAGTGGTATTGTATAAGGGCTATTCGGTTATTTCGGTTTTTGAAAATGAAAAACCGAACTGAACACCAAAAACCAAATTATATTAAAATAAAAACCAATCCGAAAACTAAAAAATCAAAATAATCAGTTAACTTGGTTTGATAATTTGGTTTCATTTTAAAAATTCCCACCCTATATAATAGCACCCCGAGTGCTCGGCGCGTCCACGTGAGCCGGCTACCCTCTGCGACCAATCAGCATCTTCGCGCGTCGCCTCTGTCCGATCGACGCAGCGCTGAATCTTTGTGCGTCATGGGCTTCGTGCTTTTGGAATCCTCCACGTGGAGCATCTCTGCGCTCGGAGGTCTCGAGAAGCCGCTCACCTCCCTCCCCTTCGGCTTGCCTTCACCCAACCGCATTGTCATCGCCTCCGCTACTCCTCCCACGCTCGTCCTCGCCCTTCCCCTCCTCCTTTCCCCTGTTCCTAGCCACACCCGGACACCTTTGGTTCCTCCTCGGCTCCTCCGCTCGCTCTCTCGGATGTGGCGGCGAGGTCATGGGCCTAGCCAACAGCCATCTACCCCGAATCAGCCAGTGGCCATCTGCTCCAAATCAGGCGTCCTCACCATCGTAGCTGGATCTGCCTGTGTTGCACCCTCCGCCGGTGCTCCCCTTCCCCGCTTCGTTACCTCCACCAATTCTCTCCCTTCGTTCTCTAGCTAGGTAAGTTCATCATGTCTTACATGGCCAAGCTAGCTCCAGCCCAGACAGAACTTTGGGTTGGTCGCACGGCACTCCTCTCCCCCGCCGACCGTGAGCAGTGGCACGACTGCCTCCTCGACCATTCCGTGCACGCCGCCGAGAGCGACGCCTTCTCTGGCCTCGGCAAGCTCCAGGTTGTCCGCGTGTAGATGTGCAGGGAACCGACAGGACCAGCTTGTGCATCGTCGGCAAGTTCTTCCCTGGTGCGCAGAATTCCTCCTTTCTTACTTCCCGTCCTCATCTCTGGGGCTTTCTCGATTAGAAATTGGGGATTCTTGATCCGCGTCTGTGATTTGGTGTGGGACTATCAATGAAAATCTTTACGGATAGTTCATAGCTGCATTTGATGATTAAATATGTATGAAGTGGAAATATTTGCTATACTTGGGGTTTGAGTGTATCTACAAAGATTTGATGGAGAATTGTGTTGTAGTTTCGTACACATGAGCTTTTGGTTTTCCCTCGAGTAATCAGCCTTTACCGTGGCAATTATGTAGGAAAAATTAAAAAGATTGGGCTGGAGTCTTTGAGATGGATAGTTTATGATCCATGATTTGGATGGTACTTTTCGATTTTAATTTTTATATAGTAGTAGCTCTTGACAAAGGTTCTTAATTAAGCACTTGGCAGCTTTTGATATGTTCAAACCTGGAGTAGTGCACAAATTTGCTTAAGTCTGGACCTTGGATTTGTATATAACTTGGGCTCCGTTGCTACTAGGGGATGGTTTCTTGCTTACTATATTGCTCTAAAAGCCTCTAACTTCGAGTTGGATTATCGATTTGGTACAAGAATTAGCTTTATTTCTTAACTTTAATGGCAAGTACCGTACTATGTTGGTAGCTTTGGTCATCGTTTTGAAACCTGTACTACAAATAACAAGTTGGTGCTTGTTCATTTGCTGAATATGGTGGGAGTCTCATGACAACTACTAATAAACTTGATGTTGTGTTGCTACAAGCTTTATGCAATATTATGTCCTACCTCTTTCCTTTCAGTGTCAACGCTAACATGGCATTTGCTTTTGAAATTCCAGCTCCAATTATAGGTGCTGAACATCTGAAGAGGTATGTGTTTCACAGGCTCTGCTCCAAGTTGCCAACGGGTCCCTTCTGCATTTTTTATATGCTCAACACTGAGCAGTTAGATAATAACAACCCGACCGTGATTTCTGGGATTTGATCATGTGGATTCTGGGCCTTAGGATGGCCCAGGGCTTGTTTCCATGTGGGTTTCGTCCTATGGAAATAGGCCGGGATTCCAATAGTGTTTGGGGCTTCCAAACAAACCCTTAGGGCCTGCTTAGGAGCCATAAATTTTTTTCCACTGGCTTATAGTTACACTTACACCCCTATTCTTCTAGGCACAACGAGATACATGTGTAATCATTTCCGGTTGTAAACATATAATACTCTGTTTGGGTATGAAACTAAATTACAGAAGATATGAGCAGGCTTTTCTAGTAAAGGACTAGTTAGATATGAGCAGAAACACAGGTGTAATCAATATTCTGTTTCCTTGCAAGTCGAATGAAAATGAGGAGGTGATGGGCTGCGCATTGCCGATGAGGTCCTTGCGCACGATGGCGATGTTGACGCCGGACGGGCCAATGTTCTTCTGCGTGCTGGCGTAGATGACGCCGAACCGGGAGACGTCGACCGGCTTGGAGCAGAAGTTGGAGGACATGTCGGCAACTAGGATGCCGGATTTGTTCTTGGGCTCCAGGTAGTCCTTGAACTCGACGCCGTGGATGGTTTCATTGGATTAGATGTGGATGGCGGCGTCGAACTCCTTCCGGCGGTGGCTCATCTCCATGATGCTCATGCCGGAGCCGCGGTAGTCGACGAGCTCCACCTGCACCTTAAATGTCGGAAAGAGAATATTGCCTCCTCAGCCGAGAAAATGTTTCTACCCACGTTGGCCCAAACCGAGAGTGAAGTTATTGGATTAGCGGCCCACCCAAGCAGAATTTTAAGGCTAGGTCCAAAAAAAATTGATGAAATCTCGCTGAGATTTAAAAAAAAACTTAGTAATTTGAATTTTTAAATTCTTTTATTCTATTGGGATTATAAATCTTGGAAGCTGAAATCCGAAATGTCACTAAAATCTCGCATGGATTTTGAACCTTGCGCTGGATGCCTTCATGGAAAACAACGCACAGCGATTATAAATCGTAGTCATTTCCTTGTCACACGACATCATGCAACTTGATGTTTTGCATTTTACAAAGAGCACAAATGAAGTCTCGCGAGTAGGGGTGTAATCGGATCGGATTCGGATGGATATCGCTCTTTCCGTATCCTAAACCATATTTTTTATCGGATTCGGAATCGGATTCGGATAGTGTCGGATACGAATACGGCACGGATACTATCGGTTGTGGATTCGAATCGAATACGGAACGAAATCGATACGGTATCGAATAATTTTATCGGATAACGCGCGAAAACAGATATCGTAAAAAGCACACATATAGTACCGATTAACCAACCGTATGAGTACATCATGCAACAAGATTAGTAGAAGTATTATCTGTTAACTAGCTAGTAATTAAGAGGTACTTTCTTTCCGGTTGAACTAATCTGTTAACTAGCTAGTAATTAAGAAGTGTAATACGTGGTCCCGATTTCCTCTCCTAATCACTTTATTCCGTGGTTGAACGAACAAACGGGTCAAGCTAGCAAGCACGCAGTGACGCAGTAGGTAGGTGGCAAGCTTTCCACCAACAACGCAATCACCAACTCTTTTCTGGTCTCTCTCCAAGGAGAGCAAAGCCAACGGGAGGTCCAACCAGTTCCACGGAATCCGAGACCAACGGGCCGGGCCAGAGAATTCTCGGCAAAGCAGCCTCCCTCCCTCCCTCGCTACGTTGAGCCGCGACCGCTTCCTCCGATGCCGAATCAGGGATAAAACTACGTTCGGATATCCGAAGCTCGTAATTCGGATATATCCGAAAATTTTCTCGGAAAATACCGATCCGACGGATAGTGCTTTCCTGAATCCGAATCCGAATCCGAAGTAAAATATCCGAAACCGAATCCGAATCCGAAAATTATCCGAAAAAAATATCTGAATCCGATCCGAATCTGTCCGGTCGGTCGGCAAAAATCCGATCCGATTGCAACCCTACTCGCGAGGAACCAAGGGGTGAATATATTCAGTCTTGGGTGCTCTCACGGTGGTGAAGTACTAGATATGTTATTCTTTTGAAGGAGACTCTGGACGGAAAACAACGCATAGGGATTATAGATCGTAATCATTTCCCTGTCACACGACATCATGCAAATTGATGTTTCGCATTTTTATAGGGCCTATTGTTGCAAAAGAAAATACAATACCTTTTTCTTCTGAACGAATTATATATCATCGAGATATGGTTGGAGATTTACAAGATGACAATGGTTAGTTCAAACAACCCCATCCTAGTGTGTTTGTGTGTGTATATATATATATACTAGATTGGGTCATGTAGCGTTACATGCCATGAAAAAAATCATGCGAGTTTTTTACAAATCGAACTTGCGGAACCACGGTTCTTTTTTTTCGGGATTTTTTTCTGGGTCTAGTCTAAAAAAAACTGACGAAAGGACCCAAACATGATTTCCAATTCAGCTATAAACCCTCGACGAATCCACGTTTGTTTTAGAAAACCACGTGAAGGGACCTAAACGTCATTTCGAATTTTTTCGGGTCTATTCTAAAAAAAATCGACGAAATGACCTAAACGCGATTTCCAATCCAGCTATAAACCGCGTGTAGAGACCTAAACGTAATTTCAGATTTTTTTGGGTCTATTTTACCTAAAAAACTTTCAGAAGGACCTAACTGTGATTTGTAATCTTCCCGAAAGGATCTAAACGCGAATTCTGGTTTTTTGAGGGGCCTCGCCCAGGGTGGCGACACGTGCACGGCTTGGTTGGCCTTCATTCTTTGGGGCTTTAATATAGAGTATATAAACAGCCGATGATATCTAAAGCATTTTCTTTGTTTTAAGGACAAGAAATCCCACAATAATCCTAAATTCTAGAAATTCTCACATTAATTGGGAGAAAAAAAATGAGAATCTCCACTACTTATTTTGGTGGGGCCAGATTATAACGGTGCAGATTAATCATATATAACAAATACAATTGTATTTCAATCATTAGAAGTAGAGTTGTATATCAAAGGAAAGATTTGCAGGGCAGATTATAATGGTGCAAGTTAATTATATATAAATAGAGTTATATAATAAATACAGTTATATTTCAATAATTAAAAATAGAGTTGTATATCAAGGATAATTGTATCATAATATATAGACGCGTAGTTGTGCGGGTAAGTCTGTTAGTTGTATGAACGACATGTTTTCTTTTTTCTTGTCTCCAACTCACCGACCCGAACTATGTAAGTATTTAGCATACTTGTCATTTGTGAGAGTCGTACTCGGTCGGATGACTTCTTAATTTAGCCAATACAAGGATGCTTCGGCTTTAATCTTAGCAACTTAATATATGCAACACTAGTTGGAAACTGCTAAGAAATTACAAAGAAATTTTCAACTCGGATAACCATGGAACTACCGATGAGTCTCCGGTTTTGGCTGGGTTTCCACTTCGCACTCAATGTACGTCAGCTAAAAAGTTCCGACTTTCACGAAGACTCTGGATGCGACTTTGAGGAAGACTTTCGAAGTGTATCACCTAAACGAATGAGTGACAGTATTCGTTGATTAGTCTTGCAACTTCACTGTTATATATGGCGTAATATATTAGTACTAGTTTATTGCCACTAGGTCACCAGGACTTGCATTGACGACGTTTCGGCCATTTCTTACAGGGCATGCCTTCTTACAGACTGCCTCTAGCATCAATGTATTCCCACAGTGTAGCACACGAAGTCAGCAACTTTTCTTTTTCTACGACGAAGGAACTTGTGTTTACGACAGACTTCCCTGTTTTCTTGGCTCATCTCTCCCAAGTCCTAAAATATATTAGTATATAATAACTAGTCAGTAATCCGTGCTTCCACACAGGCTAGCTTCTTAGATAAAGTTAGTTAGGTCTATTAATTTGAATTGTACTTGAGTCTGCTATTACTTGTGTCTATTAGATGGATGCTAAATCTTTTCCTTTTCTCTATTAATATAAAACGTTCCTCACTGATTATAATTAGTATAGGTAATAGATTATATTATAAATTTTAATATTTTTGGAATTTAGCATTCTAATTCACATACAACTAAAATTTCTAATCATCATTCAATTTATTCCTAATTTGCACATTTTTTATCATACTTTGGGTGGATTTTTTCTTAGTTTAGATGCAATAACACAATCATACATAGTAGAAACATAATAAAAGAGTATATTTATTGAATAAACGAATGTTAAAAGACTTTAAGGTCAACCTTACGCCTAATAGGCCTCAATGACTCTAAATCAAAGTAAATAAATAGCAGTGGAATGGAAAACTTCGGTGAATCCCATCAACATACCACAAGCATTTGATAAAGTTCGACTCCTAGACTCCCACATTCTCGTAAAACTTCTCCTCCAAAGCAAGTGTATATTCCTCCAATTCTTCAACTAAATGTTGATTAATGCAAGGGTCAGCACATAAAATACTCCACAAGTTGTGCACACGGCAAATCTATTATAACTATGTAACATCCTAAAATCTAGAAAATGAAATAAAGTGGTTGAACATGCTTTTAGTGCTTATCTGGATTTTCTTTTGAATATTATTACTATTCTATTTTTAGATTTCATTTGTTTGCTTTAATACCCTTTTTCACCTAAAATAATACATTCAAAAGAGACACACAAAAACTTCAAGTAACCGAATCTAGCTAATAATTTTATAAAATAATAAAATTATTTAGATAAATAAATATAAATTTTCCAAAAAAATTTCACCAAATTTACCAAAAAAATTTCACCAAATTTATGTGCCCTAAAAATTCAAACACTTTTTGAATACAGCATGGTTTCAAGAATTTTTATTTGAAATCTAAAAAAGAGAATGGAATGAAACCAAAGAAAATAGAAAATAGAGACTATGGTCTACCTGCAAAAAAATTTTGCAAAAAATTTTAAATCACCTAACACCATTTTTGGAGCTGCCCAACTCACCCCAACTTTTTTGTCACATTTTTGCGAAGCACAGTGTTGCGACCACCTGTTTGGATGAATACCGGCGAGCAGACACTGGCAGTGGTCCCCACGCCAGCCATGGCCCCATCGGCCAGTCCCTCCTCCCTTCTCTCTCTCCTCCCCTTTCTCCCTAGTCCCTACTGCTACCCGAGCTCTGCCACGGTAGAGTCACGCCGTTGCCACGCGGCTGTGGCCGGCCCAGCTTCGCGAGCTCTGTCGCTCGCCCATGCTGCAGCCTTGCCCATCCTGCCTCAACTGCCCTCCTGCACTGCCCCGGTTGCTCGCCCACACCTCGACTTCTACACTACCGAGGTTGGCGAGTGTAACAGTCCGAAAATTTTAGAACAGTAAAATAAAATGTTTAAATTTGAATGTGAGTATTTCTGGAATTTTCTTGATGTTTCTGGATTTATTTGAATTTTCTTGGATTTTTGTGTTGTAAGGAAAATCAAATAAATAAGAAATAAAGAATGAAAAAAAAAAAAAAAGGGCAATGAAGTGAAAAGTAAAAATTTGAAAATTTACCATGAGATTCTGAGTATGTAAATAAACTATTTTAACCACTGAATGAAATTTTATGCATAGGGAAATGAAGAAATAAAATAAAGAGGCACCTTTTAAATTAAAGTGATGCATTGTCAGAATTTATATAAAATATTTTAATATTAAATTGAACTTTAAAAATTACCATGGAAACCTCAATGCAAATTATACATATGGTAAAAATATCATAAATTAATAGTATGGTTTAAGACTTTTTAAAATTTAAGGACTGAAATTTTGAAAATCTGGAAATTGCCATGTCAGAATTTATATTAAATAATGGAGTAATATTTTGATCTTAAAATTTTACAGTAGTATTCTTAGCTCAAATCCAACTAACATAAAAAGTTTAAAAAATAATAGACTTCATTTTATATCAAAGAAAAATCAAAATCAGAAACAAGGATTTGGAGTAGTCACTGTTGTAGGAATATTAATAATTTTTTGGTAACTCATTTTACCTCAAAATTTTACCAGACGTCAAGATCTATCCAGTGACCCCGGTCAAAAAGTTTGAAAATTACCTACCCAAGGTTGACAGCCCAATAAATTCAGTACTGGAGTCAACCGAGCTAGAGCTGTCCTTTTTCTTGACTGTTTTGCTGGCATGTGGGCTGTCCTCCTTATCCGTCCCGTTTCTCTGACAAGCAACGGACGAGCCTCACGGTCGCTGCCAGTGGCCCCAGGCCCACTTGTCAGGCTCGTCTCTCCCTTCTTATCTCCTTTCCTCTGTTCGCTCGACCGAGTCGTGAAGCCTCCCGACACTGACATCAGAGTCGCGCCTGAGCTCATTCGGTGAACCACTCCCCGTCTAGTCTCTTCACCAGCGTCAGCCACATCCCGACTCAGCCCTGTCCAAGCCTTGGTGTTCCCGCGCCATACCGCCGCCATTAATCGCAGCCTTGCGCAGAGAGCCGTCGCGCGTGCGTTTAGACCACTGGCGAGCTTTTCCCAATTCGCGCCACATGTGAGCCTCCTTTCTTCCTCACTCATTTGCTAAGCCAGTTCCGTAGCCATTTCTTTGTTCTCTTCGTCGTTCTTCGCTGTTTCACAGAGGGGCCGAAAAAGGGGAAAACAGCAATTCAAGTCAATCAAGTGGTAATCCTTTGAATCGATTCCTTCTGAGCTTCGCCGTGAGCTCTAGATTACTGATCAAGCCCCAATTTTTCCTCTTCTGACCAGCAACAACACTTCACCATTGCCTTTCTTCTTCCGCTCCGGTGACACACGTGGATAGCCTTCTCTAGTTCTTCTTCGACCCCAAATCCAGGTGAATCAGAGCCGCCTCCCTCCACTGATGCTTGCCATGTACTTGTTCAGTGAAGAGTTGGCCGACGCTGAGCTCGCGGCCGCTCAGCCATGGCGCCGCCGCACCCGCACGGTGGTGGCCAGGTTCCCAGCGACCCCAGGCCGAATGGGTACCACCCTCGTGTTCGTCTCGTCGCACCAAAGCTAGATCTGCTACCCATTCCATCGCGGCGGGGCTATTTCGTCGGCGGCGAGGTCAGAACCGTGGAGCTCTGCTCTGTGTCTCTGTCGAGTGAGTCCCGGTTGTCAGTCTCTGTCGCGTTTAAACGCCGTCGCTTAGAGTCGCTGCTAGTGGGCCCAATCAGTCAGTCGCTGTGAGCTGAGTGCACAGCGTTGGCGCCAAAAACCAGGAAGATGCTTTCCAGTTTGGAAAACGTATTCTCTAATTTTTATCTGAATTTCAAACCCGAGTTGATTCAAATAGCCATATCTTTTGAACTAATAGTCCAAATTGAATAAAATAAATTTCTAAATTCATCTAAAATCTGGTAGAATCAGAATATGTAAAAATATTTGAAAAATGGTCATTGTATAATTTTAGTAGATGAGATACATAAGAAAAGCTCAATGCATTAAGAAAATGATTAATTCCTCATTAGGCAAAATAAAGAAGAGTAAATTTTTATGAGATCTTCATGCTGTGAAGAGCCCAAATATGTAAAAATAATTATGTCTAAATAAGTCATTTCATTTGTTCAACAAATCTTTAAGTGAATGCAGCATATGCATCTGGTATAAAATATTTATGTGAATTGGATAAATGGAAATGTTGTATAATGAGAAGTAGTAGAAATGCAGAGATTAATGAAGTCAGTAAAGGCATAAGAAGTTTATAAAAATTTCTTAGTGAGCAAAATGTAAAGGAATGATAGAAGTATAAGTTTGATTATATTCATGCATGCATATCCTTGCATGTGTGATCTCTCTCTTGCTATTATATATATGAAGGTTCATATATATTCTAGCAATGAGAGTTAGCTGTTAGTAGCTAGAATTTTATTAAAATGTTGCTTTGAATCTGAATCCAAATTAAGGGGTAAGAATCTGTTCAGACCTGAATTAATTAAATCATTATAACCTTAAATAATTCTTGCATCTTGAATTCGTAAAATAAAGATAATGAATTCATAAAATAACCCTGTTCTATGAGTTGAGTTTTATTTGTTCTTACTATCTATTTTCTTTTTGCCCTTTCTATTTGCTGATTTCTATTTCTGCCTCGTTATGCCACGTGTAGACGCCGACGTACCAGACAAGGAGGAAGGTCTTGCTGCAGATCCAGATTTTGAGCCAGACAGTGCAGAGCAAGGCAAGCAACTCCTTGATCATGTTGATCCCAGTACTTCACCTACAATATATTGTTTTTGCAACTGTATGATGCATGCGAGTAATTCTCCATAAAACTACTATTCTGGGTAGAACAGTAGTTAACCCTGTGTAATATGGATTCTCCTTAATATGTATGACAATGTAAACCTTGTAACCTTAAGTATGGTTTAGACATGAACAAATGTCAATGTGGGCATAATCGTTAGCTATTATATCTGCTTGGCCATGCTCAAATTAAATTGGCTCATTTCTAATTTGTTTAATTGAACAACTGCCATTTGGAAAAAAAGGTTGCTGGTAGTTTACTAAAAACCCAAAATAAAACTATGATTTCGATGTGGGCGATTATTGGCAATAGCCGGGTGTGCAAAAGGAATTGCACACAGTATAGGGTGAAGTGTCGCCCATGTCACATAAAGGACCGAGCAATGGGACGCTATTGATCCAAGAATTCCGTGCAACCACGAGGGCTGGTATGGGATAGTCTTGGCCTATTAAGTTATTTAGATATGACTTTGGACATTGGTAGGCGAGGGCTAGTAGAAGTACTCCGTTCTGGATTGCTTGTGAGGGGCTTCCACACAGTTCGTGTGGGTAAATGCATAATCGGTGCAACAGTGTACGCCTTACCATGAACAGAAATAGTGTGTTGGTATACTGAAAGTGGATCCACGATTTGGGTGTGTGTTTATGTTTCTATGGCGAGGACTGAACATCCCGGGTTGGTTCAAAGTCATATCTAGGTAATGTAACGGCTCTGTATGATCTCCTTGCCGGTACACCTAAGGAAGTGTGTCGAATGGCCTAGCAAAAAGGTTGATCATTCCATGTGGGTAAAGTTGTACACCTTTGCAGAGGGAAAAATCTAATCGATTAGCCGTGCCCGCAGTCATGGGCACTTGGTAAAGTCATTCCAATGTTAGACTTTGGTATTTTTCTAAAAACTTGGTTTCGGTTTGAAACTGTTTTGGCAACCGGTTTTATGTCCAAAGGAATCGACATTTATGGCTATTCAGTCGGGTAGACTGGTTGTGGATTGTATTTACTTTCATGCAGTTACAATATTTGCTAGCAATTTCATAAATTTCGGTTTGCAATCTATTAAGTCTCTATGATTTACATTTCTTTCGCAACTGAAAAATAACCTAGATCATGTCATTGTCTAAGCCTGCATGTTTATTTATATATATTTGTTAACCACTACCAAGTCTTCCTGAGTACCAATGTACTCAAACTTGCTATCAACATTGTCTTAGAAGATGAAGATTCAATCTTGCCAGGCGACACGTTCTTTTGGGCAGGCCGTGGGGACTTTGACGACGATTTCTTCTAAGGGTTGGCCTAGTCCGATGCCTGAGGGTAGTTTGAGCATTCCACTCGGCTTTTGTTTCTTCTATTTGTCGCTTTTCGCTTTTCTACTTTATTATTATTAGTGCTATATTGTACTCTGTATAATTATTCTATGCAGGTTATAAATATCCTGTCCTGGTTGTGGTATCAATGTTGTAAACATATGTGTGCTAGCTACTGATCCAGGGATTAGTACTGTGTGCACATGGAGGTTCCTGTTCCTCGGAACAGGGTCTCACAGCGAGCCCGACTTCGCGAAATACGCCTTTGGGTGAGCTCGCCGACCCATTCCAACTTGCAAACGACCACGTTACACTCCTCAAAGTTTGCTTAGCGCTTCGTTTGCTGTTTTCTTCGGCTGATCAACCGTCGCGGCCTCATCTTCGTCTCCGCCTCCGGCCGCTCGGTGGTGAGTCGTTTCAGCCACTTTCCGCTACGCTGAGGTAGCAGGATAGGCGCATTTTCAACCATCCGTGCTCTCCCTACCTCGGCCAGGCTTCCGTGCCTCCTCTTCCCTGCCTCCGACCGAAGCTTCCACCGAACAACCCCCTTCCGCTACCAGCTCGGACCGCACCTCCACCGCTGCTCCAAGGTAGCGATTCCTACTCTCTTAGCCCCCTTGTGCTTTCCCCTACCCAACCGAGCCCATGTTAGCTTCCTCCTCAAGGCTGGTGAGTCCCTCTGCCGTGCGCCACAGCTCTACGGTGGTGGCCCTACTCCGATCGTCGTCGGTGGCCTAGAGCCCTCCCCTAGATGTGCAAGAGTGTGCTCAAGCTCATTGCACTACTCATTCGCCGTCTCCGGCACTCCTCCACCGCCGGCGACCACCGCAGAGCAGCTCCCTTGTTTAGTTTCTATGACACGCGGGCGCGCTCGGACAGCCTCACGTCTCACACGTTCAAGCCGATCGCTGACCCGTCGGGCCCGAGTGACAGTGCACGCTGGAAAATTTAAACAAGTGAGAAAAAGGCACTTTCTCAGTCTGAAAGTGTATTTTAAAACAAGTGAGAAAGGCCTCTTAACATCAATGTATTCCCACAGTGTAGCACATGAAGTCAGCAACTTTTCTAACATCAATGTCTTTTGAATTAGTCTGTATCAAGGTTTTAAATTTCGTTTTCGGTTCATCACACGTCACTCTTTGAAATTCAAAATTTTGATGAAATCTTGTTATTTCGGACAAAATTTAAAATTTTTTGAACTAAGAAAAATGAGATCTTGCCGAGATTGCCCAAAATTTCATCACTTTTGAACTGCTGTGAAATGCTCCACCAAGGCTAGAAAAAACTTAAATCTTCTTGTGGCATTTATCTCAAATGGGCCAGTTGGTCTACACGGCGTCGGTCGAGCTTTGGTGGAGCCAAAACGGCGTGGATTCGATGCCCAGTCTTGACATGGTTTGTTGGGATTCTAAGTGAACCAATGGGATTAGAGGCCGGCCTGGCATGGCCTCATCATATGTCTAAACAGTGTCAAGCTGCAACGACCCATCGTGTCTGCAGTGTCTTGCTGGGCTAGTCCGACTCACCTTCGGCGAACCCAAGCATGGTCTATTTGTGCTTCGTGCCGTGCCGGTCCAGACCTAGTCCATTTGCACTATTGTCACAAGAAGAAAAGAACCAACGACACATAGAGTTAAGATAGTGGACACAAATATTATAGAAAAAAGAACTAAAATTTATTTATTCTTAGAATGAGGTGGATGTACTGAACACGAGCGAGAGAGTGAGGAAGAGAGGCAATTGAGATTGAGAGATATGGAGTTAAGACAGTGGACACAAATATTATATAAAAAAGAACTAAAATTTATTTATTCTTAGAACGAGGTGGATGTGCTGAACACGAGCGAGAGAGAGGGCAACGAGAGAGTGAGGAAGAGAGGCAATTGAGATTGAGAGAGACGGATGAGCGAGGGAGAAATTGAGAGAGACGGGTGTGAGAGAGCTGACCCGTCTCTCTCAGGTGTTGGTAGCGGGGGTGGCGTTCATGCTATTGGGTACGTACATAACACTCACGCTCTGTGGGTTGGTGATCTTAATAATGAGTTTCTTCCTAATACCTTGGGTTATCGGGCTCTACATGACCCGTGCTACAGTGTCGTGTTGGGCCATACCGCCCATCGCGCCTGGTTCTCGAGCTCGGCACAACCTGTGCTACAGTATCATACTGGCTCGGCACGACCCACTTCGTACCGGGCTGAACTTCGGACCATGCTATGCCCGCCGTGTCTCAGGCCGGTCCAAAAGAGCCCGATCCGAGTGCCCACCTCTACATGGGATCAAACCTAAGATCACCTCCCTATTGTTGTAATATTGCGAAAAAAAACTCTCTCTCTTTATGTGGCTGCCATAGCTTCATTGGGCTGATATTTTTTCCTCAAGCCTTGCTGGTTCCTTCTCCACCTCTCCTTTTTCTCTCTGGATGTCTTCCTCCCAGGCCGAACTACCAGGCGAGCTGCCTCCTCCCCGCGCCCTTTCTCCTCCTGCCGGTGCGCCCCTAGCCCTCCTGCCGATCCTCCTGGCTAGCTCCTTCCCCCGCGCCATGCTTCTCCCAGCCGGCTCCTCTCCTCCCAGCCGCCATCTCCCCTGGCCGGCGCCCTGCTCGCCCTGGCGAGCCCCTAGCCGGCGTCTCCTCTTTAGCTTGGCCGGCTTCTCCCATCAGCAGAGAGCAGCCGTGGCGAGAGCACCAGCAGCAGATCGCTGCATGTCTGTCCCCCTCTGGCAGCGATCGGGCAGCATTCTTCTTGCGGCGAGCCCTTGGCTGCTCTGGCCGTGACAGGCCGCTCTCCCGTGAGTGTGCGGTTTGGTCCCCTTCCCTCTGGCCGTCGACCTCTCCTCCGGCCAGCATCTCCCCCACCCCCTTCTCCCTCCATGGATTGGCTTTGAGGTATTCTAGCTTGGGTATTTTCTTTGCACATATGGTGTTTGATCAATTGCCTAGCTAGGAACCTTGTGTTGAGATGCAATTAGTTGAGTAATGGCAGAATGCAAGGGTGGTGAGAACTACAGAGGAAAGGTTGAGAAGAGAGGGGTTTGATTGGTATGGTGGAGGTGGGCAGGAAGAGAGGGGAGGGAAGATGAGAATTTGATAGGACCGTTTAAATTGTCTGATGTCTCCTATGGACTACAACACTCCATATTCTCCTATATGCTAGTTCTCCATTGAATTGATGACAAAACAAAACACAGATCTTAGTGTGCTTCAACCCATGTCATTTCTGTTGAATGTAGTTTCTTGGTAGTTTACTTGGTGTGGTTCCCAGGAGGCTAGGGTATTTCGCATATATGATGTATATTTACTGTACAATGCATAACTTGTTCAACGTGTCGGGAAAAACAAAATCTGATCTATGTCCAACTCACATGTTGCCTCTGTCCACTTGCAATATGATTGCTTGAATTAATCATAGACTTTACTTTCATGATCTTTCCACTTTTGAGTAATCTTCTTGAATAGGCACTTGAGTCCATGGCGAGATCGTGTTAGTGGCGTGGTTGTGTGTTATTTGTGTATGAACTTCGTGGTATCATTCTTACCACAGTATTGGGTGTGAGTAATATGCTAGGACTTGATTCTTATTACTTTTTGTATGGCTCAATTCAAATGTGTGAGTTAAGAATTAATTACTGCCATTTGATTATGATCATACTATTGTATATTAACTTAAATTGTTCATGGTTATGCTTAAGATCCCAAATTGAAAGAGTGCTAGTGTGTTCTCTTATTATTAAGGTATGATGTCTGTTGTCTAGTTGGTTGCGGAATTCCCTTAGTGGGAATTGGGACTTTTTTAACAAAAGGTTAAGATTTTGTCATGTATTGAGGTATTGAGTCGGACCATGACCTATTCTTATGCATAATCATTGTTTTTCGGTGAGTGTCTTGAGGTGGTCTCGACCCGAGTTGCCTCTCGCGTCGGTAAAACAAGTACATCGAGTTGTGTACTTAATTGAGTGTTCGTTGTTATATATCTTGTCCATGGCTAATTTCTATGGATTGTGGCAAGTGTTAGTTATATTGGTGATCGTCCCTTCGAGGCCGTGATTAGCTATTGGATTCGAGTGGTCACTAGTAAGCCTTAATCCCGGTAAGTTTACTGTACCTTTGTTAACATTGCTGTGAGTAGCGAGTATGGGGTATGTGGATACTCGTACTTAATTGTGCCCTATTTGGGAAATGGAATTGAGTATGTGTGCGAATAGATTAGATGGTTATGAATGTGAGAATTTGGGCTATGTTTATGGGGATATTTAACTATTTGCCATCCTTTCGAATGGCCACTCTTCAAATGCCAGTTTTAGAATGTCCATAACACATTTGCCACCGGAGAAAAAAAGATACTACATTTTTGCCACTTTGACTGACGTGGCACGCCACGCCCCTTCGCCACCGTGGATTCTGCAAGGAAAAGACCATCTTGCCCCTTCCTTACCTTATGGTCTTTGAGAAACTATGCATGTCGATTGAAGATACTCAAGTATTCGACCGGTTGGTAGGAAGATACTCAATGTTCGTGCATCTGGTTCTCTCTGGTGGATGATTTTTTCTTGGCTACCGTGCTCCTTGCGTGAGCTTTCGGCAACCGGTTTTGTTCGTGACGGAGAATTCTTGATTGCTTGCGTCTTTGTTTTCTGGTGGCATGCATGCATACGGTTTTGAAGATTGTAGCATGCATGGGACTAGATAATTTCTAGCGCTTGTTTTTCCTTCTTGGCGGCCGACGGCGCATGTGTTCGGGAGATTTTTCTTCGGTGGCATGAGTTCCTGCGGCGATTGCTTGGAGGCATCTTGTGAACAATCCAATGCAATAAAGATCAATCTTGAGTAAGTGCATGCGTTGATGAGTTGTTCTTCCGAGTTTAATCTGCTCTTGCATGCGGTTTGGATTTTGCGTGGATTTGGATTTCAACGGTGTAGATTTTGATTTGATCCATTCATAATCTTTCTAGGGCATCAATTAATTGATCTGAAAAATTTTATTGGTTAATTCCTCATATGTAACATTCCGTTTTTCGAATTCTTTGAGTTTGAATTTCAAAATCCGAACCCGTGAAAGATTTTCGCGAACTTAATCTAGCTTAAGTTGAATTTTCAAAGTCAACAAGGATTTAATTTGAATAATTTAAACGTCAAATTAATTATTTATTATTTTATTTGGGTTCCTTGTGCTTCATTCGATTTTTTCTATATTTTTGGGGATTTTTCCTGAATTTAGTTGCTATTTATCTGAATTTATTTGAGTTTATTCGGATTTTATCGATTTCTTTGATTCAGAAATTAATTTCTTTTCCCTTATTTCCCTTCGGGCCGAAAACACTGTTCATTCCACCCGGCCCGCTCCTATTCATCATTTCCTCGGCCCACAGCCCGACTCAACTAACCCTAACCTACTCCACGTTTCAGCCGTTGGATCAACAATCAAACGGCTAGTCTCGTTTGTGCGTTCGGATGATGAAGGCCGCCGATCTGCGAATCAACGCCCAGCGTCGCACCACGTCGCCCCTTAACCCTAACCCTATCACCAGCCGCCGCCGAAACCAATAGCCGCCAGACCAACTTCGACTTCCGCGCCTACTCCCCGCATCCCTAGGCTATAAAAGCCTCATCCGGTTTGCGCGTCGTGACCGCCGCTCCGCGCCGCCCCTTTCCCCTCATTTCTCTCCGGCTGAGACGCACTCCGGTGGCCGTGCGACCTCGACGGAGTTGCAACCGCGCCCGTGCACTTCTCCGCCGTCTAACTTCTTCTCCGGTGAGTCTCCACCGTGTTTCTTGGCACCGCTGAGTTCATCTCATCACCCTCTTCCAGATTCACTAACCCTTCTGCTTGTTCCGTCACTGATTCGCCGGTGGCGATGTCTTCTTCCTCAAGTCCGGTGGTCTACGCCGCTCCCATCGCCGTCGCTCTCTCTTCGTCACCCTCCGCCGTTCGATCTGCAGTCAGCGGCCAGATCTGCGCCAAGTCGTCTTTGGTAAGCCCTGAGCCAGCCACGCCCAGTCATCTTCTACGTGTCGTCCGGGTACACCGCGTGTCGCCAGGTGTGGTACATGTATGCGCCACCTCAGCGTCACCTCGTCGCTGCAGATCTGCGTGTTCGCCACGTGTGTGCCCTGTATCGCCACGTCACCGCCACCGCATGTCTGGTGCTTGTGTGTCAGCCACATCTCCGCCATCTCAGCGCCACGTCGCATGTTGCACCGAGTCAGCCTCCACTGGGCGCCACGTGCTAGACACGTCGGTGCCATGCGTCGCCACGTCAGCCGAAAATCTGTAGCCCAGCCATGTCAGCGCCAGGTCATCGCCACGTCGGTGCCACGTCGGAGCCACGTAGGTCTTAGCTTCCCACGTCACTGCCACGTCGGCGTGCCGTCGCTGGGTCTGTGTGTCACCGACCCAAGGGCCCCACACGTCAGCGTTATTTATCTTTTTATTTTTCGATTATTTTCTGAATATTCGAAACATCAGCCAATAGAAACCTGACACGTGTCACTCTTTATCATTTTCCCATTTTCTTTCCCGAGAAACTTCGGAAGGCCCGTTCTCCTCCGTTCGAACTCCGATTCGAACGATTCAAATTCCTAAATTCATCTAAAATCAAGATCTATCTGTTGGTGTTATTTTTATAAATTTTTGAATTTCGTTTATTTCTGGTTTTATTTATTGTTGCCTCGATTTGCGTGTTTTGCGAGTAGACAACACGCCGGTTGAGCGAGATGAGCATCCAGCGGAGGTTGCAGCAGCGGTAGAGGGTGAAGGCAAGTCTCCCTTGACCATATTGAACCCAAGTTTATGAAATGTTATTTTGTTTTAAATTATTGCATGCTATTTAATTTACGTATCGTACTTTAATGACATTTTAAATGCTTAGATAAATGCCAAATTGTTATACCCACATTGATATTCATGTTGATAACCATTGACACCCTAGGAAAACTAATTACTGTACTTAATGATAAACATTTTATTATGGGAACGGTAGAAAATGCTTAGCCATGCTTAATCACGTCGGTACCTTACCATTATGGAAATGATTTCATTCTTGATTCAAAATGAATTGTGGAAATTATGGCAATTGGTGTTGCCGGTGTTAATTTGAAATTAAAAGTGAAAAATGATTTAGACCGGGGCGGATTGGTTGAATGGAGGGTGCGGGATGCACAAAATTTTTGGAATGTGATTGTCCGCCCTAGTCAATTAAGGACCGGTCGTGTGTTACCATGGGCCATGCTATCTGATACAACCACATGTCTATATGGGTACGACACTGCTAAGTAATTTGCATGTATCGTTATTTGACTTCGCCCGATGGGGTGTGCGGGTTTGTCGGACGGCACTTGCAAAGCGCAAAGGGGCTTCGGATGGCGGAGGTAGCCCTACCATGGTGAAACCTTAGCGGGTGAAGTCGGTGGCGGTATATGCATTGTAAAGGCCTTGTCATGATCTCCTGCAGGCACACCAAAGGAAGTGTGTCAATAGCTTGGCGCAAAGGGTTGATCATGTCGTGTGGGTAAAGTGTACCACTCTGCAGAGTCTTAAAACTACTTGAGTAGCCGTGCCTACGGATAAGAACAGCGTGGAGCGTTTTCACATAGTAGATTTTTATGGTTTTGGTTTTAAATGGAAAAATGAGGATTTGGTTTGAAATGAAAATGTGGTTGGGAATCATGACTAGAGCTCCGGAATTTTAGTTTGGCGGCTAGAGCCAACCGTAGTTGGAACACGAAATTGTTATATTTCAAGTTTAATTAATTATGCTATTTACATTTTATTAAATTACGCTTTATGAAATTATTACTTGTATTCAAATTTCAATTTAAGCTTTATGCAAATGAACCATATTATGCCTTCCTTTGTTTAAGCCATGCATTTAGTTACTTGCATTAAGTTTACGAGACTTGCGAGTATGTTGCATACTCACCCTCGCTTTTTATTGCGGGGGCTGCTTATTCCATAAAGCAGATGATGGGCCGTTCGACATCTGTGGAGAGGACTATGAAGAGGAGGACGACTCGTTCTTCTAGGGAGCGCCCAGTCGGTTGCCTGTGGGCTAACTGATTGGCTCTTTTTGTTCTACATTTCCGCTGCTACTTTTATACTTGGTAGTAAGGCTTCATACTTGTAATAATGTGATGATGTTGTTACACTCTTTTGCTTATCTTGTTATGAACTTTATGATATGTCTGTGTTATCATCACTGTATGCTGTGTGCGCTAGCTGTTCCTGGACTAGCGCGGTTGAAACACAGGAGGGTTCGGATTTGGTAATCCGGGTCCTCACATCATATATTCTGATTAATCTCGTAATTAAGATAAGATTAATTTTTGTCACAACTGAGACAGTTATATTGCGAAGGTAATATCTTTAGATTCGTAGATCCGATCGGATTGATTCTTGTTGTGTTAATTTCGAAATTGCATATAGTTTCTACAGTTAAAATTTCACAATAATCCAACGGTAGGATATTTAGTAATTACTATTTTAGTGGACATATATCTCTCTGTTTTTGTCGAATCCGAATCAGGCAATTTGAGTTTGAATTGGGGTGTTTCAAAAATTATCAAAATTTTGATTTTAACTTCCGCGCAATCATTCACCCCCCTTTGATTGCTAGTTTAGTATATATCGATCCTACACATTCAATTAACCATTGTGGTGCAAAATCCCCTCCTGTCCCCAAGCACCACCACATGAAAAGAAAACAAGGTGCAAAGAGTTATGTTGATTTCTAGTATCCACAAACCTGAAGTAGTTATTATGGATATTCTTGTCTTCAAGGAGAACACTTTCGAGTACTGTGCGCATTTGCACACCATTGTTAGGAAAGAGCTAATTAACGTTGTTTTTTACCTTGTATTTTGTTTTGTCATCTGATTCTGTTTGAGTTCTGATACCTTTTAGGCTATAAATCTGAATATACTGTTGTAAGCACTAGGCTACGTTTTACATGAACTAATGATTTATCAATGCATCACATGTTGTAACGACTATCCTTGAAGAACATCGCACTAGGTTGCAGAACAAATATAGCTTTGCCACTTTGTAATTCATCCTGTTAAGATGAAGGGGGCAGCATGGTCTTTTCCTTGCAAAATCCACGGTGGCGCCACAGTGGCGAGGGGGCGTGGCGTGCCACGTCGGCTAAAGTGGTAAAAATATAGCATCTTTCTTTCTCCGGTGGCAAATGTGTTATGGACATTCTAAAACTGGCATTTGGAGAGTAGCCACTCGTAAGGATGGCAAATAGTTAAATATCCCATGTTTATGTATGTGTGTGGTTATGGTTATGAATGTGAGAATTTGGGCTATGTTTATGTATGTGTGTGGTTATGGTTATGAATGTGAGAATTTGGGCTATGTTTATGTATGTGTGTGGTTATGGTTATGAATGTGAGAATTTGGGCTATGTTTATGTATGTGTGTGGTTATGGTTATGAATGTGAGAATTTGGGCTATGTTTATGTATGTGTGTGGTTATGGTTATGAATGTGAGAATTTGGGCTATGTTTATGTATGTGTGTGGTTATGGTTATGAATGTGAGAATTTGGGCTATGTTTATGTATGTGTGTGGTTATGGTTATGAATGTGAGAATTTGGGCTATGTTTATGTATGTGTGTGGTTATGGTTATGAATGTGAGAATTTGGGTTATGTTTATGTATGTGTGAAGTTATGGTTATGAATGTGAGAATTGGCTATGTGTATGTATGTAGTTAAGGTATGTTAGTGTTGGCATTGAATGAAAAGTTGCATTTCATTCATGAAAATTGCATTTGTGCATTCATAATGGAAGAGGCGACCCATTTTGATGCGGGCCTCTGTGTTCTACGTAGTGAACACGAAAGTCCTACCTCGTAGTCCCATTCATCGAGGTGAATGGGAGCGGAGACGAGAAGAGTAGGCACCTTCCATCTACGGGATGGAAGGGACGTGAGGGTGCACACCGACGGGTGGGCACTCTCGGCGATCTGCGTGCGTGCATGGAAATGAGCATTCATGTGCATTGCATCTCTTCTCCTTCCAAAAAGTTGAAAATCTTGAGTTATGTTGAGAAGTTGTTTCCATCAGGGTTTGGAAGTTCGAGAGTCGAATTCCCTTATGATTTATGGTTGAGTTTTTTTCTGAAAAAAAAGATGGTCTTTGTTGTTGCTCGTGCTCAAGAATTTCGGTTTCTTTAAATGTTGGGTGCGTGACCCACAAGGATGTTCAAGGTGTTAAGTGTATGATGAGTAGTTGAGCTTTCAGATAAAGAGGTTACCGATCTGTTAAAAGAAATCATTGGTTATTTGAAGACAACCAAATTTATTTGTATGGCATAGGTGATTAAGCTGGAATGGTAAGTGATTCTAAAATGAAAAGTTGGTTAAAGTTTTCACCATGGTCGCGAGCGTGAAATTGAATGGAAGTTCAAGATTTGAGTTCGATAAGTCTAGTAGTGGCGGGATTGAGAGGGTCTAGGATCTTCTATGAATGAATTTATCATAGTAAGATGTTGATGTAAAATCTTAGGAGTATATAAGCGCCAAGGTAGGAGAGTTGTGATTTAGAGGTAAATGTTGTCCCTTGAGTGTTGAATGGTTTTATCATCAAGTTGATGGCGTGATTGCGTGTCTGTTGATATGGTTAAGTTATTACTTTAACTGGGTATAAATGCGTATTGTCTGGATGCTGTTTTATTGTATTACTTGCTCTTATGGTCATGCTTTTGTTTTACTTATGATATTGGAATTGCTATTCTCATGTACTTTGTTGAGTCATCGACTCACGCTTGTTGTGTGTTGTTGCAGGTACCTTGAAATCGACATGCATGGAAGGGGGTAGTAGCACATTCACGTTTGCATCAAGCTATTTTATCGATTTGTAAAGCCTGGTTGTATTGATTATGGTTGTAATATGTCGCTCGTCCTGGTGTAGTTATTAAATTCTGCTGTTTGTGTGATTGATTAATTAAGGACCTGCTAGGATGATATCATATACTGCATGTGTTTTCTGTCTACTGAGTGGATGTCCTAGTTTTAGGGAGGTCTTCTTGAAATTTTTAATAATTTTGACAATCCTCCTGGTTGTTTGCTGCTTTGCGGATATTTATTCTTAGCGATTTGTAGTAGTTGGTGCTAGAAGGTGTAACATTCAGGGCACGGGTTGCCGGGGTGTTACAATTGTGTTGTTATGCATAAGAACCAGGGTTCAACTTTTCGTTTTGTGAAAAAATTCAGACCCTCCCGAAATCCGAAATTTCGATCGAATTTTGGTTTTTCGATCGAAATACATTCAATTCAAAAGGCAAAAATTCAAATCCAGTTTGTTTGGCACCGAAATTTTTGAAATTTCGCCGAAATTACCCCAAAATTCGCTGAAATTACCCGAAATTTTGAACAAAATGCACTGACTGAAAATTAGTTCAAACGATGTCAAAAAAATTTGAAATTTTTTTGTAGGTTTTTGACACATTAGAGATGTTCTCATAAAATTTTCAAGTGATTATCAGTTCTGTGGATTTTTAAAAATTCAAACATTTGTACTGTCCCGATGAAACGTTGATCGGCAAGTTTGAACCGGATGAAAAATAGTACAAACGATGTTAGAAAATTTTGAAATTTGTTTTGGATATTCCTGACATATTTATGATAGTTCTGTAAAAATTTAATATGATGATAAAATGTGAGGAATTTTAAAAATTCAAACATTGGTACTGTCTTGGTAAATAGCTGAGCGGCAAGTTTCATCCGAATGAAAATTAGAACAAACAAGGTTATAAAATTTTGAAAATTTTTCTGGATGTTCCTGACACATCCATAATATTCTCATAAAATTTTCATATGATGATCAAGTGTCATGATTTTTAAAAATTTGAAAAGTGCTACTATCCTGTTAAAAGGCCGATATCAATAATAGATTTACTTAGCAATAAAAAAGGTTTAAATTTTTTAAAAATTTTACATAAGGGTGACAACGAAATTATTAATATCTCATAAAAATTTTGAATCACGATCATGCTCCAGTGAATGTATAAAATTCTTATAAGGCACAATGCCATTTATGTTCTTTCTCTGTTTGATTTTTGAAATACAATACAACAAATTAAGTTCAGTGCTTACCGCATTGATAGATTTTATTGAGCAAATGAAGAAAGTTGAAATTTTTTGAAAAGTTTATAGAATGCTACTGAGGAAATTATTAATTTGTCATAAAAATTTTATATCATGATCACACTCGAGAAAATTTAGAAAAATCTAACAAGTTTACTGTCCCAATTATGTCCATTCTATTTTTGATTTTTTAAAGATAACAAATGATGTTAAATTATTTTAAATTTTTTTTCTATGATCCTAACTAGTAAGTATGGTACTATAAAATTTTCAAATCATTATCAAGCTTGTAAAATTTTTTAAAAATCTGACAGTGTTTCTGCCCAAATTTTAAAAAAATCTCAAAAAATTAGTTTTTCAACAAATGTTCATGTAAGATCACTTTATTAGGGGTTAATTCCGGTCAAATCCGGCCCTAAACATCAAAATCCGGATTGAAAACCTGAAATTTCAGCGAAATTACTGTAGCAGTATTGTATCAAAATCAAATTTTTTTAAAATTTTAAATTCGGCCAATCCCGAAAAGCGAAAATTTGGCGAAATTTTGAACCACGATAAGAACCTTATGAGCTATAATCCTAGCCAACATAAGAAAAAAATGCGCTCCACCAAGCTCTACCAAGCGGGCTAAACTCCGGATCAAATCTGATCCTAAATCATTGATTTTGTAGCAATTCCGGATAAATTGCTTAAGATTTGATGAAATCTTGTCAAGATTTTTAAAAATACTATAGAAATTTAAATTTTTTATTTCATCAAGATTATAAATCTCGGAGGCCCAAATCAGACCACGATTTTGAACCTTGGGCTGGTTGCCTGGATGGAAAACAACGCATAGGGATTATAGATGTAATTATTTCCCTGTCACACGACATCATGGAAGTTGATGTTTTGCATTTTTATAGGGCAACGTATCCTGTGCACACAGGCCCTCTCGTGTACACACCGTGCACACCAACTAAAAAATGTCACGAAAAATTCTAGAAAAAATTGTAGATGTACTTCATAGATTACTCTACCTATGTATAAAGTTTCAAGATCAAATTCATTATGTATCGAGAGTTACAAAAAAGAGAAAATTCTGACAAGTTTAAAGAATTTAAATTCATTAGAATTTTCTCTTTTTTATAACTCTTGATACATAATGAATTTGATCTTGAAACTTTATACATAGGTAGAGTAATCTATGAAGTACATCTACTTTTTTCAGAATTTTTTGCTACTTTTTTTAGTTGGTGTGCACGGTGTGTACACGGGAGGGCCTGTGTGCACAGGATACGTTGCTTTTTTATAGGGCCTATCATTGCAAAAGAAAATACAATATCTTTTTCTTCTGAACAAATTATATGTCATCGAGGTATGATTGGAGATTTACAAGATGGCAATGGTTAGTTGAAACAACCCTATCCTTGTGTGTAGATCGTATGAACAACATGTTTTCTTGTCTTGTCTCCAATTCGCCGACCCTAACTATTTAAGTATTTACTATACTTGTTATCTGTGAGACTCGTGCTCGGTTGGATGACTTCTTAATTTAGACAATGCAAGGATGCTTTGTCTTGAGTCTTAGCAACTTAATATATGCAACACTAGCTGCAAACTGCTAAGACATTACAAATAAATTTACCAGATTTGAAAAGCAGCCTCCGTTCAAAATGCATAACCATTTCGGTTTTAAGCAACTTGGATAACCATGGAATTACCAATGAGCCTCCGGTTTTGGCTGGGTTTCCACTTCGCACTCTCACTGTACGTCAGCTAAAAAGTTCCGACTTTCACGAAGACTTCGATGCATTCCAAACTTGGCATGATCGCCTTGGTCATCTGGTATAGGGATGATGAGAAAGATTATCAGCAATTCTAATGGTCATGATCTGCATGCTGCCAAATTCCCAAAATTATCAGATTTTATATGCACTGCATGTGCAACTGGGAAATTGATTTTGAGACCTTCTCATCTTAAAATCCAACATGAGCCACTCAAATTCCTTGAACGTATTCAAGGCGACATATGTGGCCCTATTCAACCATTGTCTGGTCCGTTCATGTATTTCATGGTTCTTATAGATGCATCTACTCGATGGTCTCATGTGTGTCTTTTATCCACACGTAACCATGCCTTTGCAAAAACAATTGCTCAAATTATTAAACTTAAAGCACACTATCACTAACACCAGATTCAATCGATAAGATTGGACAATGCTGCTGAATTTTCCTCACATGCATTCAATGATTATTGCATGGCTTTAGGAATTCAAGTACAGCATTCTGTCCCATATGTCCATACTCAAAATGGTTTGGCAGAATCTCTTATAAAGAGAATCAAGTGGATTGCAAGACCCTTATTACAAAATTGCAATTTACCAACTTCATGTTGGGGTCATGCGGTCTTACACGCTGGCGACTTAATTCAATTGCATCAACTGCATATCATCTGGCTTCCCTTGCAATTAAATGCGTGAAAATATACCAAATATTTCCCATCTCATAGTAAATTGGTTGCGCTTATATACGCATTCCGATCTCACCACCTGCGTGCCTCTATGGGCCCACACAGAAATTAGGGATCTATGTGGGTATCAATCTCGTCGATTGTTAAATACCTTGAGCCCCTAACTGAGGGACTTATTCACGGCCCAAGACGCTGATTGTATATTTAATGAGGATCATTTCCGGCATTAGGGGAGATTTCAAGTACAAAAAAATGGCGGAAATCAATTGGGATGTTGTAGACATCTCCACCTTAGATCCACGTACTCAGAAACTGAACTTCAAGTTCAGAAATTATAAATTTGCAACACATTGCAAATAATCGCGAGAGGCATTCTATCGATACTAAAGGTGTTACTAAATCCTATTATCCCGCTAGAAATGTGCCCCGAAAGAGTGGAGGTACCAAATAAAACCATTCAACTCCCACTTCAAAATAAGAGAGGAGAAGTAAGGCCACACGCTAAGGATGTAGCTTCTAACAAGCAACAAAAAGCAACCGAGGACAAAATCCTCCAAATCAAGTAAATGTAAGTCAACCTCAAGTTGATCCACAACCTAGATCAAAAGTGCACTCTATTTCGATCACAGGACATCGGAACACCACTGCTCCATAGTTTTGGGAAATAATGAGCCATCATCAAGGGTGCAAGAAATTTCCACTAATTATATCGATTCGAGAATCATATAACCGAAAGACTACAATTGTGGACACTTACTTCTTCATTAACAATTGCAAATAACCTCCTAAATGATCCAGATCCCAAGACCATGGCAGAGTGCAAAAGCGCCGGACTGGACTCAATGGAAGGAAGCAATTCAAGTGAGATAGCCTCGCTAATAAAAGAAAGGTATTCACATCCGCAATACCTACACCTCCAAAAGTCTTCCCTGGGATTCAAATGGGTTTTCATCCGAAGCGGAATGAAAACAATGAGGTGGTGAGATATAAAGCGAGACTTGTAGCACAAGGGTTCACGCAGAGACCGGCATTGATTTCAATGAAACATATTCTCCGGTTATGAGTGGAATAACATTCCGATACTTAATATCATTGGCAGTTCAAAATCATCTATCTCTGCAGTTGATGGATGTAGTGACAGCATATCTTTATGGGTCACTTGATTCGGACATATACATGAAGGTTCCCGATGGAATCCCAATTCGAATCCAAAGCAAATCACAATATGTACTTGCGGTGTAAGCTCAACAAGTCACTATATGGCTTGAAACAGTCGGGTAGAATGTGGTACAACCGACTAAGTGAATTCCTTCTAAAGAAGGGATACACAAACAATGATGATTGCCCATGTGTCTTCATAAAAAAATCTCCAACAGATTACTCAGATATATCAGTATATGTTGATGATTTAAATATCATTGGCAACTCTAACGATATAAATAAAACGCATAATCACCTAAAAGACGGAATTTGAGATGAAGGATTTGGGTAAGACCAAATTTTGCTTAGGTTTACAACTTGAGCACCTTCCTCGTGAATCTTAGTGCATCAATCGACCTATATCCGAAAAATATTGGAGAAATTCAATATGGACAAATTATATCCATCTAAAACACCTATGGTTGTTCGATCTTTAGATATGGAGAAAGATCCATTCAGACCATGTGATGATGGAGAAGAGGCATCTTGGGACCCGAGGTTCCTTATCTCGATGCTATTGAGCGCTTATGTATCTTGCAAAAGCTGCACGGTTCACGATATTGCATTTGCGGTGAACTTACTAGCTAGACATAACGTTGCACCAACCAAACGTCATTGGACAGTGTAAAGCATATCCTCAGTTGTGAACCAATGTCTCCTCATGAAGACACCTCTTCAAGTGATCTCATCAAGATCTAGATTAGGCAGTTAATTTGTAACAAAGGGTGTGTCCTTTGGCAATGGATGCATAGGCATCCCTTCCCTTGCATAAATACATACAATTGATCAATGCAATGTACAACTTCTTTATTCCATTCTGTTCTCTGTTTTCATTTACTTTTTACACGTTATCAGCACGTAGTTCTCCACTGAGTTTTACGCTCTACGCTAAGCACAGGAAGAGCAAAACCGACATTATCACCGGAGGCACGAAGTCCTCCCAATCTCCCTCGATTTCTACGGGAGTCGATCTGATGGAGGAGGAATTGTGCCTAGTAGATAGTTGTACTACTAACTCTATACTAAGGGAAACAAAATATTTCCAAACTCTTACTAAGAGGCAAGGAAATGTTTTGACAATCGCTGGACGCGATGCAATGATAGTTGGTTCTGGTCATGCCACTATCATGCTTCCTATGGGTACTCAAATCACAATCGAGGATGCACTATTGTATCCTGATTCAACACGTACCCTATTAAGTTATAGAGATATCTGCAAAAATGGTTTTCATGTTGAAACCCATGATGACAATAATGAGGAATTTCTCCTCATCACTAAAGATTACGGATATGGCAGACAAACACTTGAAAAGATTTCCTCTTTGCGTCTGGATTGTACTACACATACATTAAACCCGTACCACATGTTGTGTACAAGGTAATTTTTCAGAATGTCGATGCATTCCAAACTTGGCATGATCGCCTTGGTCATCCTGGTATAGGGATGATGAGAAAGATTATCAGCAATTCTAATGGTCATGATCTGCATGCTGCCAAATTCCCAAAATTATCGATTTTATATGCCTTTGCATGTGCAAGCTGAAATTGATTTTGAGACCTTCTCATCTTAAAATCCAACATGAGCCACTCAAATTCCTTGAACGTATTCAAGGCGACATATGTGGCCCTATTCAACCATTGTCTGGTCCGTTCATGTATTTCATGGTTCTTATAGATGCATCTACTCGATGGTCTCATGTGTGTCTTTTATCCACACGTAACCATGCCTTTGCAAAAACAATTGCTCAAATTATTAAACTTAAAGCACACTATCCTGAACACCAGATTCAATCGATAAGATTGGACAATGCTGCTGAATTTTCCTCACATGCATTCAATGATTATTGCATGGCTTTAGGAATTCAAGTACAGCATTCTGTCCCATATGTCCATACTCAAAATGGTTTGGCAGAATCTCTTATAAAGAGAATCAAGTGGATTGCAAGACCCTTATTACAAAATTGCAATTTACCAACTTCATGTTGGGGTCATGCGGTCTTACACGCTGCTGACTTAATTCAATTGCGACCAACTGCATATCATCTGACTTCCCCATTTGCAATTAGTGCGTGAAAATATACCAAATATTTCCCATCTGCGAAAATTCGGTTGCGCTATATACGTACCGATCTCACCACCCAAGCGTACCTCTATGGGCCCACACAGGAAATTAGGGATCTATGTGGGGTATCAATCTCCGTCGATTGTTAAATACCTTGAGCCCCTAACTGGGGACTTATTCACGGCAAACGCACGATTGTATATTTAATGAGGATCATTTCCGGCATTAGGGGGAGATTTCAAGTACCAAAAAAAATGGCCGGAAATCAATTGGGATGTTGTAGACATCTCCACCTTAGATCCACGTACTCAAGAAACTGAACTTCAAGTTCAGAAAATTATAAATTTGCAACACATTGCAAATAATCTGCCAGAGGCATTTACTGATACTAAAGGTGTTACTAAATCCTATTATCCTGCCCGAAATGTGCCTGAAAGAGTGGAGGTACCAAATAAAACCATTCAACTCCCACTTCAAAATAAGAGAGGGAGAAGTAAGGCCACGGCTAAGGATGTAGCTTCTAACAAGCAACAAAAGAAACCGAGGACAAAATCCTCCAAATCAGTAAATGTAAGTCAACCTCAAGTTGATCCACAACCTAGATCAAAAGTGCACTCTATTTCTGATCCTGGGACATCGGAACACCCTGGCTCCATAGTTTTGGGAAATAATGAGCCATCATCAAGGGTGCAAGAAATTTCCACTAATTATATCGATTCTGGAGAATCATATAGCCGAAAGACTACAATTGTCGACACTTACTTCTCATAACAATTGCAAATAACCTCCTAAATGATCCAGATCCCAAGACCATGGCAGAGTGCAAAAAGCGCTGGACCGGACTCAATGGAAGGAAGCAATTCAAATCGAGATAGCCTCGCTTAATAAAAGAAAGGTATTCACATCGCAATACCTACACCTCCAAAAGTCTTCCCTGTGGGATTCAAATGGGTTTTCATCCGGAAACGGAATGAAAACAATGAGGTGGTGAGATATAAAGCGAGACTTGTAGCACAAGGGTTCACGCAGAGACCCGGCATTGATTTCAATGAAACATATTCTCCAGTTATGAGTGGAATAACATTCCGATACTTAATATCATTGGCAGTTCAAAATCATCTATCTCTGCAGTTGATGGATGTAGTGACAGCATATCTTTATGGGTCACTTGATTCGGACATATACATGAAGGTTCCCGATGGAATCCCAATTCGAATCAAACGCAAATCACAATATGTACTTTGTGTAAAGCTCAACAAGTCACTATATGGCTTGAAGCGATGGGTAGAATGTGGTACAACCGACTAAGTGAATTCCTTCTAAAGAAGGATACACAAACAATGATGATTGCCCATGTGTCTTCATAAAAAATCTCCAACAGATTCTCGTATTATATCCGTATATGTTGATGATTTAAATATCATTGGCAACTCTAACGATATAAATAAAGCACGCAATCACCTAAAGGCGGAATTTGAGATGAAGGATTTGGGTAAGACCAAATTTTGCTTAGGTTTACAACTTGAGCACCTTCCTCGAGGAATCTTAGTGCATCAATCGGCCTATATCCAGAAAATATTGGAGAAATTCAATATGGACAAATTATATCCATCTAAAACACCTATGGTTGTTCGATCTTTAGATATGGAGAAAGATCCATTCAGACCATGTGATGATGGAGAAGAGTCTTTGGGACCGAGGTTCCTTATCTCGGTGCTATTGGAGCGCTTATGTATCTTACAAAGCTGCACGGGCCCGATATTGCATTTGCGGTGAACTTACTAGCTAGACATAACGCACCAACCAAACGCGTCATTGGACGGTGTAAAGCATATCCTCGAGATATCTCAATGGCACAAAGGATCTTGGATTATATTTGAAAGAAATCAAGATCCCACTATGATTGGATACACGGATCTTGGCTACTTATCGATCCCCATAATGCGGATCCCAAAGCAGGCTTTGTATTTCTACATGGTGGAACAGGCTATTTCATGGAAGTCTTCTAAACAGACTCGATAGCTACTTCCACCAATCACTCTGAAATTATTGCACTATATGAAGCTTCACGTGAATGTGTATGGCTTCAGAGAATGATTAACCACATACAACAATCATGTGGTATTGGTTCTATTGAATCACCTACAATTATCTATGAAGATAATTCAGCTTGTATTACATGATGCAAACAGGTTACATAAAGAGCAACATCACAAAGCATATTGCTCCAAAATTGTTTTATCCTCATGAGTTACAGCAAAGTGAGGAGATAAACATCTTGCAAACCAAATCATGCGATAACCTCGCTGATCTTTTCACCAAGTCATTGCCATCTTCTACATTCTTGAAATGTGTTCATGGGATTGGTATGAGGCGGCTTCGAAATTTGCAAGAATCGGGGAGATATCTCCTAGCGTTAACTCGTTCTAACAGATATTACACTCTTTTCTTTCATGAGTTTTTTCCTCACAAGGTTTCTCATAAAAGTTTTTAATGAGGTAATATTAACACAGTATATGTCATGTTTTCTGTTTTTCCCTATTGGGGTTTTTAAGGAAACATCAAAGACATGAATTGTCTTTAAACTCGTTTATGGGTTTTTCCTGTAATAGGTTTTTCTCATACGAGTTCACTAGAGACAATCACTTAAATATCTTGTCAGACGCTTTTCTCCTAAATTTTCCCATTGGGTTTATAGGAGTTTTCAACAGTATATCAACATATCTTCTCCTCATATTTTTCCTACAAGGTTTTTAGAGAGGAGTTTAATATATTATGTTGTATCTCCAATTTTTCCCCACAGGGGTTTTTAGAGGAGCTACCAAAGACATAGTGATTTACTAACTTATATATGTCATATTTTTCTCCTTATTTTTCCCACCGGGTTTTAAGGAGTTTTTGATGGCATATCAATATAATCCTCAGATTATTCCCATAGTGTTTTTTGAGGAATCAACGACGCATTGATCTCAAGGAAGATTCGATCAAGGGGGAGTGTTGTGAACCAATGTCTCCTCATGAAGACACCTCTTCAAGTGATCTCATCAAGATCTAGATTAGGCAGTTAATTTGTAACCAAAGGGTGTGTCCTTTGGCAATAGATGCATAGGCATCCCTTCCCTTGTATAAATACATACAATTGATCAATGCAATGTACAACTTCTTTATTCCATTCTGTTCTCTGTTTTCATTTACTTTTTACAAAGACTTTGGACGCCTTTGAGGAAGACTTTGGAAGTGTATCACCTAAATGAATACGTGACAGTATCCGTTGATTAGTCTTGCAACTTCACTGTTTATGTGCATAATGTATTAGAACTAGGTCACCAGACGTAGTTGCAGTGACAACCTTTCGGCCATTTGTTTGAGACTTCCTCTAACATCAATGTATATTCCCACAGTGTAGCACGCGAAGTCAGCAACGTTTTTTTTACGACGAAGGAACTTGTGTTTACGACAGACTTCCTTTTTCTTGACCCCATCTCTCCCAAGTCCTGAAATATATTAGTATATAATAACTAGTCAGTAATCTGTGCATCCGCACAGACAGCTTCTTAGATAAAATCAGTTGGGTCAGTTAGTTTGGATTTAACTTGATAGCCGCTATAACCGGGTCTATTAGATGGATGCTAAATCTTTTTGTTTTCTTGATTAATGTAAAAAGTTTCTCACAGTTTATAATTAGTATAGGTAATATTTTATATTATGAATTTTAATATTTTTGGAATTTAGCATTCTAAGTCACACACAAATAAAATTTCTAATCATCCTTTAATTTATTTCTAATTTGCACATTTTTGGATCATATTTTGGGTGGATTTTTTTAGTTTAGGATAGAATTAGTATAAAAATCTATTTTCTATTTATTATTATTTAGAATTTTATTTTTCTAGTTTATTTTTGAATTCATATGAAAATAAAATTATTAATTCTTTTTATTTCAAATTTTAGTTAATTTGGCTTGTACTTGATACGGACTCACTCCGTAAAAAGAGTATAGGCGTATTTTGAATAGTCTTGTCTATAAATATAGGCTATGCTTCATATTCTAATACAAAATTAGTGTGTTCTTCACTCTATTCCACTAATAAATATCCAACTTTACTTTATATCCTTTATATGCATGAATTCAATACAGTTCTTATATATAATAATTAGGGGTAGTTTAGTCATTTTTAATATAATCTTGGTCTATATACCAAGAGAAAATATGCCCTATAAACTTGAACAGAGTGAGTAATTATTATTTTGAATTTTTGTTATTTATATACTCCCTAGGTCACAAATAGTTGTCATTTCAGACATCCACACACGATCTTCAAAACATAGTTTTGACCACTAATTTTTATTATAATATATTTATAAAACCTAATAAAAGTATAATATTACAAAAGTACTTTTTGAAACAAATCTCATCATATTATTTTCATGTATCCAATTGAAATATTTAAAATGTTATTAACAATCAAAGTTTCGAAAGTTTAACTGCACCCATGTCCAAAACGATAACTATTTGAGACTAGACAGAGTAGTGTAACATCCCAAAAAATTCAAAAATATAAAAATTAATAGTTAAAAATTTAAAAATGGAATTAAACAAAATTTTAATTGGAATCAAGATTTTAACTTAAAATATCACCTTTTTCCTCATTTTATTGAATTTTAGTCTTAAGAAAAGAATAAATTGTAATATTAAAACCGTTTCTTCCTAAACGAATAAATTATGAAAATGAGTTTGAAAATATAATCTTATTTTGAATTTCCATATTTTTTGATTTTTTTTTGAATTTTGATTCTTAAGAAAATCTTTTATGTTAATTGTTTTCTTCTCCTTCAAAATGCAAAACCCAAAATCCCTTAAGAAATAATCTCAAGGGCATTCCCAAAAATTTCAAAGCAATGTGAACTCATTTATTACTAAAATAAATAAAAAATAGTGATGTAAGACTAAGAAGAACTCATTGTCAGAATTATTATATTTTCTACTGATCTTTTCATATCCTAAAAATTTTACCAAATCATCTATAGAACTAGGGTAACTTGTAGAAAATATCAAAAATAAATAATCATATTACTGCATTTGTAAAATTAGAAACCAAAACTAAAATTTTCCATCATTATCAATATCAGAATTTTATAAAATCATATATGATAAATCAACATCTATATATGAATTTTATGGTAGTCTCTATGAGCCATTAGAATCACACAGAAAAGTTTCATATGAAATAGAGCTTATTTGGTATCTATGAAAAATAAAAATTAGAAAAAAAATTATGATGCAGCAGTCTTGTCAGAATTTTATAAATTTCTACAGATAAGATCTTCAATCGAAATTCCATTTTGCAAATTACTACTTGATTTTCAAATTAAATTTCATTTTATGCAAATTAACTGTAAAAGCCTCATTTGATATAGCTTGAATTACTGCATTTTGTAAATACTACCTAAAGTCTTGTTGAGTATGAAAGTACTTACCCTTGTTTATTTGTTGATTTAGGTGAAGATAGTGAACTTCCAGACGACATATGCTTTGACGCAGGTTGCCGGAATCATGTTAGCGAGTTTTTCTATGGTGTAATACTGCAAAGTTTTTGTAGGGTTTTGGCCGGTGATGTTTTCATTTTCTTGATTCAAGGATTTATTCTGGAGAAGAGTTTTATCATCTCGTGGTTTATTAAAGGAGGCCTTCAGTTGGAGTTTTGAGAGGCTTTTAGCAAACTTACCTTCTTGCCCTTGGAAGACTCTCCCTAATCCTGGCCAATTAGCCAATTTGTTGGCCCTGGCTCTCCTCCCCAAAAAAATGTGAGTCATTCTTTTTCCCAAGTGCTGGCTCCCTACTCTTGCCCTGCCGACTCCTTGCTCTTTGCCTGCCGACTCCCTCCAGTCTCCCTCCCAGTCGGCGCCTCCCTTGGACTCCCTCCTGCCGGCGCCTCCCCTGGACTCCCTCCTGCCGGCGCCCTTCTCCTTTTCCCCTGTCGGTGGCAGCAGGCAAGAGGCAGACCAAGCGGCAGCGGCTCCGCGAGCCACAGGCTGCTCCAGCACCTCTGGCCGGCGGTGTGCCGCCTCCCCGCAACAACCCCCCCAGCAGCACCCCACCTCGGCTCCTCCTCCCTTTCCTCCTTGAGTCAGATTTGAGGTAAACCCTAGGTCTTTGGGGGATTTTATTTCTTGCATGTAAGGTGTTTGATCTAATGCCCAGCTAGGATCATTGTATTTGAGATGCATTTAGTTGAGGGATTTGGAGTCTAGAGTGTTTTTGGAGATTCCTGCTTGAGCTGAATTCTGTCCCACTGTTTGGACGGCTAATTGAAAATTCTGCAAGCATTTCCTAGGGGTTTGGCTATTATGAAAGTTGTAGATAATTGAATTACCTTTCAATGAAGACTAGAATCGCTAAATGTTGTTCAGCCATTTAAAAGTTATGGTCATTTTACCGAGCATTGTCCATTTGTGTCGTGATTGGGGCAGTTTGTGTTCAACTGCAGATTAGAGGATCATAGAGGCCGAATCATGCTTTTTGTATACTTAGAAAAAAGTGGGAATTTTCCTGTAGTTTGAGAAGATGTACTCATTTATTTGATTTGGAGTTGTTAAACTCAAGTTATGCTTGTAGGAAGTCTGCTGTCCCGTTGGACAGATTTCTAGTTTTCAGGTTTTCGGAGGGTCGTGTAGAATCGTGGTTGTCCTGAGTTGTTGTGGTTAAATGGTTGGCATGATTTTAGTGGGTTATGAATATTTGCAGGTGGTGTGACCCCGGGAGTGCCGTCAACTTCTCGTCACACTGTTTCAAGAGGTTTAAGGCAAGTGCGTTGTAGTGGTTGTGGCTTAGGTGGCCATTATGTTTTTTGCAATATTACCGTTACCCTTGTGATGCATTAATATTGTCAGGTTTGATTTTGCAGGCGATATGATGAATGAGAATGGTTCAATGGTTATGCTATTATTTAAAACAAGTTTATATGCAAGTGCAACCCGTATAACTCTTATAGGGTATTTGGTTAACTGCTTGTGTTATGTATACGCTTACGCTATGGTTGTATTCGTGTTTATAAGCACGTCTTGAAGGGTAATTGTCTTTTGATGAAGAGGGTAAGTATTCTGATGCAAGTGCATCGATGTCTGAACGTGTTATGACTTGTTTGATGAACTTTGTGTGCCTTGCCATCATGACATTATGCTGCATCTCTGGATTGAATGTTATGTGCGTTGTTTGATGAATTCCGTCTAGATGCCGTGATGATATCTTGCTAAATATTATATCCATATTCATGCTCACTAGTTTGATAGGGCTAGTGGGAATACTGAAGGTATGGAATTGGATTGCGAAAATGGTTAATTTATGATCAAGATAGATGGAATTAGTAATTACTCGAGTATTGGTAATGTGAGTATGAATATGATTGTTGAGGAGGTGATTATGAGTGTTGAGAATGTGATTATAAGTGTTGAGAATATGAATATGGAAGTTGATAATTTGGATATGATGTTGAGAATGGTAATTTATGGATGTGAAAAATGAATGTAGTATGCAAATTTGTTTGCGTCAATTGCATTTGTGCATTCATGATGGAAGAGGCGACCCATTTTGATGCGGGCCTCTGTGCTCACATGTAGTGAGCACGAAAGTCCTACCTCGTAGTCCCATATACGTGGTTGTATGGGAGCTAGTCAGTAAGAGTAGGCACTCTCCATCACGAGGTGGAAGGGGAATGAGAGGGTGCACACCGACGGGTGTGCACTCGGCCATACCGGTATGTGCTAAAAGAGGAGATGAGCATGCATGATGCATCATATGCATGGAAATTATGCAATCTGCATTACATTGTCAATGATGGATCATGTTTTATGAGTTGATTATGATGTATGGATATGAGATTCTTCTTTTGTATGGCATATTTGCATCTGCATTGTATTGACAATGATGGATCATGTTTTATGCATTGGAATTGTTAGTTGTTGATTGATGTGAATGAAAGCATGGTTGCGTCGCATCATTTAGCATTTCATTGCCCTGCATTGAAGTTGTTAATTGTTGATTTATGTGAATGAAAGCATGATTGCATTGCATAGTGAATGGTAATTGTAGTTCCTGGGTTAATGGTAAGTGCAGGTTGGGGATTGAGTCGTGGACTCATCCGAAGCTGTCAATGGAGGTATGAAAGACAGTTAAACTGTTTCCTGAAGTTTGGAATTTAGTTAATCTGAGTTATGAGATAGCTGTGGGGTTGTCGCTGATTTACATTTATTTTTACTTAATGATTTCAATTTAGTAATGGTTGTGTTTAATAGTGAAGTAATTGTGTTCCTGCGTTGTGGATTTATTTAAGTTCAGACTGCTTCTTCTATTACGGATGTCAATTAAAGGAACTGTTGCTTTAAGTCTTGAAGTAGTTGTACCTAAGTCGAATTCCTTACTTTTCTACTTGTTGCACTTTGCTGAGTCTTGGACTCACGCTTGTTGTTTCTTGTTTTAGGTACCTTGAAGTCTGTCTCACGGGATGGGAATAGTGGCACACACGACTTGGTCAATAATTCATTCTTGTCTCATAAAGTTTGGTTGTATCTAAGTGGTTGTAATATATTAGCCGTAGTTGCGTAGTTTGCTAATTGGAGATTTGGTGATGTGATTGATTATCTAAGGACTTGCTAGAATGTGTCATCCTGGAAAGGGGTGTTTGATATATATTATAACTGCAATGTTTTCTGTCTGCTGAGTGGATGTCCTATTTTCTAGAGAGGTCATGCCGAAATTTTGTAAATTTCGATGACTTAGTTTTAAGACGGTTTTAGAAGTTAGTGCTTGGTTGCAGTCAAATTAGTGAAAGTATTAGGTTGCTATGTCTTCTTCGGAAATTCTCAGTCCAATTGTTTTTTCTTGTGGCGAATTAACGTGTGTTGGTACCCCCTTTGGACATGTGTGGGTCCGAGGGGTGTCGCTAGTGAAGCAGGATTTTGGTAGCATCCGGGGCGCGTTGGCATCGGGGTGTTACATATGGTTTATGCCTTGTCAGTTGACTGAGGGTTGGATAAGCACACTACAAAACTTTTGCTTCTTTCTGCTACAATATAGTCTGCTTTGTAAGACCTTATTGTATAAATTACCAATATCATATGTAATGATGAGTATAGATATGATATCAACTATTGTAAATGTGTGTCTTAACCACTAATCATGGGACTAGTGCATAGTTCATCCTTCTTTGTATTCTGTACCAAAAAGGAGTGTCGTTAAAATTATGTTACTTTGGAAGTCGTACAAATCAAATCTCTAATCATCCTTTAATTTTTATTCCAAATTTGCATATTTTTTGTTCTTACTTAGGGTATATTTTTTTCAATTTTAGGCTGGAATTCATATGGAAATTTATATTTCATTTTATTAATGTTCTGAATTTTATTTTTAGGCTGGATTCATATGAAAACTAATATTTTTGTTTATTACCATTTAGAATTTTATTTTAATGGTTTTCTATGGAATTTGTGTGAAAATTAAATTGATAATTTTATTTTATTTTTATTCTGAATTTTAGTTAATTTGGCTTGTTCCTCACATGGACTCGTTGTTTTAATTTGTTACTTTTTATTTAAATATTATTCTGAAATTTATTTATTTTTGGATCTACTTGGGAACTCATATGGAAGTCAAATTGCTAAATTTCCTAAATTTTTATTTTAAATTTCATTTAATTTAGATTGTGCTTGACATGGACTCATTATTTTCTATTTTCATTTATTACTATTCCAAAATTTAGGTTTAGGGTTTACTTTGGAATTTTTATGAAAATCAAATTCATAATTTTATTTTCTTTTTATTACAAATTTTATTTAATTTGGTCTGTATTGACATAGACACTTTATTTTAATTTGCTAATTTTTATGCAATTGTTATTCCAAATTGTAGTTATTTTTGGAATTAATTTGGAAATTGTAAGAAAGTCAAATTGCTAATTTTCCTAATTTTTATTCCAAATTTTAGTTAATTTAAATTGTACTTGATATGGACTCTTTCTTTTAATCTAAACCATTATAACTCAAACCCAACAGATAGATGACCAGATATTTTTGGTTAACATGGGTGCTTCCTAAGAGTGCATAATTAGTATATATATATTTTATTTTATTTTTACCTTCCCTTTTCAATTTGAATTAATGAAAATAAAATTTATTTTATTTTGTTTCCGAATTTTAGTTAATTTGGCTTGCACTTGACATAAACTCTTTATTTTAATTTGCTAATTTTTATTTAATTATTGTTTTAGATTTTGCCAGAACATCCTTTTTTTGCGTGGAATACCAAGAAGGTTCCATTTGCACACAGTGCTAATCCCATGATCGGTGGCTAGCACGCATATATACAACATCACTATCACAATCTATACACAAGTTCATATTACATTACCAAAACGTAGCTCTTATAATAAGGCCTAATGGCCGAGTTAAAAATTTCAGCGAAAGATGCATAACCTAACAGTATGCCTTTCACACAAACTATCATAGTCAATTGACAATGAGTAAACCCTAGAAAAGCTTGTTGGTATAATCCAAGTATTGTGAGGGACTTCAGCTCCTTCATCAACTAAATGTCAACAATAAGTAAGGTTCAGTACTTTCGTACTCAGCAAGACTTGTAGTTTATCACAAATGTATAATGATTACAAGCTATATCAAAGGAGAAGGCTACTAAGTTTATTTGCAAAAGGTGAGTTTGAATTGTAAATACTAAATAGTAGATTGCAAGCGAAATTTGTAAAGGCAATTTGACTGATATGTAAATAGCAAGTATGAATAGCATAAAAAGTAATAACTCACAGTCCTCTATGAATGTGAGAATTTGAACCATTTCCTACTAACTCATGGCATAAATCTAAGACAATGACTTTTTCAACAAATGATCCTATTCCAACTCGTTTTATAAAAATATCAAAAACTCTAACTAGTGTTAGTGAACTACGTCTCCGATGACCGTAGGTATGGCTTTTTGAAAAGTTTTACACTTTGTAGAGACGTACAACTTTACCCACAAGTCATGACAAACCCATTTTGCCTCTATTTTCATGCTTTCTTTGGCGTGTGGCCAAGAGATCATGACAAAAACCTTTATATCGTCTAGACCTAACTTTGCACCAACCCAATGATATCAAACCCTTGCTATGGCAGTAGAAATAAAATCACACACACAATAACCATGACAGTCCATCCCTGTCATTCATACAATAACCAAGGCAGTCCATCCCTACCACGATCACTTCTTCCCATAGCAAGGCATACACCAATGTGTCGGCAAGTGTATTCCCAACACCTCGGTGAGGGTACCCCTTCGAGCAAACCTAGCCAGATTGCTCGCACTACTACAGCCTTCCAATGTGCAAAGCTAGACTAGGTAACTTAATTAATTTAAGGTCGTCCCATACCAGCACTTGTGGTTGCACAGTATTTCTTAGATTATACAACACTATGTTCAGTCCTTAATCTGACTAAATTTTTACATATTAGAAACTACATGATTTGAGATGAATTTAGAAACTGGTTTGACTAAATTTGAAGCTAAATTGCACAAGATATAAGCAAATGAATATATACTATTATGGAAATCCACAATGATAGCAAAATACATCTTCAATTAGAGAAAGCGCATTTTTCTATTTTTTTTGGATTTCTCGGCTTTTTCTTAATTTAGTGCAGAGGCTGACATTGGGGCCCATGTGGCTGAGAGACAGAATAGAGCAGGTGAAGGTGGTGCTCGTTAGTGATGAGAAGCCAGCCGAGCTCAAGCAACAGTGCGGAGAGCAAGAGGGAGGTGTGGGGGTTCCACGAGAGAAGTTAGTGGCGGGGGAGCATGCCTAACGGTGGCTAGTGGCGGTGAGGGCAGTGGCTAGCCGAGGGGGAGAAGGGGGCTTAAGCTTGGGAAAGTGGAGGGTGAGCATCTAGGAGCTAGAAGGGCTTCATTTTTGTACCTCGTAGCGGCTACGGTCCTTCGAGGGGCTTGGCATCGGTGGTTGGCCATAGAGAAGAATAGGGAAGCGGTGGTGGCTCCACGAGCATCGGGAGCTAAAATCAAAGAGAGGAGAGGGATCATTGCATGCTCAAAACACTCTGGATCCACGGAATTGAAGTATGGCTCATAATCTCGGCTGAACTGTCTTGGCTTGCTCAGCGACCCGCTTGGCAATAGTGGTGACTCCTGGTGTTAATCAGGCCTAGCTCAGGGTGGAAGAGGAGCAGGGGGAGTGAGGAGTGACTCAAGGAGTTGGGAAGGCATAGGCAACCTTTTATGGCAGTTTAGTCTGAAGATTGATTCAACGGACAAGGGAAAGGGACAATGGTGACAAGATCTCAATGGATTTTGCATGCACACGGGCTCAAGCAGACAAAGAGGTAGCTGCAAGACTGAAAGCATCTAGGCCCCCTAATTCTTCAATTAAGTATTATTACAGGGTTTTGGCATTGATGATTAAGCCAATGAACCCTTTGTGATGAGGAATCATGTTTGGATATGTCAGTCGGCATCAAGCAAAAAGGTCAAGATTAAGGACCCTTGTTACTATTTTTGACTTGAAAGATGGTTCAAGCCAAGAAGCTAGGGTTGTTTTATATTTGCCGTACTATAAAGGGGGGTCATGCATAAGTTAGAACCTTGGTTTATGAGCTAAGCCAGTTAGATTGCTTGGAGTCAAAGTCATATCCGAAAATTCCCCACCAAAATCTATCCTACACTCAAACAGACAGCTTCCCATTCACGTCGGACCCAAAATCCTTTTTTTCTTAGTCCGGCACTCATTCAGCTCAACCCTTCTATGCCGGACCAACTCTTATTCAGTCCGACACTGTATATCCTCGTGAGCAAAACTCAACAGAGCACAGGTCATTTACGCCAGACCTACTTCTGCTGACACAAAATTCAGTCCGACGCTAACTCTAGTTTACGTCGGACTGACCCTTTTCAGTTCGGCACAAATGCGCAACTCACGGGTCTATTCTACTCATATCCCATATGTCTGCCAGACCAAGCTAATTTTGAAATCTTGTCTATGGCAGACTGACCCATTTTGGTCCGGTGCAAACGTGCAAATCCAACTTTCACGTCGGACTCAGTTTCTCGTCAAAGCCTATGTACGATGGACCAAGTTGGCTTAATCGGGCGCAAATGTGTATATAGGCAATCTCGGTCCGGCGTACACAGGAAGTTTCGTGAAGCTTAATTCTCCTATCAAATTCAGTCTGGGGCAATTGAGCATTAACCTATTTTTGACACTCTGACATGTCCAACGGCTACTGTGCTAGTTTCAAAAGCTAGCTTTTGCCCCAATGGCTATAAAAGCTCATCTAGGGCATTGCTTGTGTAATTTTTTCAACTCTTTGTTATTTTAGCACCTTAGAGCTCTCAAGACACCAAAGAGACCGTGCTTCACTTCAAAGTTTAAAAATCCAAAATTTTCTAAGTGATCTTGCTCCAAGCTTAGTCTAGCAAGTGTTGTGTTAGTGAACCAAGGGACAGGGCTTGTGGATGGTCTATTACCTTTGGAGCTAAACATTCCTAGACAGTTTGGAGGTATTTTGGTGCGACCTATCCAAAGGTGCTTGTAGAAGGCCACCATTGTTATGAGAGGCGGGGACTCACCTCACCGGAGTGGTGGAAGAGTCACTCTAGTGGTGACCCGGGCTACTGCGACTAGCTTTGGGGGAGCCATACTTCCTAGGAAGTTCTCCAACGTGGAAGTAAGAGTTTGGCTCTAAACCACGAGAAAAATTCTCTCTGTGTCTCTCTATTTACTTTTCAACATTTACTCTTTGCTAGTGTTCTCTGTTTTCAATAGTGTTTTCTCTTTACTCTAGCTGTACTTAAATTTGATCCTATTCACCCCCCTCTAGACCAACTAGATCCTTTCAAAGACAGGGCTTCAAGTATTGGGGCGTCGACCTCCCCGTGCCATGGCAGAGAAAAGGTGAGGCGCATGGCTACCATGGCAAGGGTGGCTGCAGTAGGGTCGATATGCAACATGGCACAAAGCTCCTGAGGTGCGGACACGGGCGAAGGGAGACGAGAGCTGCCGTGATAGGGCAAAGAGAAGAGCAAGTGCTGCAACAGCGAGGAGCGTGGCACACACGAGATAAAGGAAAGAAGGAAGTTGGCAAGCAAGCCTAGGGGGAAGGGCTCGCTGCCAGTGGGCCAGCGGTGCCAAAGATGCTGACGGGTGGGCCTGAGGTGGCATAAGAGAGAGAACGGGGAAGTTCTCCAATTTTTTACCTTTGGCAGACATTTAGTTTCACACTTAATTGAGTAATGAAATTGTGTTGGAAATTTTTGAACTTTTTGACAGGGTTCTGAGAGCATACCTAAGTTACCACAAAAAGTTCAGATGATGATCCAACTTGTACAATTTTAAAAATTCTGACAATACTACCATTACATTTAATTTTTATTTTTTGATTTTCTAAAGGTACTAAATGGTTTCAAAATTTTATGAAACTTTTTATAGATAATCTAGGGGTTAGTTAAGATTTAATTAAATTTTTGAGAATTTATGTTATTGAATTATGAAATTTAAAATTAAGAGGTCACATCTTTGACTATTACAAGCATTTCTTTGAATAGAAAAAATCAAAGGAAATTCACAAAGTAGTGAAAATTCAATTTAAAGCTAGAATCAAGATTTTACTTTTGAATGTAACTTATATTTATTTTGACGCTATTACAAATTTTATTTATTTGGATTTACTTTGGAAATCATATGGAAGTCAAATTGCTAATTTTCTGTAATGTTTATTTGAAATTTTAGTTAATTTAGATTGTATGTGACATGGATTCTTTATTTTATATTTTCATTTATTACTTTTTTGAATTTTATTTTTAGGGTCTACTTTTGAATTTATATGAAAATCAAATTCATAATTTTATTTTATTTTTATTCCAATTGTTACTTAATTTGGTTTGTACTTGACATAGACTCTTAATTTGAATTTACTAATTTTTATGTAATTATTATTCTGAATTTTAGTTATTTTGAGAATTACTTTGGAAATTTTATGAAAGTCCAATGGCTTACTTTCCTTAATTTTTTTATTTTGAATTTCAGTTAATTTAGATTGTACTTGATATAGACACTTCTTTTAATTTAAGCTATTATAACTCAGGCCCAATAGATAGATTGTCGGGATTGATAGTTTTGTTTTATTTTGATTTCGAATTTTAGTTAATTAGCTTGCACTTAACATAAACTCTTTGTTTTTGTTTGCTAATTTTTATTTCAAATTTTAGTTATTTTTGGATTTTCTTTGAAAATCATATGGAAGTCAAATTGCTAATTTTCCTTAATGTTTATTTCAAATTTTAGTTAATTTAGATTGTATTTGGCATGGATTCTTTATTTATGTTTTCATTTATTGCCATTCTGAATTTTATTTTGATTGTTTACTTTGGAATTTGTATGAAAATCAAATGGATAATTTTATTTTATACCAAATTTTAGTTAATTTGCTTTGTACTTGTCATAGACTCTCTATGTTAATTTGCTAATTTTTATGTTATTATAACTTCAAATTTTAGTTGTTTTTGGAATTACTTTGGAAATCGTATGAAAGTCAAATTGCTAACTTTCCTTAATTTTTTATTCTGAATTTTAGCTACTTAGATTGTATTAGATATGGACTCTTTGTTTTTATCTAAACCATTGTAACTTAGGCCCAACAAATAGATGGCCAAATTGCCTATTTAGTGTATGTATCGAATTTTATTTTTATGGTTTTCTTTGGAATCTGTATGAAAATCAAATTGATAATTTTTATTTTGAATTTTAGTTAATTTGCATGGCTTGTACTTGACACAGACTCTTTTTTTTTAATTTGCCAATTTTTGTTTTGAATTTTATTTATTTTTGGATCTACTTTGGAACTTGCAAGTTGCTAATTTTCCTTAATTTTTATTTTGAATTTCAGTTAATTTAGATTGTACTTGATATGGACCTTTTATTTTATATTTTCATTTATTACTATTCCAAATTTTTTTAGGGTTTACTTTGGAATTTGTATGAAAATCAAATTGATAATTTTTATTTTGAATTTTAGTTAATTTAGACTGTAACATGAACTCTTCTTTTAATCTAAACCGTTATAACTCGGGCACAATAAATAGATAGTTAGATCTTTCTAATTAACGTGAGAGTTTCCTTATAGTGCCTAATTAGTAGATAGTTAGATAGCAAGTTTGTTTTTGTTTTTGTGTGTATATATATACACACATATATATACATATACATATATGTATGTATGTATGTATGTATGTATGTATGTATGTGTATATATGTGTATGGGTGACGAGGTACTTTACTGCCTGTAGTACTATGAGATAATTAAGTTTCCTGATAGATTTGTACTACATCGGGCGCCGGAAAATATCCCGACGGGAAGAGAATGTTGGATCAGGCCTCAGGAGATTACTTCCAGGAACACCAGAGCATTCAACAATTCCTTCGCCAAATCTTCAGAACAGCAACTGATCTGCCTGCAGGGCTATCGCTATCAAGAACAAAGCACACAAGCGACAGACCTCACGGCAAAACAGAGCGCACGCTGCGTTGCCTGACCTGGAGCAGTAAACCCGTCCAGCAAACACCCGCAGCGCAAAACAAGATAGAAACGCCTGAATTTCTTTTTGCCTGGCGTTACCTCCACCAGCTTTTCTGAATATATTTATAGTCAGCTTACAGATAATTCAGTCTGTTACATCGAATCTACTCAAACTCAACAAACTCAACTTTATCTCTAATCAACCTGGACTCCAGACTAAATACGACAGAGCTCTGAATTAGCGACCAAAACGACTATGACTTCTACCACCAACTAGCAAGACGCAAGTCAGGATCTGGCAACAAGATTATAGATAACAGAGAATGAGACGGGCGCGCTCGCCTATATATACCCATGGCGAGAAAGCAGCTGGGCTTACAGACGCTAGCTCAGCCCGATCAGCTGGATAGCAAGTTATCAAGCTCTTAATTTTTTTGTTTACCAACTTGAAATACGACCTAGTACTTTCCCAGCCGGTGCTAGCCATGCCACTAGTGCTGTGGTTTCTCCTTGCTCCCGCCCTAGTACTTTCCCAGCCGGTGCCGACTGTCTCCGACACGGCGCCGTCACCGATGCCGACTCAACCGCCGGACTGCCCTAAGAAGTGCGGCGACATAGACATTCCCTACCCATTCGGCATCGGCGACAGCTGTGCCTGGTCTGGTCGGAATGAGTTCAAAGTTACTTGCAACGATAGGTTTAACCCTCCGAGACCATACACAGGGAGGTTCGAGATCATCAACATCTCGTTGTTGTTTGGCCAGATGCGCGTCTTCGCTCCCGTATCGTACAAGTGCTTCAATTCATCCAACACCACCGGACCCGGAACAGCCTGGCGATTTAAGCTGATCCCACCGTTCCTGATCTCGCAGAGGAGGAACGAGTTCACGGCCATCGGTTGCAACACCCTGGCGTTCCTCAAAGGCAGGAACGGCTGGAGCTACTTATCCGCCTGTGTCACGACGTGCGTGAGCTTGGATGGCGCCGCCCATGACGGTGACCCCTGCGCGGGGCTTGGTTGCTGTCAGACGCCGTCCATCCCGGGCAACCTTAGCACCATACAGGTCGACTGGTCGGGTATCAAACGCAACCCCGCGTGGAGGTGGAGCCCCTGCAGCTACGCCTTCGTGGCCGAGAAAGGCTGGTACGTACGTACACTCCCAAGTTAATATGCCATTCAAAATGATCTATTTCTTTAATTCAGTACATCATCCACACAATGAGTTGCCGCCATGTGGATATTTTTAGTACTGTTCTTTTAGTGTACACTAAATTTAATATGGATCATTCATTTATTTATCCAATAGACCAGATTAGTTAGTATTTATTTATACTTCTTTTAACAATATAATAGTAAAAATACTCTTAACAAAACAATGGCTTATCTAATTTCTGCTACTCATTATATACTATTACTATAATACACCATAAAATTTCTCTATTTTTAATCTAATTTATTTATGTGGAAGAAAAATTACTGTTAAGGATTTTTTTTCCGGACGGTAAAGTTAAGGATTGATGAAGGATTTATTGCACGTAATACTGACAAGATATGTTTGAATCTAGACCATTGGGTTACAAAAGATCAATTAGAATTTGTTGTGGATGGCAGCACACTGAATGAGTATTAGCTATTTCATCAAGTGGATCTTAGGGCTAGGAATACTTTGTGTGCATGAGACTGCATAAACGTAGCAAAGAAACTGTCTTTTTGTAACATCAATATAGATCTGAGTTCGATCTTCGCGCTTCGTTTCTCCCATCTGAAAAGTATATGTATGCATATAAATAAATAGACAGATCAATTTGTATCTAATTTGACTAATTAATAATACTTTCTTTAATGTTAAGATTACTGACAAGAAAATAATACGACTAGACTTTCCATTGATAATAATCTTACGCCTGTGTCATTCTCTTGCGAGAGGATATAATGGTGCATTATTTGTGATAGAAACTTACTTCTGACCATGACAAGTAGAAAAGTTATCAAGATTCCTTATTATTTTTCGATAGGAGGGATTAACCGTGAACTTATGTATTTAGGTATAATTTTAGTCGAAAAGATCTCAACGGTACAGGTGACATGGCCTACGACAGACGGGTCGGTGAGAGAGGTGTTCCGTTGTTGCTTGATTGGGCCATCATAAATAATGGGGCGTACCCTCTGCCACCAGCAAAACCAATAGCTTCCGCTTGTGTCAGCACCAACAGCCATTGTATCAACGCTACACAAGGCCCGGGTTACCTCTGCAACTGCTCCCACGGATACGATGGCAATCCCTATGTCACCGGTGGATGCTCGAGTCAGTTTGGCAACAGAATTTCCAATTATCGCATCTGCTAGAAAACAGTTGTTTTGTTGGACTGACCATTCGAGTTTTCAATATACAGATATTAACGAGTGCGAGCTTCGGAAATCAGATCCTACCACCTACGAAAAGCAATATCCTTGTGCACGTGGTAGCACATGCCGTGATACGGAGGGTGATTACAAGTGCATATGCAATTTTGGACGAAGAGGGGACAGCTGTCTGCCCATATTTCCCGCGCATGCAGTTGCAATAACAAGTGAGCATCCGTATAATATATACTACTCCATCTGTCCGAATATATATCATTCTACCTTTCAAATTTTGTTCCTAAATATAACTCATTTTACAGTTCAAAGTGACTTTTTATCATTTTTTCTCCTATATCCCTCCTCTTTAGCTATTTTTAATATTATTTACTATCATGGACTAGAGTAAGACACACAATCCAAAATATAATGAAAAAGTATAATGCAGTCTTTTTGTTAATATGCCTTGGTGGAAGTATAAAAAAACTAGTATGACATCTATTCAGGTACGGAGGAAGTAGCTGCCTAGCTTGTACTCATAGTAAAGTTATATATTTGTGGTCCTTAGTTTTCCTTTTTTGCTTCAATATTTATGGTCTTTAGTAGAATTAACACAATAAAGATATATAACATGCATGCAAATGCAGTGAAAGTCATCACGACTAATATGGATCAACGCTATCTGTGTTTCGCAGCAACATTCTGCGCAGTCGGTGCTTTGGTAGTCCTATTATGGTTCATCCGTAGAGAGCGTAAGAGACGAAGGCAGAGAGGTTTTTTCGACAAAAACGGCGGTGAAATACTGAAGAGCATGAACATCAACATCTTCACGAAAGAGCAGCTAGACAAGTTCACAAGGAACTACAGCAAACCCACTGGAGAAGGTGCCTTTGGTGTGGTCTATGAGGGAATCATAGACGACAACCAACGAGTCGCGGTAAAACACTCAATTGCACAAGGCGAGGAGCGGCGCCCAGATGATTTCGTGAACGAGATCACCATCCAATTTCGGATCAACCACACGAATTTGGTCCGCCTTGTTGGATGTTGCCTAGAGACAGATGTCCCCATGTTGGTCTTTGAGTTCATCTCCAATGGAAGCCTATATAGTGTACTTCATGGACTCAAAAAGCCTACTCTCCCGCTACAGGCTCGCTTGGATATTGCTATTGGATCTGCCGAAGCTCTCTCCTACATGCACTCAGACGGTGGCCACAACATTGTTCATGGGGATGTCAAGTCCGCCAACATTCTCCTTGGTGACAACTTCGTGCCAAAGATCTCCGACTTCGGGTCGTCCAAGCTCGTGTCTATAACTAGGTATAACAATTGGTCTGTGATGGGGGATCTGAACTACATAGACCCTGTGTACATCAAGACAGGCCATTTCACGGAGAAGAGCGACGTCTATAGCTTTGGAGTTGTGATTCTTGAGCTAATCACACGGAAGAAGGCCAAGTACGATGGTAGCAACAGCCTCCCAATAAACTTTGTCAAGTCTTACAAGGAGGAGGGTACAAGAAGGGAGATGTATGACAAGGAGATTTCGTCTTCTGCTCAGCCTCACTACATGGAGTGCCTCGACAGGATTGGTGGAATCGCAGTCCAATGTCTCAAAGAAGATGTTAATGAGAGACCAACCATGTCACAAGTGTTGAACGAACTTAAGCTAGCAAAATTAAGAGTCAACGCAGCCCAAGTCATGGGTAATCACTGTTTCCCTAAGCAACCGACTAGCTCGCCTAGGCGGCGACCAGGCGCTAGGTCCCTCCCTCCTGTCGATTCTCCTAGGCCAATTTTGCCCTCCTAGTCAGCCGCCTAGCCCGCCTATGTTGGAGATAATCTTGTTGCTTAGTAATTTGAGAAATATTAAGTTGTTAGTTTGCATGCGCGTGTGTCAGCTTTGTTGGCTAGATAATGGAGTCCAGTCTGTTAGAGTTTGGTTCAGGTTTGATGTTTATCTGTACAAGTCAGAGTCTCAGTTTTTGAGGGTTGTTACTGAGTCTGCGTTTTGGTGGATAAGAAGCAATTGCTTAGCCGGCCGAAACACCAAAGGAGTTTGATTCGAGTGTGTCAGGTTTTTAGTAGTCCGAATTACAACTTGTAACTGCATCCAGTTTTGCATGTAGATGCTAACCTATATAAGTAATGAAGAGAAAAACAGAAAAAGCTGCGGGAAGTATTGTGCAGCACCAAAAGATCAGAATCTCCGAATTTTTCCGTGCTCTACCTGAAACTTCCCGTCATGTTCTGCGTCGGCAACTAGGGGCTATTCTCTGTATTGTGCTGGTTTCTAGTCGATACAGGAGAAGAGTCTGTATCTCTCTGGAAGCTTATTCCGACAATACGAAATAGTTCTTTTTGGCAATACAAAGAACAGTACCGGAGACTAAGGGAGATAGTTCGTCTACTTCAGGAGAGGTAATCCGGCAATACAGAACGTTGTTCAGATTATTTCTGTGAAGTAATCTGACCAGGGGCGAACCTATGTGCATTCGTCGAGGTCGGCCGACCCCGATGACTCTGTGGGAACCTCTTATACCTGCGACTTTCGGCCACAGGCGACCCCGACAAAAAAAATACCTGACCCCGACGCCCGACAGCCCAAGTGCCCATTGCCCAACCGGAAGGCCAAATGTTTGTATGCAACAACCCACAAGCCCACCAGAAGGCCAAAGGTCTCTCGTGAAAAATGAAGTTTCGTCCCCATCCAGTGCTCAAACACAAGCGCCAAGCGGCTTCCCCTTCATCGTTCTCGGTGCAAGGCGGCACTGATGACCACGCGTCGCGCATTCTGGTGGGCGGCGTCCGGCAACGGCGGCAAGGACGCAAGGAGGCGTCATGGAGAGGTCTCCGGTCTGAAACTTGGATGAGGTAATGCCAAAATCAGCAGCCAAATCCCTATTTTGTGATTGATAGATAAAATTCCAACGCTAAATCCCCAACTTTGTGATTGACAAATAAAATTCCAATTTCTTGATTATCATCTTGACTCCTTGAGGCATCAATTTATGTTGAGGTGTAGAGTAATTCAGTCATAGAGGTCTGTTTCTATTTGGCTGTTCAAGTGGCTGATCAATTATCAGATACGTGCGCTTATCAGAAAGTCTATCCATCGATGACTTGATGATGCATAGAGCAAGGGATAACAGAGCTGATTTAGCAATACCCACGGATTCTTGAACAGTTGAATGCAGGGTAGGAACGGATCAATTAAGAAGGAGCAGTTTAACTTCAAAGTCAACGAAGTTGTTCCATTTGTACTAGTTAAATGTTTGGAGTTTGGATTGGTCTATACATGCGTTCTGAAAACTTAGCAACTAGCTACTACAATTATCATGGCTAGTGTCATTACACGGCAACCGTCTGAACATATATAAGTTTTTCAGACCAATAAAATATGCAATTGTCCTGCAAAACTTCAACTGTGTTTCCGGTAAAAAAAATGCAAATGCTGTAGAAAGAGCTGGATGTAGACTTAAGAGTCAAGACCTAAGGGCACTTCTATCCAGAGCTCAGAGAGAGCCATCAACCATATTTCTGATATAATAAGCTTTGAATAGATTTAAGTTATTTCATCAACGTTTTTGCACAACAGTAAACATAGCCTGCTGCTTCGACATTTTTTCTCAAGTCCAAGTTGTGAGACCTTAGTTTCTTTTTTTATTTTTTTAGTTGTATCATATAATCAGAAGCAAACAGGACATTGTGCTTACATTTTAACAAGGAGCCTTTTTTTTCTATTCTTCATTCTAGCAAAATGCCAGGTATGGAAAATAGTGATATTTATTCATATGGGTGGCTGCTTGAATATTCAGTAATCAGTATCTACTTTGGTGTTTAATTTTGTTGAATAATTTGATAGGCAATCAAAGCACTTTGAATCAATTCTTGAAAAGGAAATTACCCCCAGCCAGCGATAATGAAAATCATGATGAAAGCACATCAAGAAGAGATGGCAATGAGAATCCTGATTGTGGCACATCAAGAAGAGATGGCAGTGCATCAGTCACTAATCGCACTACTCATGTTTCTTCGCGGATCTCACGACTGGAGGTAAATTTTGATGAGCTTCCTTATGATCCAGCAAATAGAAGGAGAATATCAGATTACATAGGCCAGAAACTACAATATGATATCAGATGGAAATATTTGATTAGAGGCCCTTTTAGACCACCGCCTAGTTTTAAGTATCCACAAAAGATCATAGCATGTCATCCACGTCAGTTTCAACCTGAATGGTTCAGAAAATATGACTGGCTAGAGTACAGTGAGAAGGTGGATAAATGTTTTTGTTTATACTGCTATTTATTTAGGGATTCTAATGAGGGCCAAGGTGGGAATGATGCATTTGCAAAAGATGGTTGGGATGGCTTTAACAAATCAGATAGGCTTCAAGATCATGTAGGCACCCGACCTAATAGTTTTCATAATACGGTAGTGAAAAGATGTAACAATTTGATGAAGCCTGACCAATCTATTGCTACTGCTCTAAAGAAGCAGAGAGATGTCACTAAGGAGGAGTATCTCATTAGATTGAATACTTCTATTGATGCTGTTCGATACTTGTTACATCAAGGTTTAGCTTTCCGTGGTCATGATGAATCAGAAAAGTCTAAAAATAAGGAAAATTTTCGAGAGTTGGTGAAGGTTTTGGCAAAGCAAAATGAGAAAACAAATAAGGTTATTCTAAGGAATGCTCAAATGGTGGCTCCAAACATCCAGAAGGACATTGCGAATTGTTTTGCTGAGGTAAGAAATTTTTTTTATTACATTGGTTTGCACATAATGTTATTTATCATAGACTATATATTATTAATGGTGTTTATATTTTTCTTTCAGATAATAGTGAAATCTATCATTGAGGAAATTGGTGGTGACGTGTTTTGTTTATTGGTAGATGAGTCATCTGATGTTTCTGGCAAGGAGTAGATGGCAGTGGTTTTGAGATATGTTGACAAGCTTGGATTAATAAAAGAGAGACTTATTGGTGTAGTTCATGTGAAAGAGACCTCAGCTTCATGTCTCAAATCTAACATTGATGGTCTATTTGCTAAGTATGGATTGAGCATAAAACAAATTAGAGGCCAAGGTTATGATGGAGCCAATAACATGAGAGGTGAGTTCAATGGTTTGAGAGCCTTAATAATGAGAGAGAATAGCTCCGCATATTATATCCACTGTTTTGCTCACCAACTGCCTATAGTGATTGTTGTAGTAGCTAGAAAGAATGATGATATTAGTGATTTTTTTGACATAGTATCCCTATTGATCAATGTTGTTGGAGCCTCTTGCAAAAGGAAGGATATGATCCGTGAAAGTCAACAAGAGAGAGTTAGCAAAGCCATAGACAGTGGATAACTTAGTAGTGGAACAGGATTAAATCAAGAACAATCACTTCAGAGAGCTGGTGACACTCGTTGGTCCTCTCATTATAAAACCCTTAAGAGGCTAAGTAGTCTATTCCCTGATGTCATTGAGGTGCTCCAATATGTTGAGAAAGAAGGCCCAAGTGATGCAAAGAGACGTCAAGCCCGTGGACTCATGGACTATCTCAAGGATTTTGACTTTGTGTTTCACTTGCAGATAATATTGCTTATTTTAGGACATGCAAATTCTTTGTTACTATTATTACAGAGGAAAGATAAAGACATTTTAGAGGCCATGATTGAGGTAAAGTTAACAAAAGAGAAATTTCAGCAAATTAGGGATGATGGTTGGGATTCTCTATTAGGGACTGTAGTGTCCTTTTGCGAAGAACATGGCATCTCAAACTTGGACATAGAACAAGAGTACATTGATCGGCACAAACCAAGGAAAAAGGCCAACCGCACTAACTATCAACACTATAGATATGATTGCTTGAACCCAGTTATTGACTTGCAGCTTACAGAATTTAGTGACCGTTTCAATGAGGTAAATTCTGGATTGCTTACCCACATTGCTGCTTTTAGTCCTAAGAATTCATTCGATGCTTTCACATTTGAGAGTTTGATGGAACTAGCTAAGGCATACCCTGATGATTTTGATCCAAGGGAACTGAAAGATCTTAGTCATGAGCTTCATATTTACATTGATAATGTGCGGTGATGCAAGATTTGCCCAATTGGGTACTATTTACGAGCTTGGTAGATTGATGGTGGATACAAAGAAACATCTTGCTTTTCCTTTGGTCTATCGGCTCCTCAAACTTATGCTAGTTCTTCCTATCGCCCTTGCATCGGTGGAGAGGTGTTTTCAGCAATGAAAATTGTGAAGACAGTTCTCTGAAATCGTATCGGCGATGAATTTATGAATGATCGTGTCATTAGCTTCAGAGACAAGAATTTCTTGATGCAATTTCAAATGATGATGTGATAGTTCGCTTTCAAAAGATGGATGACCGCATGTTAGTAGGGTGCAATTATAAGAGGTAACCATTATTGTAAAGAGTTTATTTTGGCACATTATGCTATTGCTAATTTGTTTACTTCGATATGCATGCTTGATTTTGGCAATATGTTATTATTATTAATTTTATCTCTATGTTGTGTATAGTATTAGATCATTATAAGCTATAAGTTAGTGTTATGAGTATTTGTCGACCCCGGTGACAATTTATCCTAGATTCGCCCCTGAATCTGACCAATACCGGAGAGGATTTCTGTAACGGACCGCCCTTTTCAGGGGGTGCGTATAAATACCTTTGCAGCTACCCAGGATTTTAGCTGCAGGTAACTAAGTGTACATTGCTTGATAAAAGAACAATTGCAAATATTTTATAGATGAAATAGGGGCCTAACGGCCAAGATTTTACAAGAGGTGCGGTGCAAGAATACATTATAGAACACCCACAGGAAACGCTTGAGCAGATAGATCAAGGCCTCCAAAACAAAATAACATCGTCATCTACGGTCTTCTGGAACTCGCCATCTTCAAAGGAAATCTATGGAGGGGGAATTTGGAGCAAGGGTGAGTACACAACCGTACTCAACAAACCACACGGAAATTCTGAATATTACATGCAGGAATAAACAAAGGTAGGCACAGGTTTAAATATTGTGGATGCAAGTTGTGAACATCTTTTTTTTTATTTTACATTTGAAACACAAATCATAAATAGCCGTATATATAAATCAGGGGGGGTTTAACTTGCAAAGTTCACCTTCACGACAGGTTTTAATTATAAAAACTACAGGGGCGCAGTTACAGGTATCACCCTAGATTAACTCCGCTTCATTAACCGGAAGCACGGCGTATTCGAATACCATTGATATCACTCTGCAGAGGTGCTCAGCTTTACCCACAAGATATCTACAGTCGTTAGTGCCACTAGATTAACACGCAACTTTTATGCATGCGGCCGGACCGAGATGATCGTAGCTGTTTGTTGAACTTCCCCTTTTTAGCTCCTACCCAGTGGGATCTCCGAGATCCGCAACATTCAGGACCCACTGGCCGCCGCGGGAGACTCTTTCTGAATGTGCGGACACCACTGTTGCGAGAACCGGTGAATGATCCCTCCATTCCCGTTCCGCACTCGATTGCCTGGTAACCCATTTTCTCATGGAAGCTCTTTCCTGTAGGCATTCCAAAGGGAGGTACAATGTACTAAGCTACGTTGGACCAAGTCAATGAGATTGGCCGGCCCAACTCGTGGTTGAGCGGGATCTGAAGTTATTTACGTTGCCCAAGACATTGGTCCTTAAGCGCCAAAGACTTAGCCAAATGACATACCACAATCCATTGGTACCAACTGTACCACCACCACATCACATCCATTGGCTTCGTCATCGGTTGGGGATTGGGCCGGCATCCACCTTCCGTGGTCCGCCCAATGCTGTCCCCCTCACCGTAGCAATTTATAAAATCACAAAACCAACCGAGCCATCTCTCGGAGATTAAGCATTTGTCTAAAAGTAATAATTGTATGAATTGCTACATTTACGAGGGTTCGATATTTTATAGCCTAAGGTTAAGAAGGAATAAAGGCATAACAATTGGCTTAATATTTGGTTGTATCTAATCACGTCATTCGAAACTATCACATTTTCTAGTTTCCTAAAATAACGGAAATAATGCAATACAAGAAATATATATATATAAATACTATAATGGAACTGGGTTCAATATGTTCAAGGAGTGTGGCTTGCCTTGCGTGATCGAGGTTTCGCTTAAAAAGAATTGGTCGATGTCGGGCCTGGCCTTGAACGGCTCCGTTTCCAAGTAGAGCTCTAACGTCTGCTCCTGCTCCGAGATTCGTGCCAATGGTTGCGTCGACGTCGGATCTAGCGCGAGAAAACGCAAACAATAAATAAACGAATAAATCAAAACAAAGAATAAAGAAAAAGCAATGGAAAGGAAAATCGAGAGAGAAAATGGCCGGATCGAAGCTCAGTGGTATTTTGGGAATTTTCTGGACTTGGTATGGCGAAACAGAGATCATTTTTGGACTCAGTGGCTCGAAACGGTCAAGAAAATGTATTTTTGGCATTTTTGGATTTTTGGGGAATTTTGGGGATTTTCTAGGATTTTAAAGGATTTTCGGATTTTAAATAAACTAAAATCCGAAAGGAAATTAAGAGAATCTTGTGTCAATGGGCGCCTGATGAACCGGATTCGGCCTGGTGTGCACGGCCCAATACAAGCATGTGAGGGAGGCGGTGACGTCTTGGCCCAAGGTGGCAGCGAGAGTCTGAGAGAGCCGACAAAGCGGCCCAGTGGCAAGTGAGCGCGAGGGGAGCGGCCAAGGTGGGGTTGGCGAGTCAGCGGCATGGAGATGGTCTTTGGCCTTGGGCATGAAGTCGGTGACTTCGAGCGACACAAGGCGAGTGGGGAGCCACTACAGCGATGAAACAAAAGGCGGAGGAACAGAGCGAGTGAGGAGGCGAAGGGGATTTCGCCGGCGCGGAAGAAGATGACTGGCGATACGGCGGGACGGTGGCGCGGGGGAGAAATGGAGTGGCGGCGAAGCATGAAGGACTCGGCGAACTCTATGGAGGCGAAATGGGGAGGAGAGAAGGCGGGCGGCTTTGGCGAGAGCGCACCGGAGGCGAAGAAGATGGGGACGAACGGCCGAATCAGTGGACGGGGAAAGGAATGGATGGGCGGGGACGAGATAGCAGCTCATGGGGGACTCGGTGGTGGAAGAAAATGAGCGAGGGAGAAAGTGGAGCGACACGGTGGCGTCTGGAACTTGGAGATGAAGAAGCTGACGTTGGATCTGGCGATCGGTGGTGTGGGGGAGAAAAAGAAGTGGCGGGAGAGAATGAGTGGCTTATGGTGACCTCGAGGGTGGCTGGAATTGGCTGCAAGAGGTGGCGAACGCATGGACGGCGTCATGACCACCGGAGGAGAAGAAGCTCGTGGCGCGGCGGAATGAGGCCACCGGAGAGGAAAACGAAGCCGGGAATGGGAAGAGGAGAGTGCGGGGATGAAGAAGAGTTACTCTCTGGCTCGGGTGCGGGGAGAAGATGGCGCGGTGCTGAGTTTTTGTAGCCGAACAGAGGGGAGAGAGAGTGCGCGGTGGGGGGTGTACTCGAGTGGCGAAAAGACCGAACGGAGGGGAGATTTGAATGCGGCGTGGTGTCAGCTTTCGGCGCGGCTCTGCAGAGAGGCTCGAGCTCCATTGGTTGGGTGCTGGGACGGCGCGGCAAAACCGGCGTGCGGCGAAGGAGAGAGATGTGAGGTGAAGATAGCACTCGAGTGGCGAATCGATCGAACGGAGCAGAGGAATGATGGCGGTAGGGGAGTAGCGTTCGGCGCTGCGCATCAGGGAGACGCGAGCTCTACCGGTTGGGTGTCTGGGCGGCGTGGCAGAGCAGACGTGCGGCGGAGGAGAGATGAGTGGCAATCGGGCGGCGCGGTGGTGATGGGACGGAACGAGAGTGACGGAGATGTGTCGGGCGTGTTCGACGCAGCTGCGAGGCGGCGCTTTGGCGATTAGGGAACATAGCGGCGAAAGCAGGATTAGGCGGCGTGTGGGAAGGCGGCTTTTGCAACGGGGAAGACGACGTGGGCTAAGCAGGCGCGGAAAAATCGGCTTAGGCGGGATGGGCCGTGGTGGCAAGCGCAAGAAGGAGCTGGCCGGCGAATTTCGCTACTCTGGCGGAAGCGGAAAAATGGAAAGGCGCGAGCGGCGAAAGAAAACGCCCGGACGTAAATGGAAAGCGGACTTCGGGGTTGACTTTCCCGAAAAGGAAAGTTTTTGAATTAAACCGGATAAATTCGAAATAAATTCGGCAAAAATTCAAATAAATTCAAGAAATTCGGACAAAACAAATTTTGAAATTTTTGGGTTATTTCAATTTCCAACAGCCTAGACAGTGATTAGACACTAGGCATCGGTCTACCGTCCATCTAGCACCTAGGGAAACACTGTGGATAATTAATTAAGGTTATATAGATGAAGCAATATAAAGCACGATCAGTTAGTATCTTGTTACCGGTCCCAAATGAATAGCCTGGCAAGGCTAGGCTAGAAAATCTCTAGCCCAGGATTCTTTCTCCTATATTTATAAGTATTCTTTCTCACAAACTATGCGCTCTCACATTTCCAATGTATTAGCATAGATAGTATGTTTATTTCTTTTAGTCTTTCTCTTGGTTTTACAACATCCTTCATCTCCGTACCTACGTAAAAAACGTGTTATAAAAGAAACAGAGGGAGTATCTCTCTAGCAATCAACTAACTGGACCCATCCCTGCTTCTCTTGGCAACCTGTCTGAATTAGCATTCCTATCATTAAACACAAACCTATTGGCTGGATCGGTACCAGCAACGATCGGTAACCTGAACTCTTTGGTGCATTTTGATATTTCACGAAACCACCTACAAGGTGATCTCAACTTCCTCTCTGTTCTTTCCAACTGTAGGAAACTATGGTTTCTCGCCATACCGGTTACTGATTTCACAGGGAGTCTCCCTGACTCTAGGGAATCTGCCATGTCAGCTGCAATATTTCTTCTCAGATAAGAACATGTTAACCGGTGAATTTCCAGCTATGATTACAAATTTAACTATTCTCAATTGGCTAGATCTTTCTATAAACCAACTGTATAGTGCATTTCCAGAATCAATCATGATGAATTGATGATGGAGAATCTCCAACTGCTTAGGCTTGATGGAAATAGCTTCTTTGGCTCGATCCCATCAAATACTGAAATTCTAAAGAATCTAGAAAAAATAATCCTTTCAAACAACAAATTATCTGGCTCCACACCAAAGGAGATCGGTAACCTCACCAAGTTAGAAAACTTGATATTATCCCACAACCAGTTAGCATCAACTATACCCTCAAGTTTGTTTCATCTTGATAGCCTCATCCAGCTAGATCTATCTCAAAATTTCTTGAATGGTGTATTACCGGTTGATATAAGCTACTTGAAACAAATTAATTTCTTGGATCTCTCAACCAACAGTTTGGTTGGTAGCCTCCCAGATTCAATTGGACAACTCCAAATGGTACCCTACTTGAACCTATCACACAATTGGTTCACTGATTCGATTCCAGACTCTTATGGCAAGCTAGCCAACTTGCAAACTTTGTAGTCCTGGCTATGCTTTTCCCATCCTACCATGCACAAGGTAATAACAATATCTACACACATACAATACATTTTCAGTTGATTTAATTTGTGTACACATATACACATACGCATGTACTAATTAAGCTAACTCGATGTACTGCATTTGAATTTGCATAGACGCGATCGTGTCATGTGACAAGACGACGTGCCCCGAGTTCTGCTAGAAGCAGGGGTTCAGCAGCAGCATGAACGTGATCATATCGAAATTAATGATGTCGACGATCCTACCTCTTAGTTGCATTTATATATCTTTTGTAATAATAATGGTGAACAAGTACACGTGTGTGCATCTAAATGCATGATGTGTGCAGATTCAGTGGACTGGATGATGATATTGCTTTCGCATAAAATTTTTAATCGGTGAGCCTTTGTCTTTTACTATTGCTGCTATGTGAAATGAACTCAGCTCAGCTCTCAAGAATATTCGGCAACTAACCTTTGAAAGAAAAGAAATATGTGACAACTTTTTCTAGTCGAATTTAAGCAGAGTTGTCATCCAATTTTTTGAAAAAAAACCCTGCAAACTCTCCTGAAACCGGATATAAATGGACCGGACCCATTAAAATTTGAGTTTGTTTAAATTTGAGCTTGAGCTTATTTGGTGGAGCTGGAAGAAGTCATTGAGCTGGAAGAAATCTATTTGTCAGTATAAGGATGGCAATTTTTGTAAATAATAGTTAAGTTGTAAGGGTACTGTGGAAGTGGGATTTTAGAAGCTCAGCTACCCGAGAAGCATCGTTTTCCTTGCTTCTCTCGCGTGGTAAAATTAGGGCTAGAAGCTTCTTCTCTCCGTCTGGTTTGGAAAAATCTTTGTTTGTTTTGGCTTGTGGCTTATAGAGGTGTAGAAGCCAAATAAGCTCAAGTTCAAGCCTAAACAAACTGAGCCTAAGAAACTAGGCTTGTCGAAAGCAGCCAGTATGGCCCAATGTAAATTCAGAACCTGTGTGAAGAAGCTTGATAACTTTAGAGAAAAAAAATAATGAAAGCAAAAGCACTAAACTGTGAAGAAGCTTGATAACTTTAGAGAAAAAAAATAATGAAAGCAAAAGCACTAAACTAGTATGTGTAAAAATTCAATTTTTTTTAAAAAAATGAAGGGAAATGTTTCTGATGAAAAAAAAGAGAAAAGACTTGGATTATCATAGAAATAAAAAGGAAAATGTATAATGAGATTAATCACTAGAGGACTACTGATCTTGCGGTGCCACCAATTTTTTCTGCAGCTGAAACATTCCCAGGTCCGGCATGTATAATGAGATTAATCACTGGAGGAGTGCCTTTTTTTTTCTTTTGTGTTTAATCCGATGTATGACGGAGAAGGGTTTCCTGCCGAACAGGTTGACTCCTGGTAGTTCCAAGGACTCGTTTCTGTAGAAAAACGTCTTGTGCTGCATTTTCTTTGGTCTCTGGAGATAACAGATGGTTCTTTGTGGTCTTGTTGTGCTGAGAATTTTTTTTAAAAAAAAAAATGTGGTCATTGCTGTTGAATGAAAATTTAAATCTGGAGTCTGGATTGGTTGGCCCATTGGGCAACTGGATCGTGGGCTTGGCATAAGTGAAATGAGAGAATTTTTTATTTAATATTTATTTTAATTCATTTTTTCAAAACTAATCGGCGGGAAATAAAAATTGCGAAAATACAGGCGGATATTTTCGCAATTTTGATTTCCCGCCGATTAGTTTTGAAAAAATGAATTAAAATAAATATTAAATAAAAAAAAGGTGCGTGATTCCTGATCCACATGGACCACATGCCCTGCGCGCTACTATGCTATAGGCGGTTGAAGAATCTCAATAACCAGGCCACGCCACCCGGCCCTCAAAAGCCGACGAGAGCACGTCGTTTCGGGCCTTTTCGGCGAGCCCTGCGCGCCGGACGACCACCCGCGCGGCACGCGGCCAGCTAACTCCAGTGTCTCGGCCCGTCTGCCGCGCGGCGCGGTGTTACGGTGAAAACGGACCACGCCGCCCGGCCCTCAAAAGCCGACTAGAGCACGTCGTTTCGGGCCTTTCGGCCTGCCGGACGACCAACCGCGCGGCACGCGGTCAGTTAACTCCAGTGTCTCGGCTCGGCCCGTCTGCCGCGCGGCGCGGTGCTACGGTGAAAACGGATAAAATACGACGGCTATGTAATATTTGTTTATACAATTTTTTAAACGTGGATACCAATGTGGATAACTCAATATAAATATGAATATAAATAATATTAAATATAAATACAAAATGAATATGGTCAAGAATATTTATTGTAACATGAGACCCCTTAAAATTGTATACATAGAAAGAAAAAACATAAATAGTTTGTTTGATCTAAACATTCACGAAGAACAAGGAATGGCCCAATAATTGCATTATATGTTGAATTATGTTTAAAATAATAGATCATGTATTTCTGATTTTTTCTTAATTTTTGTTACTTATTTAAAATATTTTCCTAGTAAATATAGAGTGTTTGAATTTTTAAGAAAACTAATATCTTGAAAATATTTTTTTTAAATGCTATAACGTGGCATAAACGTCTCCAAAATATTTTGTAATTTTTGGAGTTGAGTTGCTAATTTTAAAAATTAAAATTTGATTTTAGATTAATTAAATTAGAAAATGATTTGGAAATTCGGAAACCTTTTTGAGCCTAAACAGTAGTATTAGCTTAGCCTGTGCACCTAAATATCTAGATAATCCTACCACTGAATATCCGGATAATCTAGATTCGTATCCGTACTCGACGGATAGTAAATCCGTATTGATATCTATCAAAAATCTATATTCACTTTCGATTCGATACTATCTAAGCAGACAGAACCTATATTTAAAAACTATCCTAATCTATGGAAAACTGTCGGGTCCATTTTACCCGAGCATCACACCAACCAGTGCGCGCCACGGCACGGCGAACGACCACGCGCGCGTGCGGGTTTGCACGCAGCGAACCAACTAAACGGGCCGACGAGGGTGCTATGCTAACCAAATTGAGGTGTGATTAACTTGTCACGCGTTGGCCGTGTATGGCTGTTTAACCATGGCCTTGGGCGGTAGAGCCCTTCGCCGTACGTTAGCCAGACAAGTACTACTAATACTGATGCAGTAAAATTGACCAGCACAAGGATTGATGACGAACGTCAACTGCTACGGCTGGTAGTTGGACGTCAAGAAATCGATGGCGACGCGGCAAAGAAACAGAAAATTGGCAAAATGGCCAATCGGGGGCCTGGCTGAACTGAGGCAGGCGCTTACTGGCTAGCTAGGGTCCAGGTTGAGCTGCTCCAGAAGCTTCCGGTCAACGTGTTTCTGATATAATTAACCGTCTCCTTATTTTGAATTGGTTTGAATCGTTCTGGCTCCATTTCTATTCTACTCAGAACGGTCATAATTAAGTTAGCAACCCGCACCAAATCTCCTGGCGATAACATGCATCACACTGGGCTTTTTTTCGTATGGCTACAAAGCAGTTGAAAACTAAAATCACGCGTAAAGATCGCCTCGATCGTAGGGAAGAGTTTTTCAATTGTAAACGCTGACCGCCCCATCTCACTCACTTTGCCTCCCTGACCTCCGCCGCCCTGCCTCGCAGCCTCCACATCACCTCTCTACTCGTTCGTCCCTGTGCTTTGCTAGGTTATTGCCTTCCCGCTCGGTTACCCCCAAAAGCTATAATTGCAGTAGCTAGTTTGCCAAACGGCATAACAAGAAAAGTCACAGCCGTCAGTTACAGTTGCAGCTAGTTTGCCAAATAGCATAATAAGAAAAGCCACAGTCATCAGCTATAGTTATTTTATAACCCAACAAATTAAAAGCAGCTTTTGAGTCCAGCTGTAACTCCCTAATTTTAGCTCTAGATACCACTTCTCTGAATGCTCATTTTGCTCCGCCAAGTCACTTACCCTGAATTCGGGATTTCAACTCCGGTTTATCACTAGAATAGCTAATCATACGGCGCACTGTTGTGCCAGGAAAGTTGTGTATGTCAATTATGTTTGTATGTAGTTTAATGTAATCCTTGACTTTCTTGCCGACACAATATGACAATATACTGTTTCTGAAGTGAATGAATAGAATATGATCTTTGATTAAAAAAATTCAACTTACCCTGAATTCTTTGCCCTTTTCCTTATTGGCGGAATTTCACACCAAATCGCGATGCGTTTTGAGTCGTATTCGTGTAGGCGTGACTGAGGTTCCCAGAAATGAAAAACTGTGGCTCTTGAACCATTTCGATCTCCTATTAATCACGTGAGAATCAGCCCCCAATTTGATCAAATGGTATGAATTCAACCAACTATGACTTAGACAAAGTCTTTTTTGGAGGATGACCGAAACCAAGTTGGTTAGAACCAACCAGCTCAATCATCACGCAATATAATAATGAAATAAAAGACCGGTAAGGACTATGGACTCGATACATATCGTATGGAACACGTACAACTTAACCAACAAGGCATATATATCATAGTTCCAGATTTACCGTAAATCCTCACGAATTGTAAATTGAATTTGTCGAACCTAAACTAGTTTAGAGTATAAGATTTATATTCACAGCAGGTATAAAAAATAATAAACTGTAAACTCAAATCCCATATGGTAACTTTGTTTTTAATAACTATAGTATATACTTATATTATTATAACTTTATCTAAAAAAACTTATATTATTATAAACTCCCGGAGGAGACAGTCTGGTAAGCATAAAGGACTCCCTCGGCCAACTTGCCCAGGAAAAGCGAAGGAAATTGCCCCGGCTCCTCTCCATCTATAAATCCACCTGACCCAACCCGTCCCCTCGCCCAGACCCGCAGCACAAGTCCCCTCCGCCTCGCCAATTCCGATCGATCGCGAGAAATCGGCGAAGAAGATGAGCTACTATGGCCAGCAGCAGCCGCCCGTCGGCGTTCCGCCGCAGCAAGGTTTGCTTCCCGCTTCCGCTTCCCTTCTCCATCCATCTGTCGTCTCTTTCCGTTTCTTTGCGTGTTGAACCGAATCTTGGCGTGTTGGTCTGTCGTCAGGCTACCAGGGGAAGGACGGCTACCCGCCGCCGGGGTACCCTCCGGCCGGCTACCCCCCACCGGGGCAGGGCTACCCGCCGGCCGGATACCCCCAGCAGGGCTACCCGCCGCAGTACGCGCAGCCGCCCCCCCAGCAGCCGCAGCGCACCGGGCCTTCCTTCATGCAGGGATGGTACGTGCTCCCCTCTTCCTCCTTCCTCCCCATGCCCTCTATCCTGTACATGCATGTGTTGCTAGATTAGATCAAAAGGTTGTTTAGCTCTTGCTTAGAGGTTTAGAAAGTTTGGGTCACTCGGGTCAGATCTGCCGGCGCCGGCGACGCCGGCGAGTGTTTCTTGCCGGTTCTGGTGGACGCCGGCGGTGGCCGTCGTGCGCACGTTTGCTGCGGTGGGGCCGTGACTTGGTTGACGCGTGAGCTAACCCTTGAAAAAGGTTGCCAGTCTCGTGTGGTTATCTTCTTCTCCCTCGTGAGCTAACCCTTGAGAAAGGCCGCACCACGAGGGGTTGTCTTCACCCTCGTGCTGGCGTGAACCGTCTGATCTCAGGTGGACGGCTGGGATACAAAGCAAAAGTAAGAAAGTCCTCCGTTCTCGAGTCTCAGCGGTCACATTTTTTCCTCGGAGCGTTTCACATGCGTTTGGTTTAGTTTTCAACTGGATGGCTGGAGAAAAGACCAAGGCGTTGGGTGGTATAAAAATCGGAAAGCTTTGGCATATTTGCTCTTCTGCACATTCTTGGAACAAAATTATAAATCTAACATTAACATCTCCTGTCAATGCATCGTGTTCAGAGGGCTCGTAGGCTTGTAGCGGTAGACAAGTTACGATGATACCATATGCTGGTAAACAGAGTCACTGCGGTGCCGATGACCTGTTGTGGTAGGAGGTGCGGTAAATAACACATGTCGTCTGTCGGTACTTACATGGTCGATAAGAAGATTAGTACCATATACTAGTAGACAGAGTCACTGCGGTGCTGATAACCTACTGTGGTAGGGAGAGCGGTAGATGACATATACTGTTCGTAAGTACTTACCACGTCAGTAAAAAAATTAGATTTGTAATTTCGTTCAGACTTAAACATATAAAAAAAATCTGACTAGCCAAATACACTAACTTCGAAAATCGTTGCCTTTCAGATTCATTTGCGGAGACGTCAAATAGGATAAAATATTTCCGTTGACGCGCTAATTCCAAAGAACGGCTCTCATCTAATCTATCAAAGATAAATAATTAGTGCATGTAAATGCCCGGGCATTATTGTTATACTAACGCAAACTGATTTGCCGGTTCCTAGCGCAACCAGCGCATGGTAGGCCCTCACGACCACGACACGCACCCGCGCGAGGAAAAGGGTGTACGAGGGTGAATCAAACTGTCCCGTACAGAATTTGATTCTATTTTTACGTTTGGTTGGCTGAACGGAATCATTTGATACAGGCTAAGATGGTATGGATTCTTAGAATATTCTAAAAAGATGTTGCACCATCCTGTACGGGTAATTTGGCCGAACCAATCGGTCCAAGACTAGATCGTTCACTTGCATCATCCGTCAAATCAACCTTATCTCTCAATTCAATCTCATCCCTTCAACCAAACATCATCTCGTATCATCCTGTATCATTCCATCCAAACAACCAAACAAAATCTTGTATCACTCCATTCAGGCAACCAAACAACTTCCTTGTACCATCTCATTCAGGATCATCCTATCCATCCTGTACCATCATATCCCATTCATTCTCGTACACCCAACTAAACGCACCTTTTAGTTTACCAGTATGTTTTTCGACGGTCTTGTTTATAAATATAAATCTATAAATATAAATTGTATTTTATACCTTTAATATAAAATTAGTGCGATGTTCTATCTATATTTTAAATAAATATCTATATTTATTTTATGTTCTCTACACGTATGTATTAAATGTAGTACTTAACGGTAATAATTAGAGATGGTCTAGTTTAATTTCTTTCTAGTCTAACACTAAGAAAAAATACATCTTATAAATTTAGAGGACGAGTACATTTCATCTCATCCTCGTTCCATCAACATGCACTTGCTCCCTCCTCCACCGAAACGCGTCGGCCGGTGCTGTGTCATCCTTCTCCCCTACGACCCGGCTCACTCCATCGTCGTCACCGTCGTCCCTCTTCTTCCTCAATAGCGAGCTTCGCGCGCCTTTACCACCGCTCCCACACTCTTTTCCACCACCGGTGGCCCGCCCCTCTCCTACCACCACACCTACCTATCCAACTTAACTTGTCTCGCCCGTCGTTGTGCCTTCTGCCACCACCGCCCTCCCCTGATCCGACGGCCGGCAGTACCGCTGCCTCCCCCTCCCTCTATACCGGAACCGGGTTCTGGTGAACCTCTCCTTAACCCTGTTGAACCCCAGTCCCAACTCCTTGCCGCCGGTCGACGCCGCATCGAGAAGAGAGCACAGGGGAAGAAGTGGTAGGTGTCGTCGGAGAAGAGAGCACGGGAGAGAGAGGCCACTGTCGCCGTTGTGGGCACCGAGCTTTCCGACCGACGTCTGAAGCCGTGTTCCGACCACGCTCACGACGCGTCCCGACCAGAAACCCGTGTTCGAACGTGTACACGTGAAATAGTATTTTCGTGTTATACTAATACCGAAACAATTGGAAATTTCAATTGTCAATTTACGGCGGGGCATTTTAAAGAAGCATATTATAGATACTAAGATAAGCATATACTAATCTAAAAAAAAAGATAAGCATATACTTTGTAAATGCCAATATTCAGTGGTACCTTGCTTCCTTTCATTTTTCTGTGTCATAATTCTCTTTTGATATTTGTGGTGTTGTAACAGCTTGGCCGCCCTTTGCTGCTGCTGTCTCCTGGACGCCTGCTTCTGAGAAGACGATGATACAAGAGAGTCAAGGGAAAATACCTCGTGGAGCTGGAGCCGAACTGCCCCTTGTTAGGGAAATGCTACTAGCTAGCTTAATTGCTGGGTATTATCACCTTTTTTTACTGCTTTGTTTGAGAACCTCTGGGATGGATTTATTCTGTCGGTGTTGATGGGATGACTAGTATTCTTCTGTATGTATGTATTATGTGGATTTCTGTCTTTCTGGTGGAATTCAACCCGATCGTGGAGTGTCCACCTGCCATTCGGTTTCTTTCCTATTACTCTGTGCCTCTGTCAAATGTATCTTGCTTTAGTTCTGAATATTAGGTTATGTATAATAAAGCCATATCAGCTTACTTTTAGTGTATATATATTAGATCTCTTTTATATGAAAGAGAGAAGAGAAGAGAGCCGGCTCTTATTTAGCAAGCATCACACGGGAATATAGGTGCTATCGCCGGTTAAAAACCGGTGTTGGAGTCAGCACAAACGGCTCTTAGTATTGAAGTTAGTATAATAGTGTTTTGCCAATAACCATAAAAATGAAGTTAGTGTTGAATGCTCAAATTAAATACTTTAGTGTTTCTCTATAAATAACCTTTAGACATGCTATTGTACGAGCCGACTTTATTGCCTACTCTAAACTAGGGTTTCAAAATTCATTTTCGGTTCACATCTTGGTGATGGGCGAAATCCAAAATTTCGATAAAATCTCAAAACTTCAGATGAAATCTGATCAAAATTCAAAATGAAAAATTGAAATCTGGAATTTTTGAATAGAAATTCGACCGAATTTACTGAAATCTCGGTGAAATTTAACCGAGCGAAAAATGGTAGAAACGATGTTAAAATTTTTTGAAATTTTTTCTGAATGGTCCTAACACATCATTAATATCCCCACAAAAATTTTAAATGATTATCAAGCTTGAGAAAAATTGACAAAATTTCAACTAAATGAAAAATAGTGTTGAAAGGACCGAGATGTCGCCTAGAGAGGGGTAAATAGGCGTTTTTCAAATTTTAAATCGCAACAGAAATTAACACTTTGGATACTCCGAAATTTACTTCGGACTGTCTGAGTGGTTCGGATAGTCCGAGTTAACTTTTGGATAGTCCGAACGTATCAGGGCACAAGAACCCTAGAAAGTAGATCTAGCAAATCTAGAGGATGATTCTAGCACCCAATGAAATATCTTAGCTAAGAAAACTTGCAGAAGATGAAATCCCACCAAGATCTACCACAAGAAGCTACTAAACACTTGAATCCCCAAAATATTTAAACTAAGCACAAAAGGGGACAAAAGAGAAAACCAAGATCCAAAGAGACACAACGATTTTTACCCGAAGTTCGGATCCTTGAGGGGATCCTACGTCTCCGTTGAGGCGGCACCAAGCCGGGGTCTCTTTCAACCCTAATCCTCTAGGTATTGCACAAAGCACTCACCTACTTCTTCTTTAAATCCTTCCCTTGCGGAGGTGGATTCGACCTTCACAAACTTCCGGGGGCTTCCCACACGAACTTGGGAGCTCAACGGCAACTCCTAACCGTCTAGGAGTCCTCAACCTCCAAGAGTAAAAGATCCGACGAGAAATCCGCAAGAGGATGACTTTTGTGCTCAAGATGAATCAAGTTCTCTAGATCTTTCAATCTCTCTACTCACTCAATCTCCAAAGATTTACAAATCACAAGAACAAGAGGGAGCGAGGGCTTGAACTCTAGAGGCTTGGAAGGGCAGCAAATGAGTGGAGTTAATGCTCTAGTTCTTGTTAGGTGAGAGATTGAAGCTTTTATAGCCACTCAAAAACTAGCCGTTTTGAGTTGTGCCCGAGTCTGTTTGGATAGTTCGAACTTATGTTCGGATAGTCCGAACAGAGTGAATTCTGGGCAACCGAGCGACTCAGTTCGGACAGTCCGAACACTTCGGATAGTCCGAGTGTTCAGATACTCTGAAAAATCTTCGGACATTCCGAACCCAAATAAACTTGACCTAACCGAGGGGGTGCACTTGGATACTCCGAACATATGTTCGGACATTCCGAACCCAAATTTGCCTGACCAACAGAGGGGGTCAGCTCGGACATTCGAACTAGGGTTCGGATACTCCGAACTGTGTTGAACAAAATGCCCCCAAGACTTTACACTTTGACTCATTTTGAGACTAGAATTCATCATTGAGCACATTAAATCATTCTAAAACTATTTCTCGTCATATCCCTCTTTATAGTACGGCCATCCTTAAATTCAAATAAAATTAAAATAGATATACAACCGTTGAGTTTAAACGATGCCTTTTCTCCTTTGATTTGAGGGGCCTCTTTTCTTAAGCGACTTTCACATGAGCGTAATAATCTGCTCACAATACTCATAAAGCTCATTAGTCACTTAATCTTGTTGTCATTAATCACCAAAATCATTGAGGGGCCTAGATGCACTTTCAAGTGCAAACCATGTTAGAACATTTTGAAAAAAAATTCGATGGTCGTGACGAATCGATAATATTCTCATAAAATTTTTAGATAATAATCAAGTCTAAAGAATTTTAAAAAAATTAGGACAACATTACTGAAGGTTGGCCAGCAAATTTTAACCTAATAAAAAAATGGTCCAAACCACATTATAAATTTTTGAAAAAATTTTGGATGGTCCTGAAGAATCACTAATATTCTCATAAAATTTTAATATGATTATCAAGCCTGAGAAATTTTAAGAAATTGTGACAGTGCTATTGTCTTGATAAAAGCCTGATGATTAATAGATAGATTTGATTGAGCAATCAAAAAAGGGTTAGAATTTTTGAAACTTTCAGAGAAGGGTGCTGAGGCAATGCTTAAGCTCTCATAAGAAATTTGGATCATGATCACACTCCAGTGAATTTATAAAATTCTTACAATAGTATTGTACCATTTGTATTCCATGTGTTTTTTATTTTTGAAAAATAACAAATGAAGTTTAATGCATCCATAGATTTGATTGAGCAAACAAAAAAGTTTAAATTTTTTGAAAATTTTAGAGAAGGGTTTTGAGGCAATGCTTAAGCTCTTATAAAAATTTTGGATTATGATCGTACTTGAGAAAATTTATAAAATTCTGACAAAGTTACTGTCTCAGTTATGTTCATTCTGTTTTTGATTTTTTAAAGATAACAAATGATTCACTTATTTTGAAAATCTTTTTGTATGATCTGCGCTGTTAAAGATAGTACCATAAATTTTTTAGAGTATGATCAACCTTGTACATTTTTTAAAAAATCTGACAGTGTTTCTGCCAAAATTATAAAACGTCTCAAAATTTTGGTTTTTCAACAAATTTTCATGGAAGATGGCTTTCTTGAGGGTTATTGGATCAAATCCGGTAAAAAAAGTCAAGTTTCGGTAAAAAAAAAACCCTGAGATTTTGTCGAGATTTGCAAAGATCCTGTAGAAATTTCTGCAAATACTACAGCAATTTTTTATATGGCTGGGATTTTGAATCTCGTCCCTAGCCGAAATCCGAGATCTCACCAAGATTTCATGAAATTTTGTCGGGATTTGTAACCTTGCTCTAGATGATATGGATGAGAAATAGAATAAGTTGGGTCTTCCTCGCTGTGACTCGAGTTCTGACCGGAGAGTACTTTATTCGAATCCTCCTTACTTGACCTGGCACTGCAGCTGCCATCAAACGCTAATTAATTCTTCTTTTATTCAAATCAAATTAACGCGAAAGTTCAGAATGGTGACTACGCAACCTGGGTCTCAGCTTTTCACATTGTCCACACACCCTGCGTGATTTGCGTGTACCAGTCGATTGTTGCTTTCCGATGATTTTGGGATGAATCCCTTTCCAGCGAATAGATCGCGACCTGTTTTTATTTATTTAGAAGTGATCACTCACAACACACGATATACGTACCCCACGAGCACAGGCACTGGTAGGTCATCTCCAATACACATTTAACCTTCTAGGTGTGTTTGGTTGCTTAACTATATGGTTCGAATAGGATCCAAGTAGGAATTATTTGATTGGTCGCATGAGGTTGTATAGACTGAGGCTGAGATAAGATGTAGTTTGGTTGGCTGTGTAAAAAAAAGAGTGATGATTAAATATATTGTTAAAGATAAACCATATATAGAACAAGTCTAGAAACCAAAACAATATTTAATGTATCCATGCAAAAATGTAGTAATTGGTTGGTAGAAACCTCGCCATATTTGCTTTTCATCAGCATGGTGTGCTGTGTAAGCAATCACGCGTGCTGTGTAAGCAATCACGCCATCTAAACAATTACAGTCGACGTGTAGCTCCTATATCTATTAAGCAACCTTTTTTTTAACAAAATATCTACCAGGTAATTGATGCCATTAAATTGCTTAATTTCATAATTTGCATCTATCACCTACGGCAGTCCGGTGCCGTATCATGTGGTTTCCATCCTTTCGTGGAATATCCAACCATGAAATTTATTCCTCTGCAACTTCCTGCCGGCTCGAAAACATCCCGTGCTGTCAAATGCACGCTAATTTCGCCATGCATGTGCCAGTCGATATGAGCCATCTCATTAGTTCGAAACTTGACGCACAATATTCCCTTCGATTTGTTCTCTGTACCGGCAAAGATAGAAACAGCTCCTGCCCTGAATTCGGCAAAAGAATGTCATGATGGGAATCAGCAGCTCCACTTTTCAAGATTTTACATCGAAATATTGGTGGAAGCAATACAAAAAGACAGGGTTCATGTGCAGTTCTTACAGGAACTCCAACTTAAAATAGTCTTTGACTGTCAAAACCATTCGATCGAGACAACGAACTGTCCGAATTGCGCAACAGTACTTTGAAAGATCAAGATCAAAGACCTTCGCTTTTTGATCTAGTGGCCCACGTACAACTACTAAAGTTATAATCATAAAGGGACTGCACCGAATCTCTTTCCATTCAAAAAAAAAAAAAAACCCTCCCAATCTACCTGGCAGGTACCAAATCTGCACCCTATCTTTTTTTTTTTGAAAGGCAGCAAGGGCTGCAGTATATTAGTAGGGAGTCAAAGAAATATGTGATGCATAGAATGCACCAGAGTTATATACAGGCCGAGGCAGACAGAAAGAAAGAAAAGAAGAACAGAAAAAAGAAGGTGTGTCTTCTGCTCAGGCGTGCGCGTGAAGCCGTTGTAACAGCTTTTTGAGCCCTGCTGCTCCGGCAAGGCTCCAGGCAGACGCCTCATCTTTAATTGAATCAACGATCGCTCTATGGGCCAACCATTTGCATTCAAGACTCCGGCATTGCGCTCTTTCCACCAATTCCAGCATACTAGGATGATAAGCGATTTGACACCTTTCCCAAGATTCGCGACAGAGTTTGTCCGGTCCAGGCTCCACTGCTCCAAATGCGTGGACGGTTGCCATCGATCTGGGGATAGGGCAGGAAGACAGATCCAACTGGCGATGGATGACCATAGAAGGCGAGATTGGGGGCATTCAACAAAAAGGTGGTGGGTGGTTTCGAGGCTCCGACAGGCGACATCACATGTGGCAAAAATATGGGTTTGGCCACCCCCTAAGCTGCAGGCGCTGCGCTGTCCAGAGGCGGTTGTGCAAGGCAAGCCAAAAGAAGAATTTGCATCGTGATGGTGCCCATGCCGACCAAGCAATGGTGTGGAAGGGCTTGCGGATACATCCGGTAAATTGTACGTAGTACGCCGAACAGGCTGAGTATTGTCCGCTGGAGGTTAGTGTCCAGATGATCTCATCCCGTGAATCAGGCCGCAAGGATATTGGTTGGATTTTGACCCATAGTGTGATCGTTGAGGAGCTCCGAGGTAAAATTATGTCGGATATCGCGAATCCAGTTATTGTTCTGCAGGGCATTCTCCACTGATCTATTTTTTCTTCTAGAGTGCTTGAAGAGTAGCGGTGCAAGTTGGCATGGGGCTGTACCATGGAGCCACTGGGAGGTCCAGAAGGTTGCCGTTCGGCCATTGCCGATGGTTACTTTGGTAGCTGCTCGAAAAAGTTGCAAGTCAGTTTGATCGCAAGGAGTTTGTGCTTCAGTCCATGGTCTGTTTGAGGTAGTCCACTGTAGCCATAACCATCGCAGGCGGAGTGCTCGCGCAAATCGCTCAAGGTCCAGTATTCCTAGGCCACCCATGTCGGTCGGACGACAAACAACAGGCCATTGAACTTTGCAATTACCACCATGTAGCTATGCGGTGCCTGCCCATAGGAACCGCCTTCTGATTTTATCAAAGTCCCTAAAGAATTTTTTGGGGACTCTAAGTGCCGTTAGGAGGTAGGTCGAGAGTGAGGTCAGGACCGATTTAACCAGGGTTAGACGACCTCCGGCGTCAGATGTCACGCTTGCCAGCCTAGCAGTCTTCGTGCAGCCTGCACCCTATCTTTTCATGGAGCACGAGTGATCTACCACCAACAGGTCATGCTTTCCAACATTTGCTTTTCGAGAGTACTCTAAGATCGATGTGAAGAACTTATGTCAAATCCAGTTTTTCATATTACCAAGGTAGAGTCAATCACGGTAGCATGCACCCCTCATTTGGCATTTATTACATTGCTTGGTATACAGAACTTCCTCAGCTATTTCTTTTCTGTTTTGATTCTGTTGAGGCATGAGGTTCCTTTAACATTCTTGTAAAGAAAAACAATCATCGTTCCAAACCTTCAAAACCACTATCACAAGACGTTATATTTCTAACTGAAATTGTAACTTACGACCAAAAAAAAAACCTTGAAAAATTTCGTGTAACCACTAACCGGAGCTGATATCTAGTTGAGTTGCACCAAGTTCCTTGTAAATGTTGTCATCTGCCAACAAAATTGTTGGCAATATTAATACCAACATGCTTTGGCTGGAGCTGCTTTATATAATATTTTGATCCACGTGACAGATTGATACGTTTTCTCCTCTGCTCAGGAATAGATTCAATACAGCACTCTGAGAAGCCACGCCGCACAAACCTGCATCATTTCAAAATTAAGCACCGGCAACATACCAAAAGGTGAACCAACCTCTTTTTCCCATGTGATCATTGTACTTTAATATTCAGTATATAACAGGGCCCAATGAAGCCATGTTAGATGAAGAGGAGCAAATGTGAAAGGTTAGTTATATTGCAATAGCCCATTGGGAAATATATAGAGTACATGGACATACACAAGACTAGACCCTAAAATACGAGGACACACCACACATACCCATAATCACCCCATGAGCACACACAACTGCAAGGCATATGAAATAGCATTGCATTTGGAAGGGTACACGTACGCACTAAAAGATGGAAAATCCCAGTCCTGGTCATGAAGTTTTCATCGCAATCGTGCAGCTCTGGGAAAATGTGTCGAGTTTGAATGATCTCCCTCCCATCTGGGGTCGCGCGGTGTAGTGCACTAGAAGCGCGGCAGCCATAGAAGCTCAGAGCAGTGACTCAGGGAGAAGCGGCTGCATCATAACGACTTCTACGATTTGTAGCGGCTCAAACAGAAGAGTGGCAACTGCAGCCATTCAAAAGGAAGAAAAGCTAGAAAAGCAATAGGCTGACTGATAAGGAATTTTTTGACTCGCACGAACACAAAGATAGGTGCTATAGACTTGGATGGACACAACGGAAGACACAAAGGAAAACACTCAAAAGATAACTAGGAATACTAGTAGTAGATACTAGCAGCAGCATAAGAAGTACCACCATATCCTTACTCCCTTGTGGCTTCCTCCCCTGTGGCCTCACCCTCTTCTCCACTCTCTTTCCTTTCTCTACCACGAGTTGCAGGAGGTAGCCGGTCAGAATAGCACCAATGAGCCCCTTGTTGCCGAGTCTCACCATCTCCTTTACTGGATCGGCAGTTTTGCGGCGAGAGACGGCTTGATTGGGAGCGACGCGGCGGAAGTTTGCCAGATATGCGACGAAAGACGGCCGGCTCAAGAGCGGATTCAGCGGTGTGTGAGAAGGATGTTGGCAAGGAGCTTGAGGCAGCGAAGTCCCAAGCCAAGCAAAAGTGGTGGTCAAAGAAGATTGCGGCAGCTCAAAATCTTGGGGCTATGAATCCGATGCAGTGACCTCAGGGACAATGGATCTGACAGAGGTAACCTCAGGGACAACAGATTCGGCCGTCGTGTGCTTAGTGCGCACGACGGCGGGGTCAAGCTCGAGGAGACAATGATGAGGCCGCCGGCAATCGAATGAGAAGATGGCGGCGCCCTAAAGCCCAAATCCGATGAAGGTGCTCGGAGACGACATCGACGATTAAGAGGCCCGGGATTTGACAGCGACGTTCATGGGATCTGCTAGATCCGGCGTGGAGGACAAGGACCACAACTGGATCTAGTGCAGGCTAAGGGAATGTTAGATCTGGAGGCAGGCTGCCTTCCTCCGCACCGCTGGGCATAGCGCTCCGGCGTCGGATCCAGCAGCACCAGCGTGTGGAAGGTTTCTTGATGCTACAATAGGACACTATAGGGCTTGTTTAGGGGAGCTATAGCTTTTCTGAAAAACTGTTTTTTTGGCTTTCCAAGTTGAAAAGCGGTTGTAGCTTTTTATAAGAGCCCGTTTGACAAATAGGTAATTGCCCTCAGCAATAAACTACAAAAGCAGGTCCAGCGCAGCTTTTGCTAGTTATATATGGCACACACACACACAAACAGGGCCTAAAGCTACTGGGATGTGGCCGTCCCCATGAGCGGAGATTGCTCTTCCCAGCGGTAACGGCACCGGCAACAGAAGGATGGAAGCTAGAAAAAAAACCTAATGCTCTGGTACCATGTTTGATGAAGGAGAGCAAATGCGAAAGGTTAGTTCTATTGCAATAACCCATAGGGTAAATATATAGAGTACATGAACACACAACACTAAACCCTGGAATACTAGGAAATACCACAAATACCCTTAACAAGCAACACATCAAATCATCAACTAGATTTGAGAAACATAATCTAGACCCAACACAGACCAACTTAAAGATGACACTTAGCACAAACTATAACCATCATCCTCTACGAAATTTGGAATTTAATAGAGCCAAATAGTGACTGAATATCTCCATAACACAATCGGAATAGAGCAAAATGATAGTTCAATGTCTACACTAAGATAATAGAGAAGTGAACCATTTAGTCATGAATCATGGCATATAACCCTCCATACAATGAGCCAAGCCAAGAGGAGGATACAGGTACATACCAATCGGCTGTCCGTGTAGTAAGCAAGAATAGTTTCTCAAGACCAAGGGTTAATGCCTCCTTCTCAACATATTCTGAAGCATAACCATAATGACATGTAAATAAAGATGAACAATAGCCTTTCTTGTAGAATGAAAACACTTTTAATGTGAAAGGGAACAGCTGTTAACCGGAAAATATTGAGTAGTAGAGAGAGAGAGATGCGAGATTAACATTCTGATTTCTGGTTCAATTACCATCAGATGGTTAGAGGTTAGTAGAGACTCCCTCTTTACCATCATTTCCTTTGTCAGTGCTTTCTTCTCTATTTGAGTTTTGAGTGTGCATGTGAGAAAGCAGGCAACCAGGCATAGGGACGTGTTGGGGGATTTAAGATTCATATTAAATACAGTGCGTGTGTGCTGATCCATGAAAATATGATGACAAAATACGCAGTGGAGATAAAAGCAAAGTATTATCAAGCAAGGAACAGTATTGTCAACCTTGTATATCTTAGCTATGACAGATCAACACCACCAGATGTGAAGTGATATGGGTGTATATTAAGTGTATATATTATGTGACGAAAATGTTTATATTGTACTAAGAATATTGGCTTTGAAGGGGCAAGAAATTGATGGCTACTTTCAGAACACCAAACAGCAATGCCATGTAGCAATTAACATACCAAGCAACTTGTCACCCTGACTTCTTCCTCGGCATTCTTCAGATACAGCAATTGCGGCAACTTCTCCAGATTTGTCCTCAGGAAATGGAAACAGAGCAGCACATGCAATGATTGAACCATCTCTTTCAACAACATAAAATGAATCCAATGCTTCAAGAAGCTGAATAGTGGTGGGAAAAAAATTAGTGGTACTACACATGAAGAGAACCAAAATAAAGCATAAGACCACTTGGTTTGACACTTTAATCACTCAATATAAAAAAAATTATATCATAATTTATTTATTTATTTTAGCACACCTCTTTATCTGTTCTTCGCAGTAAAACACCAGATTCCTCCAGTGGCAAAATAATTTTTCTTATGCCAGGAAGATCTTCCTCCGTAGCCTTCCTTGTTCCTTCATAAACATCCCTGAAAACATGTGGGAGGGCATATATCATGATTTCCATGACAGCTTGTAGAAGCTAGATTCCAAGAGGCATTTATTTCTACACAACACCACCATGGTGAAAATATTTGTTGCAGGATCACAGTTAAGAGCACTGTTTTAAAGTCGCGCGACAAGTCGGTGCAGCAGACCTAGTCGCTAGACCTAGTCGCTGCACCCGACTCGACTAGCAAAGCTAGTCGGCCGACTAGTCGGCTAGTCGGCGATGGATAGTCGCCCAACTAGGCCAGACAGGGGTTAAAGCCCATGTGTAGAAGGAGGAAGTCATGAATTTCAATTGGATGATGATTTGGATGTTTAAGTTGTTTTTTGCTACGTTGGACAAGTACAAGAATCTCCGGATTCTAATTGCTATTTTGTTATGATGAACATGTCATCTAGATTGTTGAACTTGCTTATTAAGTTATTATTGCACTTATTAGTCACTTAGCAACTTATTTACTTCATATTTTACTTACTGTTCTAATTGGAAAACTTGATGCAATAATTTTAATTCGCTGTCCAACACTGACCAATTCATTTCCTCATCATTTCCAGGGTTTTGTTGCATGGGGGGATGCATGAATTAGCAAACAAGAAACAATTGCTGCACAACTCCAGGTTCTTCACTTCTTCACCACCCCTATGTCCTCTCTTTTTGGCATGCAGTATGTTGGTATATTTAAAGAAAATTATAAAGTATAGTCATCGACTTGTATCGACTAGTCAGCAACTAGTCTAACCTAGTCACGACTAGTCTACAAGTCGGTACCCTAGCGACTCGACTTGACTTTGCGACTCGCAAACCTTGGTTAAGAGTTTGAGCCAATGATATATCTTCAGCCTTCACATATATTAAGTTAAAACAATGAACACTTGATTTCTTACATGCAAATGTTTCTTGTAGGAATTAAGGATAATAAACATCAAGATATTATATGTTTAGGAGATGGATCTAAGTTGGCAGAAGGACTAAGCAGGCATTGGAGCAATGGCTGTGCAATGTGCATTGAAGCTACAACTTTTTATATATAAAAACTGATAAGAAAAGAGACAAAAGACCTTCAGAATACCTTGCTATCATTGTTCCCGCACCATCTCTGGTAAACAATTCTAATAGCAGAGATCCATCAACCGTCCCATCTATGATATGAACTCTTTGAACACCACCCTGGCATATAGAAGAAACAAATGTACAGTCCAGCCTAAGAAATAGAGACTGTCATGAAACTTGCAAACATCATACAGAATATGCTTTTGAGTGTTTTGACTGTTTGAAGGAATATTGTTCACTTTGTTGAAAAGAGCAAATGCAAGTATCACAGGACATGTCACCACCTGCTTAAACTACAGTCAAGCTCAACTCTCTAACTCAACTTCAGATAGCTATGTACTATTGTACTATAGTCCTCATTAAGGTTGTATATATCTAGCCAAAATACAACAAAATAATGATATACAAAGATAAGGGGGCTCCTTATGTGGCCCAACATACCACCTTTCTTGGATATCAGAACACTTCAGATAATATGAGCATTGCATGATCAGGACTGCTGCCAACACTTCAAACACGTGGACCCAATATGACATAGGCACATAGCACATGAGAATGCATGCCACTAACAACTATATTAAGCAAGAACTCTAATGCAAACTAGCAATTTCAGCAAACAGTTTTGCCACTTTGTAGAGGACCTTATTTCAAAAGAAAGAAATATGTATGTCATGCCCTGTAACTAACAATCTTGAACAAAAACCACAGAATTAAAAGAATGACGAATGTCATGTGAAAGGTGAAACACTTACATGGCATACATAAGCTGCTGCAGCCAACTCAGAAAGATAGCCATTTGACCTGCTTAATCGCTCTTCACCACCAATAGCAAACCCTTGCTCACCAGAATAAATGCCATTTCCATTGTTAAAACCCAAACCATTTTGAAAAGAAGCGGAATGCCCATTAAGATGATCCATTCCGTTCAAAGATGGTTCATGGTCCTCCTTGTGCAAAGAATTGTTACAATCCTCATCGACAACCTTGACATAATTTGCAGCAATATCACTTTGCTTAGCACGCTTTCTGATCAACATATCAGCTTCCTCAAGAGACATGAAATGAATGACTCGTCCATGCTCATTGAATATCTGACCGTCTACAATACAGATAAGTTTATCTGCTTCAATGGCTAAAGCACACGCGGTTGCAACTTCGTAAGTGCTGAATGTTTCCAAACAAGGCAAAGCAATTTTGTTTAGTAGGCTAGCCACAGTATATACAAACAAGCAGATGGTGTTTTAGTTCTTTAGCAACTTTGACATTTCAAATATTTTTCATATCATATTTGTGCGCAACTTAGCGATAAGAATAACAAAGAGCGCATATAATAAAAAAAGCATGAAAATGAATATGGGATATAGAAAATAACATACTTGCAATTTAACACTTCTCCCGAGCTCGAGTATCCCATATTGCTCACAACAACTATGCTATCACTATCAAGCCTTTCTTTTATCCGTGAAACATCTATTTTCTTAACTTCACCAGTGAATCCATAATCAATACCATTAACTACCCCTCTTCTCTGCCAAAGAAAAATAGTTACATAAATTCAGTATTGCAGGGCATCCAGCCAACTTAAGTTCAGTGGAAGTTATAAAGGACAAAAGAAAGTGAACAAATAAACAGAAATAACATGCAAGCACACCCATGCACGTCCACACACACACACACAGAGGAGGGGGAGAGTGAGCATAGATGTATAGCATTTCTAGTATTACAGCTGTCTCCAATAGACATAGAGGGTAACTCTGGTGACAAATAGTTCCCTACAAAGGCAATGTCCTAAAAGTTGAGCGAGGAACCACTTTTAGTGCAAGAAAAGGAGAGTTTACCATTTTGGACACTAAAAATGTCAACCCCCCACACCAAAAAAAACAACCACCCACCAACCCCAAAAAACCCACAAAGCGCTTAAATGTCCAGAGTACCAAATTCTGCATCCAAAATCTTAAGAGCGGAATACGAAGGAAAATAATTTGAAAAAGGTGAAATTAGTCCTTTTTAAATATGGGCAAAATAAAAATGGAAAATATAAAATTACGTTTCTTCTAAAATAAAAAGGAAATTTGTGTCCTCGTGAAGTGCATATAACGATATATAACATTTATTGAAATAGACCGAGTTAAACACTAGCAAATTATTATGAAAGTTCACAATTTGATAAACTTTAATTTATATATCTTAAAATAAAGTCTCTGTTGATCGGAACTACTATGAATTATGTGAAGAGAAGATAAACTGTTTTTTAATAAATTTTCAGTTTGGATTACATATCTATCTGAATTTCCAAACTTAAACAAAAAATTAAAGTGAAAAAGGGACTGATTAAGTGATTTTCAGTTTGTCACCAATTAAACCATAGCTCAAAGGAGTTTGCCATCTCCTGTTGCAAGGCTTCTACAGTATCTTTCACAATCCTACCGCGAGGACTGCTACAGAGTTCATTATATATCACCAATTGTAGTACTTAAGGGTGCGTTTGGCAGAGCTCCCAGCTTCAGCTTCCCCATGAGAAGCTGAGGAGCTTCCCCATGAGAAGCTGAGGAGCTCTACCAAACAAGAAAAAATCAACCAGCTTCACATAAGAATCCGAGGAAGTGATTCATGTTTTTTTAATTGCAGCCTGGGAGTCAAAAAAACCTGCCCTCACCTGATTCACAACCTCCTAGTTATGAACCTCCCCACCAAATTCATATCTATTTCTCAAATAGGAATCACTTCCACCAGAGAATCGATTCCATAGAGAATCAGGAGCTGGAGTTGGAGAATCAGGATCTGGAGCTCTGCCAAACAGGCCCTAAATAAAAACTCCACAATACATCTCTGCTCTGAGGTGACAAAGTGGAAGAAAAGAAAAATACAGCTCTCTCTTACGGAGCTATTTACATGTATAAAAGTTGCAGAGAGCATATGTGTCGGTGTTTCGTAGAACCGGCAAGTGTATTTGTAAGTCGGGGCCAAGGCCTCTCTCCTTGATGGTTGACTCGAGAGCCAGGATTTATACTAGTTGGGCGAACGTCCCTACTTCCAGCCGTGGTGGTGGTATATTGCTCGCACGGCGACCGCGCTTTGTTACAAGTGAGGGCTCGGGGCAGCCCCGAACGCCCGTCCGAGTGGAATGGGGCTTGAGAGCTTGAGCTCTCATGCATCGATCGAGTTGGGAAGAAAGGAAAACAGGAGGCGCGCCGAAGACCCCCCCTCCTTATATAGGCGGAGGCGCTTACACGGACTCGGGAGAAAAGAGCGGTTGGGGCACCAGACGTCCTAAAGATCCGGTCTTGGTCTTGAGGACCCATGTGTTCCTGCTTATCTCTTGATAGGTTGGCGAGCTTAGCTGTGGCGCCTGTCTTGGTAGCCTTAGCTTGCGGCGCCCATTGGGAAGGTGCGCACTGTCCCAGCATCTTTGTCGGAAGTAGGCGTTGCGTGGGCGGCGCCTCTGGTGTTGCCTCGGGAAGGATTGCCTATCCCTGCACGACTGTCTTGTCCAACTTCGAGGTCGACCGATGACGTGGCCGGAGTCGCTGAGATGGAGCTCGCCGGGACCCCGACCAATCGCTGGGCCAGATGTTGTGCGTGTATGCGTCCTGCGGCCCAGTCGGTGGTTGCGGAATCCCCCGACCTAAGGCCAGGTCGGAGCACCTTCGGAAGTTGCGGTGGGGGCCGAGGGTTCTGCGTGACCCGACTGAGGCCTTCCGATTGGAGCTGGGCCTAAGAAGTTCCATTTAGCGCTCTGACCGGCATTTTAGGGATAATCCCACTTGTGACGGACTTTGGTAATATCCCCTCCAGCACTCTGTATCGTCATCAGTCTGGACTCCGAGTCCAGATGACTGAGAGAAATACGATCTTGAAATAGATGTATACTTTCTTTGTGGGGTACCCCGATAGAGTATTCGTCAAGAGTCCGGGTCGTCCCAAACGTAAGCGTTCCTGGACGGACCCTTTATCTTCGTCTGGCATGGTCTTCTCAGCAGCACGGCGCCGCTTAATGAAGCTGCGGGTTTTCTCGCGGATGGTCGCTTGGCTTCGGGCGAGTCCGACCAACCTGGTCGGCCGGTCTCAACTGGGTGCGACGAAGCGCATCGGTGGTGAAGTTCCCGAGCCCCGAAAGGTCGGAGAGCCGGTCGGGGTTATCCCGATCAAAACGAGGAGGTCCAGATGCCTTCGCGAGGTTACAGTTCCCGATTGCTTTCTTTACGTCGTAGCTAGACGCCGCCGTGGTCACCGGGAGGTCCAGATGCCTTCGCGAGAGGTTCTGGTTCCCGAGTGCTCGTTTTACGTCGTAGCTAGACGCGGCCGTGGTCGGCTAGGAGGTCCAGATGCCTTCGCGAGAGGTTCTGGTTCCCGAGTGCTCGTTTTACGTCGTAGCTAGACGCGGCCGTGGTCAGCTGGGAGGTCCAGATGCCTTCGCGAGAGGTTCTGGTTCCCGAGTGCTCGTTTTACGTCGTAGCTAGACGCGGTCGTGGTCGGCTGGGAGGTCCAGATGCCTTCGCGAGAGGTTCTGGTTCCCGAGTGCTCGTTTTACGTCGTAGCTAGACGCGTTAGTTGTGCTGGTTTAACGCCGCAGCTAGGCAAGTTAGTCGTGCTGGTTTAATGCCACAGCTAGGCGAGAGGCATCCATCCCGAGTCCTCGTCGGGCGAGGCTATCTCGCGGAGGAGAGGCATTGTCGGTCCCCACGTACGCCCCGTCCGCAGGTGTGGGACCTGGAGGGGGTGAGCAAACGCGTGTTTGCCATGCGTCGGCCGAACACCGTGCTCGTGGAGCTACAAACGGGTTATCCGAGTGGGCCCTGGAGATCAAGCGATCTCCGAGCGGACGATCCCTGCGTCGGGTGTCCGACCACTGAAGCGACCCATAAAAACCTTTCTACTCAATCCGTATCGGACCTCGGGCGAATCGTAACGGCGCGGTCACGCTGCTTTTTCGAAACTCATGAGAGTTTGAAGTATGGTCTCGGATACAAGCTAAGGCGATTAGGTCGTCCGCCAACCCAACTAGAGACCCACCGAGGGTTCGCCTTGAACTCGCCCCTCCTCGATTCGCCTACTGGGGCGGTTAGGGATCCACTTGGTGGATTTTGCCTTCGCGCCCAGCACCTGTGTCTTAATCGGGGCATTCGAGCCTCTCGCCACCTTGAGGTCGCCACGGCCGGTGGGCTTTTCATACTGTTTGGCCACCGAGCCGGCCGAGGCGAGATCGGAGGTCGCAAGGCGTCCGCCAAGCGATGCCCTAGCGCCTCTGCTTTCGCATTTATGCGCGCGTCGCGAAATTAAATGCGAGGCGAAATGATTGGGAGTAATACGTCTTACCAGCGGGGGTGGCGTGGCGGTTTGAATGGACAGGCGACGCTTTATCCGAGACAAGGTCTTGACTGGCGTCTGCCCGGTCGGGTGTGCGTTCGGCTGCAGCCTGTCATTGCTTTTTGTCGGCGACTCGGCCTGCGGGGATACGAAAGGGCTCTTTTGACGCCGTAGAGGTGTGAAGATTGGCGGTGAAGGAGCGCGACGCGGCGGAAACGGCTGTGTCGCCGGAGGATCTGGCAGAGTGGGGGCTGGCCATGCGTTCGGCGGGCGAGAGGATCGGCCTCGAAGTTTCTTCGGTGCTTCTCCTCGCCTTCCCGTGCTCGGTCGGCCCTTGCGCCATGATGAGTGTTTTTCACCGGAAGCGGGAAAAAGACAAACGTTTTGCTTTTAGTCATGTGAAGAACTTCGCCACGTAGTAAATCGAAGTTCGTTTTATGTTTTGGCCAGTCGGGCCATCCTATAGGTCCGGCTTTATTTTTCACACTTCCCGGAGGTGACGAACAATCGATGACCGTAGCTTTAAAAACCGCAGGGGTTGTACAAGCGTAGGTCAGCACGTTAACCTCTTCGGGGAAGACATGAAAAGGATAGGGACCTAAGGGGCGAGGAATTCGCGTGCACTCGACACGGAGGAGTGTTCTGATCGACTATTGATCGTCTGCAAGACGGCATTCCTTTCGCCGCAAGACACTACTTCGCAACCGTAGCCATTGGGCGTGAGGCCATAGTACTTGGTCGAGAAGGTTGCCGCTAGGAGACCAGATAGCCGAAGTCACCGACCGGTGTGAGTGTGAGGAACTTGCGACCCGGCGATGCGTGAGGGCCAAATCGTGGTCGCCACGCAGTACCGAACTTGAAGGGCTTAACGTGGGAATGAACAAGTTGGAAGTGTGAAGTTTGCCTTAACCTTATTGTTCCGCGCGCTGGCGACGTCGCGGTGGTTAGTCCCGTCGCTTTGGCCATAGCGAGCGAATCGGCCTCTCGTCACCTCGAGGCCGCGACGGCCCACACAGGCCTACCCTTGTTGCGCCGCGCGTTGGTCCAGAGTCGGTCGAGGTCGTGCCGTGGTTCGCCCAGCGAAGGTCTCGCCGCCCCATCGCAGCAGGAGGCGATTTTAGCGCGTTGCGTCGCGCAGGGCGCGGAGTTAATGTACGCGCAGCTCTCTGCCCAACGTGGCACGCGCTTCGGCCGCCCCGCCTCGCCTCTATAAAGGCCGCACGGAGCGCCCGAGGGCGATCATTTCTTGCCGTTTTTACTACTTCCTCGTCCCCGTGCGCCTTGTGCCAACGCGAGAAGGAAAAGTTGTCGCATTCTCAGAGGGTAGATGGCGGACGGCGGCGATGTCCGAAGGGCTGGGAAGCGGGAGGCGGCCATGAACGCTGGCCTCGACTCAAGAGGGCTTGCACCGACGCCGGACTTCACCGCCGCGACGAGGATGGTCGTCAGTCGTCGGCCCTCCGTATAGGATTCCTCCGAGGTGAGTCCTCTTTCTTGCCTCGGGATGGCTTCGATTTTGCTTTTGCCGACGTCTGCCGCTTCCTCTTTTCTTAGCGCTTCGGCTGCGCCAAGAAGAATTATCCGCTGCCGCCGCATGACGAGGGGAGGCGGCGCGGCAGCAATGTGCTTCGATGTTCCTCCGACCGCTCCGGTCACCCCCATCGACGGCGGCGGACGACGGATCTATCACCAGATTGGCGCTACCGAGGCCTCCTTGACGCCCATGTTGCGAGGGCCGCTCCCACGCGGCGGCGGATGCAAGAAGAATGGCCTTTGCCCGTGCCGCCAAGAGGAGCTTGCCAAGACGCTTGAGGCAAGCCTTGCTCGCGCTGGGCTCGGCCGAGGTCGCCGAGGGAGGAGCCGCCAGACTACGCTGAAGAGCGCTGGCTCTCATGAGGCCCTTCGTCCCATGCTTCGCCCGCCGCCGGGAGCGTGAGGTGCTGGAGCCGCCGGGGTAAGGTCGAATGAACCATGGAGCGCACCCGTCGGTATGCCTTTGGTTTACCCAGTGGCCGATGTCTGGCCGACCTGCGCCACGCTTCTTGCGAAGCGCCCGTTCATGAGCGGGGAAGTTGTTTGCGACATGGCGGAGCATGTCTTTGCTCGCTGCGCTAGCCGCGACGCTTCTTCGACCGATGATGGCGGCCGCCGGATCGAAGAGACGCGAGCCCTATTCGGGCCAGTGCGAGCGGCGGCAGAGAAGGTGGCGGCGCTAAGCGGCGACGTCGTGGCGGCGGCACGCTCGGATGGCGATGACGTCTCTGGCTAAGGAGCCTGCCGGGGCCTCCGCTTTTCTTTTGTTTTCACATGGTGTGATGTATTTTAGACATTCCACTTGGCATCTTGGCTCTTTCCTTCACAATTAGCGCCCGCTGAATGACCGTAGCCCTTAGGAACCACAGGAGTGGCTCGAGCGTAGGTCCCAGCGCTAATCCTCCGAGGGAAAACGCAAAGACAACAACGGACATTGCGGTCCACGAGCGTGTTCCCTAAACGGCCAGGGGCCATCCCAGAGGGGGACCCCTTTCTTCCACAAAGCACTACTTCGCAACCGTAGCCGTTTGGGCGTAGGCCGTAGTACTCTGGGTCGACGGGGATTCCACTTGAGAGGTCCTAGTGGTCGGTCGGGGCGAGCAGCGCATAGCGACCGTAAGGCGGGTCGTTATGCGGCGCTTTGGACTCGAAAGGTTTTTAGAAAGATGTGGGAATAATGGAAAAGCTCTTAGGGATAGAGTTGCCTTATCTTTCCCATATTCCACGCGCCGGATATGGTGCCACCATCGGGATCTTCGAGTCGGGTCCGCAGCGGTGAAGGGCTCTCTCCACGGGGATCCTAGGTGCGGTGTGGTGGCCGCGGACACCCCCGCAGACGGCGAGCGAGGGCCGCTTTCTCCGCTCCGAATGTACTCTCGGAAGATCCGCGTCAAAAATGCGCCGTCGCAGGTGGAAGAGGCCATCAAGGAGATGACTGGGAGTCTGGAGACGAAGACAATGATGCGCGATACCCTACCTGGCGCGCCAACTGTCGGTGTTTCGTAGAACCGGCAAGTGTATTTGTAAGTCAGGGGGCCGCGCGCTCCCTCTCCTTGATGGTTGACTCAGAGAGTTCAGGATTTATACTGGTTCGGGCGGAACGTCCCTACTTCCAGTTCGTGGTGGTGGTATATTGCTCCGGGCACGGCGGACCGCGCCTTGTTACAAGTGAGGGCTCGGGACAGGCCCCGAACGCCCGTCCGAGTGGGAATGGGGCTTGAGAGCTTCGGAGCTCTCATGCATCGATCGAGTTGGGAAGAAAGGAAAAAAAACAAGGAGCGCACGAAGACCCCGCCTCCTTATATAGGTGAGGGGCGCTTACACGGACTCAGGAGAAAAGAGCGGTTGGGGCACGGCACGTCCTAAAGATCCGGTCTTCGGTCTTGAGGACCGACAGGTTCCCGTTTATCTCTTGATAGGTTGGCAGGCTTAGCCGGCGCACCTGTTGTAGCCTTAGCTTGCGGCGCTCCATTGGGAAGGTGCGCACTTGTCCCCAGCTTTGCCGGCGTAGGCGTTGCGTGGGCGGCGCCTCTGGTGTTGCCTCGGGAAGGATTGCCTATCCCTGCACGACTTTCTTGTTCAGACGACGGGTGACCAACTTCAAGGTCGACCGATGACGTGGCCGGAGTCGCTGAGATGGAGCTCACCGGGACCCCGACCAGTCGTTGGGCCAGATGCTGTGCGTGTATGCGTCCTGCGGCCCAGTCGGTGGTTGCGGAATCCCCCGACCTAAGGCCAGGTCGGAGACTGCGGGCGTCCGACCCGAGGCCAGGTCGGAGCGCCTTCGGAAGTCGCGGTGGGGGCCGAGGGTTCTGCGTGACCCGACTGAGGCCTTCCGATTGGAGCTGGGCCTAAGAAGTTCCATTTAGCGCTCTGACCGGCATTTTAGGGATAATCCCACTTGTGACAGACTTTGGTAATATCCCCTCCAGCACTCTGTATCGTCGTCAGTCTGGACTCCGAGTCCAGATGACTGAGAGAAATACGATCTTGAAATAGATGTATACTTTGCTGTGGGGTACCCCTGATAGGAGTATTCGTCAATATGTTACAAAATATTTGCAAAATAATCATATGAAGAGTATATATTTTGGAAGAAACTCGGTTAGATATAAATATTCACCTTAGCACCAAGGAAGTTGCCACTTGCAACATTATCCACAAGACCATGCCAACGTCCAATAACACCGTGTCTACGTAGATTCAGCATTGGAGGACCAGGAGAAAGCTTTGCCTCTATTGTTAATCGTATTCTGCCAGCTGCCTCCATTGCAGCCTCTAATGAATCAGAATCAGTAACTCGGTATTGACCAACATACTTAGCCTTCCTTCCTACAGGGAACTTCAGAAGCTGAGCACATGCACTACCAGGAAAATACTATAAATATAATTGCCAAAAAAAGCCTACCGAAGTTAGCAAAAGTGAAGGACAAATATTAGTGCAAAAAAGAACCATTATCCACAACATCATCACTGACAAAAGGACTAATAAAGTTTCAGCTTTCAACTAATGTGCCGCATCATAATCTACATATGAATCAATGATTATGGTCAAGCTGGTCTCAGTTTCAAAATCACTCTGCTAATCACATGGGGTAATTAACTGGAAGCTTTGAGAGGGAAGTGGAGTAGACAATGATGAAATAAATGTTCACATGTTGCACTTCCTTAAGAGATGCAACATGAGTTCTGCTGAATTCCTAGTCATCCAAAACGCTCATGTGCTGCAGCTACTAAATTATCCTTTAGTTTTTTTGTATATGCTGAAGATCCCTCCTATGTTGTGTTGTAAACTCGGATAAATATAGAAATGCACACACAAGAATTAAAACCCAATCTTTGCCAATGGAATAGCCACTTTTATTAGCATTCATATATGTCCAAATAAGAGTAACAGATAAAAAAATGAACGGCAAAGATACCCAGAAGGGTGGTGTACAGGACTAACCTCTTTCTGACAAGAGCTTATCAATCTGGACATGTGTTCCTGGAACAAGAACAAATTTAATCCCCAGACCATGAAGAAGTGAAATATCCTGCGTATCATAGAAAATGTAATGTAGTTGATGACTAGGAATCCATAACGCTGTAAAATTTTATGACAATGACAGAAGATAAATTGTGGCATAACCATAATGACATAAGCCTCGGTGACGTGAACACAATATTTTTTCCCGGATTCCTGACAGGAAAATCGATGTTTTCTGCTCTTTTTTCCTAGTAATGTAATAATGTTGATGCCATTTAGAGTCTCGAATCCACATTCATTGGAGACCCTCAATCCTCCTACCTACCAAACTAACAAAGTTGTTTTTCATTCTGTTCCCTCAATTCTCATCCACGTTAATCAAGTCGAGTGAACCATATGGTCCAGCCTGCTCAAGAAATGTCTTATAATCCCTTGCTGGCCAATGCCTATTATGGCTTAATTACTTTGGTTGGATCATTTGTGATAAAAGTTATGTTGGACAATTAGTATAGCGCAACTAAAATAAATTCACTATTCGAACTCTTAGGACAAAAGAGGTCGCATGTAATTTAATCTGAACAAATCATCATACGAATCCAAAAGAACTCCAAACCCGAAACTTAAGCAATCATCCCATTCCCAATACCTGCAGAATGCCGTCGAAGTGCGGCCCCGACACGACCTCGCTGGAGATGACGACCAGGAAGGTGCTCCCGCGGTGGCCCCGGATGTACGGCCACGCCTCCCGAAAGAACCCCACGAACTCCTCCCGCGCAGCCAAGCCTCCCCCACCGGGATTCCCAACCCCGCAGCACCGGATGCCGCGCCTCCGCCGCCACGGAGTGGGGAGCCGCAGGCTCCCGGACAGGAGGGACCAATCGGCGGCGGAGGCATCCCGAGCCGCCGGCCGCGGCACCCCACCGGCGAGGCGCGCGGCGGCGACCGACGAGGCCATGCAAATTCAAGGGCTACGAGCCCTAGGGATTGGAGACGGAACGGAGACGGTGCGATTTTTTCTAGGCATTTTCTTTTCTGTATGCAACTAGTGGCCCATGCAGATGGGCCTTGTTGGCCCAAGCGTTCCTCTTCTTTTTTTGATTTTTTTTATTTAATATTTATTTTAAATCTTTTTTTCAAAACTAATCGGCGGGGCAAAAAAATTTGAAAAGTAAGCGCCCGTCGCCAGCACGGGCGATCACCAGATCTTGGGGTGACAGTGCCTGCCTCACGGCTCATAGCGAAATTTCAAATTTTTAACGGCAGAGAAAAAAAAATTGAAAATAGATCTATCGCCCGGTACGTAGCAATTTTTTTCCCAGTTTTGTTGTACTCAACTGAAAAAAATTACATCACAAGGAGTTTTTTTTTCAGGTAATTTTTCCCGTTTGAATACAACAAAACTGTAAAAAAAAATGCTACAAAACATGTTATAGATCTATCGCCCGACATCTTGGGCGATAGGTCTATTTTCAATTTTTTTTACTGCTGCCGTTAAAAATTTGAAATTTCGCCATTGCTAGCCGTTAGGCAGGGCACCTGTCGCTCCAATACCAGGCGATCGCCCCGTACTGGGGCGACGGGCGCCTACTTTTCAATTTTTTTGTCCCACCGATTAGTTTTGAAAAAAAAAATTAAAATAAATATTAAATAAAAATAAATTCTCTTTTTTTCCCTTTCGTCTTCTCAACCGCAACAAATTGTCATGCAGCAAAGCGCGAACGTACAGCTCACTTCTTAGACGATTTTCTTCTTCTCCCAACAAAAGCTACGTGCAAACGAAAATCTTGTGTATAGGAGTAGGACTTAGGAGGGCAAAAGAGAAAAATCCTATACAAACATCGCAAATACTTGGGGATTTAGGGTTTGTTTGTTTTAGCTTTAAATTTTCGAAAAGCTGATTCTGAATTGTGATTACAGAGAAGCTGATTTTCTAAAAGCTAGAATCCAAATGTATATATGAAGTGAATTGTAAATTCTAGTGTAAATGGATAGGCTGGATTGTGAGAATCGAATCCTAAAATTGAACTGTTTATTTTTTATTCTATTTTTAGAGTCAGAATTTATAGTTAAAAGCGAAAACAAGTAGACCTCATTATTTTGTCACTTGCGGATACGTGCGTCGCAGCAGCAGAAGCATTAACGGCACCGTCGCAGTCGGCCCGCACCAGCTGTACCGCAGCGCACAGGCAGCAGCACCGAACCATGCTATATAGCTCATGCATGCCGCATGGGCAGCGCGGCAGACGCGCCTCGCGGCGCGCGCGCACCTCCCTCTCCCTGGCCCGCCGCCACTCGCCGGGTGTGAGCGCCCTGCATGCATTGCGAGCGGCCCGCGCGAGCCCGCCAATCGCAGCGCCGCCACTCGTCGCGCCGCCTTCCTGCCCGCTCGCCACGGCGCACAGCACATGCCGTGCATGCAAAAGGGAGGTTATAAAATCGTGCCGGTAGCGTCCAAAAGTTTGTTTCTCGGGCGGGGAGAAGCGCGCCCCGGACGGCCGGTGTCGTGCGGGTGCGGCTAGCTAGCCCGCCCGTTGATGGCTTACGGACTAACAGTAGGACACATGCATATTCCACGTGTAATGCTCCGGTCTGTTGTTTCGTGTGCAAGGAGTATGTATCGACTGTCTGTAGGGTAGGAGTACGTGATACCAGTTGTATTTACCGCTTCACCGCGCGCCAAACTATATATAACCACCGTACCAGTTACTCCTGCTACCGGGTGCCCGGGTTTTAAATTTCGTTATCGGTTCACATCTGGGAGTGTCAAATTTCATTTTTGGTTATGGCATCCAAAATTTCAGTGAAATCTCATAACTTTAGATGAAATCCGATTAAAATTAAAAAAGAAAATTTAAAATCCGGAATTTTTGAACTAAAATTCGCACGAAATTTCGCTGAGAAATGCCGAAATCTTGGCGAAATTTAACCGAACGAAAAAGGTCGAAACGAGGTTAAAAATTTTTAATTTTTTTTGTGGATAGTCCTAACACATCAATAATATTTGCATAAAAATTTTAGATGATTATCAAATCTTAAGAAATTTTTAAAAGTTCTGACAGTGGTATTGTACGTCCTAGTAAAAGTCTAATGATTAATATATAGATTTTATTGAGCAACTAAAAAAGAGTTAGAATTTTTGAAACTTTTAGAGAAAGGTTCTGAGGCAATTCTTAAGCTCTCATAAAAAGTTTGGATCATGTACTCCAGTTAATTTATAAAATCCTTACAATGGTGTTGTACCATTTTTTGTTCTTATGTTTTTTTATTTTTGAAAGATAACAAATGAAGTTTAATGCATCCATAGATTTGATTGAGCAAACAAAAAAGTTTAAAATTATTGAAAATTTTATAGAAGGGTCCTAAGGCAATTCTTAAGTTCTCATAAAAATTTTGCATCATGATCACACTCGAGAAAATTTATAAAATTCTAAAAAGTTTACTGTCTCAGGCTGTACATGTTTGGTATAGTTCTTGCTCCATCAGATCCATAGATCTGGTGAAACTAGGTATTCCTAACTCTACCAAATCTGTGGATCTGGAGCTATGGGCATATTAAGAGTGTTTAGGTGAGTCATCTTATTTACATTTTAGACTAAAAATATAAACTTAATTCACTTTATTTTAGCCTATAAGTTTCAGATCTGAGGTGAATCTAGAGCTCTACCAAATAGGGCCTTAGATATGTTCATTTTATTTTTTATTTTTTAAAGATAACAAATGAAATTCAATTATTTCAAAAACTTTTTTGTATGATCTACACTATTAAATATAGTACCATAAATTTTTCAGAACAGGATCAAGCTTGTAATATTTTATAAAAATCTGACAGTATTTCTGCCAAAATTACCCTTAATTATTATTACTAAACACTATATTCGATACATGCATGTAAAGAATATAAAGTAAATTGGATATTTATTAGGGTATGCGGGGGACATCACACTAATTTTACATTAAAATGTAAAATATACCATATATTTATGGACAAGATCATCTAAAAAATCTTTATAAACTTGGACAGAAGAAGTAGTTAATAAGAAATAATCACATATCCCTATTAAATGATACGGTTTTGCTAGGCATCGGACGTCCTAACCCTCCGTAACATTTTTTTTCTACGCGTGCAACATTTTCTACCAACGCGTGCAATATTTTCCTTCGATAAATGCTACAGTAACGGATGTTGCAAGAGTTAAAAAAAATGTTACACGCGTTGGTAACAAATGTTGCAGAAGTAGACAAAAAATGTTTCAAAAGATGTCCGAAGAAAACAAAAAAATCGGACGTCCGGACGCTAGTATTCGCCTAAATGATACTCTTCCAAAGTATTTGGTGGCCAGTGTCACAGTATCTGCCAACGAGACCAAACGACGCCCACGCGCCATAAATGGAGCGCGCGCCGGCCAGCAACCGCGGCGGAAGGCGCCACGGGGGACGAGGCGCCCGAGGGCATGGGCGGGCGCATGGCATGGCAACGCGAGGGGGCGAGCCGAAGCGGCCAAGCGACCCGCATGCAGGGCTGGGCCCACACTCCTCACACTGGACGCCACCAGAATCCCAACCGGCTCTAAAGCGCGCGCCCAGCGACTCGCCTCCGCCTGCGTGTCGCCCGCGTCCCCGCCCGCTCGCCCACGTACCCCGCCCCGCCCTCCCACGTGCCCCTCCCTCTGCGCGCATCCGATTGGCCGCCCCCGCTTTCTTAAGCCGCCCGGCCCCGGGCCCCAACGCCGTGCTCTCTGTCCCGTCGACTCGACTGACCCCAGCCCACCACCCTTGTTACTCCAGCCTCGCGCCATGGCCATGGTGCAGCGGGTGGACACGGCCGTCAAGGCCAACGAGATCATGGCCAGGTTCCGGCCCATCGCTCCAAAGCCGGCACTGCCGACGTCGCCGGCGGGTGAGGGTGGCTTCGGGTTGGCCACGAACCGAGTGCTGTGCCAGCTGCAGAGCAGGCCGTGCCGGGCGCGGAAGCGCGGGCGCCCGAGCGTCGTGCCAGTGTCCCCGCCAGCTGCTGCTAAGAGGAAGAGGGCGCCGGCGTACCCGGCGCCCCTCCGGTGCGCGGCGGCCACGGACGCGGTGGTGGCCACGGCGACGAGGGCGCGTGTGTCCTGGGCGTCCAGGGCAGTGCATGCCTTTCTGTGGCGTCGTTCTCGCCGGGGAGCGCGAGTGCCGGGTACCTGGCGAGGCTGCCGTCCAAGGTGGCGGCGGCGGCGGACGACGAGGAGAGTGACGTCCCCGTGGAGCGCGACCTGCTGCGGAAGCTGCTGGAGCACAAGGTCATATCGCCGCGGGCGGTGCGTCCCGTGGGCTCCACCATCCACGTCGAGTCCATCGTCGACGGCGCCGTCGATGTGGGTCGCACCACCGCCTCGAAGACGGCGCAGGAGGTGGAGACGGAGCTGGAGTCGGACGCGCTACCGGCAGTCGTCTCGGACTCGAGCAACCGCGTTCGGCTGGTGAACGACGCGTACAAGAAGATGGTGGGGCAGCCCGAGTTCACGTGGCTGGAGGCCGTGGTCGCCGCGGCGTCGAGGAGGATCAGCGGCGAGGTGGCGCTGGTGGTGGCCGAGCCGGCAATTCTGCCGGAGTCCAGCGGGGGATTCTCGTGCACGGCGAAGATCGAGTGGGAGCGCGACGGCAAGCGGGCTTCCATCCGTGCACCGTGCAACGTCAGGCGGCTGCACTGCGAGTCCAGAGACTACCTCTTCACCTGGAGGTTTCGCACTGCCGGCGATGTATCCGTCAACCACCGCACCAGCGATGCATGAGACACCGATTGATACCTCAGAGCAGTTTATACATCCTGTCACGCTACCGCGTGGCGCCTGCGAAACCAAGTGCATAGGTTAAGGTGCATGTTAGCAAAAGTAGATCAGCAGCTTCCTCTTTCGCCAAGTCTTTATAGAACGCATGACCAAGTTTTAAAGTACATATGATGTTAGAAATTGTAACTTGAGCTTTGGTGAAATTGCGCGTCAGTTGTTTGTTCTTATGCTCCATTTGATAACGGCTGGTGATTGCATCTGTGATTCAAAATGCATGTACATCGCAGGTAGACGAGAGCGTAGTTACGTTAGACCTGATGCATAACGGCAACGCTGGGTATGTTTTCACTAGTTTTGCAGAAAGATCATTATGAGAATGAAAACTTTATGAAATGAGAGAAAAGCTTACAAGTAAGCTCATCGATGAACAAACATCTGCGAAGACAAGTACTCTGTTAGATTGCAATGAATGCTTATTACATGTTTGATCAAGACATGTTCTAGCTCATATCGCACGAGGATATTGATCAAAGCAAAAACAGGGGAATACAACATCTTATGATCGACTCCACACAACATGCGAGAGAACAGCTCAGGCTTGCTCCGTCTTCGGGGGACCCCTCCACTTGAAGTTCTCTGCGTAGGATTTGAGCTGCAAGATTGAAAAGCAACGGTTAATTGCAGGCAAGCGAATAACGTCAATACGCACCGATCTGGACGGCACGGGTTAAAACGGGTAAAAAAATTGTGCAAGAAAAATTAGTTCTCACTAGTCAATAACCCGTGTTTTCGCATGTACTAGCTTCTTACATAAGGTTGTTAGTCTCCATTCCAATTATCAATATCGTACAATCTAATGAAAATATAGAACATAAATAAGTTATTGAAAGTGGAAAGTACAATCTAATATAAATTTTAAGTTTACCATCGAACTATAAATCATCTCCAGATTCTACGGACAATAGAAAGTGCTCCTTAATTGACAAATTGATAAACATTGAGCGAATTTTTGTTTAATTTTATTCTGAATTTCACCATTTTGCTGTTTTGATTTAGAATACATATAGAAATCAAATTGCTAATTTCCTTCTATATTATTACGAATTTCAGTTTTAGAATGGAATGCACACAGAAATCTAACCGCTATTTTTTTAAAAAAAATTGATGTTTACATGGAATCAAATTGATTATTTTATTTTATTTTTAGTCCGATTTCTGTATTTTTTATTGTACTTCACATCAAAATTTACTTTTAATTTAAGTCATTATAGCACGCAAAATGGATGACTATATCGTATTCTTTTCCTTGATTAATGTGGAAATTTATTTCGAGTGCCTACTTTGTATATAATAACATTTATTTATTTCGAATTTTATCGCTTTAGGTATTTTAATTTGGAATTCTTATGAAAATCATGTTACTATTTTTATTTTGATTTTATTCCGAATTTTATTTTTTATTTTGGATTTGTTTTTCAGTTTTAGACTAGAATGATATAAAAATTCAATTTCAATTTTCATTTATTTATTATTCTGAAATTTACTTTTAGTATTTTACTTGAAAATTTCATGGAAATAAAATTACTAATATTATTTTATTTTTATTCCGAAATTTAGTTAATTTGGATTGCACTGACGTTTTTTAATTTGCTAATTTTTCATTTAATTATTATTCGAATTTTAATTATTTACGGCTGTTAATTTGAAAGTAATATGAAAATCAAATTGCTAATTTTTCTTTATTTTTTATTCCGAGTTTCCTTTAATTTTTATTGTACCTAACATTAACTATTTCTGTAATCTAAGCCATTATAACTTATCCGATAATTGGATTGATAGACCTTTCTAGTTAATATGAGAGCTTTCTTGGAGTGTCTAATTAGTATAGAGTGGTATAGACTTGACATACTCTTTCTTTTAATTTGCTAATTTTTAATTAATTATTATTCCAAATTTTAATTATTTATGGCTGTTACTTTGCAAGTCATGTGAAAATCAAATTACTAATTTTCCTTTACTTTTTGTTCTGAATTTTAGTTAATTTGTATTGTACTTAACATAGACTTTTAATTTTTAATCTAAATCGTTATAACTTGAGTCTGCTAGATGGATTGACAGATTTTTTTTGTTAACATGGAAGCTTCCTTAGAGTACCTAATTAGTATAGGTATAGATAGATAGATATAGAAGAATAGATGAGCACCACTAGCTAGTGACAAAATGTATGCAATGAACAGAAAACAATAATAAATCAAGGGAAATCCATCTAATAAAGGAATATAATAACTTTTAGAAAAAAATATCGAGCTATAACAAGCTGTCTTCTCTACTACGTAAGCAACTCAAATGGATATGACGACTCACAAAGGTGGTGTGATCCAAAGTCAAACGAGTTTAATTCCGCCTATGCAGATCTGTTTCTAAAATTACCAATGTGCAGGGTAGCAGTTTAAAGAGCCAAAATTCAGCTCGCTCCCCGTACCCTACCAAAAGTCCGGTGATGCACAAGACTGATACGAGCAGTTACATCACCTGGTTGGACCTGCATCACTACGGCAACTGTTTGGCATGCACGTCCAATCAAATTACTGGATTAGCCAAAGTACGGCGAATAACAAGAAGATTTTTAGTCAAAGAGCACGCTACAAAGAGAATTTGCAAGAAGCAGCATCTTCTACCAAAGAATTGTGCTACTTCCATGAAAAGCCGGTCTTCTTGGTCATCCATGCCATTTAGATCAGCTCAGAAGAGCTAGAAATAAGATTTCAACTATACTGAGGCCCTCCCACCAAGCTATCAAAAAATATGTAGATTTTAGAAACATGCAAATATTAGTGTAGTCCATAGAGTTGTACATCCAGATGCTCTTTAATCTTGTATCCGATATATCTATCTTTTGTTTATAGCAATTCACTCACCGCATGTAATTCTAGATAATTCATAATTGTATAACATGTGAATAACATTCACCTCAAATCCTTAGCAAAATTTTAGCGTTAGTTCGGTTAACAACGATTTTTTTAAATAATATATTTTTAAATAATTTTAAAAAATAATACCCTAAAAACAATTACAAAAATACGCCTATGTCGTCAATTCATTAGTTCTATCGCCATTTCATTTGGTAACAAATGTCTTGTCACTGATTTATTTGTCCAACAGATTGTTTTGTTATTAATTCATTTGGTCAACGGACTGATTTAACTCGTAAGCTTCTGTCGCCAATTTATTTAGCTTCAAAGGTGTATTTTTGTAATTATTTTCTGGGGCATTATTTTGTAAACTTATTTTTTTAAAAAAATCGGCTAACGAGTCAGATTGTTAGCAGGATACATGCAAGATTGCATGCACCGTGAAAACGGCTGCCAAAATAGCGGTCGCCTTGCATCACTAGGCACATAAATTCAACCAGCATGCTAGCCAGTGGTGGCTAGCTTGTCCTCATCGAATTGCTACTATTAAAACATAGGAGTCGACGAGGATGAGAACTGTCATGTGGGGCCGGCATTACCAAAGGCGGTCCCGTGCTCGACGACGCCAGAGCTCATTGCACAACTTTGCAGAGACGCCACCTCAGCTGACCACATGCAAGGAAGGCTAGATTTAGAGAGTTTGTTTCCTTTTTAATAGATAAGCATGCAGGAAGGCTAGAATCAAGGGATTTTAGGAGTTGGTTTCCTTTTAAGTAGCTAGAATCAAGGGATCATAGGGAGTGGTTTCCTTTTAAGTAGCGAGCCAAGTGCCTATTTAATGGATGTATCCAAAGACTCATTGAGGGCAAGCAATAACAATCCAGTTCTAATCTCCTCTTTCTCTCTAATCTCACCCCTTCTTGCGAACCAGGAGGAGGTCTGGCGTATCCTTCCTGTTCGCATTTAACTCAGAGTCGGGACTCGCAACCCTAGACACTAGTGCCCTTGACAACTCGGTATCGACTTCAGCGCTCACTCGCCCCATTTCCACCGCGCCACCAATTCTTCCCGCCATGGCCGAGCCAACTCTGCCGAGCTTCGCTTCGCTTCTCCGGACGCTGACGACCACCGCCGACACCTCCAGCGAAGGTTGACACCTCCAAAGAAGAGCATTCCTAGTCGGGCTCTGCATGGGGCTCCAAGGCTCCAATCACCGGCGAAAGCACCACAACGACGACCTCGGCTTCAGAAGATGGATTTCCCAAGTATGACAACCGAACCGATCCTTGGCATTCATCAATCGCCGTGAGTCCTATTTCCATCAACAATGATCGCGGAGGAAGAGAAGGTATGGATGGCCTCCTACAACTGCACGATGGCGCCAGATGTGGTTCATCCAAGTCCAAGAGAGAAGAGGCACTCCACGGTGGCGCCGCCATCGAACTCCTCCACCTCCGCTTTGGCCCACCTGCGCTCCAACCTCGGCGAAGCCGATGGCATGCAAGCGGACGGCCCCGTGCTGAGTACAGATCGCCAGAGGCTCCTTCGCGCGGACACCTCACGGAGACGCAGAAGGTCCAGATCTTCACGGCGGGTTAACCGCCTCACCTCGACGTGAGCTCCACAATCCGATCTCTCGCCGCCGCCAGAGCTCGCTTATAAACCGAGCGCGATCGAAGTCAGCGGCAGCAGCGCCACCTCCACCTCAAGATCGCCATCCCACGGGGCCTCCTGCCGACACCTCGCATGCGTTTGGCGCTGTCATACGGCCGCTTCGGCCTCGATTCTGCCATGGACTGTCGACGCACGGCCGTAAGTCAAGCGGCTCTCCCGAGCAGAGATGGAGGAGCGCCACCTTGGGCTCGTTTCAAGCGCAACGAAGTTCGGCGTACAACCGCGTCTGCCAAGCATCTTCCTCCTTGATCTGGCGATCGGACAACGAGGACGACTCAACCGGAAGGAGCGCGACAAACGAATCGCTAATTTCACTCCACGCCATCGCCGCGTCGCACCAACGAAACCATGCAAATCGCATCATCCTAGGCGGCGCCTCTCTCAAGGCCTCGACTCGGTTCCACCCATAACTTCGTCTCGAGGAAGCGGCGACCGCCAACCTACCTCCTTCCTCGCGGCAAGATGCAGTCACGGTGGCCAACGGCGAACGCGCACCTTGTCCAGCATGTACCGTGCCACGGCGTTCACCATTGGTGACGGCCTTCATCACGACTTCTTCGCCCTTCCCGCCCGCGGCGACGTCGTCTTGGGCACACAATGGTCGGCGTCTCTAGGACCGATCCTCTGGGATTTCGGCGCCCTCACCATGTCCTTCTGGCGCCATGGTCACAAGGTGTGTTGGCCGGGCATTGCGGGGCCCTCCAGCCCTTCCCTTAAGGCGTGCACCGGCGGAGATCTCATGACGGCCGCCCCGACGAGTTCGCTACCATCTTCGCCGAGCCGACGGGTTTGCCACCACCTCGTTCGAGAACAACATCAACCTCCTCCTGGATCGGCCCGGTGGTCGCCCTACTAGCTACCGCCGCCCACAAAGATGAACTCGAACGCTAGTGCGCCACCATGCTCGTCGGGGCATCATCCGTATGTGCGTATCAAATTTTGAAGGTCAACAATTGGTCAAGTCCTACCATCAGCAGCAGGCCACTTGGTAAATGTGGGCTTCCCTCCCCAGGTCCAGTTGCTCGACACTTGGCGTCCGGTCTTCGATCTCCTCAAGATGGTCCTTACCATTACTCTGTTAGGGATTGCAGCTCTCTTTGCATTATGGGCCCTAATGGGCTAGAAATACATCAACCAAGGAGAAAGGAAATAAGCAAATAAACCCCTATACATATAGCTAATCTAACACCCCCCTCAAACTCATGGTGGGTCTACAACACTGAGTTTGGAGAGATGGAAACCATGTTGCGTTTTAGTTTGTGCTTTGGTGAAGAAGTCAAGTCGGCAATTTGAGCGCGAAGGCACTGACGAAGAGCAACCATCGATCTTGCACCGGGAAGCGACGTAGTGGCATCGGCGCCGATGTGTTTGGTGAGCTCATGCTTCACGGATCACGAACATCTTGATGGCGCCCGATCTTTGTCGGAAGCGAACGATCGTCGAGATGAAAGCGACCACACGAGATCGGCAAAAGCCACAAGCCAAGTTACCTCGCGATCCATGAGGCCACGCCTGAACTCGACCTCGGTGCTAGAGCAGCAATGTCGGCAGCCGTCTTCCAAGAGATCAAGGAAGATCAAGGAAGACCGATGGTAAGACGAACTTGCGATCGGTGGGATCGCTAGCCGAATAACATCTGAGTAGGCGAAGCAGTAGACAAGCTGGGTAGGGAAGAAGCAGGTGGTCGTAGTACCCGAAGGTAGCGAAGAACCGAAGGAGGTGACCAGTAGTGCACCCTGGTGGGAGAGGCCATAAAGCGACTAAGGATGTGCCTGCGTGAGACACATCCGGACGATTAAAGCCAAGGTAGACAAGACTCCCAACCGGTGTGATGGCAGTGGGATCGCTAGAGGAACCCCATCGTGGCTCGAAGTGAAGGTGAAGCTCCATCGAGTGTCGGCATCTGATCGTCGATAAAGGCAACACGAGCAAGACTCTGGATGTACTTCTGTTGAGAGAGGTAGGAGCACATGGCGTGGACTCAACCTCAATCCCAAGAAGTACGAAGAGGGTCGGATCGGACATCTGAAGCGCTCGCGAGGTCTGCCTAACAAAGGCAATAAAGTGAGAATCATCTCCGTGATGAGCATATCATCAGCGTAGAGGAGGAGAAGGGTCCGACCACGAGGAGAGGTGTGGACAAAAAGCGGGGTCATGTTGATGGGAACAAAACCGGCTGACCATGACAAGCAGGCAAAGCGCTCAAACCAAGCACGAGGGGCTGCTTGAGGCCGTAGAGAGCGGCAAGCGACGAGCGTGACCATCGGGAATCAGTGGCGGGAGGTGGGTGCATGTAGACCTCCTCACGCAACTTCGCCATGAAGAAATGCATTCTTCACATCGAGTGGAGATGGTCCCAACGGCGAACACATGACCACAAGGGAGAGGCGGTTGTCTTGTGGGCAACTAGAAATGCGTCTCGCCATGGTCACGGCGTGCTCTGCTGAAAACCACTGACGACAAGAGCGCGCCTTGTGGCGCTCAAGAGAACCGTCTGGCGAGTCTTGATCTTATAGACCCACTTGCATGTGATCGGGGTGCGGTGGAGGGCGGAACAAGATCCCAAGTACCAGTCGCTCAAGGCGACAAGCTCCTCGATCCATATAGCGCCACTCAAGATGAATGTGACATCGCGATAGAGGTAGGCTCGAGGAGGTGATGGCAAGTAGAGAACCGTGTCGGTCGGGCGAAATCGTGCTTCTATCACGAAGAGTGTCTGAAGTGGGGAAGAAGGCGGATCAAGGCGGGAGGAGGGCCAGAGAGGAGAAGGATCAGGAGGAGGAAGGAGTCTGCGAGAGTAGTGAAAGCAGACGGGAGGTCGAGCAGGAAGAAGTGAAGGTGTCGAGAAAGAAAAGGTGGTAGAGGAGGACAAAATAGGTGCGGGAGGAGAAAGAACAACGGAGGAGAGAAGGGTATGGTGGGAGGTGGAGAGGGTGGTGGAGGTAGTAAAGAGGAAGAAGGGACGATAGAAGCGGGCGGTGGGAGAAAGGAGAGAGACTCAAGTAAGGAGGAGGTGTCGAAGGAGGAGTCAAAGAGCGGGACTCGTCAAGAAGAGGCGAGACTCGTTGAGCGTGACATCTGAGGGCCGAATCCTCGACCAAGAGGATCCCAGCATGAAACCCCTTACGCTCGAGTCATAGCCAAGGAAAGCGCCTTGCCAGGAGCATCGGCTTTGTTCGCTCACGAGGTAAGAAGAACATAGACAACACACCCAAAGGTGCGAAGGTGGTATCTTGAGGTGGTGCGCCATAGAGGCGCTCAATTGAGTGGCACCACGAAGAGCGGTGGGGTCGAATGTTGATGAGATAGGCAGTAGTAAGGCCTCCGCCGAAATGGGAGGACGAGCATGAAGCATTAATGCTCGGCGATCTCAAGAAGGTGGCGGTGCTTGTGCTCTGCGACTCCATTCTGCGCATGAGCACCGGTGCCGCAATCTTGAACCACCTGCTCCAGGAACATCGATCAACCTCCTCCCCGATCGGCCCTGGTCATCGCCTTACCGCTACCCGCCACAAAGATGAACTCAACGCTAGCGCGCCACCATGCTCGATCAGGGCATCATCCGCCAGCAGCCTCAAGATTCTCTTCACCGGTTCTTCTGGTCAAGAAGGCCGACGGCACATGGCGTTTCTGCATCGACTACCGCGCCCTGAACGCCATCACCATCAAAGACGCCTACCCCATTCCAGTGGTGGACGAGCTCCTTGATGAGTTGCACGGCGCCCGCTTCTTCACCAAGCTCGATCTCCGTTCCGGCTACCACCAGGTACGGATGAACGCCGCGGATGTCGCCAAGACCGCTTTCCGCACCCATGACGGCCTCTACGAGTTCCTGGTCATGCCGTTACGCCGCGTACAACGCCGCCACATTCAAGCACTCATGAACGACGCGTCTGCGACCATTCTCGCCGCCGCCTCGTCTTCTTCGACGACATCCTCATCTTCAGCACCTCGTGGGCAGATCATCTCCGCCATGTCCACACTGCCTCCACGTCCTCCACCAACACCTCTTCGTCAAGCGGTGCAAGTCTTGCGTGGCGTCGACTCCATCTCCTACCTCGGCCACATCATCTCATGCGGCCGCGGGCCATGGATCCGAATAAGGTGTTGCCGTCGCCACAACCTCGCTTTGCTCCAGCGGCTTGGCGGCTTCTCGGCTAGCCGGTGTGATGGAGTGGGATCGACTAGAGGAACCCCATCGATGGCTCGGTCAAGGTGAAGCTCCATCGGTGTCGGCAATCACGGCCGTCGATAAGGCAAGCACGAGCAAGAAGCTCTGGATGTACTTACGCCGAGAGAGGTAGGAGCACAGAGGCGTGGACTCAACCTCAATCCCCAAGAAGTACCAAAGAGGGCCCAGACGACAACCAAATCGCCATCGAGGCGCGCCTTAACAAAGGCAATAAAGTGAGAATCATCTCGATGATGAGCATGTCATCAACGTAGAGGAGGAGAAGGGTCCACCACGAGGAGAGGTGTGGACAAAAGAGCGGTCATCTTGACCGGAAACAAAACCAAAGAACAGTAACAACAAAGGCAAAGCGCTCAAACCAAGCACGAAGGGCTGCTTGAGGCCGTAGAGAGCGCGACGAAGGCGACAGACGTGACCATCAGAACACCGAGCTGAGGTGGGTGCATGTAGACCTCCTCACGCAACTCGCCGTGAAGAAATGCATTCTTCACATCGAGTGGAGATGGTCCACCGACGAAAGCGAAATAACATGACCACAGGGAGAGGACAGGTTGTCTTGTGGGCAATCGGAGAGTACGCTCGCCATAGTCACGACCGTGCTCTCGCTTGAAAACCACGAAGCGACAAGACGCGCTTTGTGGCGCTCAAGAGAACCGTCTGAGCGAGTCTTGATCTTATAGACCCACTTGCATGTGATCGGGGTGACGGTGGAGGGACAGGAACAAGATCCCAAGTACCAGTCGCTCAAGGCGAGAAGCTCCTCGACCATCGCAAATCGCCACTCAGATGAGTAACAAACATCGCAGAAGAGGTAGGCTCGGAGGAGGTGATGACGAAGCGAGAGAACCCAGTGTCGGTCGGGACGGAAATCGTGCTTCTATCACGAAAGAGTGTCTGAGTGGGGAAGAAAGGGCAGGATCCAAGGCAGGAGGAGGAGCCGAAGAGGGAGAAGGATCCGAGGAGGAGGAAGGAGTCCGACGAGAGTAGTGAAAACGGACAGGAGGTTGAACAGGAAGAAGTGAAGGTGTCTGAGAAAGAGAAGGTGGTAGAGGAGGAACCGAAATAGGTGCAGGAGGAGAAAGAACAACAGGAGGAGAGGAAGGTATGGTGGGAGGTGGAGAGGGTGATGGAGGTGGTAAAGAGGAAGAAGGGACAGTGAAGCGGGCAGGTAGACTGAGAAAGGAGAGAGACTCAAGTAAGGAGGAGGTGTCGAAGGAGGAGTCAAAGGAACGGGACTCGTCAAAGAAGGGACGAGACTCGTCGAACGTGACATCCCGAGAGACCCGAATCCTACGACCAAGAGGATCCCAATAGCGAAACCCCTTACGCTCAGAGTCATAGCCAAGGAAAGCGCATTTGCCCGACCGAAAGGGGCGGCTTTGTTCGCTCACGAGGCTGAAGAAGAACATAGACAACACGCCCAAAGGTGTGAAGGTGACTGTACTGAGGTGGTCTGCCATAGAGACGCTCAACTGGAGTGGCACCCTGAAGAGCAGTGGACGGCTGAATGTTGATGAGATAGACAGCCGTAGAGATAGCCTCCGCCCAGAAATGGGGAGGAACAGAGGCAGCGAGCATTAATGCTCGAGCAGTCTCAAGAAGGTGACGGTGCTTGCGCTCTGTGACTCCATTCTGCGCATGAGCACCGGTGCACGAGTACTGAGAAAGGGTGCCTTGATCATGAAGAAACTGACGGAGAGCAGTAGATAGGTACTTGCCAGCAGAGTCAGCGCGAAACACCCGAATGGGTGAGTCAAACTGAGTATGAACCATAGTCGAGAAAGCCTGATAGGCAGCTAATACCTGATCACGAGACTTAAGAAAGTAAATCCAGGTGAATCGAGAATAATCATCAATGAAAATGATATACCAACGATGACCCCCTTTCGAAACGAAGGGGGCCGGTCCCCATACATCTGAGTGTATTAAATCAAAAGGACGACTCGACACAGAATCACTACTAGGATATGGGAGCTGTAGCTGTTTGACAAGCTTACAACCATGACAGGGAAAGGAGGTATCACGAGAGACCTTCCCAAGAACACCACGACTCATCAATGAAGACAGACGGGACTCTAACATGTGACCCAAACGATGATGCCACTGAGCAAAACTGTTGGAGGTGGTAGTGGCGAAGACAATGACATCAAGCAAGATGACGCGGTGCCGAGGAGGTAGACGTGAAGCGGAAGCGGAAGGAAGACGAAGCGGTCGAGTTCCCACAAGCGTGGGAGTCACGGTCCGCCGGCGAACCAACTAGCGCCCTGTCTGCGAGCTGAATAGAGCAAGAGTCGACTTCGAGTATACGAAAACCAAGATTAGAGAGTCGACCAACAGAGATCACCGCATAGTAAGATAGGGCACATTAGAAATGAAGGAACACAAAAGGAAGACGTGTGAAGAGTGCCTGTCCAAAGAATCGAGAGAAGTGTACCATCACCGCCCTCACGGACACAGAGTGACCGGAGACCTCAAGGAACCCAGTGAGTCGGATCCGTGTCATATGGAAAGAAGCTCGAAATCAAGATACCGGATACCTAAGGCGTGGAGGGAGCTGACCGCCGTGGGCGAAGAGGTCGGGGGAACACGAGTCAAGTGAAGCTCCATACGGTCAAGACGCTGAGTCAAGGCCTGAACCCAATTAGAAGCACGACTGGCCCCAGAGCTGCCGGTGGTACTGGAGGTACTCCCAGAAGTGGCACCTATCTTATGAAGACGCTTCCAAAGACTTGAATGGTGTGGCCACCTTCTTGCGAGAATTCAATGAATCACCGAGCTCGCCGGTAATCGCCAAGAGACCCCCTGCGATCGAGCCTCCTGCCGGTCAAGAGGAGAGCGGAGCAGAAGAGGCAGTCGTGATCGAGAGGAACCTCAAACGCCTAGCACGATCGTAGGCGAGGAGAGAATGCCACGAAGACGGGTCTCCTCTGCAGACTCGTCTGGGCCTCCACCATGGGCGGAGCGCGAAGCGGGCCGGCCGAGCACGGAGTGGCTCAAACTCCGGCGGCCGGGTGAGGAACTGAAGACCCGAGCTCCAAAGACGATGATCCGGGCGGCGCATACACCGCCACAGAAGTGTCGGTGGAGGCTCCAAAGCGCCGAGTGGCGGTACACGCCATCAACCGACGATAGAAGTCATCCGCATGGAATCCTGCCGCTTGGAGAGTCTCGGCCAGCGAGAAGGGAGGTATAGAGAGCCTAGTCGCTTTGGCATCGGGCTGCACGCATTCTCCACATCACACGGGCGAAATCCAAAGGTTGACCATGTCAAGCGCGAGGTCGGTCAATCTGCCGCCAATGAGGCGGCGACAACACGAGCCTCCGGCACGCCATCCTCTAGACGCCGAAGGCGGCGGTGTAGGCGTCTAAAGTACGCTCGAGGCTCTGCACTGTGGCATTGTCGACCGGCCGAGGTCCGCACCGGAAGCAAAGGCAATGCCGGTGGTAGGGCAGCCGCCGATGAGATGCCCCAAAGACGCCGACCGTCCGAGGCAAACACGAAGCAAGGTGGACCACTCATGAAGTTGGTGCCAATCAAACCGGATTTGCGGGCGCGACCGTCCAACAACACGAGAGGGCCGCCATAACGCCGAGATAGAGCCGAACAGCCGGTAGGATCACCTTTCGATGAGGAAGCAAAAGAGCAAAGCAGGACGATTCTTCTCAACCCTCTCCGTTCGATCCTCTATTCTTAAGCCCCCAACCCCGGTGAAGACCAAGGCGTGAAGGAAGGGCCACCAGGCAGGGCCAAGGCCACGGCCACGAAGCGGGAAGGGAAGGTCTGGCCCAAGACGACGATCAAAGAACGCAGAGGCACGAAGAGGAGGCCGATGCGGGCGAAGGCAAGGGGGCGCAGAGTCGGTGGCGGTGGTGAAGCGAGGCGGAGCGAGACGCGTCGGAGGCGAGCAGAGCTTGTGCAAGACGATGGGCGACGACTTGCGGCAAAGCGCAAGGAGCCAGAGGAGAGAGGAAAGGGAGGAGCAAGGCGCCAGGCTCCGGCGACGGCGGCTAGCCGCAGAGGCGGCGGCGGCTGCAGGAGGGAAACCCTAGGGTGCTCTGATACCATGTTAGGGATTGCAGCTCTCTTTGCATTATGGGCCCCAATGGGCTAGAAATACATCAACCAAGGAGAAAGGAAATAAGCAAATAAACCCCTATACATATAGCTAATCTAACATACTCATCAATCCCTTCCCTCTCCCCCAAGCTAATGCAGCCTCTACAGTTCGTCCCACATTTCCACCTCTGCTCTTCCAGCCGGCACAACTGTCGTACACACCCAAGGCGGCACTATCCAACTCCCCTCCTAGGAGGACACCACCCTCTCCTCCACCTTCTCCTTCCAAGTATGCCATAATTATTTTCATCCCCTGTCTCTCTACATTAAGGACACATTGTAATGCATTTAACATGCGTTATCACGTCTCACATGGATCATATTGCATCTGGCATGTCAACACCCAAGCAACAGTATTTACTTGTGGCATGTTACAAAACATAAAGTTGCTGAGAAAATAAGCAAATGTACTATTTTGCATGAAAGTTGCAACAATGTTTCATTAACACGCTCTCTTTCATTGGAAGGTCCAAAGGTGTTTTTCTCTTCACCAGCAGATTTTATTTCACTGTTCTTACTTGCAACTCAATGTTAGGTAATTTGAATGACTATGTCGTATCCACTAAAACAATTCAAAAAAAGTGCAAACACATGTTGAAGATCAAATATTCTACAATCAGAACATGATACTTTTTAGCACAGACAAAAGTCAAAAGACAGCTGTAAGGATTGGTACTTAAACCGCAAAGGAAAAAAATGTATGCACTGTTGATAAAATTACAGAGATGCAACATAACCAACTTTGTAAAAACAAGAAGATGCACTGATGCATTGACCAAGTCATACTGAAATATATGTAGGGAGACATACATACCTTCAAAATAGGTGTGTGGCGTTTCCTAACCTGCAGAAAAATACATGACATAAGTATAGAATTCTCATTTTCAAAGAAACTTGGGAGTCACATTCAACAAATTTTAAAACATTACAAATTATTGAATATATTTCACCATAGCCCAAAAGAGATCCTACTCAAGAATACATTTACCCTAGAAATACGGATTTACAAATTGTTTATAAGGTTTCAGTTTAGTTCAAAAATAAAATCAAGGTCCATATGCACTCATCACCAAAGCTACTTAGTACCACTAAATTTAAAACAATAAAGTGAACTTTTTTTAGTAATACCATTCCCTATCCTGACAAGGCGACAATAACTCAATACAATTAAGGTTTGACTTTTCACAGACATAATTTCTCATCATATATCTATACCATATGAAGGATTTAGATATCCTTCTCAGAACTTTTATATTGACAACTTAATCAAAAGACAGAACTTTAAGGCCAGAGACATAACTCGTAAGGAAAAATGGATGTAAGGTAATTTGCAAAGAAAAGAACATTAGTCAAGCCTTAATTGAGCAAAAGTTTTGGTGATAGGATATGTTTTCAACAATATGCAGCTTCCCAGTCTCAGACTAGGTATTGTAATCAAAGCTTTTCAACAATTGACCAAGATAAGGATGCTATCCAGCACTGTACTAGGAGTCTAGGAGGCAATAACAGGTAACACCAGAGCGGTTCCAATTATTTGGCAATTGATCTATCAACAAAACAAAATTCACTATTACTGGATATTTATACTACATAGACCAGCGCGAAGCCTATCTCCACTTATACATGGACCAAATCAAGCTTGGACACTTACGCGGACCATTTGTCTAATCCCAATATAAGCTTTTAAATAAATTAGAAAGAATCAAGAATCAAATGATCATACATGTTCAAAAGAGTGTGCAATTAAATCCTGCTTCGATCTTTCCCTATATTCATGAAGACTATAAGTCCTAAATAGAATATCTAATTTGCTAACTCGATATTATCTATCAGAAGAGGGAAACAGACCCACCACATATTCCCATCCATGTTTTTCAGCAAATGCCTTTGCTGACTCTGCACTGTCAAATGTAAGTCCCGCTTCACCAACATTGGCGTATGGATCCCCAGTAGATGTCCATCCCATTAATGGGTTCTCCCACCTATCATGCATTCAAATGTTAGAAACAGTTTCTCAAAAGAAAAGAAAAAATGAATTTCAAGAAGACGTATCAAGAGCAATGTGAGTGAAAAACTGAAAAGTGACTGCAAAATAATCAAGAATCAGCCCATAACAGTTAACCTATACTTGTAAATTGTAATACACACACACATACTACTTCTAATTACGAGTTGGTGGCAGCGGTCCGTTCTCCCTTCCCTAAAATCGTCATTTTCCCGATCTTCTACACATTGGCGAACGGAGAAAGTTTTAATTCGGTTGGATATACATACATACGTGATCTGCGGCGTATCAGACTCTTATCTCAATCAGCCGATTCTATTTCTAAATACTGCACGACTGATTCTTTTTCTATATACTGCATGCATACAGCTTCTGAGTTACCATGTGCCTTTGAGTTGTCATATGCATCATTTCTATTAAATATTTACTTGCATGTATCTTTTCTTTTTATCTAATCATGTATGGACTTGATTCCGACCGGCCAGCAGTATGCGCACGGCTTTGCATAACGCGACTAGATAAATTTGTTATCTCTATCTCTACTAATTCTAATTAGGAGTTGGTGGTGATACGTCCGTGCTCTACCCTCACCTCGACATGTGTGCGCACTCATGTGGCTGAGTGGGAAGAGGGTAATAGCCACCCCGGTAGATTGATTGGATCATCCCGTCGCGGAAGGTAAATGAATATGCATGACTCATTTATTGCTTTCCTTTTTCCCATTGATCTAGCATTCGAATCGACAGTGATTGCTTCCAGTGCTTTTCGGATCGGATTAATTGATTCCCTTTCGAAGAAAGCAGAGCTCTGATTCATGGAGTTGGATCTCTTCTCACCTCTTTCCCGTTTGTTGCCTTCCTTATTCGACGATTTCTTAATCTGGATTCCATAGATATCTCCTTGGTTGTTGAATCTATATAACCCCATCGCTTCTTATCTCTCCTGCAGATGTGTTGAGCTTATCTGTTGAGCGAAGGTAATGGGCAACCTTCGTAATCTCGTCGATGCGGTGCAGGGGCAGGTCGCCGGTGGTGGGCGGCAAGATAGGATGACGGTGCTGCTGGAACTCGTACGCGGTGGATGATGTCAATAAGTTAAGGGAGGCACTCGCGAGGGAAGCGAGGAGGCGGTGCAGCTGGTTGATGGGGTGAGACTATGGTACGGCCGGAGCAAGGCGTACGAGTCATGCACGCCGCTGATAGTGGCAGCCACACACGAATGGCGTCTACCTCTTTAATTCCTTTGAGCCTATGGGGCAGCAGGTGATGCCTCTTTCGGTCGATGATTGATCTCAAATTATGGCGTTACAAATTTATAATCCCAAGTGCTGTGATGTTATTATTTAAGTTTGTGAAATTAATGATAATTTTAAGCTCGAGTTTGTAAACAGGTGCTTGGAATTTGTATGCTTCGATGAATTGATTTAAACATTTAATCATTGTACATTCAAAGTGAACATTATTATTCAGATAAGGTTAGTGCTCTTTGCAAATAAATTTTTTATCACAAATTAAGTTTTCGTTGCATCGCACGGGCACATGACTAGTGTGTGTAAAGTACAAAGATTTTTAAGTTAAAAGGCAAAATTGGCAGCTAGACCTGTTTTTTGTTCTCTTCACTATCTACTCTGGCCACAAAAATACTAAATGATGTGGCCTGAATTTTTTTTTTTTTTGTCTTTTCTTAATAATAAGGCCCAAAAAGAATTCCATCTGGATCATAACACTTTTAACTCTACAACTATTTAAGTGAGAATGTAAATGTAAATCAATGTTAAATTTATGTGAGGTGATTTATTTTCATTTGATATCCTCTTGAAGTAGCTCATTCAACAGCAATACGAGATTTTGGATGAATGAGTCATGAGAAAGAAGAACCAGAAAAGCAAAACAAGAAGCATACTTTTGGGTTGACACAAAGTTGATTTTCCACCTCCCAACTTTGCCTGAGCCTTGCTGAGATGCAGTTCTAGCTGGCGAATAGATTACAACCTGCTAATTCACAAGTATAAGTGACTATTTGAGAGAGAGAAAAGGTTCACATGTAGCTAGTTAAAATGCATATAAAAGACATCATACATCCACATAATTTACATATCCTGCAACCCTTTTGTTTAAAACTGTACTCTAATTATCCTTGTCCCTAGAGGCCTAGATTGTGTGCCAACAATATGGGTCTCACTCTCTATAATAAAACTGCAAAACTTATTGAAGTTTAGATGTTTTTTTCCACAGTTCATCACAGGACATGCCCTCTACATAGGATACATCACAAGTTGGACAATATCATGAGTGTTGTGAAGGGAGAAACTATTTTCCCCTAAATGTGCATAACTCTACAGGAAGCGCTGAAAACGAACTACATGGTCACAGCTCACAACCCAATGTATCAATCAAATCATATCATCGAGTATGAAAAAGCAAAAAACCATACTGAATTTGTTTATCCTCTATAACAAAGAAAAGAGAGTGACATAAACATCAAGATTCAAGGGGAACCAACAATCAAAGAAATATTCATAAGCAAACAATAATATATTTTTGGTGAAATACAACCTTTATGATGTACCTTATCCACAGGGTTTTTTTACTTGACCTCAATTTGAAATGACAGCCAACAATTAAGAATAAACTATCAGTGGCTCACTATGTGGATTGTGGGAGGTAAATACAATAACAATAAGACCTATTAAGAAGAGTTACGAAAAGGACACTGTTTCTTGTTCCAACAAGAGCTGCTTTAAATTCAAAACTGAGCATCAACATTAGTTTCATATTTCTTTACATGTACTTATTTTTATCAAATGTATTTTCTTGAACTTCCTGATAAGCCAATGTTATCAGCAGATACCGATATGTCAATCTTCAAGTATGTTTTTTTTACACAGGAGTCAGGACCTTATTGCAACTGAGCTTCATTAGCGAATCATCTAAAAGAGAACTGAGACAACTATGCTTAGTAATTCTCTAGATGACTAGAGTATACTGGTTAGTTGATTATGGTACTGTTTGGTCAACCATAGCATAATGCATGTTCAGAAAAAAAAATCCCATGATCCAACCACGGGATCTGATATTTTATCTCAACCTTGATTTCATAAGTTTACATTTTTCATTTTGTTTTATATTAACATAACGAACACAGGTATTTAGACCTGTCCTCCTGAAAATTGGACAATTAGCATAAATCTAATATTCTGATGTCCGAAAACACACAGTTTTCTAACCCAAAATTGTCGACTTTCATTAGAGACATTTCACGAAGCAACTATATACGCATATGCATTCACATTGCACGAGCAAACAATTCCAAGTCCATGAGCAATACAAACCAAACCAGGATTACTTAATCAAAGTTGCAGCGAGCACGAGGTTATGCTGCCCTCTACCACCACCCCAAAAAAAAAATCTCTAGAGATGCCCAAACGGGTCAACGGTAGCTAGCGCGTAGCATTAGCACTGTAATGCGACGAAATGAACAGAGTAAAGGCTGGGGGAACGTTACCCTGCGGCGGAGGTGCTCCTCGGGGATGCCGGAGACCATGCCGATCTCGCCGGGCTTGATCTCGACGAGGGCGTCGGAGGTTTCCGCGGAGATCATCCGCACCGGCGCCGGCGAGAGGAGCGCGCGGCCTAGAGAGGGGAGGCCCCGCCGGAGTGGGGCAGCGGTCATCGCGTCGGAGCCGTACGCCGAAGAGGTGGTGGGGAAAGGAGACGGGAGGGGAGGAGCGGAAGAGCTTTGGAACAGGTGGCCTGCGCCCGTGCGATCCGGCTGAACAGCCCATATGGAGCCCAGAGTTGTTACAGATCAGATCCGTGGACATAGGCTGGGCCAGTAACCCCAACAGGTTAGTTTTTACAGGCCTACGTGGGCTTGGCCGGGTCGGAGAAAAGACAGTATATTTGGTCCCCCCCTATTAGGCCAATCTGTTGGACTTGGTTTGTCCTGCTATGGGGTGTGTTTTGGTGTGTGCTGGGATTAGTGTTGGATTCAGAACCAAATCTTAAGATGTGTTCATCGATCTGCAGCTCATCATGATGTCGCTCCCTCTTCCCCAACTGCCTTTCTGCTCTCGGACGGCCGCCCTTCTGCTCGTTAGGGTAGAGAGTGTCCTAGCCCCCCGTTGACCCTCCGTTGAGTCCGCCACTGTTATGATCTCATGGTAGGAAGTGTTGTATATGGTGAGATGATAAGTCAAATTTGTTGCGATAATATAATCCTTATTTTCTAAACTTATATGTGCTTATAGAGAATGAGATAATGATAGACCAACTGACATCATTTTTTAAACCAAACAAGGGAGTTAGGTTCAGAATTAGAATCGGATGATCTATTCACAACATAGTTTCTAAACCAAACTCCCTATTTAAGGGGGTGTTTGGTACAGTTCTAGTTTCATCAAAATCCATGAAATTGGTGAAATAAGATATTTCTAACTCTAGAAATTTATAGAGCTAAAGCTGTGGGTACACTAAGAGTATTTAGATGGATCATCTTGTTTACATTTTAAACTAAAAATATAAACTAAATTCACTTTATTTTAACTTACAAGCTTTAAATCTGAGGTAGGGTTAGAATCTTTAGAAACATGGTATAAGAAAAGGCGATAACCTACATTTTATTGGCTTACAACTGCAGTCGTCCGGCATGTGGCAAGTACGGAGAAGCCCTTTTTACAGTGAAGCACCGCGAAAGCGACTCCATTAGTTGCGGCCCATTCCGTTATGAACGAACTAGATCGTGTGATGGCATGGGCGAGCAAGTGATGGCAACCTGTTGCATTAATTCTGCACGCATGGTGACACAATCCATCCAGAAGGTTTGAAATTGAGAGCCTCGTGCTATAATCCATTGGCGTAGCAGCAGCTTACCCCTGCCGGCTGCTAACAGAACAACATTAATCAATTCGTAAGATTAAAATATAAATAAATAATAGATGGTGATTATTTATTCTTTTACTTACTTTAAGATTTATATAACCTGTATTTTAGGGTGATGTATAGGAACACTAATCTTGCTGGCATACACACACTCCCTCCGATGTCGTCACGTCCGTGTTTTCGAGCACTTTCGTGCTAGATTTCGTATGATTCTTTATAAAGACTATATAGATAGGTGACTTCATGTACCATTCCACTGAGTGACGCATCGATCGCCGCAGCAGACGACAGGAAATTCCTACCCTAACAGCGTGTAGAATCCAGGGCGTACATATTTTGCAGCTCAAAGCTCGTTAATCATCAATTCAAGACGGGCAGCCTGGCCTGCTATGGTCAAAACAGATAAGAGGAGCAGCAAACAAAATGAAGGGCACTACAGAGCAGGGGCTTCCGACTGGTTAATTTTCTCGTCTGACCTGACAGCAGATATACTACTCCTCCTATTAGTATACTGCATGCCAGAAGAATTCACAACATTTGCAAAATTGTAAAATAGCCTCGTTCCCTTAGCAAAGATACCAAATTTGCCAAGAAATTTGCTACGAGGCTATAAAAGTGATGATTGCTTCAGAGGTTCAGAGTCCACGGCTTGCCCGGCAATCATATCTTACCGCGGGTCAGCGGTTCGCGAAGCACTGACAACGCGACGTGCTAATCCTAATTGCAGGAAAATTAGGCAATCAGCACCGAAATCGCATGAGGGTGACGCTGGAATCTCGTGCCGCCCTTGCAATGAAAACAATGTAGCCGCCAACCAGTTGCCTCGCGCCCAGGTCTAGATCAAGCAAAGCTGGGAGTAAATTTATCTAGACAAGCTAACAAACAAACCAACCAATGGTAGCTTCTCGGTCTCTGGTCTATTTGCAAGCGTTGTTAGACAGACGAAGAATCATGCCTTCACTCACATACCGGATAAGATATTCGGACTTTCATCGGACCAATGGGGTCGCAGAAAAAGAATATGGGACCATCGATTGGCCGTAGAGCATCAGATTTGATGAAAACCGTAGGAGATCGATCGATCATAGCCACAGGAGACGATCGATACTCCTGCTATGCGCTGAGCTCGACGGGCAACCAACAAGAATACAAGATTGATATTTGATGGTGAGATTAGAATCTAGAAACACACACGCACGCACGCACGCACGTCATCGATAATCTGAAATATGCAGAATCGCAAGAGATTCGTATAAAAAAATATGAATACGAGCCGAGCGGCTATCGGCAAGTTCCTGCGTATTCTTACGCAGGCACAAACTTACCGGGTCAAACGTGGCAAACAAGCCATGAAATTGAATTGTATTTCGCACCTCCCTACTTGACTTGACCATGGACGCGCCAGTGCGCCACCCCTGCAGCCTTCATGTGATCGAGTCGCCCCCGACCTCGAAGAACGATTCAACAAATAGCTTGATCGAGCTTGTAGTGTATATATATATCCTGTTTGAAGGCCGTTGGTTCTCCTTGACAGAAAGTCATAAACGGTATGCAAGAAATGATGTTGTGCGGCAAAGGCAGCTTCAAGGACGTCGGCAAGGACGACGGTGGTGCCGTCAAGACGCCGGCCGGCAAGGAAAAGAAGGAGCCGGTCGCCAAGGGGAAGAAGAAGAAGAAGCCTGGCAGGAAGGAGAACCCGTACGCGTCGCGCGGGCTCGACAAGTTCTCCGCCGTGGTCGCGGAGCTCGAGTCCCGGCGGGACAAAATTCTGCGCCGCGTCGGCCCGGTCGACGGCGACCACGTCATGGTCCGGTTCGTGCGGTCCGAGGCCGAAGGCTGGGTACCCGTCGTCGTCAAGTTCCCGCCCGAGGGGCAGCAGCAGGCGGACGCCAAGGGCGATGCCAAGAAGGCCAAGCCGGCTGCGCCGACGTCGTCAAAGCCGTCGATGCCACCGACGGAGCCTGCCAGCCCCAGAGAAGACGTTAAGCCTGCCGCTGCGGCGAAGGCGAGGGAACGCGCTGTGGCGCCGGCGAAGAAGAAGGCCGCCGGCGAGAGTTGGTCGTGGGGGAAGAATGTGAGGCCGTGCCACTACTTGCCGTTCGTCGCGGTGCTGCTGCTGGTGAGCCTGGTGGTGTTCGGCAGGGTGTTCGCCATCTGCTGCACCTCCATTTGGTGGTACCTCGCGCCGATCTTGAGCGGCTCTCACGGCGCCGATGAAGGGCAGGGCATGAGGAGACCCATGGCGAAGGTCGGCAAGGATCTTGGCAGTAAGACGGCGAGTGACATGAAGACTGCCGAGGAACTCGCGGCGCCATTGCCTCCTGCACATGGCAAGAAGAGCAGCTCTGGTGCCCATGAGGTGATCTCACCGAGAAGCATGCAGATGGGAAGAAAGGGTAAATCGCATGGATTTTTACCACACTGAGAAGAACAGACCGTGTTGTAAATTCTTGTATAGTAGGGTGGCCAGAAAGATCAAGTTTTACAGGTTCTTTCCTCTCGTTTTTCAGTTTGATTTATTCTTTTTACCAAAAGAACTGATTGTGACTGTAGCGTTCATGTACACTACATCAGCAGCCCCTTAATGTGTGGCTACCCAAAAAGTGTTCATACAGCTTAGCAAATTCGGACAACTAGCTTTTGTTTGTGGTATAGCTTATACACAACTACACAAGTTCATTGTTTATTTTGATCTCGTCCTCTTCGTCATGAATTGTGGTTAATTTCGGAGAGTAACATTCCGTCTGTACATTGTGGAAGTATGCTGCCTTCTGTACGACTGTACCCATCCCCATCCACCACGATTTTAGCTACATATCCGTCCATAAATAACTTCTAGATTCAGGCATGCGCATCAGCACCACAGAGGAAAATGAAACGAAAGCCAGCATGTGTACTTCTAGATGCTTGGAAACCTACCTGTTGTTTGACAATCCAGGGGAAGATACATTGCAGAATGGACTTAATGCACCTGCCCCGACACCGTCCTTTCACAAAATCTGGCTAGCACCGTAACCAGTTATGCTTATCATGTGCAGGCCCTCGCTGTTCTCTCCTTCAGAATAATTAAATAGTTTAGACACGATACAGTGAAACATGCATGTTTTAGAATCTATAGGATAAAATTTTCGTTTTTTTTCGCAGAAACAATTTCGTTTTTTTTTCTACGGTACTTTAAAAAAAATGTCAAGAAAACACGTAAAATGGTTGAAAAGATAAAAATGCAATCACGCTCTTTCTTTGCATTTATCTGGGGTCCTCTTACGAAGGATCCATGATTGCACTAAATCGAAAGGTCCTTTTTGTGAAAAATAGCTAGAATCTCACAAAGGATCTGCAATTGCGGTAAATCGAAAAGTTCTTTTCGTAAAAAGTAGCTAGAATGATCTAAACGTAATTATGCTCTTTTTCGGTATTTATTTAGAGTCCTTTTACAAAAGATTCGCAATTTCGCTGAACCAAAAGGTCCTTTTCGTAAAAAACCGTTAAAAGGACCTACATGTAATTACGCATTTTTTTAAGAGCATCCGCGGAGGGCCGACATGTGGTAGCGGTCTTTGGTCAGGAACTCTTCCATCTTTAGCGTGTGTGTGTGTGTGTGTGTGTATATATATATATCGGTCGGATATTGTTCATCCCGTATCCGTATCCATATTTTTATCGAATACTGAAGTCGGATCACGAATGGTGTCGGATGTGAATATGAATCTGAATAATAACGGATACTATCACTTACTTAATCTGGTTTAATCTGATCGGATTCAATACGGTAACGAATATTTTTAGCCTGGATAATACACTAAAATATAGATCATTTATTGCATATGTAACATCTTGAATGGTAGATTACTTATGAGTTATGAATAATTATTGACAAAATGTGAAGAAAATAGTACAAGAATTTACTATAGTTGCATTGTACATAATTAAGAATTAATAATAAACGCACTTTAGTATTTGTGGTGCACTTGGCGTTGGCACTTTGGCGATGGGCATGTGGCACTTAGTAGAATGGTAATTGGTACTTAGCACTTGGCAGTTGGCACTGGTAGACTGGTATTGGTACACTGGTACTAGTGCCTCCAGACTCTGTGACTAGTGCTCTTTGATTGGAGATTTACAGACTCACAGTCTTGGAGAAGTCTTTAAAGTTTTCGAATAATATCCATATTTTATATCCGGATATTATCCGATTATAAACTCGGATATTCCTGTATCCGTCGGATAATTACTATCCGTATCCGTATCCTTATCCGAGATAACTATCTTTATCTATATCCGTATCCGGAAAATTCTTCGAATATCCGAAAAACTATTCAAATCGCTATCCGAATTGATTCGGTCGGTCGGTCGAAAAATATCCGTTCCAGTTGCACCCCTACCTTAAAGTCCATACCGTCAAACTTTTAATATGTTTAAAACTATCTAGATTGGCTACATGAAAAACATTCATTAGATTTTCCGTTAAAAATACTTTCATAATATTATAATTTTATTAGGATATACTCCTTCCAATCACAAATACATATCATTTTGGACACGAACATAGCCTTAAAACACAACTTTTACCACTAATTTATATTGTGATATATTTATAAAATCACTTTTGTTAGATGGGGTAAGACAACTAACAAAAGTCACGAATGGAGTGGCCTTGTATACCTCTTGGTTTCAGAACTCCAGTTTCAGTCATCAATTCATGGTTGCATTGTATCTGGTCTGCATAGCGATAGCATCATTGCCCAGGATTACAACTCAGCTTAGGCCTTAAGGAGTGCATCACTCATTTTGTTGGAGATAACTCAAAAATCTACCGTGCACACCAACTTTTACCATTCGTGACTTTTACCACTCCATATATATAAATTTTTTTCAGAATTTTTTGTGACTTTTGTTAGTTGATGTGCACGGTGTGTACATAAGAAGGCCTGTGTGCACAGGATACATTTAGATTGGATACATAAAAATCATATATATATCCAATCTAAATATTTGAAAAGATCAGCAGTTAAAGTTTTAAAAGATTGATCGCACGCATTCCAAAACAACATGTATCGGTCAAAGTCATATCTTGAAGACTAAAAAGTAGAAAAACATCACGGGGGATTTGATGATTTGCCCCGTTTTTGTGGGTGCAATTGATCATTTGCCCCGCATGTCTCACTGACATGTGGTCCCATGGCCCGCATGTCAATGAGACATCACAGGGCAAATGATCAAAGGCAGAGGAAAACCAGGGCAAATCATCAAATATTCCTAGTAGTAATAACTACAAATCAGTAACTAAACCATAATGAATTTGCTGTTAGACTAATGAGAACTACAAGGGGAGAGAGAAAAAAAAAGCTTGAAACCTGAGAAGGAAACATCACAATGGTACAACAATACAGCCATTATCCCCTCTCCTTACAAAAAGTATCATCACGAACATATCATGCCCTTGTGCCATCAATCCTGAGTTACAATGGAAAGAACAAATGTTAGAAAATGTTAAGAAGAGCATAGTAAGACACAAAAGGAGTACATGATACAGGGTCAGAGGAACAAATAAATACAATTGACAAGATAAGCCCGGCGAAATGTCCACTACCCGTTATAACCAAGATTTCAGAAGGAATAAATTATGCACAATTAATAAAATAGACCACAATAGCAAAATTTACAGCATCCTGTTATCCTGAAAAGTTAATTGGATGCAGAGGTGACAGTTTTACTCGAAACCATGATTAAGTCCAGAGGTTTCTAATAGGGGTGGGGATGGAGACAAAAATTATACCCTATAGCTAAACGGGAATGTAGTAGATAATGCACCCCATGCACCTGCCCTGTCAAATTCCCAGCAAGTTACATGTATGCATGTAAATGGAAGTATATTGCCAAAAAAATACATGTATATTCCATATGTATCTACACGTATCCAATTTGAAGACCACCCATGCAGAGGATTAAAAAAAACACTTCTGATGGTAGATTTGGCAGATATCATGCATGAATGTTTCACTGAAGCATGAAGTTGTACGCACACCACATCACAGAGTTAACACTTTTGGTATAAGATTTGACATAGTAACCTACCCTAAATCTCTTCCTATGACCTGATTCAATTCGTGAGGTGTAATGTTTCTTCCTTCCATGAACTGATGTATCTCTTTCTTCTAAACTGCTCCGAGCAGGCTCATATTGTGCATTACGAAAGAAGCCTTCACGGTCCCAAGTTACTTCATAGTCTACTTTCAACCGTGATCCTTCCTATGAAAACAAAATAAATGAATCAGCTTTCATTATGTTATCTAAAATATAAATACAAACAATTATTATACATTAATGGAATTCGCCTGCATGTAAGGTATTGTACATATGTGTTTCTATCCACGTGTAAACAGATTTCTGTAGTTGTCACTTGTCACTTCAATTGTGTGTCAAGATACAATATGAGGTGGCTCTGGGAGAAGGATGCCTCAGTTAACACTTAACAGAGCTGTTATGCTGTGCAAGGAAACGACCAAATCCTACCAACGGTCGTGGTCCTGGATCCTCATAGAGGTTATGCGCTTCTAACAAATTGTTATAAACATATATGTATTTTATGCTTTAGTAACACTGTTGTCCTCAAGCCTAGCTAATTTGGTAATATCTCTGTAGCCCAATCAGTACATATTTAATGTGGATCAATTGATCTCAGTTCTAGCACTCTAAACTTATATATTACTAGCTATACGTCCGTGCGTTGCAACGGAAACTTAATTTGCGATAAAAAGTTTATTTGCAAAAAGCACTAACAGTGGCAAAGGTGGGTAATTAAAGAGTAGTGGCAAAGGTGGGTAATTTTGATGAAATGACGTGGGTAAAGGTGGGTAATTAAAGAGCAGTAGCAAAGGTGGGTAATTTTGATGAAGTGGCGCTGGCAAAGGTGGGTAATTAAAGAGCAGTGGCAAAGGTGGGTAATTTTGATGAAGTGGCGCTGGCAAAGGTGGGTAATTAAAGAGTAGTGGCAAAGGTGGGTAATTTTGATGAAGTGACGTGGGAAGAAACTCTCACTTTATATAGTAGAGATTTGACCATGAAATATCTCTGCAGGGTTCACCAGATGAGAATTGACCAGATAACCACAAACATGTAGATAATATCTAGCACTCTTAGATATGAAGTAGCCATACATGAGAAGGGCACACGAAGGATGCATGCAATACAATATCCATACATGATCATTGCCAGTAGGCAATACTGAACCATAAGCTGCATGGTTGTAAATATAGTGGAGAACTAAATGTCTTATGTTACTGCGTTACATTTACTAACAGGAGTGGAGGGCTAAGAAACAACAGGTAAATGAATATGCAAATCTTACCTTCTCTAATGAACGTCCACATAATGCTTTCATTGCATTGTAGAAGTCACCGTAACTCTCAAATTGCACCCACACCTTGCAATTGAGTCCAGATATAAGTCCCTTATTAGTCCCGTCTTCTTTTGCTCCTACTTCATCATCAATAGAAATGTTTAGGTTCCTGTCAATTGGATGAAAGAATGTCAAAGAAAAGGATTGTGTAAAATAAGTTTCATATTACTTTACAGAGTAGTAAGAAATATCTAAAGCGGTATGAATGCCAAATAAAAGACAGAATGGAAGAATGTGTGGATCATAACATCAGTGAAGCCAATTCACAGGACATCAACTAAAAATCCTGAACATGGCCTAAGGCAAATTAGCAGCGAGGAATTTAATGAAGCACAGGAATTTCTTGAGAAGTAATTTAGAAAGTAATATCTATACTAATCTATTATAATAATAATGCACTAATTTTGAATTTGGATTTGAAATATTTTTTCCCCACCAAACAATGAAGAAACAATGTCAATCATTGATTTTTCTTCATATTGTGATATCCAGCATGCATCGACATCCAACCCACAAGATCCATGGGCTGGTATTGTTCGGATTCGCTCGCCACAATAAGCTGAAGCTGCAGACTCTCGAGTCTCGACCCTTCTGATGCAGAGTTTAGGAAAAAAGAATATAAAAACCATCCCATCTCATCTTCTTGCACTGCCAGTTGTCCACTTCCCAAAAACTGTAACTGTTCTTCTTCTAAGAAGAAGCATAAAAAAGGCTTTTTGTGCCTTTTGTGCGACATACCACGTGCACAATAACTAGTACTAACAAAAAGAGTTCTCAACATCTATATTTTTCTCATCTTAATTCCCAAGCTTCTTTATTATTTGCTAAAAAAGGCTTCTTTATTATGAATTCAGAGCATCAATAATATAGTATGCAGCAGGAGCAAGGAACTCCCTGGTTCAGGAAGGCACATGAGAGGTGAATTCAGAGCATCAAGAATATAGTACGCAGCAGGAGCAAGGAACTCCCTGGTTCAGGAAGGCACATGAGAGGTGACCGCAAAAGTCACTAACATAAGAACCAGATTCATGTGCAAAGTTTAAGGGATCATACATTTATAATCAAATAGAAAGCACAATGACAGAAAAGGAGCTTATATGTGGAGGAAATCATATTAGAAATCACGTACTGAGCAACATTCCAGTGATACTAATTTCTTTCTATGTACTCCCTCTAGTCACAAATATATGTCGTTTTGAGATACATGCAGTCAAACTTTAGAAACTTTGACTATCGATATCTTTTTAAATATTTATGTTGGATACATGAAAATCATATGTGTAGATTTTCCTCAACAAGTACTTTCAAGTTTCATAATATATGATTTTATTAGATTTTTATTACTACATTACAAATAGAAATTATTGGTCAAAGTGATGTCTTGGAGACAGTGTCCATGTCCAAAATGACATGTATTTGTGACCGGCGGGAGTACATATTAAGTTCAATAACTTCGTATGCACTTCAGGAATAGGGAAGGTGTGTGAGAACAATTATGATTTATGATTCTACTAACAAATCAGAAACACCAAGATGAACAAAGTTGAATCAGTCAATGGTGTTCTGGATTTCTATTAAAGGTCTAAGGTAGCCCATGTCTGGTTAGTTTAGGTGTCTTTAGGCTTTAGCAGATTCCAGTTTTGGTAGCACTAATTCTTTTGGCTTGTAGAGTTGCAACCTGTTAGCGCAAAAGCATGTACTAGATAATGAACCAAACAAACGTCAAGAACACCAGAATGCACCTTATTTTACCAAGCGCTGAGAAGATAGTGTGCGTGACCAGCGTGGACGCCTTCGACGATATCCTCGTCTCTGCAAACCACCTGGATGGCACACCCCGGACAACAATGGTATCCGGCCTTTTCGCTATCTTCCTCACCGGATTCCCTGAAACCAACAAACATCAATCCAAGCTCCACCCAGAAGCGAATCCAACCAAGAACTGCCAATACAAGAACCAGTCCATACTGCTACTAAGGAGCTCGGAGGCGTAGAAATCATCCCATGACTTCTTCATCGCCCTTAAGTCATCGGAGGGCGGGATCTCGACGCTCATCCGGAACCTAACCCCCTCGAGGTTGAGCTCGATGCCGGCAAGCTTCTCCACCAGGGAGCTCCGCCATTGGAAGTACTTCTCCTCCTCCTGCTCTCGGGTCGTCTCCTCTGGATCCTCATCGCCTTTGATGCGGGGGCGGAGGAAGGAGAGATCGCGGACGTGGAGGATACCGGAGGCGACGGGTTCGCCGCGGCGGCGCTTCTGCAGGTCGGGAAGGCGGGCGACGGAGAGGTCAGAGTCGGGGAGGAGGGTGAGGGAGAGGGGCGGGTCGCGGAGGAAGGCGAGGAGTGCAGATTTGAGCTGCCACTCGTCGACGGGGCGGACGGCGAGGTCGGCGCGGAAGAAAGTGAGGAGAAGCTTGAGGCGCGGCGCTAGGGAGAGGCCGCTCGGGAGGGGAAACGGCTCGGTTGGCCAGAGGACAGCAGCGGCGGGGGCGGCGGCGGCGGCGGACATGATGGTGGGAGGGTGGGGACGTGGAGACTCGTTGTAGATTGGAGTAGGGGTGTAAATGAGTTGGCTAATAACGTGTTCGGATGTAAAATTACTCTAATTGAAAACTATTTTACACTATCTATCGGATACGGATATGGGTAGTATCCGGATAGGTTAGGTTCGGGTTCGGGTCAGATACGGGATCGGCAATACCCAGCGGGTACGGGTCGGATTGAGGTACCCGGATAATTCTCACAATATGGGTACCCGGCGGGTACTACTAATTCTCGAATTTTCGGTGAAATTGCACTGACAAAAAAATAGTTCAAACGATGTCGAAAAATTTGGAATTTTATTTGAAGGTTTTTGACATATCAGATATGTTCTCATTAAATTTTCATGTGATTATCAAATCTGAGGAATTTTTAAAAATTCAAACATTACTACTATCTTGATAAAACGCTTACCAGCAAGTTTGAACCGAATGAAAATTAGAACAAACGAGGTTATAAAATTTTAAATTTTTTTGTGGATGGTCCTGACATATCTATAATTGACGACATCATCGTCAAGAGCCCCTCCGAGGGCGACCACGTTCGCGACCTCGAGGAAACTTTCGCCAACCTGAACAGGCACAAGATCAAGCTCAACCCCGAGAAATGCGGTTCTACAGGCGTGAGAAAGGTGCTCGGCTACATGATCGGGGCTCTGGTCGGCCGAACCCGAGAAGATCGAGGCGATCGAGAAGATGGCGCCCGACCTCGATCAAGCAGTCAGAGCCTCACCGTGCCGCATGGCCGCCTCAGAAGTTCATTTCGAGGTTCGGCGAGCGGGCTCCCATTCTTCCAAACTCGCGCAAGCAAGGCTTCGAGTAGACTCGGAAGCGCAGCCGTCCTTCGACGAAGTGAAGGTATACCGCTGCCCCCACCCTCCTTATAACGCTACAACCCGGCGAGAGGTCGTTGTTTTCTATCTCGCGCCACCACCCACGCCGCTGCCGCCCCGGTGGCGAACGAGGGTCTCAAAGAAGACCCAATTTATTACGCCGAGGTCTCGTGACGGCCCGGCGAGCGCTACCCGCAGTACGAAGGCTGCCGATGTTCCTCATGGCGTCGCGCAAGCTCGGCACTATTTTCAGCGATTCCGTGGTCGTTCGAGCAACTTCGCCGCCGGGGACATCTTGCGGAACCCAGACGGCGGCGGGCGACGCTAAATGGGCCATGGAGCCGGGCGGCGTCGACGTCCGTGTTGTTTCTCGAACGGCCATAAAGTCGCAAGTGCTATCCTGAGTTACAATGGAAAGAACAAATGTTAGAAAATGTTACGAGCATAGTAAGACACAAAAGGAGTACATGATACAGGGTCAGAGGAACAAATAAATACAATTGACAAGATAAGCCCGGCGAAATGTCCACTACCCGTTATAACCAAGATTTCAGAAGGAATAAATTATGCACAATTAATAAAATAGACCACAATAGCAAAATTTACAGCATCCTGTTATCCTGAAAAGTTAATTGGATGCAGAGGTGACAGTTTTACTCAAAACCATGATTAACTCCAGAGGTTTCTAATAGGGGTGGGGATGGAGACAAAAATTATACCCTATAGCTAAACGGGAATGTAGTAGATAATGCACCCCATGCACCTGCCCTGTCAAATTCCCAGCAAGATACATGTATGCATGTAAATGGAAGTATATTGCCGAAAAAATACATGTATATTCCATATGTATCTACACGTATCCAATTTGAGGCCCACCCATGCAGAGGATTTAAAAAAAACACTTCTGATGGTAGATTTGGCAGATATCATGCATGAATGTTTCACTGAAGCATGAAGTTGTACACACACCACATCACAGAGTTAACACTTTTGGTATAAGATTTGACATAGTAACCTACCCTAAATCTCTTCCTATGACCTGATTCAATTAAGTGAGGTGTAACGTTTCTTCCTTCCATGAACTGATGTATCTCTTTCTTCTAAATTGCTCCAGAGCAGGCTCATATTGTGCATTCTGAAAAAGCCTTCACGGTCCCAAGTTACTTCATAGTCTACTTTCAACGTGATCCTTCCTTTGAAAACAAAATAAATGAATCAGCTTTCATGATGTTATCTAAAATATAAATACAAACAATTATTATACATTAATGGAATTCGCTCTTTTCTGAAGGTATTGTACATATGTGTGTCTATCCATGTGTGAACAAATTTACGTAGTTGTCACTTGTCACTTCAATTGTGTGTCAAGATACAATATGAGGTGGCTCTGGGAGAAAGGCTGCCTCGATAAACACTTATGAATTGTTATCTTTGTGCAAGAAGCGAACAAATCCTACCAGCAGTGGTGGTCTGGATCCTCATAGAGGTTATCGCTTCTAACAAATTGTTATAAACATATAAGTATTTTATGCTTTAGTAACTTGTTGTCCTCAAGCCTAGGTACTGAGTGTTCAGGAATATGCCCTCGTGCGTGGTTGGCGCATGAGGATGGGAAAGGCGTAGTGAGGACGAGCTAGAGGCGGAAGGAAGATTGGCTATCTGACCCAGTGGGTTATCGAGCGGCCTTGAGATAAGTTTTGGGTGACACAAAGCGTGCCTTTTCTCTTCTCCTTCTCCTCCTTTTATTCATAATCATCGGATCTGAGACTCAATCCGGTTTGGAAAGAAATAGACTTTGGAAAGAAATAAACTAATCAAGCAACTAATTGCCTAGAAGGAAGAAAATAATAAGCTGCGAGCAAAAGGAAAGGAGATTAGCAAGGCAGCTCATATAGCAGGGTCCTCTCTAACTTGGCGCTTTATATATACCATCTGCACCTCTAACAACCTCCACTCCACATTGAACTTGTCCTCAAAATGAAAGTCTGAAAAAACTGTCTGGCAGAATAGCATCGTGCCACGTCATCCTTGGCGGTTCATCCATCCATTACACGGAATTGCGGCACCGGATGAACCAGTTGAGACAAGGACCAGTGAGAGGTAGCGATGGCGACTCGGGATGGTGAGAAGCATCTTCGGTGAGGCGGAATGTGGCCGGAAATACAGTGGAAGGAGCTTGACATGGAAACATGGAAGGCGTCATGGATTTTGGCGTCTTGAGCAAGGACGAGCGGTATGCTACCTCGCCGATCGTCTTGCCACTGGTATGGTCAATAATGGAGGAAGAGCTTGTGCAGGGCGTGGAGTGCGCATCGAGTGGCGATATACTAGTTTGAGCCATACTTGTCGCCCGATAGCAAAGGAGACCTCCGCGATGTTGGTCATGTTCTTTGCTTCATGCGGTTCTGCGCGAGGAGATGTTAGCGAAACACGGTGAGAGATCATCGGTCCTGTCGGCAATCCGGCATCAGAGTGTTGCCACGACAATATGGGGCGAGTGGTGGAGGTGGTGCCATAAACCAACTCAAAAAGCGGCATGCGGAGGCGGAATGATAGGAGGTGTTATGGAGAACTCCGCCCGCAACCACTTGCCCCATGAGGTCGACTTTGTCAGGCTAGGCAATGGAGATACATCTCGATTGTGCGGTTGACCACCTCTGTCATCCATCGATGCAGGGGTGATAGGTGGAGGACATGAAAGCTTAGTGCCTTGGCGTTGGAAGAGTCCCTCAAAAGTCTTGAGAAAAGGCTGAGTCGTGATCAAGAGACAATTGTTTCGGGCATGCCATGAAGTCTAACAATCTGGTCAAAGAATAAGTCAACGACCACCGGAGCTGTGTACGGCCGTTTCAACGCCAAGAAGTGGGCGTACTTGGAGAGTCGATCCACCACTACCAACAAGGCTGTTTGCCAAGGATTTGGGTAGTCAGATCCACGAAGTCCATGGACACATCCGCCCGAGATGTGGTCTTGGGATGGGTAGGGGTTGGAAAACGCCCGGCGCAATCTTGGCCTTATGTTGTTAGCGAATCTTTGCATTGCAGCATAGTCTTCCTGATTTCGCATGTGAGCCCAAAAGTAGTCTTCTTTGGACGGTGTAAGGTCTTGGTGATGCCTTCATGTGCGGATCATGGATCAAAACCACTTGTGTCGGAGCGGCGAAGCCGGAAGAAAAGCGGCCATCCGGAAAAGCGGCCGTCGCATGTGCCCTGTGGAGCGGCGGCGTTCCGGTGTGTGAAGCCCGTGTTGGGTGAAGCCTCTCGGACCAAATCTGTTCTGAGGGCATAGCTAGCTATATGCTACCTCCGGATCGGCCCGTAGTGCCTCCTCCGCTACTAGCCTGTCAGTGATTGGGGCAGGCGTCAAGGCCGTGGCGCATCTGAGAGCAGGAGAGGCGTCCGTCCTCGATTATACTCGCTTACTCCACAAAATCGAATCCCATCGGTTTGCTTAAGCCAATCTTTACTTGGAGTAATCAAGGCTTGCTCGAGGTACTTGAGGCTTGCATGATCTGTTGGACGATGAATGGGCGTCCCCAAAGTCGACCTCCAATGGCGTATACTTTTGAGAGCCCAATGAGCTGCGCTCATAAATGACCAACTTGGCATGACGCTCATAATCTTCGTTGTAAAAGGCAATGGTGCAATCTGTTGAAGCACGCATGATACCCGCCCAAGCATCACACTCAATAGCGAAAGTTGAGTTGAAATCTGGAAGGTGTAAAAGCTGGCGTGTCATCGAGCTTCCTTGAATTTGTTGGAAGGCATGGGTTGCTTCGACCATGTAATTCTTAATGGCGTAGTGAATTGGTGGCTCGTGATCGTCGCGTAGTCTTGAGGATGAAGCGTCGGTAATGTGCAACTAGACCAAGCTACGGCCAGCCTTGCGAGTGGCGGCCATCACCACATCTTGCACCTTGTTGGGGTTGGTGCCCCCTCTAGGAGATAATATGCCCCAGTAACTCACGGCATCATGAGCAAAAGCACATTTGGAGTGCTTTAAGTGGGTAGTGGTGGTGAAGTTGCTCGAGGACGGCGCAAGTGATGGAGGTGCTTCGGCGGAGAGTCTTGTATACGAGAATATCGTCAAAGAACACAGGACGAACTTAGAAGGAAAGGGCGAGACCTCGTTCATGAGAGCTTGAAAAAGTGGGCAGGCGTTACCAAAGCCAAAAGCCATCACCGAGGAACTCATAGTGGCCATGATGAGTCACGGAAAGCGTCTTCTCAATATCATCGGGTTCATCTGGACTTGATGGTGGCCGGAGCGGAGGTCCAACTGGAAAAATTTTGGCGCCATCGGCTCATCCGAGCTCCTCTACCAGGAATGGGAACTTATCCTTGTGTGTGGCGTTGGCGCCCGTGTCGGCCTTAAGCGCCACGATCCATCCTCCTTCTTGACCAGGACGGCGAGGAGAATGGGAGCGGCTCGGGCGAATAATGCCTTGAGCAAGCATCTCCTCGCATTGCTGCTCGATCTTATCTTTTTGTCGGTAGGGATACAGCAAGGCGCTACCTGGGTTGGTACCATCCTTTAGCGAATCACGGTGGTCACGTGTGCGGGATGGCGGCGAGCCCTAGGTTCTGGAATATCTCCTCAAAAGGCGACCGGGAGGGAGGTGGTGTCTTCTTCTTCCTTTACTGCAGCCAACATGTGCACCTGAGGTTCAGGAACTCTGCCGATGCCTTGGATATCCACAGGTTCCTGATGCTGGAAGGACATCTGGAGAATCAAAATTCCAATTGATATCGCCCGGACCACGTAACCATTACTGCAAGGGACCCCATCAAAGCCCTCAGTGGTATGACCAAGAAGGATGCCTGAAGGAATGAGGTCCAATGAGGAAGGTGCGATTCAGGTTTGCCCAAGCATGGAAGATGGGCGCCATTGGCGACCCGCTTCTTGCCTTCTCACGAATCTGAGGAAGGCCCATTAACAGGCTGCGTCGAGCTCGAAATTGTCGTACTCCATCCACCAAGCCCCGCCTCTCGGCAATGGTCATCTTGATTTGCATGGTTTGCCTTTGGTGGGACCTCAATGGCATCATCGCGAGAAGGCGACTCGATTTCCTCCAACTCCTCATCTCTTCTTCGTCTTCATCAAGGACCTCGAGGAAAAGAGCTTCTTCTGGATGCCCGGCGTGAACCTCGTCCAATTGAAGCATAAGCCCTTGGGCGTTCCCATCTCTTAGGTTGAGGCGTCGGAATGGAGTAAGGTGGTGGAAGATCCTGCGAGTTGGCGGGCGTTCTTTCCTCCCCTGGGCCGTTGAGCGAGATCGGTGAGGCCTTGGGACCGGCCGATTCGGTGGTGCCCCAGAGGCAGGCGGCACAGGAACCTGAGCCCGTCGAGCGAGAGGGCTCGTCTTCTTCTTTGAGCAGTGGCGATTCGGCGCCCGGCGGCAACGATCGGAACTCTGGCGATCCGGCTCCTTGCGCTCGCCTCCGCCAAGCCGATGGCCGGCGAATCACGTGGCGGTCGCGGCGCCGTCGGCCGCCGATGTCAGACAAGCCGGCGTTGAACAGCTCGACTTGGTCTTCTCTCTTCATCTGGCCGGGCGGCAATTTTGGAACTCCTTTGCATATTCATCCAGCAGGACTCCCCTTTTGATTAGCCAAGTCCCCTAGGGGTCCTGCAGATGCATGGCGTGTGAACCTCTGGATGAAGGTGTCGGAAGTCGAGCCATGTGATGATCCGTTCGTCCGCTCCCGGTTGTCCGGCACCTCTTGCGCCTCGCGCGAATGGAGCGCCATCTCTACATATTCGCCTCCGAAAGATGCGTGGGCAGCGCCGCCTTCCTTGGCCTTGACCCTAGAAGGTCTCCGAACGTCATATAATGGATTAAATGTCGAGGTCGTGGCCCCGCGGCGTCTGCATGATCCGTCGCCCTCCGTCTTCATTCCGGTCATCGTGGCGGCGCGGAAGCGATGCGCCTCCTTGGCCGCGTCGGCGCTAGATCCGTCCGATCATCCGCGCCCATCCTCGGCCGAAACATCTTGAGAGTCGCCATCATCTCTCAACGGCGTTCGATCCGTCAATTTCCGTCGCCTCGGCATGGTGAGGCGTTCTTCGGATCCTCATGGTAGAGGCCGGTCGGCTCGATACCGGTTAATCTGAGTGTTCAGAATATGCCCTCGTGCGTGTTAGCGCGGTAGGATAAGGAAAAGGCGTGAACGAGCTAGAAGGAAGAGGAGAAATTGGCTATCTGAACCACCGGTAGGTTATGCGGCGCTGAGATAAGTTTTAGGTGACCAAGCGTGCCTTTTCTCTTCTCCTTCTCCTCCTTTTATTCATAATCATCGGATCTGAGACTCCAATCCGGTTTGGAAAGAAATAGACTTTGGAAAGAAATAAACTAATCAAGCAACTAATTGCCTAGAAGGGAAAATAATATGAGCAAGAAAAAGGAGATTCAAGGGCACTCCCATAACAGGTCCTCTCAACCGGGCTTGTAATATACGTCTGCCTCAACACTAGCTAATTTGGTAATATCTCTTAGCCCAATCAATACATATTTAATGTGGATCAATTGATCTCAGTTCTAGCACTCTAAACTTATATATTATTTGACCATGAAATATCTCTGCGAGGTTCACGGATGAGAATTGACGGATAACCACAAACATGTAGATAATATCTGCACTCTTAGATATGAAGTAGCCAATATCCATACCGGGCAATCTTGAACCATAAGGCGGTTGTAAATATAGTGGAGAACTAAATGTCTTATTTCTTGCATTACATTTACTAATAGGGTGGAGGCTAAAACAACGGTAAATGAATATGCAAATCTTACCTTCTCTAATGAGCGTCCACATAATGCTTTCATTGCATTGTAGAAGTCGTAACTCTCAAATTACCCACCCTTGCAATTGAGTCCGATATAAGTCCTTATTAGTCCCGTCTTCTTTTGCTCCTACTTCATCATCAATAGAAAGCGCGGCGAAGGCGCTACCGCGAGTCTGACGCTGTATGCTCTCTCGTGGCGTCGCGCAAGCTCGGCACTATTTTAGCGCATTCGTGGTCGTTCGAGCAACTTCCGCTCGGGGACATCTTCGGAACCAGACGGCGCGCGTATCGCCAAATGGGCCATGGAGTCGGCGTTAACGCTCGAGTTGTTTCTCGAGCGGCCATAAAGATCAAGTGCTTTCGCGCCGACTTCGGTCGAGCAACGCCGCAGCCGCTCCGAAGCTTAGTCGAGGAGGAGAAGCCTGGTCATGTTCTTCGACGGCTCCAGATCCTTCAAGCGCTCGGGGCTAGGATCCTTATCCTTATCCAGCGGCGACCGCTTAAAATCGTGGTTCGTTTGAGTTTCCAGCGACCAACAATGTGGCAGAGTATGAGGCCCTCCTGGCGGGCTTACGAGCTTGCAAAGCATTGGGCGTGCGCCGACTGGTCGTGAAGGGCGACTCCCAGCTCGTCATCAACCAGTTCAACAAGGACTACCAATGCTCAGGGGACTCGATGGCAAAGTACCTCGCCGAGGTGCGCAAGATGGAGAAGTGGTTCCAAAACTTGGAGCTCAAGCACATTCCCAGGAGGGACAACTCCAGCGCGGACTTCCTCTCCAAACTAGGCTCCTCCGACGACGATATCCCCCCCGACGTCATCTTGGAGATGCTGGCGGCCCTTCGATCTCGGTCAAGAGGTCACCTCGCCGTGGTTGAAGGTATCCCCTCTGGACCGAGCCCATCCACAATTTCCTTGCTAGGGCAACACCACCCGACCGCCGAGAGGAGCAGATCAAAGCAGACGAAAGCAAGCTTGTACACTGCCGTGGACAGCACGCTCTATAGGCGGAATGTATCCGGCATTACGACTCGGTGCATCTGCGCGAGGAGGGTAAGTACCTATTAAGTGACATTCACTCGAGGCCTCGTGGGCGACTCTTCATACTGAGCGATGGTGTGAAGGCCTTCCAGTATGGGGTACTCATGCCAATCGGCGCCAGGATGCTTTCGTGATATCGTCCGCACCGCCGAGCATGCCGTTCCACGCCAGAAGTCGCACCGGCAAGATACGCCCGACCATCCCGCGCTGGCCTTTCTCGACACAGGGCGGATATCCTGGCCCTTTCCTCGGTGTCGAGGAAGAAGTTCTCGTCGTGGCCATCGACACCTTCACCAAGTGGATCGGCTCGAGCCGCCTCGACCATCCTTTGCTCGGGCGCGTTCGTTTTCCGTTTGTTCGTGGTCACGGTGCACGGGTTCCATGTAAAATTATCGACGACAACGGTACCCGCTTTACGATGAGTTGTTCCGGGAGTTTTGCGAGGAACTTCGGCATCAAAATATGCTTCGCCGGTGGCTCACCCCGAGCAATGGAGCGGGCGGAACGCCAGCCGAACCGCAAATCGTCCGTAGCGTCAAGAAATGAGTTGCAGCGAGCTCAAACGCTCGGCAAGACACGGTGGAGCGAACTTCCCACCGTCCTATGGTCTATTCAGTACCGACTAAGCCGAGCCACGTGGTCCACACCCTTCCTCGTGTTCGATCGGCCGTCTTACCTCCCGAGGATTACGTGGGCTCTGCCGAGGTCGCTTGTCGACCAAGTCGACTTCGAGCACGAACGGTCTCGACCTTACCCTCGCAGAAGAAGTAAGATGCCGTGCCTGCTACGATCAAGCGCACTACCCAGCTCTTGCGGACATGCGTCTCGGTCGATCGACCTAGGAGCTCCTTGTTGGGGACCTAGCCCGAGGCGGATTCGGGTCTCGCCCAACACCAACAAGTTATCCCCACGGTGGGAGGCCCCTACAGAGTCGCTTCAACAGATCGCACGGGGCTTACTGGCTAGCGATGCCCGATGGCGAGAGCTCTCTAGCTCGTGGAACATAGATCGACTCAGTAAATTCTATGTGTAACCTCTATACCTTATATTTCAATAAAGTTTCTTCCATTTTCATACATATACCGCTACCACTTGTGTTGCTCTGTTCTTTTTGAGACTCCTTTTTCTCTGACGCGACCTCGTGCAGGCATTCGCTCCTAGTCTAAAGTGTCGCGAGTTTGGCGTTCACCCCAGATGGAAGAGCTAAAGGTGAGAACCTCTTGCGCAATCTAGCTCTCCCATGTGCGGCCAGGCAGAGCCTCGCCATTTTGTTGTTGGGCAATGCGGATGGCGCGATGGTCGTCGGCGTTAATCCGAATGTGACCGTCTACTTACGGTTAAGCCAGCGTCATTCTACTTTTGTGGACTTGCCTCAACTCTGCAGTCGTGGCGCTTGTCCATGTCCGTCTTGTGCAGGGCACTGCCGCTCGACCTCGGGCCCACGAAGGCTGGATTAGCTATCCTATTGGCGCACGACCAAAAGAGCGGCCGCAAACAAGCGAAGCGAAGGGCTCAAGTATCCCCAACTATAGATTTAAAACAGGGCGAGGTTTCCTTGTTCACCAAAATCGTTTCATTAGTGCATTTCTTGCTTTTAACATTTTTACTGTGTCGGCCATCTCGCGGCAAGTTTTTCACCTTTCGGCGTGGCTACTTTTGCCCTCGGGTCGCTATCTCACCCGAGTTTGGAGGGCTTCTTGCGAAGCATCCACTCGGCGCTTTCGTCTTCAAGTTGGGCGCCTCTTGCCGCCTTGCGACAGCTCAAGCTTCTCTCGAATCCGGGGCCTTGATCTCGAGCCGGAAGATGCCTTCTCCGAAGCCTTCTCCGCCGACCTTGGCACTCGGCCTCGGCGCTTTGGTGCACTCGAGCCTCTCCTCCGCTCATGGTTTGGCCTCGGCTCGGGGCGCCTTGGTCGAGGATGCGCTTGCTCGGCGGCCTTCTCCAATACCTCGACCTTGGCGCGTTCTGCAGCGCCTTGGTCGAGGGACGTCCGCTTCGTGGCACCTTCTCCAATGCCTCTACCTTGCGCGTTCGGCAGCGCTTGGCGAGGAAAGCTTGCTCTGCGGCCTTCTCGGCACCTCGACCTTGAGCAGCCTGAAGCCGGAGTCCGAGGATGCTTCGTTCACGGCCTTCTCCGGCCTCTACCTTGCGGGCTCGGTCTCAAGCGCCTCGGCGCCGTCGCCCGAGCCGTTCCACTCCACGCCTTGAAGGCGTGCTCACGCTCGGAAGCCTGGTTTGCTTGAGCTCGTGCGTGGGCCACCTCCTGCGCCACCATCGTCGCGAGGTCGTCGAGATCTGGTTAGCCCGCTCGAGCTCGCTTGGTGCGACCTCGATGGTTGTGCGAGTCTGGCGCTCGGCCTCCAGCGTTCCACTACGATCGGGAGCCCCGAGCACGTCGGCATGCTCGTGGAGACCTTGCGACCCTCGGAGAGCCTCTGATCGCCTTAAGAGGACGGGAAGGTGGCCGTGTAAGTTGACGAGAAAACTTCGGCCTAGCGCTTCAGGGGCATGTGAGGATCTCTTACCTCGCGAAGCGATTCTCGGCGAGCAGGTGAACTCGCGTTGGCTCCTCGATTCGAGGCGGTCGATCTCGTGCTCTTCTCCCAGCACCACGAGGTGGGTCGACCCGACCTCATGGCGCATCTGGCTAGAGCCGCCCCGCCGTCTTTGGTGGAGGCTTGAGTCTTGCCGCCACGACGGTAGTCGACTCTCCCGATGAGGGCGCAGCGCTATGGCCACGCCTCGGTGGCTGGGGCCCGTCCGCTTCAAGCGGGAGTTGCTTGCGCCATCAACGTCGAGCCCAACCTCAATGGTCGGGCTCACTCACCTCGTGACTGGGGTGTACCGGATCCACCGCGGTCTCCCACCGTTGTCCGTTCAGCGGCAGACGCCGCAACCTGAACGACGCTGCCTCGGTGCCGGCTTGAGGTGCTCCGGGCGGCAACGTGGCACTCGGTGCCATCTCCCACATTGACCTCGGGGATCGATGGCGGACGACTCCGCCGGGTGCTAAAATCTTATTTGGACGTGGTTTCCTCTTCGTTGGTCGTCGACCCTTGATAGAACTCACCAACCGGGCGAGCTTGGCGGCCAGGTCGCGTCAGCGTGAAGGCCGGGGACCCTCGAAGTGTCCTCCCTCGGATCGGACTGCATACTGACAAGCAGCATCGTCAAACGGCAAGTTTCGAGCTCGGTGCTCAGTCGCGATCAAAAACATACACTAAGCGAGAAAGCGAGGAAGGCAGAAGTCCAAGAAGCCAGAATTTACAGGATGCAGCCTCGCCTCGTTGAGGGTCGTAAGGTCTTCGCCCGAGCCGAGGCGCTTAGCTAGCGCATGGGCGGGTCTCGAGCCGTCTGGCTCCACATCATCCATCTGCGGGGCTTGAGCTTGAGGACCCGGCGGGAGAGGCTTGAGGTCCTAGCGCGGCGCGCGCCTCTGCTTAAGGAGAACGCGTCAAACCGGCCAAGGCACACGAGCACGGGCTCGGGGCTCGGCCGTGGGATCCTTACCATGGCGCGTCACCCCACTCGGTGTGGTTTCTTCCGCCTCGGCGGTCGCGTCGGCCGGAAGGTCTTTCTTCCTTTTGCTTTGCCCATCCCGGGCTGGACATCCACTGGCCGTGTCGAGCGGCCTGGTGGTCCTCGACTGAAAAGGGTAGAAGGCCCCTAGGTCACTCAGTCGAGCCATTGGTGGATGCTTACCTCGCTTTCTTCGGTATCGTTCCTTGGCGTCGCCACCCATGGATAGTTGGCGCGTTTCCCAAACATCTCGTCTCATCCGGCGCAACCCAAGCTCCATGGCCAAGGAAATGCCCTTCAAAGAGGTCGAGGCCAGACTCAAGCAAGGCCACGGCGGATGCTTACGGTCATGCCCTCATGGTCGAGTCGCCCCGGATCTTGTAGAGCAGGTCGTCGCCTCCTTGGGACACCGTTCGCATGAAGCGCAGCGATTGCTCGTGAGGCCGGCTTGGTGCGAGATGATCGAATATGCGCGTGGCTTCTTCGCGGCCTGCGGAAGTCGCCGATCGAGGTCTCCTTCTTCCCAACGGCTTTCCCTCGCGACAGGCGACTCCTTTCTTGGCTAGAACCACCGCTCGGATCCTATGGCAGGGAGTCCTGAGCTTGGATCTTGGGAAAGACCACTTGAGCTGCCATTGTCGAATAGAGGCCACCATATGGGTCTTTCCCAGGCAAGAGTATCGAAGAAAGCGAGGATTGGGAAGGATTCTAGAACCTCGAGGGAAGAGCGCGAAGAATGGAGTTACACGTTTTATAAATCATCGGATAGGACCGGAGACTCAATCCGGTTTGGAAAGAAATGAGATCTTTTCGGCAAAGAAATAAACTATTCCAGTGCCAACCTAATTGCCTAGAAGTGAAGAAAGATCAATATGCGAGCAAGAAAGCGGAGATGTAGGGGCGACTCGCATACAGGAAGGTCCTCTGACAACTTGGCGCTGTAATATACGATCTGCCTAACACTAGCTAATTTGGTAATATCTCTCAGCCCAATCAATACATATTTAATGTGGATCAATTGATCTGTTCTAGCATCTAAACTTATAGTTATTTGACCATGAAATATCTCTGCGGAGTTACGGATGAGAATTGACGATAACCACAAACATGTAGATAATATCTAGACTCTTAGATAGAAGTAGCCAATATCCATACCGGAGCAATCTTGAACCATAAGACTCGGTTGTAAATATAGTGGAGAACTAAATGTCTTATGTTCTTGCATTACATTTACTAATCAGGAGTGGAGGCTAGAAACAACGGTAAATGAATATGCAAATCTTACCTTCTCTAATGAGCGTCCACATAATGCTTTCATTGCATTGTAGAAGTCCGTAACTCTCAAATTGACCCACACCTTGCAATTGAGTCCAGATATAAGTCCTTATTAGTCCCGTCTTCTTTTGCTCCTACTTCATCATCAATAGAAATGTTTAGGTTCCTGTCAATTGGATGAAAGAATGTCAAAAGGATTGTGTAAAATAAGTTTCATATTACTTTACAGAGTAGTAAGAAATATCTAAAGCGATATGAATGCCAAATAAAAGACAGAATGGAAGAATGTGTGGATCATAACGTCAGTGAAGCCAATTCACAAGACATCAACTAAAATCCTAAACATGGCCTAAGGCAAATTAGCACAAAATTTAATGAAGCACAGAATTTCTTGAAAGTAATTTAGAAAGTAATATCTATACTAATCTATTATAATAATAATGCACTAATTTTGAATTTGGATTTGAAATATTTTTTCACCAAACAATGAAGAAACGATGTCAATCATTGATTTTTCTTCATATTGTGATATCCAGTATGCATCGACATCAACCCACAAGATCCACAGGCTGGTCTTGTTAGGTTTCCTTCGCCACAATAAGCTGAAGTGCAGACTCTGAGTCTCGACCCTTCCGATCTGAGTTTAGGAAAAAGAATATAAAACCATCCCATCTCATCTTCTTGCACTGCCATTGTCCACTTCCCAAAAACTGTAACTGTTCTTCTTCTTCTAAGAAGAAGCATAAAAACTTTTGTGCCTTTTGTGCGACATACCACATGCACAATAACTAGTACTAACAAAAGAGTTCTTAACATCTATATTTTTCTCATCTTAATTCCCAAGCTTCTTCATTATTTGCTAAAAAAGGCTTCTTTATTATGAATTCAGAGCATCAATAATATAGTATGCAGCAGGAGCAAGGGAACTCCCCTGGTTCAGGAAGGCACATGAGAGGTGAATTCAGAGCATCAAGAATATAGTCACTAGCAGGAGCAAGGGAACTCCCCTGGTTCAGGAAGGCACATGAGAGGTGACCGCAAAAGTCACTAACATAAGAACCAGATTCATGTGCAAAGTTTAAGGGATCATACATTTATAATCAAATAGAAAGCACGATGACAGACAAGGAGCTTATATGTAGAGGAAATCATATTAGAAATCATGTACTGAGGAACATTCCAGTGATACTAATTTCTTTCTATGTACTCCCTCTAGTCACAAATATATGTCGTTTTGAGATACATGCAGTCAAACTTTAGAAACTTTGACTATAGATATCTTTTTAAATATTTATATTGGATACATGAAAATCATATGTGTAGATTTTCCTCGACAAGTACTTTCATAATATATGGTTTTATTAGATTTTTATTACTATATTACAAATAGAAATTATTGGTCAAAGTGATGTCTTGGGGACAGTGTCCATGTCCAAAATGACATGTATTTGTGACTGGCGGGAGTACATATTAAGTTCAATAGCTTCGTATGCACTTCAGGAATAGGGAAGGTGTGTGAGAACAATTATGATTTATGATTCTACTAACAAATCAGAAACACCGAGATGAACAAAGTTGAATCAGTCAATGGTGTTCTGGATTTCTATTAAAGGTCTAAGGTAGCCCATGTCTGGTTAGTTTAGGTGTCTTTAGGCTTTAGCAGATTCCAGTTTTGGTGGCACTAATTCTTTTGGCTTGTAGAGTTGCAGCCTGTTAGCGCAAAAGCATGTACTAGATAATGAACCAAACAAACGTCAAGAACACCAGAATGCACCTTATTTTACCAAGCGCTGAGAAGATAGTGTGCGTGACCAGCGTGGACGCCTTCGACGATATCCTCGTCTCTGCAAACCACCTAGACGGCACACCCCGGACAACAATGGTATCCGGCCTTTTCGCTATCTTCCTCACCGGATTCCCTGAAACCAACAAACATCAATCCAAGCTCCACCCAGAAGCGAATCCAACCAAGAACTGCCAAGTGCCAATACAAGAACCAGTCCATACTGCTACTAAGGAGCTCGGAGGCGTAGAAATCATCCCATGACTTCTTCATCGCCCTTAAGTCATCGGAGGGCGGGATCTCGACGCTCATCCGGAACCTAACCCCCTCGAGGTTGAGCTCGATGCCGGCAAGCTTCTCCACCAGGGAGCTCCGCCACTGGAAGTACTTCTCCTCCTCCTGCTCTCGGGTCGTCTCCTCTGGATCCTCATCGCCTTTGATGCGGGGCGGAGGAAGGAGATCGCGGACGTGGAGGATACCGGAGGCGACAGGTTCGCCGCGGCGCCTTCTGCAGGTCAGGAAGGCGGGCGACGGAGAGGTCAGAGTCGGGGAGGAGGGTGAGGGAGAGGGGCGGGTCGCGGAGGAAGGCGAGGAGTGCAGATTTGAGCTGCCACTCGTCGACAGGGCGGACGGCGAGGTCGGCGCGGAAGAAAGTGAGGAGAAGCTTGAGGCGCGGCGCTAGGGAGAGGCCGCTCGGGAGGAAACAGCTCCAGTTGGCCAGAGGACAGCAGCGGCGGGGCGGCGGCGGCGGCACATGATGATGGGAGGGTGGGGACGTGGAGACTCGTTGTAGATTGGAGTAGGGGTGTAAATGAGTTGGCTAATAACGTATCCGTGTCCGGATGTAAAATTACTCTAATTGAAAACTATTTTACACTATCCATCGGATACGGATATAGATAGTATCCGGGTAGGTTAGGTTAGGTCGAATCACGGGATCGGCAATACCCAAGTGCGGTCGGATTGAGTGCGGATAATTCTCACAATCAAGATGCCGTGGTACTACTAATTCTCGAAATTTGGTGAAATTGCCATTGACAAAAAATAGTTCAAACAATGTCGAAAAATTTGGAATTTTATTTGAAGGTTTTGACATATCAGATATGTTCTCATTAAATTTTCATTGATTATCAAATCGAGGAATTTTAAAATTCAAACATTACTACTATCTTGATAAAAGCGCTTACCGACAAGTTTGAACCGAATGAAAATTAGAACAAACGAGATTATAAAATTTTGAAATTTTTTGTGGATGGTCCGACATATCTATAATATTGTCATAAAATTTTCAAATGATGATCAAATGTCATGAAGTTTTAAAAATTCTATGATTACTCTTGTCTGTTAAAAGGCTTATCGACAAATTTGAGCGAAATGAAAAATTATCCAAACTATGTTATAAAATTTTTAAAATTTTATATAATGATCTGATGAAATTAGTAATCTCTCATAAAATTTGAGATCATGATCACACTTAAGAAAATTTATAAAATTCTAACAAAATAAATATCTCAATTATGTTCTACTTGTTATCAACATAAACAAGAGGAGGAGCACTTAAGAAGGAGATCACTTTCGGTCATGAAGCCTTGATTCTTTCAAATACCATAGCAATTTGAAGGCATTCAACACCGTAGGTAGTAGTCAATGAACTGCGAGAGGTGTGGTTCTGGTGGAGTCGAGGCGGCGGCCGAAGAGGAGCGGTGTCAGACTCCAAATTTGCAAGTCTAGAGTGTTGTAGAGTGAGTAGGCACGGCTAGTAGTTGCCACGATTCTGAGGCGTGTGCATGGGGCGAAAGGCGGAGTTGGGGATGGCGGTCGTGGTCGAGGAGTGGCGGCATCCAAATCTAGAGTCCGGAGCGACCAAGAAGGTGCGGCGGCTTATCTGGGAGGAAGTTGCACAGTGAGAGGTGTGGCCGTGTGGAACAAATTGGCGAAGGACGAGTCGGAGGCTTGGCGAGTTAGAAGCGGCAGGACGGCCGAGGCGGCGGTGTCCAAGATCTGTGAGGACCGTGGTCCATGGGATGTCGAGCGATGGTGGCGCCTTGGCTCGAGGGTGAGCGAGAGGCGAGCGGCGTGGACCGAGGCTCAGCCGGGAGGCCAGGCGACAATGGCATAGCCATGGCTTGGCGGGAGGTCGGAGGCCTGCGGCGTGGTCTGCTAGGGTTTGCAGTTTGTGAAAGGACGATGGATGTCGCCTAGAGGGGGTGAATAGGCGAATTATAAATTTAAACTAAATCGCGGAATCTGAACCTTGAATGTCGAATAATACTCGGACAGTCGAATAGTTGATAGTCCGAGGTTGTATTCGGATACTCGAACTTATTCGGATAGTCCAAGAATCAATTCGGATATTCGAATGCTCGAGCACATAGCTTCAAATACTAATATTCAATAGAAAAGTAGATCAGGTAATTTCAATATTCAAAATCAAGTACTCTAGCAAGAATAAGAAGTAAGCATAAAGACAATGATTTTTCACAGTTCGGATCCTGAGGGATCCTCGTCTCCGTTGAGGCGGTTCGGTCACACTTGAGTCGGGTCTCTTTCAACCCTCTTACTCCGGTGTTGCACAAATGCACTCGCGGTTTCAACTCCTTGACACTTGAGCCGGGTCTCTTTCAACCCTCTTCCTCCGGTGTTGCACAAATGCACTCACGGTCTTCACTTCTTTGATTCCTTCCCTTGGAGGTGGAATCCGCCTTCAAAACTTCCCGACCAACCACACAAAGTCGGTGGCTCGTGGCGACCTCCCTAACCGCCTAGGAGTCCTCAACCTCCAAGAGTAACAAATGCTCACGAAGAACAAACTTGGAGATGACCTCAAGTGCTCAAACAACTCAAATCTTACTCAACACACTCCTCTTCCAACTCTCCTCAACACACACCTCTTCCAACTCTTCTCACTAAGGGGATCACTTAGATCTAAGAGTAGAGAGGGATTTGGGGCTCAAGAATGAAAGGAATAGCACCTCTAAACAATAGGGTAAGAGCACCTTCAAAATGGGGGAGGATGGGGCTATAAATAGAGCCCACCAAAAACTAGTCGTTTTCCTCAACGTTCAGGTCAGTTCAGACAGTCCGAACCCAAGTTCGGATAGTCCGAACGCGCTAAGACAACTGAAACAGAGAGACCCAGTTCGGACAGTCCGAAAATATATTCGGATAGTCCGAAGCTTCGGATAGTCCGAACTCACTTCGGATAGTCCGAACTGGCACTGAGCAGCCCGACGAAAACGAGCATAATTTTTGACTCCGGACTCCGATTTCAGTGATTTTGGACTCTATTGAAAGCTAAGAACAAGGGCTACACAACTAATAAGGTCTCACTACCCAAATCTCAAAGGATAAATCCAGATTTCATAAAGAATCCAAGAGAGACCTACAATTCTCACTTTTCGGCACCACCAACACCACTCTCTCTCTAAGTTTCACAAGGATGGATCACTTGAGCACTTGACACATCTAAAAGTCATTCGACGTCAGATCCTCTTAATAGTACGGCAATCCTTAGACTCAAATTAAAACGAGAAATCTAAGTCTTACATTCAATCCGCATGTCGTCTTCTCCGTGGATGCAATGTGCATGATGTCTTTAACCAAATGATTGATGACATCTTCGCCTTGTCCAACTTAACTCGATTCACCTCATGAGACTCTCGCCCCATCGACCTTGACTTGATCATCCTCTCCGACGATCTCCACGCCAAGTCGATCTTGACTTAGTCCTCAACTCTTGGTGACACCGCCGCCTTGTTGACCTCGCTTAACGATCATCCTCCAAGATATCTTGGTCATCATACACACACGGACCTAATTCTTTCCAAACCACTCATGAAAGACATTAGTCCCAAAAGCTCAATAGATATGAATAAATTGATATTTGTGAGCAGTTGATTGCTACAAGTGTTTCATATAAAGAAGCACAACAAAAATGAAAACACTTGACATAAGAAATGTTCTCTACTAAGTGCATCATGATGAATATGTAATTGATCTATATGCACTAGAGAGATAATTGCCGATATGATGAATCAATTAAATCATGGCAAGGATCACAGTCTTTACTTAAATGAAGCACATGATAGAATATACACGAATTGTACATGTGTAAATAAAATTTGGAGTAAGAGTAAATATGTGATCCAACTCTAGATTAAACTTCACTAAGGGAGGTGCATGAGAAGATACACAACTAAAACATGCATGCACCAAGTCAATCTATAGCAATGTGAAGTTTAACTCTAGTTAATACATGCATACTAAAAACAAAGCACATAATGAACTCAAGTGAATATATATGCACAAATAAATATGACATGAACCAATGTGCATATATGTAATCAACATGCTATTTGGAGTTCACTATGCATTTGCACAAAAGGAATGTAATAACAAATATAGAAGGAATACCGAGATTGCATACCTTATCTTTGCTTAACCATCCCACTTGATTTTCCTCTAAATAGATGAGACTGATACTCAATTAAGCAATAACATGTTAGTCTCATAGCAATATAATCATATTAGAGGTTTGTCATTTGTTAAGCACTAAGTTAAGCATTTACTCAATTACATAGATTGTCATTATATGCGTTTGTCATTAATCACCAAAATAACATAAGTGCCTAGATGCACTTTCAATTTGTACTTTGCACTTTTTTCCCAACTTTTCAAAGGACTATGACGTCAAGCAAGCCTAGGCAGGGAAAGACTAGGCCTTGGGCCCAAATAGAGTATATACAGTATTTTGCAATGTTTTTTGAGCTAGGCCTCGAGCCTAGGCCCTAGTGGCCCGAGGCCCAGCTCCGCCTCGATAAAGCCGGTGGTTTGTGTGCCCTTCGATAATTTTACAAATTTGTTTATTTTTGGACAGAGTATAACCCTTTGGAAGATTAGTTGATTTTCTTGTAAAATCAATGGATTTTCCTCTAATAAACGACCAATCTTTTATCCAAACAATTAGGGTGCTAAGAAAAAAATCAATAAAAGCTTTTAGTTTCATTCCATAAAGGGGCTTTTTGTAACTTCCTCATAATTTTCAAAAAACCTCAATAGTTTACATACAAACTAGCCACCACCCTTGCCGCCTAACATGCTGTGCTTCGATACTTTTTTTTTAATTGGGTTGTCCATATTAAACCTGTTAAATTTATTGATTTCCAGTAATTTTATGGTTATTTTTTCATATAGACAAGTTATTTTGACTAATTACTTTTGATTATTCCATAAGACTAAACTCAATCATTAATAAAATATAAAGTAAAAAATATTTTTAATGAATTCCACAATTTTGTATTAGAATATGAAATACTTCCTATATTTATAAGCAAAACCATTCAAAAATGTGTCCTACAAACTTAGCGGAGAGTATATTAATATTGGTTGAATTTTCCAATATTGGAAATGCAAGAGCATAGTCTTATATCAATTGACACTAGTGGGCTTGGTACATAAGTAAGCCGCCTGATTTTTCAAGGGAATAACGGCTAAGAAAATTTTGTCTTATTTCTAAAACAAACATATTAAGCACGTGGTAACTAGCAAAAAATTAACCTAATCGCGTGCCAACCAATGAATGGTAAGGCATACATTATTGCCTACTCATGGAAATTAAGATGTCACCCGGCTTCCCCGGTGCACTCCACGTTCCTTCCTACAGGACTCGCTCTCCCATTTCTTCTTCCGCTCAGGTGCACCGTGTGTCGAGGTGCAACTGAAGTCGTCGTACGTCAAACATGGCGTCCCATATAACCGTACGAGAATTCCTTTGGTTTTACCCACCGGCGCTAAGGTTGGTCGGGCTTCTTGCCCCAGGCCCAAAACACCATGAATTCCTTGCCGCTCGCATGTGTTTTCCGCCGGTGTCGGTGAAGAAGGCACCCCGTTCTGTGCCGTTCGCTGCTAGCTCTATTCGCCCGCTCGGTCATGGCTTCATGGGGAGGAGAAACGATGAGTGCTCCAGCGCATGGGCCGAACTGTCGATGGAATGTTCCATGCCTTTCCAGCCTCCCTTCCACTCGCCTCTTTGCTCATATATGTGAATGGAATGGGATTTTGAACTAAAATCCTAACTCATCTACGTGGGTGGACTGGAATTTTGAACTTTCCAAACGAGATCTTAGAGTTCCTCTCGGGATAGGGATTTCCTAGCATTTAAGATCGGTTTTTCTTTCCACCGTTTTTTTGCTTTTAATCTCCACCAAAATCCACGAGTTTGCGAGTGTGCCTTATTTTACCTTGATCTTGGGAAGGATCCATGGCGTCAGTAGAAAATGGGAAGACGAAGAGGATGACGATGAGGAAAGCTGAATGTGATGTTGAGGAAGCTGTCTGCTGCGGAAAGAAAACACGAGTTGAGTAGAAAGGTGTGGGCGGGGAAGAAGGTCGAGCTTCAAGCAGTTGGCAAGTTCTTTCCCCCCAATCAAAAAAAAAGAAAAAAAGGCTTGTTTGGGAGGTCCAATCCCGAGATCCGTGGATGGCCGGGATTTTGACTCCATTCTAGGATCCGTGGATGGGAGGATTTAAGTCTAAATCCCCTCCACAATGATCCGACAGTGGACCTCCTAACAAACAAAGTTTGTTTAAAAACCTAAAATCTGATCCACAGGCGTATAAATCTGCGGTTATTTTCTGCCTTCTCTGCGTTTCCGATCTAACGTCCATTCAAACCAACGTCCCGATGGCCACAAGCAACAAAATGATCGACAAGAACCAAGGTTAACCATAGAGAATCGACAAGAACCAAAGTTAACCATGGAGAATATAATACAACCTTTGGAAACCATACCAAACCATGGAGAATCTACTATTTTCATCAGGGTACGTGGTGATTTCTTACGGATAACCTTGGTTCTTGTCGACTCATTTTGTTGCTTGTGGCCCCGTTTTGGGAAGGGCATTGTAGAAAAAAAACGAAAAACATGGATGAACTGGAATTTTATTTCAATATCCAGCCCATCCACATATGTATTTTTGCTCACCAAACAAGGTCTAACTAGTGCCCAGGGAAAGGCATAGGGTGCAAGGACCTAGGCGAGAACGTTCTTCTGCTCACTTTCCCTCCTGTGAGCAGGAAGAGCGTTTGGAAACAATCTGTTTGTGGTGGCAGATTTTGACAAGCCGAAGTGGCTGGAGGATATCCAGTTTGTTTTCACGCCAATCTGGATTAAAGTTCACAGATTACCTCTGGGGCTGATGAGCAGGGAACGGGAGACGATTGGTGCATATTGGGGAAACCGTAGAGGTTGAAGCTGAGAACGATGGATCAGCGGTGGGACGGCACCTCAAGAGTTAAGGTGTGTATAGATGTTCGTAAGCCAATTTTGAGAGGTGTAACGATGGTGACAGAGGAGGATGAGGAAAATTTTCGCCATTTTGAATAAGATTTCCTTCCCAATTTCTGCCATGTTTGTGGGTATCATCGACCACGTCGATAGGGAATGTGAAAGCGTGATTGGAGAGCAACTGAGCAAAAGAGAAGCCGTACGAGAATTATCTCTTGTTATCCCGGCAAGCAAAAACATGGAGGAGGGGCATAAAGGGAGAAGCTTTTATCGCAGAGTAGGAAGCGGGTCGGGATCTTAGCTTAAAACGGCCTGCAACTTTTAATCTCTCTCTCTCTCCGCACTTGTTCTCTGGGCTCTTCCACTCTCACCGTTCAGACTTCAGAGTTGAGACAAAGGGAGGCAAAGAAGGAACTCTGGTTTGATCGGTCTTATTGCATCTCTCTCCTTAAAAATAGTTGGCGTTTTAGGATTTTTTTCAACCAAGGTATATATAAAAAACTAAACCACCTCCTTCGTTAGCTCACTTATTGCTTTTGTATGATGTGAGTTACTCTATTGTACAATAAAAAATAACATTGGTAATAATGAATGGTAAAGGTATGTAAAGAAAAAATAGTTAATAGTTGTCTCAAATTGTAGAATGATATGTATTTAGAAATAAAAATTGAAAGTTAAAATGACATGTATTAAAAATTAGTCTTTTTATATATATATATATTTAGATTTTATTGAACGATATTTTAAATCTAGCATCCTTCCAGCTCACCAGATCTCACATAGCCACAACAGAGCGATGGACCGGGTTAGCACAGAACAACCCAATAGCAATGCAGGCCTTTCAATCCGAGATAGATAACTCATGCACAGATCTCACAGAGAAATCGGATGGCCACATAATCAACTGTGATTTAAGGTGTTTTCAGGCACCGTGCAATAGCAAAACCATAATTAAAATATGCAAAAAACATTGATGGACCGTTTGGATAATAGGTCATGAAGGGTGGGAATAGAATTGAGATATATAAGGTAAGATAAATCTAGCCCTTAATCCCTGAATCCAACCAAATTTATCACTTCATATCCTAATCTCATCCCCCACCTCATTGCCCATAATCCAGACGGCTCTGAACGACAAGCTCATCGCCCTTGCCATGGCAGGCCTGCATCAGAGGCAGGGGCGGGTCCGAGCGCGCCGCCGACGATCTGCTCGAACACGAACTTGTTGGCCGCCTCGGTGAAGTGCACGCCGTCCCAGCTCACGCTCTTGGACGGGTCGTCGCACGACTTCCCCACCAGCACCGACGTGCCGTTCACCTCGACCTTGCCGCACCGGATGTCCCTGTCGAAGTTGTACTCGCCGCCGCCGTACCCGCAGCACACGAGCAGAGGGTTCCCAAAACCTGCGAATTAATCCAACACTCCCCGTTCAGCACCAAACTTTCTTCGATTCGTAATGCAGCTATTTGTGTCTTGATTTGGTCAGAGTCGCAGCCTTACGTACCGAGCTTGTTGGCTTGGCTTAGAGCTTGTACTTGGCGGAGTACACGTCGACGTAGGTGAAGGCGGCGTCGGGAGAGCCGTCCTGAGACGAGCCACGGTCTCGTTCAGCCTCGCGTTGAAGAACTGAGCAGCCTTGTTTAGGCGACGGAGCAGCCGGCGTCGTCCTGGGCGAGGCGATGTCGGGGCGGAACACCAAAGCGTACGGTAGGCAGCCGAGCGGCCCTGTGTTGTGCACCCAAAGTACCTTCCTCCGAGCTTGTACACGCTCTGCATCAACGTAGCAATGTGCATTGCAGTTAGAGCTCTCTCTGTCTCTCGCTGAGTGTAACTTGACTGTGAAAAGAGAAATGTTCAGCATGAACTGCACCTGGATTGCCGCGGTGAACCTCTCCATTAGATCAGGGATGTAGGCCTCAACTTGTTCGGTAGTCATGTTAGCGAAGTAGCCCTTGGTGAGGTCGTTTGGCCAATATCAAAGGTGTAAAGCGCCTTGGGAAGTACTCGGATTTTGGCAGGATCTCCTGTAGATTCCACCTGCGTAGAACACAAAGCAATCGGAAATGGGACAGGAATTTTGGGTTCTGCGTGACACACCAACAGAAAGAACAGAACTTGACTTTTTTACTCCACACCTACGATGTCATAGACGAACTGGCTCCTGTTGATGAACTGTTCGAATTCCCAGGTCTGCACGTCCAAGGAAATGGGGCTGATGCCGGAGACGAATATGCTGCCATTGTCTCGTCTGATTGATGCAGCAGCCGTCGCGAAATTGGCTCCTGCGTGAAGTTACTCCCTACTGAATCGATATATGCACTGAGGTAACGTAGCCCCAGGCTTTGAGCTGCGATGTCAATAAACAAGGAAGTGTCTTAAAACACTTTGCAGTGCAGCGTAACAAGAAAAAGGCATCACTAAGTCGCTACGGTTGCACTCACGCACGTACCCATGAAGTCGATGGTGAGGCGGCCGTCGCTGAACCGTCCGACGGGCATACCGAAGAAGGTCCGGCCGAAGGGCGGCGGCACCCGGGAAGAGGGCCGACAGTCCGCCGGTGTCCGAGTTGGAGTCGCCGAAGTTGAAGATCGCCGGAAGTCGCACGAAGAATCGGGGCGCCCTCGCAGAGTTGTAGTACTAGCACAGGATATCAACACAAATCCGGCGGTCAAGGTGGTGGTGCGGCGGTGAGCTGAAGCCATTTTCCACTTTCCAGTGTTGGTGGTGACAATAAGGCAGGGAGGATTGGGGAGGACTATATAGGTGAATCCGGCGATAGATTAGTCTGCCATTGCCGTATTGGACTGGAGCTCCGACGGACAGTGACAGGCAAGGCTTTTCAACCAGAAGATCTTCTCTGACAAAGCACAGAATCTGTCGCAGACTGCCAGATGTGGTCCAGCGATGACCTGATGCTCCGATGGCTCTAACGAACAAAAACCGACAAATTTTTTTAAGCACTTTTACGTGCACTAAATTTGATATAGAAATTCAATATAAACCGTTCAGTCTTTTTATTAAATGGATCAAATTAGATAGCGTTTATTTATCCCCGATAGTAAGTGAAAAATACCTTCCAATTATAGTTAGATCGATTTTTAGTTCTTTTAAAATTTCTCCTCATTTTTTTATCAAAGATTCCTGAAAGGATGCATTACATACTTACTTACATGGACAAAGAAGATGGAAGTCATGCGGACTCGATGTTCATTCAGGAAACTCGTGAAAGGATTTCGGCAGGTGCTGTTGAAACTTTCAGTTTTGTACAATGCCAGGAAATTTTACAAGCATGTGCTCGACTCTTCACTAGACTCCCCGTCCTCCTCTTTTTTTTTTAATTGTTGACTACCCTCCTTCCGTCTAAGTTTATAAGTTTTTTTTTTAAATAGTTTTATCTATAAATATAAGATTTGCATGTAGATTTAATAAACCATTTCCTTCTATTCCTTTTTTTTCTCAAATATGCATTTATTTATTACTATCCACAAAAGTATTATTCTCATCTTCCAAAAAAATTAAGTGTGGGCATCTAAATCATTCTTTCATACCTTTATCAATTTCAACACAAGCTTAATCTTTTTAAAGTCAAAATCGTCTAATATTTATTTATATACGGAAGGACTACACTTCATTATTGATGTTTCCTGTTAAAAGGCCTTATTTTCAAAGAATAATCATGCATTCACATATCCTCGTCAACACGCTGAGTAGATTGATCATCGTAACTTTGGAGGAAATCATCGTAACTTTGGAGGAAAGTGCAGCAAAGCAAAATGCAACTTGATTTCTGCTCTTGTTCGACCATAATCACGCCTACGCTTTTTCTCCGCTTTGAGCGGTTACTGTTAGGTCCCGTATCACATCGACCCCCATCTCTTTTCTTGTGGTTGGCGATCCCGATCGTCGACAATAATATTGTCATAAAATTTTCAAATGATGATCAAATGTCATGAAGTTTTAAAAATTCTAACAAAGATTACTCTTGTCCTGTTAAAAGGCTTATTAGCAAATTTGAACGAAATGAAAAATTATCCAAACTATGTTATAAAATTTTTAAAATTTTATATAATGATACTGATGAAATTAGTAATCTCTCATAAAAATTTGAGATCATGATCACACTTAAGAAAATTTATAAAATTCTAACAAGATAAATATCTCAATTATGTTCTACTTGTTATCAACATAAACAAGAGGAGGAGCACTTAAGAAGGAGATCACTTTCGGTCATGAAGCCTTGATTCTTTCAAATACCATAGCAATTTCAGAAGGCATTCAACACCGCGCGGGCGGGTAGTCAGCAGAACTGCAGAGGGCGTGGTTGCGGTGGAGTCGAGGGTGGCAGGCCAGCAGCCGAGGGAGCGGCGGTGTCTAGACTCCAAATTTGCAAGTCTGGAGTAGTTGTAGGCTGAGTAGGCACGGGCTAGTAGTTGGCACAGTTGCAGAGGGCGTAGCTGCATGGGGCGAAGGGCGGAGTTGGGGATGGCAGGTCAGTGGTCGAGGGAGTGGCGGCATCCAAATCTAGGAGTCCGGAGCAGCCAAGAAGGTGCAGGCGCGGCTTATCCTGGCAGGAAGTTGGCACAGCTGCAGAGGGTGTGGCCGTGTGGGGCAAATTGGCGAAGGACGGAGTCGGAGGCTTGGCCAGAGTTGGGGGCAGCAGAACAGCGGCCGAGGGAGCAGCGGTGTCCAAGATCTGTGAGGACCGTGGTCCATGGGATGTCCAGAGCGATGGTGGCGCCTTGGCTCAGGGGACTGAGCAGGAGGCTGAGAGCGGCGGCGGCGTGACCGAGGCTCAACCGGGAGGCCAGGAGCGATAGTGGCATGGCCTTGGCTCGGGCGGGAGGTCGGGAGCGCAGCGGCGTGGTACTGGCTAGGGTTTGCAGTTTGTACTTTGCAGCTCTTTCTCGGCTCAGCTTTTCAGTGACCATGACGTCGAGCAAGCCTAGGCAGGGCAAGACTAGGCCTTGGGCCCAAATAGAGTATATACAATATTTTGCAATGTTTTTTGAGCTAGGCCTCGAGCCTAGGCCCTAGTGGCCCGAGGCCCAGCTCCGCCCCTGCATAAAGCCGGTGGTTTGTGTGCCCTTTGTATACTTTTACAAATTTGTTTATTTTTCGGACTTAGAGTCATATACCCTCTCTGGTAAGATTAGTTGATGTTTCATTGTAAAATCATATGCTTATAACTCTCCTCATAACTACAACGACCAAGTCTTTTATCCAAACAAGTTAGGGTAAGCTAAGAAAAAAATCAATAAAAGCTTTTGAGTTTCATTCCATGAAAGGGAGGCTGTTTTGTAACTTCCATCATAATTTTCAAAAAAAACCTCATATAGTTTACATACACACAACTCACGCACACACACCCTTGCACGTTCCCTACACATGCTAAGTAAGCAATTCAGCACCTACTTTTTTTTCTTAATTGGGTTTTCCATATTAAACCATGTCTAATATATTATTGATTACTCCACCCGTCCAATTTTATAAGGTGTATTTTTCTTGGCATATAGACAAGAATATATTTTGACTAGATTACTTTTGATTATTACCACTAAGCACTAAACTCAATGCATGTACGTAGAGAATATAAAGTAAAGATAGATATTTATTAGGGGTATAAGGGAATATCACACTAATTTTGTATTAGAATATGAAATACTTCCTATATTTATGAGCAAAACCATTCAAAAAATGTGTCTTACAAACTTAGACGGGAGAGTATATTAACTATTCGGTTGAATTTTCCAATATTGGAAATGCAAGAGCATAGTCTTATATCGAATTGACACTAGTGGGCTTGTGTACATAAGTAAGCCGCCTGATTTTTTCAAGGGAATAACGGCTAAGAAAATTTTGGTTTTTTTTTTTTTTGAATTTTGGCTAGGAGCTCTGGCATTTCGGTATAGAAGAAGAAACAGGCGGGCTACGCGCGCACGCACACCACACCCACACACACACTCCACACACACACGCGCCACGCACCAACGCCTCACGCGCACCCGTGTCCGAACGACGTCGAACGCGGGCGGACGCGCTGCTCCGAGAGCAAGCGAGCCAACTGGGCTATCGCGTGCCAACCAATGGTAAGGCATACATTATTGCCTACTCATGGAAATTAAGATGTCACCCGGCTTCCCCGGTGTGTTCCACGTTCCTTCCTACAGGACTCGCTCTCCCATTTCTTCTTCCGCTCAGGTGCACCGTGTGTCGAGGTGCAACTGAAGTCGTACGTCAAACATGGCGTCCCATATAACCGTACGAGAATTCCTTTGGTTTTACCCACCGGCGCTAAGGTTGGTCGGGCTTCTTGCCCCAGGCCCAGCGCAAACACCATGAATTCCTTGGCCGCTCGCATGTGTTTTCCGCCGGTGTCGGTGAAGAAGAGCACCCCGTTCTGTGCCGTTCGCTGCTAGCTCTATTCGCCCGCTCGGTCATGGCTTCATGGGGAGGAGAAACGATGAGTGCTCCAGCGCATGGGCCGAACTGTCGATGGAATGTTCCATGCCTTTCCAGCCTCCCTCTATCCACTCGCCTCTTTGCTCATATATGTGAATGGAATGGGATTTTGAACTAAAATCCTAACTCATCTACGTGGGTGGACTGGAATTTTGAACTTTCCAAACGAGATCTTAGAGTTCCTCTCGGGCTAGGGGTTTCCTAGCATTTAAGATCGGTTTTTCTTTCCACCGTTTTTTTTTCTTTTAATCTCCACCAAAATCCACGAGTTTGCGAGTGTGCCTTGTTTTACCTTGATCTTGGGAAAGATCAACGGCGGAGCCAGAAAATTTCAAAGAGGAGGGTTTAAAAAAGAGACATCCAAAATCAACTACTATGACTATCGATATATTGTAAAATAGTTAAAATTTAAATTAATAATCTTCATTGCCGAGAAAACCCTTTCAACTGTAACTGTCTCCGCAAGTAAAATTAGTGCCAATTCAATCAATCTATAGACCAATGATAAACCGCCTCCTGTACTACGCGGTATGGGCCTTCAGTGCCGGCCCTGAGGGGGGGCGAGCGGGGCCACCGCCCCGGGCCCCCCAAACCCAGGGCCCCACCCTTGCATGCATGTATATGAGATTATGAGTATTGATCAGTAACGTGACCGACCTGGCGACCTTCCTGGCTCGGTGGCTGATCGTGATTCGTGAGGTGCTGAGGCCCAGCGCTGCAGCGCATGACACCGTGACGCCTCGGCCTCGCCAATGATCCAATCGCGGCCCGCTAGACGCCAGTCGCGTGGACTCATGAGTCATGACTCGATCATCAACGCGACAACGCCCTGACTCCCGACGGCCCCACTCCAGAGACCGGTTGGCGTGGCGATTGGCGAATCGCCGAAACGTTTCATCTGCTGCAACCAAGGCTGAGGGACGGGCGATGCACCGACGCCGCCACGCGACGCGACTACGTGAGGCGATCAGCGACAGCGGTCACAGCGCGGATCAGCCGATCAGCCGTCCGCGACACCGCGTCTCCACAGCACGTCCTGCGGCTGCGCCCCTGCCGTCTGCTGGCTGCTGTCCTCACGATCGCTAGCGCCGTGTCTCCGTCTCGACGATTTATCTGTGAGCTGTTAGGTATTGTCGTATTGATTTTGCCAATTATCCTAACTAACATGATTACATGTATTATGTTTAACATATTAATTAGATGGATTGGTAATTTGATATTTCATATTTGGTTTATGAATTTGCAGTAGGCCACTTGTAATCGTTTGATTGGACCGTGTTGATGCATATATGATATTGGGATTTGAGAGTTCTACATAATCGGTAATAATTTTTTTGAGTTGATCTAGTACCTTTGTAGCTTTGCGATAACTTTCAAATAATAATTGTTTATTTTTAATTTTCAACATATAGTTATGTCTCAAGAAAGGCTAAATGGTTTGGCTATTTTATGTATCGAGAAGATATTATTGGATGAGATTGATATTGACACCATCATCAATGACTTCGCATCTATACATGTTAGAAGAAACTTTTAAGGTAATACTGTAAAATGTACTTCTTACTTTACTTGTTGCTTGATATGAATAATTTTTAGAATGCACCTTGAGTGTTTATTAGTAACAAAATGAGTCGACAAGAACCAAGATTAACCATGGAGAATCGACAAGAACCAAGGTTAACCATGGAGAATATAATACAACCTTTGGAAACCATACAAAACCATGGAGAATCTACTATTTTCATCATGGGTGCGTGGTGATTTCTTACGGATAACCTTGGTTCTTGTCGAAGAGCTCATTTTGTTGCTTGAAGGTCGAACTTCAAGCAGTTGGCAAGCTCTTTGCCAAAAAAAAAAATGCCAATGGGGTTGCGTAAATCCTAAGAGTTTGTTTAAAAAACCTAAAATCCTGGTCCACCTGCATGGATGAACTGGAATTTTATTTCAATATCCTAGCCCATCCACATATGTATTTTTTGCTCACCAAACAAGGTCTAACTAGTGCCCAGGGAAAGGCATAGGGTGCAAGGACCTAGGCGAGAACGTTCTTCTGCTCACTTTCCCTCCTGTGAGCAGGAAGAGACGTTTGGAAACAATCTGTTTGTGGTGGCAGATTTTGACAAGCCGAAGTGGCTGGAGGATATCCAGTTTGTTTTCACGCCAGTCTGGATTAAAGTTCACAGATTACCTCTGGGGCTGATGAGCAGGGGAACGGGAGACGATTGGTGCATATACTGGGGAAACCGTAGAGGTTGAAGCTGAGAACGATGGATCAGCGGTGGGACGGCACCTCAAGAGTTAAGGTGTGTATAGATGTTCGTAAGCCAATTTTGAGAGGTGTAACGATGGTGACAGAGGAGGATGAGGAAATTTTTCGCCTTTTTCAATAAGACTTCCTTCCCAATTTCTGCCATGTTTGTGGGTATCATCGACCACGTTGATAGGGAATGCGAAAGCGTGATTGGAGAGCAAAAGAGAAGCCGTACGAGAATTATCTCTTGTTATCCTGGCAAGCAAAAACATGGAGGAGGGGCATAAAGGGAGAAGCTTTTATCGCAGAGTAGGAAGCGGGTCGGGATCTTAGCTTAAAACGGCCTGCAACTTTTAATCTCTCTCTCTCTCCGCACTTGTTCTCTGGGCTCTTCCACTCTCACCGTTCAGACTTCAGAGTTGAGACAAAGGAGAGGCAAAGGAAGGAACTCTGGTTTGATCGGTCTTATTGCATACTCTCTCCGGTCATAAATAGTTGACGTTTTAGGATTTTACATTTCAACCAAGGTATATATAGAAATAACTAAACCACCTCCTTCGTTAGCTCACTTATTGCTTTTGTATGATGTGAGTTACTCTATTGTACAATAAAAAATAACATTGGTAATAATGAATGGTAAAGGTATGTAAAGAAAAAATAGTTAATAGTTGTCTCGAAATTGTAGAATGATATGTATTTAGAAACAAAAATTGAAAATTAGAATGACATGTATTCAAAAATGAAAGGTATTTTTTTTATATTTAGATTTTATAAGAACGATATTTTAAATCTAGCATCCTTCCTCACCAGATCTCACGTAGCCACAACAGAGCGATGACCGGGTTAGCACAGAACAACCCAATAGCAATACAGGCCTTTCAATCCGAGATAGATAACTCATGCACAGATCTCACAGAGAAATCGGATGGCCACATAATCGACTGCGATTTAAGGTGTTTTCAGTTTCAGGCACCGTGCAATAGCAAAACCATAATTAAAATATGCAAAAAACATTGATGGACCGTTTGGATAATAGGTCATGAAGGGTGGGAATAGAATTGAGATATATAAGGTAAGATAAATCTAGCCCTTAATCCCTGAATCCAACGGCTAAATTTATCCCACTTCATATCCTAATCTCATCCCCACACCTCATTGCCCATAATCCAGACGGCTCTGAACGACAAGCTCATCGCCCCTTGCCATGGCAGGCCTGCATCAGAGGCAGGGGCGGGTCCGAGAGCGCGCCGCCGACGATCTGCTCGAACACGAACTTGTTGGCCGCCTCGGTGAAGTGCACGCCGTCCCAGCTCACGCTCTTGGACGGGTCGTCGCACGACTTCCCCACCAGCACCGACGTGCCGTTCACCTCGACCTTCCCGCCGCACCGGATGTCCCTGTCGAAGTTGTACTCGCCGCCGCCGTACCCGCAGCACACGAGCAGAGGGTTCCCAAAACCTGCGAATTAATCCAACACTCCCCGTTCAGCACCAAACTTTCTTCGATTCGTACGGCATGCAGCTATTTGTGTCTTGATTTGGTCAGAGTCGCAGCCTTACGTACCGAGCTTGTTGGCTTGGCTTATGAGCTTGTACTTGGCGGAGTACACGTCGACGTAGGTGAAGGCGGCGTCGGGGAGAGCCGTCCTGAGACGAGCCACGGTCTCGTTCAGCCTCGCGTTGAAGAACTGAGCAGCCTTGTTGTAGGCGACGGAGCAGCCGGCGTCGTCCTTGGGCGAGGCGATGTCGGGGCGGAACACCAAAGCGTACGGTAGGCAGCCGAGCGGCCCTGTGTTGTGCACCCAGAAGTACCTTCCTCCGAGCTTGTACACGCTCTGCATCAACGTAGCAATGTGCATTGCAGTTAGAGCTCTCTCTGTCTCTCTCGCTGAGTGTAACTTGACTGTGAAAAGAGAAATGTTCAGCATGAACTGCACCTGGATTGCCGCGGTGAACCTCTCCATTAGATCAGGGATGTAGGCCTCAACTTGTTCGGTAGTCATGTTAGCGAAGTAGCCCTTGGTGAGGTCGTTTTGGCCAATATCAAAGGTGTAAAGCGCCTTGGAGAAGTACTCGGATTTTGGCAGGATCTCCCTGTAGATTCCACCTGCGTAGAACACAAAGCAATCGGAAATGGGACAGGAATTTTGGGTTCTGCGTGACACACCAACAGAGAAGAACAGAACTTGACTTTGCTTTACTCCACACCTACGATGTCATAGACGAACTGGCTCCTGTTGATGAACTGTTCGAATTCCCAGGTCTGCACGTCCAAGGAAATGGGGCTGATGCCGGAGACGAATATGCTGCCATTGTCTCGTCTGATTGATGCAGCAGCCGTCGCGAAATTGGCTCCCTGCGTGAAGTTACTCCCTACTGAATCGATATATGCACTGAGGTAACGTAGCCCCAGGCTTTGAGCTGCGATGTCAATAAACAAGGAAGTGTCTTAAGAACACACTTTGCAGTGCAGCGTAACAAGAAAAAGAGGCATCACTAAGTCGCTACGGTTGCACTCACGCACGTACCCATGAAGTCGATGGTGAGGCGGCCGTCGCTGAACCGTCCGACGGGCATACCGAAGAAGGTCCGGCCGAAGGGCGGCGGCACCGCGGAGAAGAGGGCCGACAGTCCGCCGGTGTCCGAGTTGGAGTCGCCGAAGTTGAAGATCGCCGGGAAGTCGCACGAAGAATCGGAGCGCGCCCTCGCAGAGAGTTGTAGTACTAGCACACAGGATATCAACACAAATCCGGCGGTCAAGGTGGTGGTGCGGCGGTGAGCTGAAGCCATTTTCCACTTTCCAGTGTTGGTGGTGACAATAAGGCAGGGAGGATTGGGGAGGACTATATAGGTGAATCCGGCGATAGATTAGTCTGCCATTGCCGTATTGGACTGGAGCTCCGACGGACAGTGACAGGCAAGGCTTTTCAACCAGAAGATCTTCTCTGACAAAGCACAGAATCTGTCGCAGACTGTCAGATGTGGTCCAGCGATGACCTGATGCTCCGATGGCTCTAACGAACAAAAACCGACAAATTTTTTTAAGCACTTTTACGTGCACTAAATTTGATATAGAAATTCAATATAAACCGTTCAGTCTTTTTATTAAATGGATCAAATTAGATAGCATTTATTTATACTTCCTTCGATAGTAGAGTGATAAAAATACCTTCACAAATTATAGTTAGATCTGATTTCTATTAGTCACTGTATGCTGTATTGTAAAATTTCTCCCTCATTTTTTTTTTGTATCAAAGATTCCTGAAAGGCTGCATTACATACTTACTTACATGGACAAAGAAGATGGAAGTCATGCGGACTCGATGTTCATTCAGGAAACTCGTGAAAGGATTTCGGCAGGTGCTGTTGAAACTTTCAGTTTTGTACAATGCCAGGAAATTTTACAAGCATGTGCTCGACTCTTCACTAGACTCCCCCCGTCCTCCTCTTTTTTTTTTTCTTAATTGTTGACTACTCCTTCCTTCCGTCTAAGTTTATAAGTTTTATTTTTTAAATAGTTTTATCTATAAATATAAGATTTGCATGTAGATTTAATAAACCATTTCCTTCTATATCCTTTTTATTTTCTCAACCATATGCATTTATTTATTACTATCCACATAAAGTATTATCTCTCATCTTCCAAAAAAATTAAGTGTGGGCATCTAAATCATTCTTTCATACCTTTATCAATTTCAACACAAGCTTAATCTTTTTATAAAGTCAAAATACGTCTAATATTTATTTATATACGGAAGGACTACACTTCATTATTGATGTTTCCTGTTAAAAGGCCTTATTTTCAAAGAATAATCATGCATTCACATATCCTCGTCAACACGCTGAGTAGATTGATCATCGTAACTTTGGAGGAAATCATCGTAACTTTGGAGGAAAGTGCAGCAAAGCAAAATGCAACTTGATTTCTGCTGCTTCTTAAGAAAAAATGTGTGTTTCAACCTTTTGTATTATGTTAAGTATTAAAATTTGTATTCTAAGTTGCCTCTTAGTTCTATAACACCCTAACCTTTTGTACCTAGTTTACATTGCGTTACGCTAGCATATTATTCTATTAGCAGTTTACATTGAGTTATATATCGTGATGTCTTCTTGCTGGACTCCTCAACTAAAGATATCCGTCAAATAAAAACTGTCATATTTTTCACAAATTGATTAATTTGTAGTGTTTCCCTTAAAAACGTATTAATCTATAACGTCGATTTGATTAATTTGTAGTGTTTCCCTTAAAAACGTATTAATCTATAACGTCGATTTTTACAGCAATAGGATATAGTGTATCATAAGAGTGCAGAGTCCTTGCTTGAATCAAAATTAAAAGAAAAAGGCTGTGAGCATTTGCGTATTCCGCAAGGCTTCAATGTTAGAATCGTGTAGCATTAGGTGATCAGGAGTCCACCACAGGGGTGGATTTAGGGGTGCTGGATATGCCCCGTCACACCCAAAAATTTAAGTGTTGTTAGATCTCTTTATATTGCCTGAAATCCATAATGTTCAGGTAAATGACAAGTTTGAGCAAGCTGTTTTCTGGTTACCTGTAAACTAGCATTGGGATGCCAGACTTCACGAGCGCACCGACCATGTTGATTGTTAGGATCTGGAGGTCTAGTTGCTTGTATTCAAAAACACTTAATATATAGGACCAATTTTAATTTTTTTTGAAAGAGCAGCAAAAGGATTGCTGCAAATTCTATTAGGAGGAAAAAACGAAATAAAGACAGATTGGCCTGTTTTTTGAGGAAAAATCGGACCCAAAAAAACCTTACAATATGCCTTACGCTATTGCACCACTCACACCACTACCCACCTAACTGACCTCCACCTACACTACTTGAGAAAACAACCCACAAAAAACCCTCTTATATCTAAACCGTATGGTAGGACCAATTTTGCAGTTGTAAGCTTGCTGAAGTAATGCAACAAACGTCCACTTCGTCATGCCATTGAGGTGGGCATGAATCGCGTCTTGCACTTCTTTCTGGTCGAGATAGTTCATTGTTTCGTCCTCGACACAAACGTCAAGCTCCCTGTTGACTTGCTGCATAGACACAAGAAAATCTGTCAAGAACATGGAACATCTCTGTAAGATAGTGAATGCTACAACCTTACCTGTGGGGTGAGGATTTTGGACTACATCAAGACTGAAGAAATGCAAATGTCAAGGGTGACATTTTATTTGTTGACCAATCTCCTGATTTCTCTAGTTACTTGGCTCAACACTCTGTCAAAAAAGGGGCTAAGCAAGCCATGAGAATGCTCGCTGACATATCGTGAATAGTTGCAAACCGTTGTGATGTTTTGTAAGCTGATAGAGTTGGTGCCAAAGAAGGAAACGATCGTTCGAGCACTCATATGCGGACACGTTGCTAGACATCAAGCTCCCCGACTAGGGGGACGTGTCACCGACAACGAGCTTGGCATCTCCAATTAAATTTTTCTAGTTCTGCCACTGGCCCAAAAAGCAAAATTTGCTCAACCATATAAGATCGGTGAAATCATTGTAAAATTCGATTGTTTCGTTGTTACCTATCTGCTATTTTCAAACCTATTGGGATAAAATCTATGATAGAGTCCAGTCAAATTAGAGATAAATTAGGAAGTTAGAGATGGAGTTCAATTGCATTATGGTTGTAATTCTCACTATAAATAAAGGGTGTGGGATCCAATAAGACATGCACAATTTCTGTAACTATAAGGTGTGAGAGTCCTAACCTTTGAGCCGCCATCCACAATTCGATCCGTTGTCTTCCATGATCCAATCCGTTCCCACCCCCACTCCCCTGGTCCAATGCTACTGTCGCTCTGGGTTTGCGCTGGGCTACCACTGCTCGAACCACATGGCTCAAGGTCAACCCGTGCAATCACTTGCAGCTCTAGGCTACTGGGCCATCACCACTGGTCAGGACCGACACTACCGCCACTTGGGTTGAGTGGAGGAAAAGCAGAGAGATTGAGAGGAGAGCAAAGAAAGAGAGAAAAGAAAGGAGAAAAAAGAAAGAAAAGAAAGAGAGGAGAAAGAGAAAAGGAGAGATAGAGGAGAAATTGCTACTTGGCTAGATGAACACGCATGTGTAACAAAGGTGTTACGTCTGTAATTTGTGTAGACATTGATACGTAAAGGATTATTGTGATCGTGGAAATATGCAAGGTGTAAGTTTTTTATTGGCATTGCTCCATTTATTATGATTGTGAAATTATGCAGAAGCAGGAGGAGGAAGCCATGATGAAGGCGACAGAAGAGAAAAGGAGGGTGATTGTTTAGTTGACTTTCTCATTGGTCACACAAGATGATATGAGAAGCATATTATAGGACCTTTTTGGCGACATATATGATTGGTCCAAGAACTGATACAGGATCGTTTGAGTTGAAGTTGGAGCTAATGCCTAATGATGTGAAGTTGGAATGGAGCAGGAATTACCTGAGTTGGTTTTGAAGGGCTCAGTTAATTATGAGGACTAAGAGAGTGAAGCACTATCTGTAAGAGATTTGTGTTGAACCTGTAGACAACACAAGCATGGATTGGAGGATGTGGGATACCACTAACTCTGTGATGATAGTTTGGTTGTTGACTTCGATATCTCTATTCATTGCTTGGATGGTGGTGACGATGCAAAAAGCAGTGAAAATGTGGAAGACGTTGATCAACATGTATTCTAGGGTAGGAAATACGATGATGATGGTGGAGATTCAGGGCAAGGTGGAGGCCCTAACACAGGAGGAGAAGACCATCCATAAGTATGGTAGTGAGTTGCAGCAGTTATGGGCAGACTTGGATCACTATGATCCACTACAATTGACATACATTAGTGGTGTACAAGTTGGTAGATTGTGGCTATAACGCAGGGGAGAACACACTTCCTGAAGAGGCTGAACCTAAAATTTGAGAGCGGGAGAGTTGTCATGTTTTACTTGGCAAACCTACCTACTGTGGAGGAAGCGATTTCAACTATGGTGTAAGAGGAAGTTTGACTACGAGTGATGGGGGGCAACAACTTAGTCAGATTTGTCTATGATGTACCTCATGATATAGAGTGGTACAATTGTAGGGTAAGAGGACACTTGAGTCATGTCTGTCCTCATTTACGTATGGTGGAGCCTAAGGTGGAGATCGTGGCTTTCATGGTGATCATGAAGGTTGAGGAGATCAGGATCATGGAGATTATGGAGACTAAGGTAGGGGTAGGGGTGGCCCTAGAGCCAATATGGATATGGCAAAAGAAAGCATGTTTGTTACTCTGACAAGTGAGTAGGTTATGCGCGCAGTAGGAGCAATGATAAAAGGACAAAGTATTTGAGCCTTCTCAAGATTCTAAATAGCACCTATCGCCTCGTTTGGTAACATTGCCAACTATGCTCATATGGGTGAAGGTACTCATGCACGGACACTTGAATCCACATATAAGCATTCTCATATTGATGGGAACATAGATTCAAGGGCATTTGAGTATGTCACGGTTTCTCTTACGGTATGTACATCCTACATTTCTTATACATATTCTAAAACGCTCAGATAGCTAATGGGATCGCTCAGCTTATTCAAGGAGTAGGATCTGTAGAGTGCACACCATCTATTGCTTTATCCTCAATATTGCATGTCCAATGTTTTTGGTTAATCTTCTTTCTGTTAGTTCCATGCATCATCAACCAATTCAAATACACTTTTTATTTGATGAGGGCTCTTGATTGTTTCAGGAGAAGAGAAGTGAGAAGAGAATTGGGACGGGAATCAGGTGTAATGAACTATGTTATGTTGATCAGGTGGATATAGTATTGGTTGTAGCTAAAAGAGAAGTTGAGAAAGAGGTTTTGCCGCATCATCGTCGTTTGGAACATTCTTTGTTTGAGAGTTTGAATAAGAAATATACCCTGAGTTGTTTAATGAAGTATATAAGAGTAAACTTGTGTGTGATGTTTGTGAGTTTGGAAAGCTTACGCGGTCTACTTATAGTAGTATTGGTCTTTGGAGTTGTGAATCTTTTATATTAATGCATTCTGCCGTTTAAAGTCCATGCTCGGTTGCCTCTATGAGTGGTTTTAAGTGGTTTGTCACATTCATTAATTGCTATACTGGTATGACATAGATCTATATGATGATGCACAAAAGTGAGGTCGTTCAATCCATACTACACAAGTATTGATGACCTTGGTAAATTCTTAGGGAGTTCTCTCTTGCCATGGAGGGTGACAATTGAGAGGGGTACAAGAAGAGGGAGAGTGAGAATGATAGAGAGAATGAGTGGTAGTTGAGGGAAAGAAGTTGTTGTTGTGGAGATAATTCCCTATCCCTCTTTAAGTTCGGACCTAACAAAATGTACAAGAGATGTGACAATTCTAGAAGAACTAAAGGTATATCAGAGAAAATGCTTTATGAGATAGGGAGAGAATCAGTAGCCATTGTCATCGGCATCTATGTCATCAGATAAGCAAGTTCTACTAGAGGAACCAGGAAGGCAAAGGGAGAAGTAGCAGCTGTTATTAGCATTTGGGCACGTTATATCATAAGAAACCACAGCATGAACAACTTGTCCTTTCAGTTGATTCAGTCTTAAATCTCTCCTCAAGTTTCTCTCCATCAAGTTCCTTGCCTCCCCTTAGGGCAAGTGGTAATGTTCTTTCTAATTTCTCTCATTTAGAGTTACCTCTTATACAACGTAGGGCAATTGAACTAATGCTGGAAAACTTCCGTCGCGGTATAACTTTGAGTATGACATTGCAAATTTCATCTCATATTCCTATAGCTCTCCTACATACAAAGCATTTATTGTATATCTCCAGACAATGTCTGTTCCAAAGTATTGGCGGGTTGCTAAGTAAGATCCTAAATATAAATATACCAAGAAAGAGGAGCTTGGTGCATTTTAGAAGAATAAGACGTGGGATCTTGTTTCACTTCCAGTAGGAAAGAAAGTAGTAGGATGTAAATAGATCTTTATAGTGAAATAAACTCCTGAAGGCAAGGTGAATACATTCAAGGTGAGGGTGATTGCAAAAGGTTATAGTTAGATATATGGGATCGACTATGATTGAGCTTTTGCACTGGTAGCAAAAATAAGCATGGTAAGGACATTGATTTGTTGTGCTGTTAATTTTAGGTGGCCTCTTCATCAGTTAGATGTAAAGAATGCATTTCTTCATGGTGATTTGCAAGAGGTATATATGGAGATACCTCCTAGCTTTGAGAATAAGCAGACCATCGAAAATATGTGTAATCTTAAAAATTACTATGTGGCCTGAAGTAGTTTGCACCAACATTGTTTGATAGATTCAAACTTGCAGTTTGTGGTATGGGATATTTCCAATGCAATGAGGATCATGTGGAGTTTTAAAGCTTAGAGGATCACATGTTACTATACTAACAGTCTATGTTGATGATATTGTGATAACCAGAAATAATATTGAAGAAATCAAGTGCTTGAAGAAGAGACTAGGAGAAGCATTTAAAGTGAAGGATCTTGCGCCTCTTTGATAATTCATTGGAATTGAAATTGCTTAGTCTCTAAAAGGGATAGTTCTCCTCAAAGGAAGTACGTTTTTTATCTGTTAGTAGAGACATTTATACTTAGATATCACCCTATTGCTTTACCTACTAAAAAAAATTAGAGATAGAGTTTAATTGCATTACAGTTATAATTCAAGCTATAAACAAAGGGTGTACTGTCCAGAAGGATAAATGCAATTTCTCCAACTATAAACCCTAATCCAATCTAAGCATCGGTTTTCACCTTGCCCACTGCAGATTACTTCATGCACGCGCCGCGTGAATCATGATCATGGCTACTGACTGTCTATCCGACCTCCCCGACGACCAAGTCATACACTTCCTCTCCTTCTTACCTTCCAGGAGGCCGCACGCTCCAGTCTAGCTATTTAAGCATAACTTGAGAAGTTGAAGCAATGTAATCTCATAAGAGCCCGTTGTAAGTTCAACCTTCATTAGTTATGGTTTTGGTGTTAATGACAAATCTAATATTATGTTTATCCCCTAATGCGATTTTATTATTAATGACAAATCTTATATCGAGACTAACTTGTTTATTTAGAATATCTTTGATTAGTCTCATCGCATTGAAAAATGGAAAACCCAAGGTATGGTTGCATATTCATTCTAATATTAGTTGCATACTTTGGAGTCAAGTTGAAATATGAATGTCCCCATTATATTAACCACAAAATGTGCATTATGCTTCTCAATCCATATATTACATGGATGCACATATTTAGGGGGAGTTTGTAGCTTAACTTGAAAGTCTCTTTGTATTGATCGATTCATTATTGACACATATAAGGATCAAGACAAAGAAACTAAATCCTTGAGTATATATTTGAATTGCCTAGTTACAGTATACTCGTGGAATTATAGGATATGCTCCAATGCAATCAAATTGAATATGTGCATATTATATCCAAGTCAATCATACTTATGCACATATACATGTGGGGTTTATTCTATAGTTGATGATTAGAGTAATGATCATTCCCATACAATTTACATATAATGGATCATTACTTTTCATCAACATGAGTATATGAAAACTTGTGTAGTTAATAAGTACTCATATCAATTTAAATGATAATTTAAATTGAGTTCATTTGTCTTATTAATCATTAACGAACACTTCATCATGTGTTGATGGTGCTCCGTGATTAATTGAGGACAAATGAATAGTTCTTAAGTATAATGAAGCATGTGTTGCATTATTGTACTTAAGACACACTTAAATCATTTCAATGGATTTAGGTTGTGCTCAATTGATCTAGAGGCATCCATTATGTGTTAATGGAGTGCAAGAGATAATTGAGACAACCGTGCATCTTGGACTAACTGTTTTATGAGTTGTGATTGAGTTAGGTCCCAAGATGGATGAGATGGATGAGAACGGGACAAGGACGGCATCATGAGTTGATGGGCGTCAAGAGTGGATCCCGAAGAGGAGTCGAGTAGAGATCCCGGGGGAGTATCAAAGCGATGATCATAAAGACCCCAAAGGGGATTGCTTGTGCGCGGCGGCGAAGGTATAATTAGATAGGCTAAGGACTTTGTAGTCTTTGAGTCTAAGGTTTTAATTGCCGTGCTATTAAGAGGGGTTGTCTCTTTTGCTTGAGCTTCATCATGTGTTGGTGATCTCAATCCGCGTTCACTCAAACTCAACCATTTTGATTTGGTTTTTGCATATGGGTTAACCATTTGGCATGTGTTGCGAATGGGTTAAACTTATGCTTGATTGCATTTGGTTTTCGCATAATGCTTTGATTCGCATGTGTTGCAAATAGGATAAGCTAATGCGTTGGCTTTTGCGTGGAGTTCACTTTTGCATGTGTTGCATTAGTTGGCGCTTCATGTTTTGGTTATAAAACAATCTTTCTAAAACCGTGAGTTTGCTTGGAGCTAAGTTTTGAATGTGTTGCAAAAGGAGAGAGCTCAAGCATGATTTGGTGTTTATGTGTTTGTATGGAGCTAGAGGCTGCATGTGTTGCGAATAAAGAGCTCATACAATTGAAATGGTTTTGGTCCGAAGTTTGGTTTAGTGTTGCATTGAACTAGAGAATTGCATGTGTTGCAATTAGAGAGTTCATGCATCTTGATTTAATGTTGCTTGAAGCTAGACTTTTGCATGTGTTGCAAAGAGTAGTGCTCAAGCATGAAATATGTTTATTGCGTTATTTGCAAGTTCACAGCGAATAAACCGAGGTTTATGAGTCCGAATTCGAGAGCATGTGAGTGGGGCTTGCAACGGTGTTGGCAAGTTGACCGGTCTTGTGTTGACCTTCACATGGCTAGGGGATTAATCTCATAAACTCGAGTTTGATTAAGCTTAATACGATTTGCGAATAGTTCTTGAGTCGATTGAAATGTGTTTTCGCAATTTGAGTTAATTCTTTGGCGTGAGCTAAAATGGTGCAAATATGTTTTGCACGCAGTATTTGATCATGTGTTGATCATGTAGGAGCTCAAAGAATCGCGTTTGGATTTGTCGGAAAACAAATTGTGAAAAATCCCGAGCTGTCTCGTGTGGCGGTGCAACTAGTCCTGGCGGTCTGGACAAGCCCCATGGGCGGTGGGCCAAGACCTGGCGGTTGGACCGCCCGGGTGGTCAGACCGCCCCCCTTCCGGTGCAAATTTTCCAGTGGCTACGCTTTTGGTCTTTGTGGGCGGTCTGGTCCAGTCAGTCGGTCGGCCGGACGCCGATCCAACCGGACGCCACGCAGCGGTGTGATTTTTCGAGGCGCTTGTTTGGTTTTTTTTGAGTTTATTTGGGCGGTGCTGCCGCCGAGGCAGTCTTGACCGCCCAGTGGTGCGACCGTCCGTAGGCGGTCCAACCGCCTCGCAATCGAAATCGACCGTTGGTCTGTGAGGATCGGTTGGACCGGAGGAGGCCCGGTCGGACCGCAAATTTGATGATTTTTCCTGTTTCGCCCCCAAACGGCTAGTTTTCTTGTGGGGGGCTATAAATACCCCCTTGGGGGGCTTGGGCAGGTGCTTGCTGCATTGTGTGAAGGGTTTAGCTCTTGTGTGAGTTGTGTAGAGGTGGTTTGCATGTGTTGCATCCCCTCAAGTTGATTCTTGAGCTAAGAGTGAGACTAATTGCATTTGTTGCAATTAGGAAGTGGTTTGGGTACCTCTTGTGCATGTGTTGCACTTGAGGAGGCCTTGTGCATGTGTTGCACTTGGTGATCACCGAGGAGCGCATTCGTTGTGCCCGGTGAAGTTCGAGCGAAGGAGCGGCTTGTTACTCTTGGAGGTTGCCGACTCCTAGACGGCGTAGGCGTCGTCTTGTGGGAGCTCTCAAGGTGTGAAAGCCCGGCAAGTTTGTGAAGGTTCGGGTTGAGCCTACGCATAGCGTGAAAAACCACGACTAGTGGAAAGAGGCGGGTGCTCGGCGGGAGCCGGTCCAAGTGTGGGCTTGCCTCAACGTGGACTAGGGAGACCGGCAAGTCTCCAGAACACTACGGAAAAACATCGGTTGTCCCTTGTCTCTTTACATTCAAGTATTTACCTTTTGCATATTATTGATTGCTTGAATTAGAATTGCTTAGTATTAATTGTTTGATCAATTTAGCAATTTATACATAGAGACATAATTTAGTTAGTGCACTAGTGAGCCTAGTTAATTTAGGCCTTAATTGTCAAAACCGATTTATCGCTTCCGCATATATAAATTGATTAGGTTTTGATAAAGGGGTTGATTAGAGCGAATTGAATTAGTGAGCGATCGATTTTTATAAACGCCTATTCACCCCCCCTCTAGGCGCATCCTCGACCCTACACCTGTAGCTCAATTGGTTTGCGTCTTGCTCTTGAGACCGAAGGTCCTGTGAGTCCTCCAAGCTGCATATTTTTGTTGACATTTTGGTTTTGTTTTTTGTGTTCCAACAATTGATATCACAGCCTAGATTCTTGATCAGAGCCAGATTCTTGATCTGTTTCCTGAGATTATGCCGTGCTCTCTGGGAAGTAGTGTCACCGGTGATAAGACGATATCGGGTTTGATAGCGAAGGAGAGTTCCGCTGTCTTGCTGCATTATCCGATGCTCACGAAGAGTAGTTATGTAGCATGAGTAATCAAGGTGAAGGTGTATATGAGGGCTCAAGGACTGTGGAACACGATCGTGGACGGCACCATCAATGAGCGCAAGTATCAGATGGCTTTGGTGACCATCTATGGAGGCATCCCCAAGGAAACGCTCTTCCTACTGGCTGAAAAGGAGATGGCCAAAGATGCGTGGAAGGCGTTGAAGATTATGTATCTTGGTGCCGATTGTGTGAAGGAGGCAAAGGTACAGACCCTCAAAGCTGAGTTTGAGGAGTTGCACATGACGAAGACGGAGTCGGTCGACGATTTCGCCATCCGATTGACGACGATCGTCAACAAAATTAAAGGGTTTGATGACAATATGGAGGAGAGCTATGTGGTAAGGAAATTCCTTCGTGCAGTCCCTGACAGGTTCCTACAAATCGTCTCCACCATTGAGCAATTTGGCAACCTCAAGGTGATGATGATCGAGGAGGTGATCGGTAGCTTGAAGGCACATGAGGAACGGATTAAGGGATCAGACGACTAGGGATGGCAATTGGGTGGGTATCTTCGGGTACGACTGCCACCTGTCCAAACCCAAAATCTGAAATCATGTTGTACACCCAAACCCACTAGACTTATCGGGCACAGATCTGTACCCATACCCAAACCCGATAGGTACTCAATACCTAATGGGTACCTATAGGTAGCAGGCTGTACTGAAAATAGGGAGTTAACGTGGGCTATAGGTGACCAATGATACTCCAATTTATTTTATTTAATCAGCAGACCATGATGCCTATAGGTGACCAATGATATTACAAGTTCAAGTGAGTACATATAAGATATTTGATGACAAATACTATACCATTCCATAATGTTTTCATAGAAATAAATGTGTTTTCATAGATATTGTATTTGGTTTTGATGAATAAGATGATAAGCATTAGAGTAAAATATGAGAGAGTGTTATGTAAGTTTATTCAATGACTAAGATAAAAATAGGAAACTCAATTGATCTGCATTTAACTCAGTCACTAGTATACACTTAACACTTATGACTACAGTGATAGCAGAGATGTTAACACATAATAGAGTATCGTTTAAAAGAAAAAACATGATATATACACAATAAATTCAGAGTATGATATGTGTAAGACAAATTCAGAGCATAATATATGCTCAATAAGTTTCTGAACATAGTATTGTCTTTTAAAGCCTTATGTGTGTCTCAACCTCTCATTTAGGTAATTACGGTTTTAATTTTCTAATATATATGTTATAAAAAGTGGACCCCACATGTTATAGGATACCCATCGGGTATCCCATGGGTATAAATTGACACCCACACCTATCCTGTATCCTTATCGGGTACTTAAACCCGAAAACCCATTGGTCTAAAGTGCTATCCGTGCCCACCCTTATCGGATTGGGTACCTGCGGGTACTCAAACCTATAGGTAAAGCTGCCATCCCTACAGACGACAGTGAAGAAGAACACCTACTCTTGATGCGCGCTGAGTGGAAGGCCCGATCGTTGAGGCGTGACGACAAGGGCTCCTTCGGTGGCTCAAAAGGCGATGGTCGACGAGGTTGCAAAAATCGGAGATTCAACAAGGAAAAATTGAGGTGCTATAATTGTAATGATTATGTGCATTTCGCTTCAGAGTGCCGCAAGTTGAAGGAGGTGAAAAAAGCGCTCCTTGCCGAAGCACTAAGTGACTACGAACTGGCACTACTTTAATGTAGTATCAAGTATGAAAGTTGAGTTTGGAACGTTGAAGAGGTGTGTTTGCTATTCTAAGTCGTGTACATCAAAGTTGACTCTAAGATGTTGAGGAGATGCGTTCGTCGTCTAAAGTCATGTCCATCAAAGATAAGATCAAGACGTTGAGGAGATGTGTTCGCCGTATTAATTTAAGTAAGATGAGTCCAGGATATTGAGAAGATGCTTTCTCCATCCTAAATCGAGTAAATATTGGGTAAGTAATAGTTGAGACCGACTATCTTAACAAGTTAGAGTTGTGTTACAAGATTCAATAGGGTGATTGATAGAGATAATCTTCTATTAGAAAAGTTTTGGTTTGGAAAGTATTGATTTTAGACTCCGAGTAGTACGCTGAGACCGAATTGGCAAAGTATATGCCATATCAATCAGCCTATATAAGACGTATCAGTCTAGCTATGTAAGCACAAGTTGAGAAGTTGAAGCAATGTAATCTCATAAGAACCTGTAGCTTGATTGGTTTGTGTCTTGCTCTTGAGACTGAAGATCCTGCGAGTCCTCCAGGCCGCATAATTTTTGTTGATATTTTGGTTTTGTTTTCTTGTGTTTAGAGATGGCAACGGATCGGTCGGGTACAGATTTTATAAAATCCGACCTGACAGAAAACCTGAATTGAAAAACCCGACCTGAACCCGAATAACCTATCAGGTAAAAAACTATACCCGAACCCAGCGGGTACCCGAAATTCGACAGGTACCCGACGGGTTTGTGTAGTACTGGTGGCAATAGGTCGGGTCGGGTGGGTTTTGCAAAACCCGACCCGATAAAAAAATCGAACCAAAAAACCCGAGCCGAATCCGATAGGTACCCAAAACTCGACCCTAAACCCGATGGGTATGTATAGTATTTTGGGTACCCGATGGGTACCCGTGAGTGAAAATTAAAATTAGAATCCGACCTAAGCCTATCTTGAGCACTCGACTCAAGGAACTCACGAGTAAAAATTAGAGTCTAAACTCGACCTAATCAAAAATGCAAAATCTGCAGATTTGATTGCCATCCCTACTTATGTGCAAGTTCCAACATAGTATACGCCGCGCCGAGGCTCGCGAGCCTGCTGCTAGAAGACTGCAGGTTTCCCAAGGGGCGCCTCTCTCTCCACTGCCCCACTGTCAGCAAGATAGAGCTGGCTTGCTGCCACTGGATGAAAGTGGAAGACGGCATCGAGCTCGACGCGCCACGTATTCGCGCCTTCCGGTATAAGGGGCACATCCACCTCTTCTCCTTCAGATCCCACACGCCATTCTTAACACGAGTTGAGCTCGACTTCTGGTAACAATGGTGTGTTCTTTTCTGGAACTTCGTTGGCGGTTTCTGTCATACAAAGGTCTTCACCTTGGGAATGAGCTGCATTGACGACATCACCATTGTTGACAAGGAGAAGCAAGTGGCATTCTAACTGTGTTCCCCAATCCTGAGCACTGGACTCTAGATGGATCATATGAGCTAGGCAACAAAGCTTCGAGTGTAGCCATAGGAAACCTACTCCGGTGTTGCCCTGCCCTGTGCTTCGTGATCTCCAGCTTAAGTTGAGCATGAAGCCGAAGATTTGCCAGGGGGATCACATTGGCTCAAAATGGATAAGTCAACCGGATGTCAGGGCTCAAGAGTTGCACAATGCAAATGATTTCTCCAGAGCTTCCTGGGTTAAAGGATTGCTCATTCACTTGCTTGGAAAGCCATCTAAGGAGAGTGAAATTGCAGTTTGGATTGGGGAAACCAAACAGCTTCGAAGTTCAGCTTGCTGATATCTTGTGGAGGAATGCAGCGGTTCTTGAAGAAACATATATCGTTAGAGCTCCCCGATTTCAAGGTTGCAGAAGTTAGATGGTTCCAATTCCAATCTTTGCTGATATAGAAGTGAATTTTCAATTCTGGTGCGCTCTTTTGTCCCTCACTTCACTTAGGTTCCGTTTGCTGTTGTGTTGGCTTATGATAATCTTGTTAGGTTGAACAAACCGCTTATAAATATTTGGCTATTTGTTTAGCTGATTTTTTTCTTAATTTTTTTAGATAAAGGATTAAAATCCGATCTCTGCAATTGCACACAGCCAAGTTTTTACAAATATCACATCCACATAGCATTATTGAATAATAGAGACAAAGAGAGTGTAAAATTAAAAGCAAATTCTATAATTGCTTCTCCATCCATTATTGGAAAAAATGTCCAACGCCACAACCTCCAATGCATTGCAAACCAGGTCAAATGGTCTCCTGTTGTTCTCGATCGCAATAGAGCCCAAAACCGCATCCAAAGATGTTCCTGAGCGTAGCCTTTATTACTACCGGCTGAATCGCAGAGCACTCCCCTTTTCATTGGATTGCTTAGCGATAACATCATCAGAACCTTATTCGCGAAGCGATTCGGAAGCCCCGTGGTTTCCAACACTGGGCGCCACCAAAGAAGAACACCGCGACTATTTGAATCAGCGCGGCCCCCAAAATCTTGAACGCGAGCACAGACTACATACCGTCCACGACCACGCCCTTGAAATCTTGGGGAACGAAGACCTCCACGAGTAGGATGAAGTTGACCACCATAGCTACGACCATGAAATCAATCGCCACCAAAGAATACCACAGTTCGCCAAATAACCGCCCAACACCATTCAAATTCGAATGAATGATGACGAACATTCCGGACCGATGAAACAATAGGAACTGAGTGAAGAACACACTGACTTAATCCATCCATCAAATTTTGAATAGATTCTTAAAGCATCGTTGCCCAATATGCAGCATATCCGGTTGCACTTCGCCGAGATTGGACTCAGAACAAAAGCAAGATTGCAAAGAAGAGGATCGAATTTGCCTCCGACAACAGGGGAAAAATCTCGCGACAAACGCATCTTCTCCAAATTTGAAGAAGAAAGACGATACCTTGCACTATCCAACTCACCCTGCGAATTGCACCTCCTTTCATCCAAAATAGATTTCGGAACGAAGGCTATCCTAAAGGAACGAGCACGACCGCCATGGCGTCGCCTCATCCAGATCCTTCCCCTCTCCCCCCAATTGGAAGAAACTATCCGATCTTGCCCGATCCGCATGACCCGCCCAACATGGAGCCAACCGCCGCCTCAGCCGCCATCGCTGCAACGGCGGCGTGGGCCTACCAGCATTCTTCGCCACAGAGAGAGATAGATCGACCGCCGCCGATCGGTTGTTTGCGATCGGCCGCCAGATCCATGGTGAGAAAACAGATCGGCTTGAGGCGAGATGCAGACACCGTGTTTAAGATGCCATCCATGGTGCCCATCGCAGCCTCCATCTCCTCGGCGTTGCTGTTGATGACGAACGCGTCGGCGCCGAGCCGCTCCAGGGCCTCCTGCTTCTTTCCCGGCGACGAGCTAATTACCGTCACCTTCATCCCGAACGCCTTGGCGAACTTCACGGCCCAATTATCATGCCGTTTCTCTTCAAAAGGAAGCAAGTATCGATCGATACACCTCAGGAATTTTTTTTAGTTAATATTTATTTTAAATCATTTTTTCAAAACTAATCGGCGGGGCAAAAAAATTTGAAAAGTAGGCGCCCGTCGCCCATGACGGCGATCGCTCGATTACTAGGCGATCGCCCGTCAGGCGATAGGTATCAGAGTACTAGTACTGTAGCAAATTATTTTTTGTTGCGGTTTTGTTGTATTCAACCGGAAAAAATTACAAAAAAAAAAACTTCTTGTGAATAAATTACCAAAAAAAAACTTCTTGTGATGTAATCACTAACAAAGTATTCACAAGAAGTTTTTTTAAAATTTTTTCCGGTTGAATACAACAAAATTGCAAAAAAAAAAATGCTACAGTACCTATCGCCCGGTACTAGGGCGATCGCCCCATACATGGGCGATAGGTCTATTTTCAATTTTTTTTTGTTCTGCCGTTAAAAATTTGAAATTTCGCCATTCTTGTTGTTAGGCAGGTACTGTCGCCTGATCTCAAGACGCGATCGCCCGTCTTCGGGCGACGGCGCCTACTTTTCAAATTTTTTAACCCCGCCGATTAGTTTTGAAAAAAAGATTTAAAATAAATATTAAATAAAAAAAATTCTACACCTCAGTCCCTCGATTTTTTTTTCTTAATTAGTCACTGAAAACGAATATATTATAGTGTTCCAAAACATGTGAGATTACACGTGAGATGGCAATGATTGGATAACGGAATTTATGTAACTATAATCTGATTCATCGAGCAGACTGACTTTTCATAACTTCATTTTCACATAACTTAAAATAAGAGAAATTTTACGATGGATAACATAGGTAGTAAGTGGTAGCAGTAAAAATCAAATCTAATCATCCATTCCTTAAGGGTATTTTAGACTTTTTCTATCCATTTATCAGGGTATTTTAGACTTTTCCTAATTCATTCACAGTTTTTGATTCACCGAATACCTGGTAATCTTCAGAGGCTTCTTATCCATTTATCTGTCATTCATCAGGATCACAGGACATATTTTACTGTAGAAGACAAATAGTATAATGGAATTTTTTACCCTTTTACCCCTTTTTGAATTTTACTACTAATACTATTGGTGGTAGTATAGTAGTATAACTAGATCTAAATTGATTTCAACCATTAAATTCAAAGGAATAGACAGCTTATGTTGATTTTAATCCACTGTAAAAGAGCTCAAAAATAAACACAACAAATCAACGGCAAATTGAGCCAAGCTGAGACATGGCTGTTAGGTTTGGCTCATCTTTCCCATGTTTGGTCGCCTTGTAATGCACAGATGCTATTTATTGGGCAGAAAAAATGGATATTAGTTCTTGAATCTGTTTCTGGTAGTAAAATGTGAATTTCACGTTTATGCTAACCAGTTCATACAGAAGTATGAACCTGCCGAAACATTCTCTCAAGCTCTTCTATACTTCTGTAAACAAACTGGTAGGAGTACTGCCTGTTGTATTTATTCTCTGAGGCTCGTTGCATGCGTGCTGGTGCATATTCAAATGGAATCTATGGAATCCTGGCAAAGCAGCAATACAATTACTCAACCCCAAGCTACAGCGAACCGAAGCCCTGCACACAACACTTGTATATCGTGCCATTACGGAGCGATGGCGCCTAAAATTAAATCCTTCATGATGCATTCTAATCTTCCAGATTCTCTAAATAGAGATTGCATTGCTTTGCATGTGATTTCCATTTCCCATATTACAAAAGGAAGCAGTATATATATGCCACAAGCACGCTCCTCCAACGTACACTTACAGAGCAAGAAGCAGAAGCAGAAGCAGTAGCAGTAGCAGCACAGCCAACCTGACGGATGGTACACCGGTAGTTCATTGCCCTTTGCTCTGGCAAGCCTGCTTCAGAGGCACGGACGGGTCCGAGAGCGCGCCACCGGCGATCTGATCGAACACGAACTTGTTCGCCGCCTCGGTGAAGTGGACGCCGTCCCAGCTCACCCTCTTGGACGGGTCGTCGCACGATTTCCCCACCACCACCCACGTCCCGTTCACCTGCACCTTCCCGCCGCAGCCGATCTTCTGGTCGAAGTTGTACCGGCCACCGTGCCCGCAGCAGGTGAGCATAGGGTCGTCGAAGCCTGCAGACAGACGCCAGCTTCAGGGTGATTGTTCAGAAGCCATGGCACAGTGGAGTTCATCGGTCAGGATGACTGCGATTTACCGAGCTTCTTGGCTTCGCTTATTAGCTTGTACTTGGCGGTGTAGACGTCGACGTAGGTGAACACAGCGTCAGTGTGGGTTTTCCGGAGACGAGCCACGGTTTCTTTCAGCCTTAGGTTGAAGAGCTGCGCGACCTTGTTGTAGGTGACAGAGCAGCCAGCGCTGTCCTTGTGAGCGGCGATGTCGGGGCGGTGAACTAGAGCGTAAGGCAGGCAGCCGATCGGCCCCGTGTTGTGAATCCAGAAGAACCTTCCTCCGAGCCGGTGCACGCTCTGCAGATCCAATCAGTTAGTAATCCTCGATGTAACACTGTCTGCCCCATCTGTGGAAGAGTAAATAATCTGGTGCTATTTTATTTTGTGATGAAAGCTGTACATGGATTATCGACGCGAGCCTGTCCATTAGATCAGGGATTGATGCTATGACTTCTTCAGTAGTCATGTTGGCGAAGTAGCCAGTAGTAATGTCATTTTGGCCAATATCGAAGGTGTAAAGCGCCTGGGAGAAGTACTCAGCCTTTGGTAGGATCTCCCTGTAGATACCACCTACATGGGAAAACAAACAGAAGGGATAAAACAGGAGTGTTTAGTTCTACGAAGAACCAAGATTGATGGTTTTTGGTATAGTTATCACCTTTATTGTTGTAAACGAACTGGCTTCTGTTGATGAATTGCTCAAATTCCCAGGACTGCACGTCCAAGGAGATGGGGCTGAAACCAGAGAGGAACAGAGATGTATTCTGTCGTCTGATTGACGAACCGGCTGTTGCAAAATTGGCTCCTTGTGAGAAGTTACTTCCTATTGAGTTGAGATACGCGCTGAGGTAAGGTATTCCCAGTCTTTCGGCTGCAGTACCAGGGGAAATAGAGAAGAGTATATTACACAGAAGCACTTTGCAATTGATTTTTCAAACAGCAACATTTAAAGTTAAAGGCAAAATATGTCCTAAAAAAGTTTGTTGAGTCTAAGAGCGGATCTAAGGAGAATTGGGTATTGCTTCAGCATCCCCAAAAATTTGAAAAGTGCTATAAGATCGTCTCTTCAATGGATCAAGTTTATTGATTGAATTGGTTTCGATTTCAGTGGTTGGGATTTTTTAATATCTCAAAATTATTTATATTTTACTTTTAGCAAATTTCAAATATATACGTTGAATTTATGATGTTACGAAATCATTATACAAGACTATAGAGTTGTATATATGAAATGTGTACTCCCAATAAAAATTTATAGTTCCGCCACTGGTTGAGTCCTAAAAAAAAGGTTAAAAGCAAAATGGTTGAGAGCCTAAAGCTTTATAACTGTTAGGGTTAGCACGGCAAAACATGAGACAAGATTTAACGTGGAAAAATCTCAAGGCGAAGAAAAAACCACAAGAGATAATTCACTAATCTGTTCAAGTTTACATGTATATGGGCTGGCTTAAATAGCCAAAAGAGTCCGAGTTGTGCTAGATGTGGACTCCTATTTGGATATTGAGCATATCTCTAACAAATCTATTTGGATATTTGAGTTATCTCTAATAAACCTCCCATTAACTCAAAATCCATAATAAAATTGTCTCCGGAAAACCACTAAGGGTAAGAAAGCACTTAAAGTCTAAAGGACTTATTGAGTGAGAATATGGAAGATTGGGACGGTCTTATCCAAACACTTCTCACGAAGCAAAATTAAACAAACCACCACTAGATCCAAAACACGCATCTATCAACAAAGCAGATAAAGAAATATGGATCTTTAACTAGGAGTGGGCATTTGGTTTATTTGGTCTAATCGGTTTGTTTTTTTTGTTTTAAAATAATTTGGTTTTTGGAAACTGGCTACCGAATTCTCGGATCAAAATGAAAAACCGAACCAAATTAATCGAAATATTTCAGTTCGGTTAATTTAGTTTTTCAGTTAACCGAAATATGAATAAATACTAGGTAGATTAAGTTTGGTCCTCCTCATACCGCAACATAGAGTAGAGATAAACCTACACAATATTCATAGGTCATCATTATAGTATAAGTACAATAGAATATATGGACATACCACACATATGCATAAAGATGCTGGAACATGAGAATTGTTTGGTGGCTTTAGGAAGAACATTATAAAAGTGGTATTGTACATGGGCTATTTGGTTATTTCGGTTTTAGAAGCAAAAAAATGAACCGAACACCGAAACCCAAATTATACCAAATTAAAAACCCAACCAAAACCGAAATAATCGGTTAATTCTATTCGGTTCGACAATTCAGTTTCAGTTTAAAAATGCCAACCCCTATTTTCAATTATTCATAACCTCAGTAAAGTCTAAGTTTGTACAACTGACCTCCTCAAACAAATGCTCCATCATCAAACGGCATAAACCAAAACATCACCTATGGTGTTATATAGATAACAAAGAACTCATACATAGATTTTGACATGCTCCACCTGGAACATAAATTCAGCAAACAATACTCATTGAAAGAACAACTTGCACATGTAGTCATCACATATATCAAACTGACTACTAAAATTCTATGACATGGTTGAAACTGCTCCTGTAAAATTGTCAAAATGGAAAAGAGCTTCCGTGCCGTCAATAGAGTATAAATTGCAATAGACCTCTCATATTGAGCTATGACAACTAAACAATGTTATAGTATCTACACAGAAGCAAACTCCTTCTTACACATCAATCCTACATTTCAAACTAATATTAGGGCAAAACCTTCATCTTTGAATAGCAAAACTCCAAAAAGTATGATGCTAACTACCATCAGGGTGTCATCAAATTCTTGAGAACTAACGTTGCCAAAACCTCTATAATGGTCGGGCAAGCAATCCAAATTGCAATGTATTAAAACGGTGATGAAACACCAAAATCAGTTATCACCTCAACTGATATTATTTTTTTTTCCAAAGTCTCCTTGATCAAGTGTAGCCCAAATTAACTCATTGAGTTTAAAATACTTGCAACTCCACATTAGACACTATATATGCGGATCTTACCGCACCACAATTACCCGTAATAGACAATGAATCATCGAAAAAATTGTCAATGATTAATCACGCATAAATACCGCTAATAATAGGCACAACGGTCAAAATTGCAATAAAATCCACTTCCAACAGAAATAATATTACGATCAATTTGAACAGAAGATTGTCAATAGAGATGGCATAAATTGACGCCTAGGCATGACATTGAATGGTGTGGGCGATAAATTTGACGAACTATGTGTGGCGTTGGAACAGTCACCGAGGAAGAGCGCGGGTCAACGCTCAATATAAATCGAGTTATGGAACGAAGTCGAGACAAATTGAAATCACCAGAGTTGAGATGCAGCAAGCGAGTAATGTGCTGTTCCTGAAAGTATTGACAATGGAACCAGATAGGACTGATGGATCCTTGAAGCGGTTGCCATTAACCTTGCAGTGCTTAGACACTGCAGGTTTGCACCTCCTTGATGACGTGTTCATCTTCCCAGTATGGTCTGTGGATGAGCTCCTCCAGGCTTGGGGTGAAGTGGAAGCCCGGGGGCACTATCGTCCGCCGATCCGGTGCCTGATGCTCCGGCTCCATCGACCGATCTAGCCCAAAACTCCAAATGCGTCAGGCCAAGCAATCGCGAGTTGTGACTTGCAAAAGACAGAGGCCTCGTCACAGAGTCGAACTCGAACACATGCAGCAACGTGGATTTATATCTCCGCTGATGTGCGCGGCGTGCCGCCAGAGCCTGGCCGGCACGTCGGAAGACACACGGATCCGGCGGGACGCTCAGCGACGGATCCGGTACGTGCTCTAGTACCACTTGTTAGGCTCTGATACTACTTGTTACGGTTAGCAGGGCAAAACAAGAGACAAAATTTAACGTGGAAAAAACTCACGGAGGAGAAAAAAACCGCGGAAGACAATCCATTTATCTGTTCAAGTTTACATGTACATAGGGTGACTTATATAGCTAAAAGAGTCTAAGTTGTGCTAGGTGTGGACTCCTATTTGAATATTGAGCATATATATCTCTAACAAACTTATTTGGATATTTGAGTTATCTCTGACAATAACGAATAGTTGCCAGTCCGTTAACCGAAGCTACCGCGCAGAAGAGATGATATTGCCATTCGTTTACAGGTTAGGGTAGACTCAAACAATGTGAGATAACAGTATGAGACGAGACACATATACGATATATGTATATGCGGAACAGTATGAGACGAGAGACATATATGATATATGTATATGCGGGCACATGGCTATATATATAGCCATGTGCCGTGTTGTCATGAAAAAAGCCAGGCATCATATGCTGCAGCGAATAATAAAAGAGTCACCCAGATCATCATGCAGCTCCTAATAGACAAACTGACCTGTCTACATCAAATGTTGTTTTAATCTTCCATTTGCTATGGAGATTATTGCTCTTGCACGCTGGAGTTTATGGATAACAAGGAACAACAAAGTGTTTGAGAACATCAATACATTGCAAGAGAATTGGAAGCAAAATTGAAGATGGAATTTGCCATGGTTATCTATATGGCAAAGAAAATTTTATCCCCAAAATTCGGGAGTGGTTTGATAGTTTCAGTTTCGTTTGATTCTTCCTTATAATCCTTTTCTTTTTTTTCTAGTACATGAACCTTTTCCCTTACATAAGTTTTTCCTCGTGTCACAAATACATATCGTTTTCACATACATACAGTTAAACTTTTTAGACTTTAACTATGGATATCTTTTAGAATATTTAGATTAGAATCTTGGATACACGAACCAGTCCCCGTTGGGAAAGCATGACTTTCACAGAAAGTAGTACAAATGGTATGAAGCTTTCACAGAAAGTAGTACAAATGGTATGAAATTTAACTATGGATATCTTTTAGAATATTTAGATTAGAATCTTGGATACACGAACCAGTCCCCATTGGGAAAGCGTGGCTTTCACAGAAAGTAGTACAAATGGTATGAAATTCCTTTGGAATTCCGCTGTTCTAAACGGGACCTCAATTTCTATTCCTTCCTAATCAGTGTGCATTTCGTGCTTAGCTTCCTACACTGCACTAACGCTCTCCTCCTTCCCAACCAACTACTAGTAGTCTAGGAATACTTTAAGCTAGCGTCTCCCTTAATCCCTCTACTCTAGTCAGAATATTAAAGCAAAACGTTCATATTCTGGCACTACAACCCAAATCTCTTCCGCGATCATTGCAAGGCATATATGATATGATCAGCCTGCAGCACATGTTTGTTTGCCTCCCGATTTTTCTACTACTAACTTAAGCTAATGCTTCTTAATTTTTGTCCCTCGCCTCAAATCAGCGTCCCAAAAGCTCAAAGAGTATCAGATTTTCTCCAGCTGAAGCCCAACACAAAATCTCTATTATATCTCCCGGTGCCGATCGCATGGCACTGGCACAGGATCGAGTCCAAAGATGCTTTTGCGCCAGTTACTAACCTTTGTCAGATTGCGGGGGAATAAAAATCAAGATCGTGCCGGTAGGCAGCTACGGTAAAAAAAAAAAAAGAGAGCAACTACCATACGCTATACCGTTGGGAATCACTTCCAACGGTATAGCATGTTTCATTAGGTTCACGGGTAAGTTTCATTACTAGGTTTCACGGGTAAGTTTCATGATGTTTCACGGATAAGTTTCATGAAGTTTCGTGATGTTTCACAGATAAGTTTCATAAAGTTTCGTGATGTTTCACGGATAAGTTTCATAGGTTTCATGAGGTTTCAAGTTTCATAAGATTTCGTGTTTCATTAAAAAAAGTTTCATAGATAAGTTTCAACCAAAGGTTTCATGTTGTTTCGTCTATATCGTTTCATATTGTTTCACATTTAAGTTTCACTAGATTTCGTAGTGTACTTATAAGTTTCATAACATTTCAGTTTAGTAGGTTTCATTAGGTTTCAAAAGAGTTTCAAATATATTTTATAAATATTTCAGATATCTCAATAAATTTCAATGAGTTTCTAATCTGGCTGTCAAGTTTAAATCAAGTTTCAAATATGAAACTTGATTTAAAACAAAATTCAAAATAATGATACAGTAGTTTTATGGGTTTCATGAGGTAAACCATTTTCAGCCGAGCCGCCGATCGACTCCTCCAACGTCCGCTGCCCCACCGCCCTCGCCTCGGCGGCCTCCCAGCGCAGCAAGGCTCGATCCACGCCCCCCGCATTAGATCGAATGATCCAGGTCTATACCGTTACTAACGCTTTGAACGCTATAGCGTTATCTAGTTTTTCTCAAAAAAAAAAGATCAGTCGCGTGCCGAATGGACGCATGGGCATCGCATCATTTCATTGCCCCGGAGGCACGGCCGTAGGCAGGGACGGAGCCAGTCCAGCCATGCTTTCGTCCGGCACCCAAGCCGACCGGCCGGCCGGCCGGACCACCGCAGGACGTGAGATCCTGAAATGGCCTCCCTCTCAGACATTCTGAAGCAACAAAGTCTTTTCTGCTTGGCCTTTCCTTTCCAGAGATGCCTTTTGCTTTTCTTACTTTGTCGTGCTCGTTGTTCCAACAGGGAGCGACAGAGTAAAACAGACGGCATGGCATGTGAAATACTTGTGCTACTCCGGTTCTTAACTGTTAACTCTTCTTGGCGCTAGAACTAGGGCCAATCAGGGAGTTCAAAAGCAGATGGCCAGCAGTAGTTTTTTTACGAGAGGTCGTTTGGTAAGCAGCTAATTTTTTTCCACGATAAACTGTAAAACACATCCTATCATGCTTTCGGCTTTTGTTATATATATATGGCTTTTAGCTTATAAAAAAACCTATTTAAAAGCTGACTCATTTAAAATGCTTACTAGTTTTTCAAAAACCAAAGCTGGCTCCGAAGAGAACCTTAGGCCTTGTTTAGGTAGACTTAAAACCAGCTTCAGATGAAAAACCAGTAAGACCTTTCAAACACTTAGCTTTTAAGTGGTTTTTGATATAAACCAAAAATCATATATAACTAACAAAAGTCAAAAGCTAAACCTAATTTCGCAATTTATTGCCGAGAAAAATTAGCTATTTGTTAAACAGTCTTTTATAAAAAAAACAGCTACAATTCAGAAAAACTAAAAAAAAAACTTTTCAAAAAGCTACAACTCCCAAAAAGGACTTAACCTTACGCTTTTTTGTTTCGAGCAAAGACTACTGTATTTTTTTACAGAACTGCCGGTGCTACTTCTTGGGTGCAAACTTCTTTTTAGATCTGTTCTTCGCGACCGCACCTAAAGTCAGGGAACGAGTTAAGGCTTACATTTATTGGCTCCGGCGAGTGAAGGCGGCAGGTTTCAGCACTATCAATCCATGGGCCCTACGTGCAGTCGTGTAGAGACGAAGAGTACGGTGAAAAGGTAAAAAGGAAAAAAAAAATGTAAGATCCACAACACACACAGACTAGTCACTAGTGTGATTGGTAGTAGTTGTAGTAACTGATGCACGTACATACCGATGAAGTCGATGACGAGGCGGCCGTCGCAGTACCGGCCGACGGGCATGCCGAAGAAAGTCCTGCCGTTGGGCGGCGGCGCGGCGCCGAAGGTCGCCGACAGCCCGCCCGTGTCCGAGTTGGAGTCGCCGAAGTTGAACACGGCCGGGAAGTAGCAGTCGGCGCCCGCGCCCGCGGAAATCCGCAGCACCAGCACGACCGAGAGCAGCGCGGCTCTCGCCGCGGCGGTGCAGCCGAAGCCACAAGGCGCCATTTCCACCCCCGCGGAGTCGTAGGCGTGGGGTGGCGGCACCGTGAGAGAGCGGGAGTGACGAGCGAGTGAGGCGCGCGGGGGCAGGGAGGAAGGACTGGGCGCGGTTGCCGCGATGGTGGTGGGGCTTTGAGGCGGACCGCTGGCTCAGTCGTGCCCGCGCGGCGCGGGGTGCGAGGGTGGTTTGCTTGCGCCTTGCTGCGCACCACTCAGGCAGAAACGGAAATCTTGTCACGCTCCGCTTTAGTGGGTGCTGGCCGTAGGGATGAAAACGGGTTAAATGTCCCCGTCTAGGGGTGGGCAATCGGTTTTTTCGGTTTTTTCGGTTCGGTTTTTTCGGTTTTAAAAAATTTCGGTTTTTGGATTTTCAAATCGAACCGAAACCGAAATAGTGTAAAAACCGAACCGAATTAACCGAACCGAATCGGTTCGGTTAATTCGGTTTTCGGTTAAACCGAATTACACTGCAGATGCTGAAAGCCTGAAGGCAACTGGCGAGCGATCAGGATTCAGGCATTCCGATTTCCGCATTCAGGGCTTCAGCCTTCAGGCACTGGCCACTGGCGAATGGAGTGGCGATCAGGCTTCAGGCAGCATTATTTCGGTTAACAGTTAACACCACTAGTACACCAGGCAGAGGCAGTCTTTGCATACACAAGAATACTGAATACAAGATACTTCATACTTAACCCATTTGCATACACAAGAATACTGAATACAAGATACTTCATACTTAACCCATTTGCATACACAAGATGACAAGAATACAAGATATTTCATACTTAGATACATAGTTTACATACAAATATACAATCAATGGATTCAACAGTGTAATTTTGTCAGTATAGCACAACTAAATTTTGTCCACTTGTCCAGCAACACAATACCAGACACCAGTATAGCACAACTAAATTTTGTCAGTGTATAGCACATAAACTCTGAACCTTATGAAAGATGAGCATATGCTGCATATCTAATGGCATATGAAAGATGAGCAATTGAGCATATGCTGCATATCTAATGGCATCAAATCCTAATGTACCTGTGCACCATGCAACTCTGAACCGGCCAATCAAGTTCTCTGCGGACCTCAAAGCCGCTACGGGAGGAACCGAGGAAGGGGCGGCGGCGCTGCTGCGTCGCCGCAGACCGGAGGAAGGAGGCGCCGCGCGCCGCCGCCACGGGAGGAAGGGAAGTGTCGCTGAGCTGCGTCGCCGCCGGAGGGAAGGAGGCGCCGCGACGCCGCTGCCGCCGCCAGGAAGGAAGGCCTTGCCGCTGGGCTCGCGCCGCCGGAGGACGGGCTATCTGGGACTCCACTCGAGGCAACATGGCCGCTCGCCATCCGCCAACCCGCCGATGCTCGATCTCTTGGCAGCGCCGCTGCCGCTCTGGGAAATAGGGAATTGGGGTCTGCCGTGCTGGGAACTACCAAACTAGGGTTAGGGTCTTGGCCACCGCTTGGGCTTTTGCCGTTTTGCGATTCTTGAATGGGGCCGGTTAGCAAGTGTGGCGAAGTCGCCGACTTCAAGCCAATAGAGAAATCGTTTTGATGAAACCGGTTTTTCGGTTTTGAAAGAAGAAAACCGAACCAGAAACCGAAACCGAATAGGTTGAATAAAAACAATCATAAACGCAAAAAAACCGAAAATTTGGTTTATTCGGTTCGATTGATTCGATTTTTCGCTTTTCAGTTAAAAGTGCCCACCCCTATCCCCGTCCGATTCGAGACTAGATTTTACTATTTGATCTGATCTAGAATCTAATTAAAATATTTTAATTTGAATTTAGGATCGGATCTGGAGCATCTAATATCCGGTAAATACGGAATAGAATCCGGATATTCGGATTTTTCGTATTCGCATATCCAGATTTTTTCTATTTGGATTCGAATCGGATATTCGGATTTTTTCTATTTCCATATTGAAAGCATCTAGACCCCCTAATTTTTAATTAAATATTATTATAGGGTTTTGGTGTTGATGATCAAATCAATGACCCCTTAGTGATGAAGAATCATGTTTGGGTATATCATTTAGTATTAACAAAAAGGTTAAGATTAAGAACCCTTATTACTAGTTTTGGCTTAGGAGATGGTTCAAACCAAGTAGATAGGGTTGTTTTATATTTGTTGTACTATAAAGGGGATTATGCATAAGTTAGAACATTGGTTCATGTGCTAAGCTAGTTAGATTACTTGGAGTCAAGGTCATATCAAAATTCCTCACCAAAATCAATCCTACACCCAAACAGATAGTTCCCTATTCACGCCGGACCGATCTGGTGTACTTTGAAAACCACCGTGCAAACTAAGTTTAAGTTAACACCACTAGTACACCAGGCAGAGGCAGTCTTTGCATACACAAGAATACTGAATACAAGATACTTCATACTTAACCCATTTGCATACACAAGAATACTGAATACAAGATACTTCATACTTAACCCATTTGCATACACAAGATGACAAGAATACAAGATATTTCATACTTAGATACATAGTTTACATACAAATATACAATCAATGGATTCAACAGTGTAATTTTGTCAGTATAGCACAACTAAATTTTGTCCACTTGTCCAGCAACACAATACCAGACACCAGTATAGCACAACTAAATTTTGTCAGTGTATAGCACATAAACTCTGAACCTTATGAAAGATGAGCATATGCTGCATATCTAATGGCATATGAAAGATGAGCAATTGAGCATATGCTGCATATCTAATGGCATCAAATCCTAATGTACCTGTGCACCATGCAACTCTGAACCGGCCAATCAAGTTCTCTGCGGACCTCAAAGCCGCACGGAGGAAACCAGGAAGGAGGCGGCGCTGTGCTGCGCGCCGCCGAAGGAGCGAGGCGCCCGTGTCCGAGTTGGAGTCGCCGAAGTTGAACACGGCCGGGAAGTAGCAGTCGGCGCCCGCGCCCGCGGAAATCCGCAGCACCAGCACGACCGAGAGCAGCGCGGCTCTCGCCGCGGCGGTGCAGCCGAAGCCACAAGGCGCCATTTCCACCCCCGCGGAGTCGTAGGCGTGGGGTGGCGGCACCGTGAGAGAGCGGGAGTGACGAGCGAGTGAGGCGCGCGGGGGCAGGGAGGAAGGACTGGGCGCGGTTGCCGCGATGGTGGTGGGGCTTTGAGGCGGACCGCTGGCTCAGTCGTGCCCGCGCGGCGCGGGGTGCGAGGGTGGTTTGCTGCCGCCTTGCTGCGCACCACTCAGGCAGAAACGGAAATCTTGTCACGCTCCGCTTTAGTGGGTGCTGGCCGTAGGGATGAAAACGGGTTAAATGTCCCCGTCCGATTCGAGACTAGATTTTACTATTTGATCTGATCTAGAATCTAATTAGAATATTTTAATTTGAATTTAGGATCGGATCTGGAGCATCTAATATCCAGTAAATACGGAATAGAATCCGGATATTCGGATTTTTAAGTATTAGCATATGAGATTTTTTCTATTTGGATTCGAATCGGATATTCGGATTTTTTCTATTTCGATATTGAAAGCATCTAGACCCCCTAATTTTTAATTAAATATTATTATAGGGTTTTGGTGTTGATGATCAAATCAATGACCCCTTAGTGATGAAGAATCATGTTTGGGTATATCATTTAGTATTAACAAAAAGGTTAAGATTAAGAACCCTTATTACTAGTTTTGGCTTAGGAGATGGTTCAAACCAAGTAGATAGGGTTGTTTTATATTTGTTGTACTATAAAGGGGATTATGCATAAGTTAGAACATTGGTTCATGTGCTAAGCTAGTTAGATTACTTGGAGTCAAGGTCATATCAAAATTCCTCACCAAAATCAATCCTACACCCAAACAGATAGTTCCCCATTCACGCCGGACCGATCTGGTGTACTTTGAAAACCAGTCTGGTGCAAACTAAGTTTACGCCGGACTAACCTCTTTTCAGTCTGGCGCTGAAGCAAGTCGTGCAAAAATCAAATAGAGCGTAGACCATTTACGCCAGACCAACTTCCGTTGCCACAAACTAAGTCCGACGCTACCTCCAGTTTATGCCGAACTGACCCATTTCCAGTCCGGCGCAAATGCGCAACCCACAGGTCTATTTCACTCATATTCTAAGTGTCCGCCGGACTGAGCTTTTCCATAAATCTCTTCTACAGCGGACCGACCCATTTTGGTCTAGCGTAAATGTGCAAATGCAACTTTCACGCCGGACTCAGTTTCTCGTCAAAGCCTATGTACGACGGACCAAGCTGGTTTAAGTCCGACGCAAATGTGCATATATGCAATCTCGGTCCAGCGTACATAGGAAGTTTTGTGAAGCTTAATTCTCCTATCAAATTTAGTCCGGGGCAATTGAGCATTAGCTTGTTTTTAACACTCTGACACATCCAACGGCTACTGTACCAGTTCCAACGGCTAGCTTTTTCCACAATGACTATAAAAGCTCATCCAGAGTATTCCTTGTGCAATATTTTTATTTCCTTGTTATTTTAGCACCTTAGAACTCTCAAGTCATCAAGGAGAATGTATTTCACTTCTAATTTCAAAATCCAAAATTTCCTAAGTGATTTTGCTCCTAACTTAGTCTAGCTAGTGCTGTGTTAGTGAACCAAGAGACAGAGCTTGTAGATGGTCTATAACCCTTGGAGCTAAACATTTCTAGACTGTTTGGAGGAGGTATTTTGGTGCGACTTGTCCAAAGATGCTTGTGGAAGGCTACTATTGTTGTGAGAAGTTGGGACTCACCTCACCGGAGTGGTAGAAGAGTCATCTTAGTAGAGACCCGGGCTACTACGACTAACTTTAGGGGAGCCATACTTCAGAGGAAGTGCTCCAATGTAGAAGTAAGAGCTTAGTTCTGAACCACGGGAAAAAATTCTCTCTATTTACTTTTTAGTATTTACTCTTTGCTAATGTTCTCTGTTTTCAATAGTGTTTGCTCTCTGCTCTAGCTGTACTTATTTTTTATCTTAAAATTTTAATAGTTACCTATTCACCCTCCTCTAGATCAACTAGGTTCTTTCAGATATCAATAAGGATCAGTCAATTTTTATCATATTTTTTCCATATCACTTCATTTATATTAAAAATTAGTTGGTTCTATTGATCCTCAAGTCGTATATTCTGTCTATGACGTTTGTTGAGTTTGATTAATATATAATTTGTTACTATAGTCATGTACTCGTATGGTTTTTTAATATATATTACTCTATATATGTGTGCATTATTTGTAAATCTTTATCCGTTTTCGATCCGAATCTATCATATATTCGTCTCATATCCGTATCCCGAATAACCTAAATCCGTATGTGTATCCGGCTAATCCGTATCCGGTTTTGAATCCGAGAAAAAAATATAAATTAGAATATGAAAAGAACAATATCTACCTATATCCGACCCATTTTCACTCCTAGTGTTGGGCTGCTGCACCTGCACGTCTGGACGATTGGAGCGCAGAACAGCTATGGGGTTAAGTTCCCAGTTCCTATGGACCGTGAGTTAAACAGGCAATACAGATAAATAAACGGTCTAAATTTCTTAATGATGCATGTGTAACTGTTTAAGTCATTGAGAGCGAGCAGCCATGAATAGTCGCGAGTTGGCCTGGGCGTTCGGTTAAACCGAAAAAATCGGTTTCGGTTTTCGTTTTTTTAGACAATTCGGTTATTTCAAAAACGAAACCGAAATATGTTTGGAAATTTAGATAACCGATATTTCGGTTAACCGATAATTCGGTTTCGGTTTTAACCGAATTAACCAAAGTTTGATTGTCAGGAATCACCACAAAGAATAAATTGTCTAACAGAAAAGAAAAATACACACATCATACCAAAAATTTTCAGCCTAGTTCACAAACTCACGAAATTGTGTGATCACCGGCAATAAACAGTACAAGAACATTACATAAAAGTAGTCATATCATTTGCAGTTAGATAGCAGACAACATTACAACCAGAAAACCTAATGGGCTCTTGATACATGCAGGGGAACAAAAGCTTGTTCCTTTTTCTCATTGAGCGAGAATACTCTCCTGTCCCAAAATCCAAGATCCCAAATAAAGCAAGGCTTGTGATCAGCCGTGTGAGGAGAGTGAGGAAATGAAGGGAATTACGGCCAATCGGTAGAGACTCGAGAGCTAGGGTTAGTGTTACTCTTGAGGATCTGATCATCTGAGATGCTAGTTGGTTATTTGAGTTAGCAAGGGCTTAAAACCGAATAAGCGAAAACAATTCGGTTATTTGAACGACGAATCAACAACCGAATAAGTCGGTTTCGGTTTTTAGGTTTGGTTTTGGTTTTTCGGTTTTAGGTGTTGATTCTGGTTTATTTGCCCGACCCTAGTCGAGTGCAGCCCTAATAGGGCCGTGAAATGCGATCTTGTGATTTGTGAGGAGAAAGCGATCTTGAAGTGCCCACTAGGGTTGGGGTTGGAAAAGTCAGCGGATCTGCTTTCGGGTGAGGCGACAGCCCAGTGGGGCGAAATCTGCTCGGGTGGCGGCGGCGAATCCTACTCGGGTGGGCGAATCCTACTCGGGTGAGGCGACGGCGAGTGGGCGGCGTAGGTGGGGCGAGAATCGGCGGGTGGACGATGCGAGTGGGCGAGAGCGATCACGAGGTGAGCGAAGCAATCTGGACCGATCGGTTCGGCGAATTCACGTATGGAACCATACGAGATATTAAAGGAATATTCTAGGAATGCATACACACCTTGTTCCGTATCGGATGGTTCCGTTCAGCCAACCAAACACGGGATTAAAATCAAATCACATGCAGAGCGGTTCCGTTCACCCTCGTCACAATGAACCAGCGCACACCTAAATGTAGCCACCGTGTGTGGCATCAATGATAGTTTGTGAAGTAGAAAACGGGATACATGGTCGCACGTGGAGTCCACGGATGGAAATTTTGGTGAAGTGGATCGCATCATTGGATTTGAATCGGTGGTACTACGATGCAAGTCTCTTTTATCTCCTGGATGCCTGCATCGTGATGGACTCTGGTCAATCAGGCATATTGTTCACGTCGGCTTGAAACAAACGCAAGATCTTTACAAAAAACTAGGTAGATAAGCGCAGCGTGAATTTCGAAAGCATGCGCTCAGAAAAATAATAATTTTTTATTTTCGCAAAACTATCCAACGGTCAAAAATAGTCTAGAGGAAAAAGGGAAAAAAATTATTAGAGATGACAACCTTCTTTTATCGAGCCTAATACTCTACGCGTTCACTGAGTAATAATACATGTTTGCAAAACCATCCACCGGTGAAAAATAACCTAGAGGAAAAAGGGCGAAAAATCTTCGATGAATCTATGTTTTTTTGGTGATGAAAATATTTTTTCCGGGTTTTTTGGGTGACGAAAACATTTTTTCCAGATTTTTTGTTGCGTTTGTAAAAAAAATGGGTCGTTAGGACGCGCCGGCGAACCTATAGGTCGCTATAAATCTTCGGACGAATCTACATTTTATTTTTAAAAAACCCGCGGTTATGACCCGTTGGCAAATCCATAAGTTGCTATAAACCTTCGATGAATATGTGTTTTTTTGGTGACGAAAACATTTTTTCGGTTTTTTGTTGCGTTTGTTAAAAAAATGGGTCGTTAGGACCCAGAAGCGAATCCACGGGTCACTATAAATCTTAGGGCGAACCCATTTTTTAAAAAAACCATGGTTATATGACGTTAGCAAATCCATAAGTTGCTATAAACCTTTGATGAATCTGTGTTTTTTGTGGCGAAAATATTTTTTCGGTTTTTGGAGTAGTAAAACATTTTTTCTGGTTTTTTTAGCGAAAATATTTTTTCGGGAAAAGCGGAGAAAGGACACGAGCGTAAACGAGGACTTGTTTGCTATTTTTTTGGACTTGTTCGCTATCCTAAAAAATTAGAAAAGGGTTTGTTCGCGATTTGAACTTAACGGGAGGCTTTTTCGTAAAATACCGTGCCAGGGACCCAAACACGAAGAAAAAAAAATATTTTCGTCTCACAAAAAATCGCGAAGGACCTATCCGTAATTTGAAGAAACATATGAGCTTTTTCGCAAATCGGCGCGGTGACACATGGCTTGGCTGGGCTTCCGTCAATTCCTTCCGCTATAATATATCTATAATTTCGAAGAAACAGAGGAGCTTTTTCGTAAATCGGCGCGGTGACATGTAGTTTGGCTGGGCTTCCGTCAATTCCTTCCGCTATAATAGATGAAACCATTCATAGAAAACACTGCATTGAGTGAAAACACGCGATCTCTTTCCTATGAAACTATAGATATTTTTATGTTTCAAATAAGACCGTGCATCAATCTACCACAATTACGACTCCTCGGGTTGAGGCAACGGGTTGAGACGTTGCGGCTTCTCCATAGTGAAAGAGTAAGATCATATTTGTTTTATAGCTAATTTTACCATAACTAGACCTACGCAAAATATGGCTTACCACAAGAAACATGGCCAACAAAATAGTAGTTACAAATTTGACAAAAACTAGTTAAGTGTTGTAAAACGTCAAAGAACGTCAATGAACAATCACCAATAGTAGATGCCATCACGAGAGCAAGAACAATAGACACACAATATAGGGGTTGAATTCTCTCTCGCTTTATTGATTTCATCGCTTACAATAAGGGGGCACCCGATATATATAGCGGTGTGAGAAAGAGTTCGGATTCAACCACATTAGGAAGAGATAAAGTCCTAACTATATTTGGTTTAAATTTCCTTATCTCACAACACTCCCTCTTGGTCGAATACCGCGTAATGCATATGTCTCGTTAAAAACTCCACTCAAAAACCCAGTGGGAAAAAGGAAATGGAGAAAAGAGCACATCGCACTCGCATGTTATGTTGCACTAGTTGCCTCATTAAAAACCTTTATGTGAGAAAACTTCAGGAAAACTCACAAAGGGAAAAAGAGTACAACTTATAACCTTCAGGGTTTTATTATGATCTTCAGGAACGCAATAAGGGTTATGGTTCAAGGGTTTCTCTCCCTGAGCTTTGCATCTCTCTAAGTCTTTTCATTCCAATGCCTTTAACATATCTTTGAAATGTGGATTTAGGCAAGAACTTAGTGAATAAATCTGCAAGATTTTCACATGACTTAGTTTGCAAGATCTTTATTTCACCGCTCTTCTGGAGTTCGTGAGGATAGAATAACTTAGGAGCGATATGCTTCGTGATGTTGCTCTTTACATAACCCAATTGCATTTATGCAACACAATGAATTATCTTCATAGATAATTGTGGGGTATCGGCAGTGTTAAGGCCACATGACTTGAATATGGTTAATCACGCGCTTGACTAAACACATTTCGTGAGGCATCATACTGGGCTATGATATCTCGAGTGGTTGGTAGAAGTTGCTACGAGGATCATTTTACAAGATCGCTAGGAAGCAATTTGTGCCACATGAGAGGAAACACAAAAACCGGTCTGAGATTTAGCACTTATGGGGATCGGACGGATAACTTGACATCAAGTATATCCCACCATGGTCAAGTCTTGGTTCTTCTGAAAAAACAATCCAAGATCTTGAGTACCTTGGAGATATCTGAGTACAGTCTTTACACCAGCCCAATGTCTTTTAGTTGGAGCTGAACTATTTCTTACTAGCAAATTCACTGCGAATGCAATATCAGGCCTTATGCAGTTCGCAAGGTACATGAGTGCTCCAATAGCACTTAAATATGGGACTTCAGGTCCTAAGACTTCCTCATCTTCTATCCTCGGTTTGAAAAGGGTCTTTATCCACTTCAAGGGATCTTACGACCATGAGGGTTTTCAAGGGATGTGATTTATCCATATTAAACCTTTCCAATACCTTAGGGTATAGGGCGGTAGTGAACAAGAATTCATACGAGATATGCTCTAGTATCGAGGCCTAAGCAAAATTTGGTTTTACCCAAATCTTTCATCTCAAACTCCGTCGTGAGGTAAGCACTTGCTTCCTTTATCTCCTCTGTGGTTCGATGATGTTCGGATCATCGACATACCTTGAGATAATCTTGAATCTATTCAGGATTTCTTTATGAACACACGAGGACAATCATCATTATTAGAGTATCCCTTCTTGAGGAGGAACTCACTAAGCCGGTTATACCATATTCTTCCATTGTTTTAATCCGTATAGCGATCTCTGCGGTTTGACGTACATGTTGCGATTATTAGGATGCTGGGACTTTTATTCCTTCGAGACTTTCATATAAATGTCGAATCCATGACCCATATAAATATCACGGTCACCACATCCATCAACTGCATTTCTAAATTTAAGCCAATTTGCCATTGATATTAGATTTGGAGCGTTATTCCACTCAACACGGAGAATAGGTTTCATCGTAATCGATCCGGGTCTCTGCGTGAACCCTTGTGCTACAAGCCTCGCTTTTATATCTCACCACAGGTATTTTCATTTCTCTTACGGATGAAAAACCCATTTGATTCTATGAGGAATCACTTTAGGAAATATTCAGTCAACAGGACCAGAAATTTTCCTCTTATTAAGCTAGCGCTGCCTCAATTGCTTCTTTTGTTTGACCCTATCTAAGCGCTTCTGGCACTCTGCCATGGACTTTGGATCTGGATCCAGTTTTTAGTAATTTTAGAGGCAAATATATATCGACAATTGTAGTCTTTCTTTTATTTATTTCTCTGTATCACTTGAGGATATACTATATTAATTTCTTCGGCTCTCGTGATTTCCCACAACAGCGAAGTGCAGGTGTTCAAACTTCAGTGTGGAATTGTGTGCGCAAATATCTGTTGGGTTATCATCTTCAGGATGGATCACTTCAGGGATGTTACCATCTCTAGGATGGCTCACTTCAGGGATTTTCTCAACAACTGGTTGAGTTTCTTCAATTGTCTCAGGTAGTGATCTCATTTGCTCGATTCTCTGTTTCTACGGACATCTCCGCGGAACTGAGTCCCGTGCACCTAGAGGCCTCCCCCTCTTCTTATCATGAGGGTCAAGAGTAGGTTCAATATCCTTCTAGGGTATCTCCACTCTTTTAGGTGCATATATTTCAGGTATATGAGATCTTTCACTCCCTTATGACCAGTGAAGGCATTTGGCAGATCATTAGCTTATTTATTGCAGATTTATTATCCTTGAACTTCAAGTTCGGTCTTTCTAGTCGTGGGTCTAAGGACTAGGCATTTTGAAATGTGGTACTTATCTCCCCTAATGCGAAAATGTTCTTAGTATAATCAACGTCTTAGCCATGTCTGAGATCCTGTCATAGGCTCTAGGTATTTTAATATATGCGGAGATTCATAACCTACATGGATCCTCAAGCTGTTATTGAGGTCCTATGGTTGTCTGTTGTGGTGAAGAGATTGGCATGTATCTGACCTGGACCAGATTACCATGAATAGGAAATACTTAATTCTTTTCCACTACTTTCTCTGCAATGGGAAATTTAGTAATATCTTGATTATGCGAGTTGAATTATTACGCGAATGTCACGACCTTTGCGTGGCCCTAACAAGTTGTGGTGAAGCCAGCCATTATGCAAAGCGGCTAAGCAATAAGTTTTTATTCTCTTAATTAATGACCTGTGAAGGCCATTTTTATATTATATTGCCATGAATTATTTATTATTCTTCTCATCATATTCAACCGAGGATGACCGAGACGATCATGCGGATCTTAAATATTTACGGGTTTTTAACTATGGTTTTCATCGCAACATAAACTTACGGTTTCATTGCAACATAAACTTCGGTTTTCATTGCAACATAAATATCATAGCATGATTAAATAAATTTCTGGGAAAATCACACTTTATTAAATTTGGTGATAATCGTTCAACGGAGGCGTAGACCTTTGTTCATCCGGGAACACAAAGACTATATCCGAGAACACAAAGACTAAAATTGATAAATGAGGCTCTTAAGGTCTCTAAAAGGATAATATGACATCGACTCTAAAAAGAAAGCGGGAGACTACTCCATGTCTCCATATAAATCATTTATCTAGTCATGCAGGACTTGTCTTTATTCTTCTGGAATTCTTTCAACTTATCCCCAATGATATCATCCTCTTCCATGGGAGTATCGCCATAGCCAAGGAGGCCCTTCTTAAATTCTTTTGTGGGATCGGAGGCTTGATCATCATCCAACTCCATTTTATTTTCAACAACAGGTTGAGAAGTGAAGTGCACCTCCGCCTTATTCCCTTGATTCTTCTGGAATCTCCCAGTGGATTTCATGTACAACTCCACCAAATGCTTTGGGGTGCGACATGTACGTGACCAATGACCAGTACATCCACACTTACTGACATGGTTGTTTAGGATCGTGACATTATTTGTTGGTCCTTTCTTGGAAAGTGACTGATCCATTTTCTTTTGTTTTCCTTTGATTTACCTCTTCCTTTATGATTTTTGTCATTCTTCCATTTATCCCCTTTCTATCTTTGACCCTTTTGCGGCCTCGGCTATTGCTAACTCTTGATCATTGCGTGTGCTTGGGCAATGCATGACTCACCTAGGTAGGGCGGATGATTCTTCATTAGAAGTTTATCATGCTTTTACGCTTCTAGCGAAATGCATATCGACTCAGTATTACGGTATTTTGCATGGCGATCTTTTATTCTTCGCGGTATCCTCATGTTGGGGTGGAATATGCACAAAGTCTTATCAATTTTCCGACTTCTGTGATCTTACGGTCACAAAATGCTAGTTTTGCAACAATCTTGTGCATAGCGAGTTATCTGTTATCCTGACTTAAAATCTTGAGCGTAGGAGTGTCCATTCACGTTGTGCTAGCAGCCGAAACGGATCTTTCTTTGGTTATATCGTTCCTTGAGAGAATTCCATAGAGCCATCGGGCCCTCCTCCATCATATATTACGGCATTGAGTCCGCATGGAGATGGTGCCTCGGGAAGATGCAAAGCTGCTGCATTTAGCGATTTCGAGGGAGAGCGAGCACCGGCTTGGTCGTAAATTGTGGCTCCAAGAGATCGAAACATTAAGTTAATCTTGGCATCCATTGCCCAAGTGAGATAATTGCTTGCCATTGAGCAAAACTAAACAAATTCTTTCTTTGCGATGTCGGACATATCCTATATGCAAATAAATAGGGATTTTACTTCAGGTAAAATATTATTTTGCATGATTAATATTGAATCGGCAAAGTATGGTCTATATCTATTCAATAGATAATTATCATGGGTTTTCCAGGATTTTCCTAGCATTTTTCATAATTTCATGCTAATTATTAAGCAATTCCCAGAATTACCAATTAACAGGTGAGTAAATTTCAACGTGAAATAATCACGGCATGATGGAAATAGAATCTTCTGAGGCTCTTATTGGTTGGGTATGAAATCATGTAATGAATGCTCTCAAATCAACATGACTCTTGGCGGAGTCAACCCTTGGAAGAGGCTCACATGAGGGAGGAGCACTTCCCGATTTGGCGCGTAATTAAGAAACCTAGCCTCATGTGTGTTTTCCTTAGACACCAATTGTCATGTATCCGTTTCTTCAAAACTGAAATTAAAAACCCAACCACTTATGCCCTTAAGCTCAAAAACCGCTTCGATGGCTTGATTATTTCCATAATTTTCTATCATTTTCAATGATTATTAAGTAATCTTCAGAATCACTTAAATAACATAACATAAATTTCAGCATGTATAAACATGGCATAAAGCTAGAAAATAAACCGAGATCATGAAACTTTAAAGTGGGCTAAACCACAATTCTTCAATTTTACTAAATTTTTCTATGAAAACCAGGCCCTTTTTTCTTTTAGGAGAGGGCCGGTCCACAACTTGGCCCTAAACAATTGGCACGCTCGCCGGAAACAATGGTGGCGGCCCATCATATATCTTGCAAAAAACCCGAGCACTTTCAGGCGGGAAGAAAACCCTAGCCGCCACTCGGTGTTGCATCTGGCTGAAGGCTATCATGGAAACCACCTCTCCGCGCCGCCACCTCGGTCTTGCCGCCGCTTTCTGCCGGCCTCTTGCGAAGTCTTGTGTGCGGCGCGGTGCTCTCAGGGCACCCTGCCTGCTGCGATTTATCACAAACAGGCACGTGACTCGATGCGCTGCGGCGATCCATCTCCGCGTTTCTCTCTGGTTCGAGGGGGAAAATTTTCAGATAATGCTCTTCGCGCCACCGTTCTCTTCGCGCCGCCGACGTCCCCTAGCTCGACTCGCCTCGCGCCGCTGACGTCGTCTTCTCCATCAACGAGTTCAATAATTTCCGGCGGGTGTCGCTCTGCGTTTTTCCCACAGGCGGCGGTCTCCTCCACGTCGTTTTTTATCGACATGGCGGGACCGTTTGCTGATGATATTTCAGGGGTGTTATCGGAATGTTGCAAAAAAATTTCGCCCCCACGGGTCAGTGATTCTCTGCCTTCGGTTGTCCCCACTGAGGTGGATCCACAAGGCAGTGAATCTAGGGTTGATTTGGCGGTGAACTGCTCTACGATCCGGTAGGAGAAAATCTGAAATTGAGAATTTTTGGACAACTTTGGGTTATTCATACGCTACGAAATTTCTAGGGTTCCATCTAGCGATGAGGCGATTTTGAGTGCGGAAGGATCTAGTCTGACTAGAAGTTTTCGATTGAGTGATTGCTTCGGTGAAAATCGGATCGTATTGTTTCATCCCCAATCCAAATTAGTTTCTCGAGGGAGCTGTGTTCGTTGAATCTGCGAGAGACTTTTGCGGAGGTGGTGAGGAAAGGAAGAATGGCGGAAGATCGGGGAAGGTTAGTCACTTGGGTTTGGCGATCGGATCCACGCCGGTAGCGCTGCCTCGTTACGGACAACATCTTCACTTGATAGTACAGGCGCCTCCTCCTCCTGGTCCTCGGCGGGTTCGTCCTCCCAACCTCCCAGATGCCTCCCCATCCTTCCCGGATGCATCAACAACCACGTCTACAAGCTATACAAATGCCTCAAGGAACTAGAGTAGCCACAATCTCAAACAACATCGAGAAAATGTGGGTGCGGCGATATGAGATGAAACCGATTCAGCTGAGGAGGAGGCATCTGGCGGAGAACACAGGGTTCGAGTTAAGGATGATGAACAACCTGTGATTGATCCTAGGTATAGAAACCTGACTTGCTTTAATTGTGGAGAGCCTGGAAATTTCGTTGGTATATGTAAGAAACCCAAGATTTGTTTCATTTGTGCTGTGCCTGGACACCATATGAATGATTGTCCAGCTTGGTCAAAACCTTTGCCTCAAGCTACGTATCTAGGTAGTGCTGGTAGGGGTTTGGGTTTCTATCACCTGGATGTCCCTAAGGTTGAATCTACTCAATGGCTTAACCTGAGGAATTGTGGTATTGTTAAGGTGAAAAGAGGTGAGATTTCTTTGCGAGAGCTTGAAAAGGAGTTAGCTGAAATTTATTGCAGTGAGTAGTAGCAAATCGAGAGAGCTCGATGTGGATAAGTTTTTGGTTAGATTTCCTCCTCATAGGAAAGTGTCGGATATTAAAAACTATCCTTCATTCAACCTGAGGAAGGAGGGTGTGGAAGTGGAAGTTCTAGAGTGGATTGGTGAACTAGAACCATATGGTGTGAAGGAAGGCTTGGTTTTGTATAAGGTATTCCACTAGAAATGGTGTGATTAATTTGTTTTTGCTCATATTGCATCAGGATATGGTATTATGATTGATGTTGATTAGTGCGGTTTGTTCAAGTCCTTTTATGAAATGGCTAGAGTTAAGATAGCGTGTAGAAATCCTAATTGATTCCTTTTGAAAGATTGTATGAAATGGGTGAGGAAGATATACTTGATATATTTTGTGGTTGAAGACTTTGACCAAGAGGTGGATGTTCCATCAAAACACGAAGATGATAATGGCGATGATGGTCAAGATGGAGATGATGAGGAAGGTGATGATTTAGATAGCCGAAACAATGAGAAAAAATAAGATGGAAGTTGACAAGATGAAGAATCAACAAAGTGTCTTTAAAACTTCAAGAACAAATGCTAGCGACTCTTGGAAAAAGGTAAAAGCATTGCACGGTATAGAGGAGAATAGAAATTCCATTGATCAAGAAGAACAGCTCCAAAAATGTATGAGGAAGCGATGATGTGATGGTTGTTGTGAAGGAAGCCAATCAATGTATTGTGAGAGGAGATTCTTGAGAAGAATGTCAAGAGATAGAAACAAAAAGCTTCTATGGATGGAAATAACTTGTTTGTGGGGCATATAGAAGATGATGATACAGAACATTCAAAGTGGGATTCTTTTAGAGCTCTCGCTGGTGCAGGTCAGAACACGGAAAACACTTATATTTTAAAAGAAATGGAGTTGATTGAATCAGAGTCTGATGAAGAAGGTGAGATGGAAGGAGCTATACCTGTTCAGAATGACCTGAGAGGAACAGAAGGTGGTTTCTTGGCTAAATTAGAGGAGTGCTTGTGGAAATGTGGTTAAGTGGGGTCGGTGGCTGAGCCAGCCAACCGACCCATGTAGATGGACCAAGCCCACGGACAAAGGAGGGAGTTCTAGGAGGCAGGATGGGTCTGAGCGGGAGGCGAGGCCGTGGGCGCCCGGGCGCAGTGAGCTCAGGTAGCTCCTCTGTCTGCAGACCCAGCCTTGACTCTTTACATGGTAACATGCTTTGTCGGCCTTCTGAGGCGAGTCCTCCCTGCCATCTCCAGCAGCTTCCCTGACCTGTCCGACTGGGCACCAACTCCTCCTCGCCGTGCCGAGGGATGCCCGTCGAGAGATATAGAAGAACCTGTATGAGAGAAAAGAGAGCCTCCTTGTACCAAGAACTTCAATATACTCGCATCAACAAAGAGGCGAGGACTAGGGTATTATCTCCATTGGGGAGCGAACACAGGTAAAAATCCTCAGGTGTTTTGTTCTACCATCAGGTGCAGGATCTTCGCCTTCCCTCCCTCTTCTTCATTGTCGGTAGCAACCATCGGCGGTTGGCGCCCGGTAGGGATACTCTCGGGGCTCTCTCAGGAAGGAGCGGAAGAACAAGGCTCGAGGTTGGTGCAGTAGAACCACTCGTGGTGCCATCCCTTGTTGGAGGTCTGAAGGGATGGCGAAATAAATCTTCCTCACCCGTCCCTCGGCTGGCAGCCCCCATTGCCTTGAGGCGAGCTCTTGCTTTCGGAAAGGGTTTGAGAAGGAAAAGGTGGCGGAAAAGGTTGAAATGCGAGCGAATCCCAAAGCCTACATGATGTGGATGAAAACGGCGATGTGAAGGGCGGAATTGGGGTTGGTGAACTAACTTCGGCCGCCGTAATAGGAGAGAGATCGCGGAAAAGCTGCCGGTAAGCCCAAATCATGGCTGGAAGAAGGACTCGACGCAGCGATTTCTTAGCGAGGTGGGATAGAACTTGACCATGGTAGGTAGCTATTGTCGAGGCGCGACATCGCCATCTCCCATAGTAACCATTGCATCTAGATCGCCTCGCGTCGGCGTGGAAGGCACCCAATCATGGCCGGTGCGGTAATGCGGTCTTGGGATGGTGGATTCGGCATTTCTGGGGCGGCATCGGCGCAAGAGGCAAAGCCAGTGGCAGCTAACCTAGCGCCAGGGCTCGTGGGCAAAATGACGGGTTTACGGAGAAACGAAAGAAGAGAAGGCGTGGGGCGCGAATATGAATTACAGAGCGGTTCAAGGGGCATTGTAAAGAAATCTATTCTCGTCGAAAGTGGGGCGGCCGCTACCAAGTTTAATGAGTCGACTACTTGGGATTTTGGTCGCGTCCGCCGCGTCCTTTCTTGGGATCGTCCTTGCTGAATGAAAGGCGGAATCAAATATAGAGTCATCAAACCCGAATCAAAATGCAGCTCCATGATGAGCCGTGACCGTAGTACATGTCTGGTACCAATCGACCAAGAGCGAATAATGGCAGCGCTCCATGAAAACCGCGCTATGCCGGCATGGCCGGTGTAAGCGCCACAAACCTAAATCCAAGTGCGGCTCCATGATGAGCAATGCCGTACATGTCACGGTACCAATCGGCCAATAAGCCCAGATGGTGGCGCGCTCCATGAAAACCACGCTATGCCGGTATATGGCGGGTGTAAGCTCACCAAACCTAAATCAAAATGCAGCTCCATGATGAGCCTTGCGAGTACATGTCTGGTACCAATCGGTCGAAGCGAATAATGGTGGCGCGCTCCATGAAAACCACGCTATGCCGGCATGGCCAAGGTGTAAGGCGTCACCAAACCTAAGTCAAGAGTGCGCTCCATGATGAGCAGCCGCCGCTGTCTGCTGGTCTGCTTCGATCAAGGGCCAAATGGCGGCTAGCTCGTGGCGGAGCACGATGAGTCAGTATGACCGAGGCGGACATCTTTCTATCAAATCCGGGAGCGTCTGGCGAAGCTATCAAAGGAAATTGAGTCGTCGAGACCTCCCAGCCTTGCCTCAGCGGCGAAAAATGGCCTTGCATTGCGAGGTAGCAAACCCACATAAAACGGCAGTCTGAAAGCACTAAAGAAATTTCTTTGTGGAATGTCTTGAATTAAATGGGGTCGGTGGCCAGGCCAAGCCGACCAACCCATGTAGATGGACCAAGCCCAGGACAAAGGGAGAGTTCTAGGAGGCAGGATGGGTCAGAGAAGCGGAGGCAGAGCACGCAGGCGCCCGAGGCGAGTGTAAGTGGCCAAGCTCCTCTCTGCAGACAGCCGCAGACTCTGCATGCATTGTGCTTTGTCGGCGCTCTGAGCGAGTCCTCCTGCCATCTCCAAGGCTTCCACGACCACTCGACTGGCGCACCCAGCAACTCCCTCGCCGTGCCCGAGGATGCCGTCTCGAGATATATAGAGAGAACCACATCTGAGAGAAAAGAGCCTCCTTGTAACCAAGAACTTCAATATACTCGCATCAACAAAGAAGCGGGACTAGGGTATTATCTCCATTGGGGAGCAGAACACAGGTAAAAATCCTCAGGGTGTTACGTTTCTACCATCGGTGGGATCTTCGCCTTCCACTCCTCTTCTTCTTTGTCATTAGCAACCATCGTGAGTCTTTATCACGAGAGATTTTGCGAACTCAAGCAGTGACAGAAGGAGAGTCTGAAAAATCTGAAGTTAAGTGGGGACTGTCCTTGAGGGTGGATAGACCCAGGAGAGTTAAGGAAGATGGGAAGACTGCTATGCAAAGAGCTCAAGAGTATATGAAATACAAGAACCTGGAATCAAAGCATAGTACAAAAAGTGGTAACTCTTTTCATTCTTTACATAATGAGCATTTAATGCATATGGCTTCTCTTGTGAATGTGAGATTGGGAACTAACCCACAAAATATTAGTCAGAATGTTGAAAAGATGAAAAAGGTAGAATTAGAGCAGGTTACTGCTTTTGAAGCTAACAATCCTGATATGCTTTTGCCGGTGGAGTTTGATATTAGTGTAAACCCGATTGTTTTCCCCCCATTGCTGGGAATGATGCCACAACAAACTTCTCCAATTATGGGAAGTGTCGGTTCGAATGGGAAAAAGTCTTGGTCTCAGGTAGTCGGTAGTCATAAACAAAAAAGCAATAATAATGAAAGGAGCATTCTGGAATGTTAGAGGCCTGAATAAATCGAATTAGAATAACTGGGTTGCATGACTTTGTTCTTGAAAACAAACTAGACTTTATTGGCATTGAGAAACTAAGAAAGAAAATTTTTGATGATTATATGTTGAATAATATTAGAGAGATTTAAATTGGGCTGGTTTTCTTTGTTGAATCTTCTTTGGTGGTATTTTAGTAGGTGTTAGCTCTATTAGATATAGAGGTAGTTGGTTGGCGAAATTTTAAATCTGCATGTCTTGTATCAAGAATATTCTTTGATAGCTTTGTTTGGAGGTTAGTAGTGGTGTATGGTTCTCCTACTGAGGAGGCGGAACAAGAGTTTTAGATAGTGCATTTTGTAATGAGTAGGTAGGAAGGTCCTACCATGTTTGGTGGTGACTTTAATATAGTGAGAAGTCAATCGAGAAGAGTAATGGGGTGATTAATCACCCTTGGGCTTTCCTTTTAATGGTAGTGTGTAATAGGTGGGGATGATAGAATTGAAAGATTCTACTAGAACTTTTACTTGGTGTAATAATCAAGAAGCGACCTATTATGGGTTGCGCTTGATAAAATTTTAATGACTCGCATTTTGATTATCGGTATCCTGAAGCTATGGTTAAAATTTGGTTCTAAAGCTAGCGATGACCATGTTCCTAATCATAAACTTTGGTGTTGTGGATGGTAAAAAAAGATCTGTTGATTGAGAATTGGTGGTTGAATAGGCATGATTTTGTGGATGTGGTGGAAAAGTCATGGAATTCTCCATGTGATGAGTCGGATCCTTTAGAGATCGGCAATTTAAAATTAAAATCGAGAAAAAAAATCAAAGGTTGGGCTATGAATGTTCAATCGAGATGAAAAAAAAATAAATCTAGGTTATTAAAGGAAATTGATATCTTGGATTTAAAGGGAAAACTCCCATCTATCGATGATGATGATAAAAAAAGTTAAGAGAATTAGTGGGCCGAGTTGAATGAAATTTGGAGTGTTGAAGAAATAAAGGCTAAGCAGAGATCTAGAGATAGAGATATTAGAGGTGACAAAAACAATGCATATTTTCATGCGATTGCAAATCAAGAAAAAGAAAAACATATTAGTGCCCTTGATGGCAGCGATGGTCTAATGGAGGATACTAAGGATATGTTAAATTTGGCGGTAGAATTTTATAAAAAGCTTTTGGTCACGAAGATGAATTAGGTTTTCATTGGATGAGGATTTCTAGGATAGTGATATGAGAATCAAAGTTGAGGAGAATGAAGGTATTTGGAAGCCCCTTTCTCGAGCGAGATAAAGATCTTTATTTTTGGTTAATTATGCGGATGGGGCCCTGGCGAGATGGTTTCTCTTTTAGGTTCTACGAAGATGCGGAATTTAGTGAAAGATGACTTGATGGCTATGGTCCTTTGTTTTTGAAAGCAGGACTTTAAACCTTTCTAGGTTGAAATATACTATTGAAATGGCAAAAGAGAGGAAGGTTCAAGATCACCCCCATGAACATTGCATGAGGTGTGCGAAGATGGCGAGGAAGATGATAGAATTGGGGTGAGATGAAGATGGTGGATTTCAGAGAAATGGAGGACGGTGAGAAAAATTCAGAAAAGGGTGGAAGAAGGCCCGCCATCATGGCCTAGTGTGCAAAGACGATCTCGCTTGAGAGGCACACAGCGTGGCGGTCCCCTGACGGTATCGAAGGTGCCTTCCGGCTGCGACTATCCCTATTCGCCTTTACGGCGCGGCGGCCAAGAGAGGCCGGAATGGAGTTCACCATGGTGGCTCAAGAAGACAAAGAGCTTTGGGAAAAAGAGGCGAAGGAACAAGAAAGCAAAGTGCGTGAAGAAAATGTATATGGACCGCCAATACAGATGCATCTATATATGCGCATTCTACATCGACGGCTCACGAAGGACAAAGTTATGCCGCTTCGGGTCCTAAGGAAAACCGCAGATACGCTGGGACCGGTTGGCCGATCCTCATGAGTGGTGGCCTCGCCCAAGAGCGCACCAAGCATTGAAGTGCATTATGAAGGTTCTAAAAGGAGTCGAGGCTCGCCTTAGGGCAGCCCGGCTACTCACAACAGATATACGCTAGGGTACCTTTCCACCGCATAAAGTGCGGTCCACGGGCGCGCCATCGGCGGCGATCACGCTCCACGGCCAAAGGTTGGTCCACGTGGCGCCCGGCGAGCGTGGGCGAAGACGCCGCCGCCTCGGCGCCAAACCACGTGGCGGCGCCATCGGCGGCGATCACGCCGCGCCGGCCAGCCGGCCCACGGCGCGCCGGCGAAAGGCGAGCACACGCCGCTTTCGCTACCATTTCGTGGTGTTTTGGGCGACGGCGGCGATCACGCCACCGGCCAGCGCCGGCCCACGGGCGCCCGGCGAAAGCGTGGGCGAAGCACGCCTCGCTGCCGGCGCCAAATTTACGCGGGCGGCGGCCATCGGGCGGCGATCACGCGCCACGGCCAGCGGCCCACGGGCGCTCGGGCGAAAGTGGCGAAACGCACCGCTTCGCCGCCAGCCCACGGGCGGCGGGCCATCGGCGGCGATCACGCACCGCGGCCAGCGCCGGCTGGCGCCTGGCGAGCAGCGGGCGAAGCACGCCGCCGCCTTCGCAGCCATCGTGGCGGGTGGCGGCAGGCCACGAGGACGCCTTCGCCGCCCCGCCAAAAGGCAAGAAGGTGGGCGACGGCGGCTTCGCCTCGAAGGCTCCTTCCGCCGCACGCGTCGAATCAGCAGTGCTCGCCATAGCAGATTTATCAAGAGTAAGGGTTTCGCAACAAGCCCATTCCTCCGACGCCTCACCCACCACTCACAGGGGGTCCCATCCGCTGACCGCAAGGGCACGCAGAGGCATTTAATGAGGCCGAGGAACGGACAACACGAGAGAAGCATTAAATGTATTTAGATCAAGATGATGACCTCCTTGTACCTACCCCTGCTAGCCCTGCCTATATAAGGGCCCTCGGGTGCATGGGGAAGGGGGATCGATCTAGATCACGACTGCAATACTAGAGAAAGCTAGCGATGCGCTTGTAACTCGAGAACTCAGACCGGTTCGATACACCCCATAAGAAATTTAGCAGACGTAAGGTTATTACCCTTCTCACAAGGGGCCTCGAACTCGGGTAAAAAATCACTTGTTCTTCCTAGTTCAGAGGCGCCAAGCCTCCGCCACGGAGTCCTCTAGGTTTCGCCTCGATTAGCCTACCACGAAGACGCCTCCCACCGAACAAAACCCGGCTCAGAGATCACGCCCTGTCTGTGGAATACGCCGACAAGAGTCTTTTTTTTATTTATTTCTCCCAGATCACTGGGATATACTATATTAATTTCTTCCAGCCTCGTGATTTCTACAACGACGAAGTCCGGGTGTTCGACTTCCCAACGTGGAATTGTGTGCGCAAATATACTGGTTATCATCTTCGTGATGGATCACTTCAGGATGTTACCATCTCTAGGATGGCTCACTTCAGTGATTTTCTCAACAATCGGTTGAGTTTCTTCAATTGTCTCGTGTAGTGATCTCATTTGCTCGATTCTCTGCTTTCACGACATCTCCGCTGAATCGAGTCCTGCACCGAGGCCTCTTCTTATCATGAGGGTCAAGAGTAGGTTCAATATCCTTCTAGGTATCTCCACTCTTTTAGGTGCATATATTTCGTATATGAGATCTTTCACCCCTTATGACCAAAGAAGGCATTTGGCAGATCATTAGCTTATTTATTGCAGATTTATTATCCTTGAACTTCAAGTTCGGTCTTTCTAGTGCGTGGGTCTAAGGACTAGGCATTTTGAAATGTGGTACTTATCTCCCCCTAATGCCGAAAATGTCCTTAGTATAATCAACGTATCGAGCCATGTACGCATCCCCGCCATAGGCTCTAGGTATTTTAATATATGACGAGATTCATAACTCATATGGATCCTCAACCGTTGTTGAGGTCCTATGGTTGTACTGTGGGTGAAGAGATTGGCATGTATACAAAGACACCCAGATTTTCGCAGATAGGAAATACTTAATTCTTTTTCCACGCACTATCTCGCAATAGGGAAATTTCAGAATATGCGCTTGTTCGAAGTTGAATTATTACCAAGAAGATGCAAAGATCAAGCGTGGCCCTAACAACCGTGGGAAGCCAATTATTCTCGCAAGAGCGCTACAATAAGTTTTATTCTCTTAATTAATGACCAGAAGGCCATTTTTTATATTATGGCCAATGTAATTATTTATTATTCTTCTCATCATATTCAACCCAGATGACCTGCATTTATCATGCCGCATCTTAAATATTTCGGGTTTTAACTATGGTTTTCATCGCAACATAAACTTCGGTTTTCATTGCAACATAAACTTCGGTTTTCATTGCAACATAAATATCATAGCATGATTAAATAAATTTCCTGGAAAAATCACACTTTATTAAATTTGACTGATAATCGTTCAACAGGAGCGTAGACCTTTGTTCATCCAGGAACACAAAGACTATATCCAGGAACACAAAGACTAAGCTGATAAATGAGGCTCTTAAGGAGTCTCTAAAGGATAATATGACATCGACTCTAAAAGAAAACTGGGAGACTACTCCATGTCTCCATATAAATCATTTATACCGTCCTTCTGGGACTTGTCTTTATTCTTCTGGAATTCTTTCAACTTATCCCCAATGAGATCATCCTCTTCCATGGGAGTATCACCATAGCCAAGGAGGCCCTTCTTAAATTCTTTTGTGGGATCGGAGGCTTGATCATCATCCAACTCCATTTTATTTTCAACAACAGGTTGAGAAGTGAAGTGCACCTCCGCCTTTATTCCCTTGATTCTTCCGAATCTCCCAAAGGATTTCATGTATAACTCCACCAAATGCTTTGGGGTGCGATATGTACGTGACTAATGACCAAGACATCCACACTTACAAAGATGGTTGTTTAGGATCGCAAGATTATTTGTTGGTCCTTTCTTCCGAAGTGACCGATCCATTTTCTTTTGTTTTCCATCGATTTACCTCTTCCTTTATGATTTTTGTCATTCTTCCATTTATCCCCTTTCTATCTTTGACCCTTTTTATGCCCTCGCTATTGCTAGCCTCGCTGATCATTTGCGGTGCTTCAGTGCAATGCATGACTCCTACTAGGTAGGACCGATGATTCTTCATTAGAAGTTTATCATGCTTTTCGCTTCTAGCGTAATGCATATCACCGTAGTACTTCAGATTTTGCATGACGACATCATTGTCGCAGATCCTCATGTTAGTGGAATGTGCACAAAGTCTTGTCAATTTTTCCATTTCGTGATCTTCGTCACAAAATGCTAGTTTTGCAACAATCTTGTGCATGGCGTAGTTATATGTCACCGACTTAAAATCTTGGAAGCGAGGAGTGTCCATTCACGTTGTGCTTCTAGCAGCAGAACGGATCTTTGCTGGTTATATCGTTCCTTCAGAGAATTCCATAGAGCCATCGGGCCCTCCTCCATCATATATTCGGCATTCAGGTCCGCATGGAGATGGTGCCTCAGAAGTGCAAAGTCGCAAGACTTAGCGCTTCAGGAGAGCCGAGCACCACTTCAGTCAGGAAATTGTGGCTCCAAGAGATCGGGTCATAAGTTAATCTTGGCATCCATTGCCCAAGTGAGATAATTGCTGCCATTCAGTAAGCAAGCTCAAAGAAATTCTTTTCATGATGTCGCATATATCCTATATGCAAATAAATAGGATTTTACTTTAGGTAAAATATTGTTTTGCATGATTAATATTGAATCAGCAAAGTATGGTCTATATCTATTCAATAGATAATTATCATGGGTTTTCCAGGATTTTCCTAGCATTTTTCATAATTTCATGCTAATTATTAAGCAATTCCCAGAATTACCAATTAACAGGTGAGTAAATTTCAACGTGAAATAATCCTGGCATGATGGAAATAGAATCTTACGAGGCTCTTATTGGTTGGGTATGAAATCATGTAATGAATGCCTCCGTCAACATGACTCTTGGCCAGGTCAACCCGCCCAGAAGGCTCACATGAGGGAGGGAGCACTTCCCGATTTCGGGCGCCAATTAAGAAACCTAGCCTCATGTGTGTTTTCCTTAGACACCAATTGTCATGTATCCGTTTCTTCAAAACTGAAATTAAAAACCCAACCACTTATGCCCTTAAGCTCAAAAACCGCTTCGATGGCTTGATTATTTCCATAATTTTTCTATCATTTTCTGTTGATTATTAAGTAATCTTCAGAATCACTTAAATAACAGAACATAAATTTCAGCACGTATAAACATGGCATAAACCTAGAAAATAAACCCAGATCATGAAACTTTAAAGTGGGCTAAACCACAATTCTTCAATTTTACTAAATTTTTCTATGAAAACCAGGCCCCTTTTTTCTTTTCGGAGAGGGAACCGGTCCACAACTTGGCCCTAAACAATTGGCCTGCTCATCGGAAACAATGGTGGCCGGCCCATCATATATGCGCAACAAAAACCAGGCACTCGGGCAGGAAGAGAAAACCCTAGCCGCCACTCAGTATTGCATCTGGCGCTAGGCTATCATGGAGCCACCTCTCAACGCCGCCACCCCTTGTGCCGCCGTCACGGCCTCTTGCGAAAGTGCTTCAATGTCACGGTTTCACGGGGCACCCTTGCACCGCGATTTATCACAAACAGCATCGCGACTGACAGCCATGCGGCGATCCATCTCCGCGTTTCTCTCTGGTTCGAGGGGGAAAATTTTCAGATAATGCTCTTCGCGCCATCGTTCTTCGCCCGACGCCCCTAGCTCGACTTTACCAGCCACGACGCCGTTTTCCATCAACGAAGTTCAATAATTTCCGGCGGTGTCGCCCGCTTTTTCCTGACAGCGGCGGTCTCTCCACGCCGCTTTTTTATCGACATGGCGGACCGCTGGTCGATGATATTTCGTGGGTGTTATCGAATGTCGCAAAAAATTTCGCCTCACGGTCGTTGATTCTCTGCTTCGGCTGTCCTCCATCGAGGTGGATCCACAAGGCAGTGAATCTAGGGTTGATTTGGCGGTGAACTGCTCTCTGATCCAGCGGGAGGAAAATACTGAAATTGAGGAATTTTTTGGACAACTTTGGGTTATTCCTTCGCTACCAGAAATTTCTAGGGTTCCATCTAGCGGTGAGGCGATTTTCTGGGTGCGGAAGGATCTAGTCCTGACTAGAAGTTTTCAGTTGAGTGATTGCTTCCCAGTGAGAAAATCGGATCGTATTGTTTCATCCCCAATCCAAATTAGTTTCTCGAGGGAGCTGTGTTCGTTGAATCTGCGAGAGACTTTTGCGGAGGTGGTGAGGAAAGGAAGAATGGCGGAAGATCAGGAAGGTGGTCACTGGGTTTGGCAGTCGGATCCACGCCAACAAGACTCGCCTCGTTACAAGAACATCTTCCGCAAGAGTACCAAATACCGTCCTCCTCGGGTCTCGCCAGCTGGCCCTCCCAACCTCCCCAGATGCCTCCCCATCCTTCCCAGATGCATCAACAACCACGTCTACAAGCTATACAAATGCCTCAAGGAACTAGGTCGCCACAATCTCAAAGAACATCGAAAATGTATTTAAAGAAGAATAGATGAAACCGATTCAAAGAAATAGGAGGAGGCATACGCAACTCCGGGGTCAAGCTAAGGATGATGAACAACCTGTGATTGATCCTAGGTATAGAAACCTGACTTGCTTTAATTGTGGAGAGCCTGGAAATTTCGCTGGTATATGTAAGAAACCCAAGATTTGTTTCATTTAGGCCAGGCTCGACACCATATGAATGATTGTCCAGCTTGGTCAAAACCTTTGCCTCAAGCTACGTATCTAGGTAGTGCTGGTAGGGGTTTGGGTTTCTATCACCTGGATGTCCCTAAGGTTGAATCTACTCAATGGCTTAACCTGAGGAATTGTGGTATTGTTAAGGTGAAAAGAGGTGAGATTTCTTTGCCAGAGCTTGAAAAGGAGTTAGCTGAAATTTATTGCAGAGAGTGGCCGTGGCAAATCAGAGAGCTCGATGTGGATAAGTTTTTGGTTAGATTTCCTCCTCATAGGAAAGTGTCGGATATTAAAAACTATCCTTCATTCAACCTGAGGAAGGAGGGTGTGGAAGTGGAAGTTCTAGAGTGGATTGGTGAACTAGAACCATATGGTGAGCTGAAGGAAGCTTGGGTTTGTATAAGGGGTATTCCACCGAAATGGTGTGATTGGACTGTTTTTGCTCATATTGCATTCGGATATGGTATTATGATTGATGTTGATTGGTCTGGTTTGTTCAAGTCCTTTTATGAAATGGCTAGAGTTAAGATAGCGTGTAGAAATCCTAGTCAGATTCCTTTTGAAAGATTGTATGAAATGGACAGGAAGATATACTTGATATATTTTGTGGTTGAAGACTTTGACCAAGAGGTGGATGTTCCATCAAAACCTGAAGATGATAATGGCGATGATGGTCAAGATGTAGATGATGAGGAAGCTGATGATTTAGATGACAGAAACAATGAGAAAAGTAAGATGGAAGTTGACAAGATGAAGAATCAACAAAGTGTCTTTAAAACTTCAAGAACAAATGCTAGCAGCTCTTCTGGAAAAGGTAAAACAGTGCCTGGTATAGAGGAGAATAGAAATTCCATTGATCAAGAAGAACAGCTCCAAAAATGTATGAGGAGCAGTGATGTGATGGTTGCTGTGAAGGAAGCCAATCAATGTATTGACAGAGAGGAGATTCTTGAGAAGAATGTCCAAGAGATAGAGCAAAAAGCTTCTATGGATGGAAATAACTTGTTTGTGGGGCATATAGAAGATGATGATACAGAACATTCAAAGTGGGATTCTTTTAGAGCTCTCGCTGGTGCAGGTCAGAACACGGAAAACACTTATATTTTAAAAGAAATGGAGTTGATTGAATCAGAGTCTGATGAAGAAGCTGAGATGGAAGGAGCTATACCTGTTCAGAATGACCTGAGAGGAACAGAAGGTGGTTTCTTGGCTAAATTAGAGGAGGTTGCCACGAGGAGATTTTATGTAACTCAAGCAAAGGATGTATGAGAGTCTCAAAAATCTGGTTAAGTGGGACTCGCCCTGAGGGTGGATAGACCCAGGAGAGTTAAGGAAGATGGGAAGACTGCTATGCAAAGAGCTCAAGAGTATATGAAATACAAGAACCTGGAATCAAAGCATAGTACAAAAAGTGGTAACTCTTTTCATTCTTTACATAATGAGCATTTAATGCATATGGCTTCTCTTGTGAATGTGAGATTGGGAACTAACCCACAAAATATTAGTCAGAATGTTGAAAAGATGAAAAAGGTAGAATTAGAGCATGTTACTGCTTTTGAAGCTAACAATCCTGATATGCTTTTGCCGGTGGAGTTTGATATTAGTGTAAACCCGATTGTTTTCCCCCCATTGCTGGGAATGATGCCACAACAAACTTCTCCAATTATGGGAAGTGTGGGTTCGAATGGGAAAAAGTCTTGGTCTCAGGTAGTCGGTAGTCATAAACAAAAAAGCAATAATAATGAAAGGAGCATTCTGGAATGTTAGAGGCCTGAATAAATCAGGTAGAATAACTGGGTTGCATGACTTTGTTCTTGAAAACAAACTAGACTTTATTGGCATTCAGGAAACTAAGAAAGAAAATTTTGATGATTATATGTTGAATAATATTAACAGAGATTTTAGCTGGAACTGGTTGCCTGCTGTTGGTACTGCTGGTGGTATTTTAGTAGGTGTTAGCTCTATTAGATATGAGGTAGTTGGTTGGCAGAATTTTAAATCCTGCATGTCTTGTATTGTCAAGAATATTGCTGATAGCTTTGTTTGGAGGTTAGTAGTGGTGTATGGTTCTCCTTACGAGGAGGGCAGACAAGAGTTTTTAGATGAACTGCATTTTGTAATGAGTAGCTGGGAAGGTCCTACCATGTTTGGTGGTGACTTTAATATAGTGAGAAGTCAATCTGAGAAGAGTAATGGGGTGATTAATCACCACTGGGCTTTCCTTTTTAATGACTGGTGTAATAGGTGGGGGATGATAGAATTGAAAGATTCTACTAGAACTTTTACTTGGTGTAATAATCAAGAGCAGCCTATTATGGCTGCGCTTGATAAAATTTTTGTGACTATGCATTTTGATTGTCAGTATCCTGAAGCTATGGTTAAAGCTGGTTCTAAAGCTAGCAGTGACCATGTTCCCTTAATCATAAACTTTGGTGTTGTGGATGGTAAGAAACCGAATCTGTTCAGATTTGAGAATTGGTGGTTGAATAGGCATGATTTTGTGGATGTGGTGGAAAAGTCATGGAATTCTCCATGTGATGAGTCAGATCCTTTAGAGATCTGGCAATTTAAAATTAGAAATCTGAGAAAAAAAATCAAAGGTTGGGCTATGAATGTTCAATCTGAGATGAGAAAAAAATAAATCTAGGTTATTAAAGGAAATTGATATCTTGGATTTAAAAGGGAAAACTCCCATCTATTTGATGATGATAAAAAAGTTAAGAGAATTAGTGGACGAGTTGAATGAAATTTGGAGTGTTGAAGAAATAAAGGCTAAACAGAGATCTAGAGATAGAGATATTAGAGGTGACAAAAACACTGCATATTTTCATGCAGTTGCAAATCAAAGAAAAAGAAAGAAACATATTAGTGCCCTTGATGGCACTGATGGTCCTGTGGAGGATACTAAGGATATGTTAAATTTGGCAGTAGAATTTTATAAAAAGCTTTTTGGTCCTGAAGATGAATTAGGTTTTTCATTGGATGAGGATTTCTAGGATAGTGATAACAGAATCAAAGTTGAGGAGAATGGGCTGTTGGAAGCCCCTTTCTCGGAGCGAGAGATAAAAGATGCTGTTTTTGGTTCGTATGCGGATGGGGCCCCTGGCCCAGATGGTTTCTCTTTTAGGCTCTACCAGAAATTCTGGAATTTAGTGAAAGATGACTTGATGGCTATGGTCCACTGTTTTGAAAACGGGACTTTAAACCTTTCTAGGTTGAAATATACTATTATAATCCTAATCCCTAAGGAGAATGAAGCTAGAAATTTTAAAAAATTTAGACCTATTAGCTTGATCAACTGTAGTTTCAAGATTTTTTTCTAAAGCTTTGAATAATAGGCTGGTGAAGATTGCTGATAGACTTATCTCCCCAAATCAGTCTGCTTTTGTTAAGGGTAGATTTATTCTGGATAGTGTGACGGCTGCACATGAAATTATTCATGAGGTAGCTAATAGAAATGAGCAAGGGGTTATTTTCAAGATTGACTATGAAAAATCTTATGACAGAGTGTTTTGGAGTTTCCTTGAGGATATGTTGAGAAATAGAGGTTTTGGGGAGAAATGGATTCACTGGGTCAAGCATGTGGTCATAGGGGGCTCTATGTGTGAGAGAATTAATGATGGAAATAGTAACTACTTTAAACCTGGTAAAGGGTTAAGACAGGGAGACCCTCTCTCCCCTTTGCTGTTTAATTTGGTGGTTGATGTATTTTCTAGAATGCTTGTTAAAGCTGCTCATAATGGTTTGATTGAAGGTATGATGACTAGTGTGTGCCCTAGTGGTATAATTAGCCTCCAATATGCTGATGATACGATGCTTTTCCTAAAAAATGACTTAGAAAAAGCTAGGAACTTCAAGTGGCTGTTATCCTGTTTTGAGCATCTTTCTGGTATGAGAATTAACTATGAGAAAGGTGATCTAATGGGTGTAGGTCTTGATGAAAGAGATCGGAAGAACCTTGCTAGACTTTTCTGTTGTAATTTGGGCTCGTTTCCTTTTAAATATCTGGGTGTTCCTTTGCATTATGCTAAGTTGAGGAAGGAGGATATACAACCCGTAGTAGACAAAGTGATTAAAAGGGTTGCTGGGTGAGAGGGCGTTTACTTTCTTATGGAGGTAGATTGACCCTTTTAAATTCTTGCTTAGCTAGTATTCCTACTTATTTAATGTCAGTGATTAAATTTCCTAAGTGGGCAATTGAGGAGATTAATTCTCAGATGGCTCACTTTTTCTGGAATGATAGTGAGCATAAAAAACATTATCACTTAGCGAATTGGCAATTGATTGCTCAGAAAAAAGAGTATGGTGGTTTAGGGGTTCCCGATTTGAGAAATTTGAACTTATGTTTGTTGGCTTTTTGGATATCCAGGTATTACTTGAGGCAGATAGTCTTTGGAGACGGATTATTGATAATAAATATCAAACGTCTAATCCTAACCTTTTTGTTGCCCTGATGATAAAGCTTCGCCTTTTTGGAGAGGTGTGCTTTGGGCGGCAAAAGCTGCCAAAATGGGCTATAGGTGGAAGATCGGTAATGGTAAGAGTGTTAGGTTTTGGGAGGATCAATGGTTTGGTACCTCAAGTTTAGCCATTTAATTTTGGCCGCTTTATGTAATCTCCATGAATAAAAACATTATTGTCAAGGATGCTTGGGATGGGGCACATTTGAGGCTCTCCTTTAGAAGGAGTGTTTCTCAAAGGTTATTAAACATGTGGCAGGAGCCAGTGAGTATTGCTGAATCAATTGTCTTTAGTGATGACTGTGACTCTATTATTTGGCAATTTGATGCTAAAGGGGTGTACTCAGTTCAGTCTCTCTATGCTGTTATCAGCTTTAGAGGGGTTCAACCGGTATTTATCCCTGCTATGTGGAAAATTAATGTTCCTCCGAGAATTCATGTTTTTCTTTGGTTGTTGGCTAATAATAGATTGATGACTAGGGATAATCTAAATAAGAGGCAGAATGTGGAAGATATTGCTTGCTTGTTTTGTACGGAGCCTGAATCCATTTCGCACTTATTCTTCGCTTGTTGTGTTAGTAAGATTGTTTGGTATGAGGTGGCTGATATCTTGAATATGAATTTGGGTGATTCTTTTGAAAGTGTGGCTCGGTGGTGGATTAGTAGAAAGAAACACAGTGTTGTTAATGTTTGCACCGCTGCTGTGCTTTGGTCAATCTGGAAGTTACGTAATTCTTTGTGTTTTCAGGGAGGAAGATGGAAGGATATCCGGGTGATTTTGGGTCAGATAGCAAGGAGGCTGAGAAACTGGTTGGTCTTGCTAGCGGAAGCTCAGAGAGTCCATGCGGAAGACGTGGCAAGAAGACTGGAAGAAAACGCTGGTCGGGCACTGAAGCTTGGCTGGAATCAAAGAGTGATCCCAAGAAACCTAGACCGGTTGATGCCTCAGAACCTGGAGGAAGATTGATGGCTTGTAATTCTGGTGGTCGTTGATCTGTCTAAAGGAATGGGATGATGCGTTATTCAGTTTTCTGGAGTTGCTGGTGTGAGGGTCGGCGGTCTTGCTTGGATTTGGAGGAATGGCTGAGTAGTCAATTTTTGTGCTTCTGGAGTAGTTACATATACATAGTTCTCCTGCAAAAAAATGGTTGTTCAGGTTGAAAGGTCGTCAGCTATTTTGTTTAGTCTTCTAGTTTACCCCTGTTTTGCCCTGTTTAGCTAAACTCTTCTCTGCCTCAGGTGGTAGCGGTGTCCTAAAGTTGTTGTGATGTGGTCGTTTCAGTTTGTTCTGGGTTGAATTGTAAGCTGGTAACCCCCAGCAGAACATATACTTTAGCTTTTAGTAAAGCTGGGCCTCTTGGCTCGTTTCTAAAAACTCGACAAGGCACTTGGCATCTGAGACGAGGCGGCGGGCGGAGACGAACTGCATCATGGCGAAGCCACGGCGAACCAAGACAAATGACGGCTGCTCGGTTGAGAGGCGGCGCCTGAAGGGGTCTTGGCCAAGCAGAGGCCTAGGGAGTGGCGTCTCATGATTCATCGGGCGCGGTAGGTGAGCGGGCTCTTCCGGTGCGAGGAGACCGAGGTGATGGGCTTGGCGGTGCTTCGGGCGCGGCGGCAGAGGTGCGACTTCCGGCGCAACAGGTCGGCAGCAGCTCGGTTGTGCGCGACTTTGGGCATGGTGGGCTCGGCGGTGTCTCGGCCAGGCACGAATCGTTGTACCTCTATGACCAGATGACATACGATTGAACGATTTGTAGGGTCGAAGATTAGCGACGAACGCAATTCAATAGGTCATACCAGTTTAATACCTTGATTCGACCTGCAGGAGTAATTTTATAGACTATCGCGTAGGATAGAGTCACGTAGGACTTTTTTTGGCAATCCGAGTAGGTGCTGGCGTGATGGCGAGTTGATTGCAGAACGGATCGGGCGATCAATCGCCAGTAGTAGATCGTTCGTTGTAGTCGACGATCTTCCTTATTGTGGTAGAGACTCGTGCTGATAACGTGTTGTAAAACGTCGAAGAACGCTAATGAACAATCACCCAATAGTAGATGCTATCACGAGAGCAAGAACAATAGACACACAATATAGGGGTGGAATTCTTTCTCGCTTTATTGATTTCATCGTTTACAATGAGGGGGCACCCGATATATATAGCGGTGTGAGAGAGAGTTTGATTCGATCACATTAGAAAGAGATAGAATCCTAACCATATTTGGTTTAGGTTTCTTTATCTCACACCATTAAGAAGTTGAGTTAATGAAAAACAAAACATGCTTTCGGACGAAAGCAAAGCAGTTGGTGGTGCAGAAAAGCCATGTGGGCGGCTTCATTATTTTTCCCACGCGCTCTTCTTCCTTTCCTAAAATCTTCCTTGAAGTTGGGCCTAGATAACGATGGGAGGCTCATACAACGATCAAGATATTGGATCCTATTGGCCTAGCCCACACTAACCATGCTTTACGCTGTTCATTTCATTCGGCACACGGTTCCAATCCTGAATTCAAAAATGCATTGCTCGCCTGCCACGGCCTAAAAAAAGGTTTGTCGACCAATATACTCCGTTTGTGTTTACTTGACATTATTGACCACTTTTCTCATTTGCAAATACTTATCGCTTCATAATAACTCCCGATATGTCATTTCCTATTTCGCCCTTCCCTTCCCCTCCCCATGTGGGCCCAGGTTCAATTCAGTCGTGTCGTGTCCGCCACTTCTTGAAAATTCGAACAATAGCTCCTGGTAAGCTGCATACGGCACTGGCACGATGGGACGGGACATGGAGCGGACTGGCTACGCTGCAGCTGCACTCGGTTAAACCTGAAATTTAGGGTTGCGCTGGATTCGGCTGATGTCGTACCAATTTTCGGTTTCAGAGCTCAAGAATCCAACAACTTCGTCCAACAACTTTGTGTCAGTTTCAAAGCTCAAGAGTAGAAATACAGAATATAAAAGCCACAAACTAAGGGTGTATTTGATAGAGCTCTAACTCTATTAGATTCGTAGATCTAGTGCAGTTATATATTTCTAACTTCACTAGATTTATGGAGCTGGAGCTGTGAGTACATTAAGAGTGTTTAGATGAATTATCTTGTTTATATTTTAACCTAAAGTATAAACTAAATTCACTTTATTCTAGCCTACAATTTTCATGTCTCAAGTGAAGCTGGGATCTGAAACTCTACCAAATAGGTCCTAAGCTAGCCGCATTGCTACTAATCTTGGTATGCTAAACTAGCAGATGACACATGAATTACACCTATGTTTATTCACAAATTTTTAATATAATACACAAAAAAATTACAAAATAATAAGCCAAACAAGTAAAAGAAGTAGGCTATTATTGTAGTTCTAAATAGCGACAGAGTTTTACCGCTATTTAGGATGTTGATCTAATGATGTGGACGTCACATAAGCTTTATGTCGCTATTTTAGAAGACGACAAAGCTCTGTCGCTTTTTAAAATAGCGACATATATATGTCGCTAGGCAATACAGCAACATTAAGGGAAGCTTGTTCGAATTTTTTTAATAATCTCTACTAATTCTAATTACGAGTTGGTGGTCCGTTCTTCTCCCCCCTGACACACCCATTAAGCCGTCATTGTTTAGATCTTCTATACACTGACGAACAGAGAAAGTTTTAATTCGGTTGGATATGCATGCAAGCGTGATCTGTGGCATATCAGACTCTTATCTCAATCACCGATTCTATTTTTAAATACTGCATGGCCGATTCTATTTCTATATATTGCACGCATACAGCTTCTGAATTACCATGTGCCTTTGAGTTGCCATATGCATCATTTTCATTAAATATTTACTTGCATGTACAAATAAGATCCCCTGGGCATATCCACGAAACCGTCATTGTCCCGATCTTCTATACATTGACGAACAGAGAAAATTTTAATTCGGTTGGATATGCATGCAAGTGTGATCTGTGGCATATCAGACTCTTATCTCAATCAGCCGATTCTATTTTTAAATATTGCATGGCTGATTCTTTTTCTATATACTGCATGCATACAGCTTCTGAATTACCATGTGCCTTTGAGTTGCCATATGCATCCTTTTCATTAAATATTTATTTGCATGTGCAGATAAGATCCCCCCAGCATATCCATAAAACCGCCATTGTCCCGATCTTCTATACATTGGTAAACAGATAAAGTTTTAATTCGGTTGGATATGCATGCATGCGTGATCTGCGGTGTATCAGACGTTTATCTAATCAGCCGATTCTATTTCCAAATAATGTACTAGTCGATTCTTTTTCTATATATTGCATGCTTACAACTTCTGAGTTACCATGTGCCTTTGAGTTGCCATATGCATCATTTCTATTAAATATTTACTTGCATGTGTAGATATGATCATCTTTTATTTTTATCTCATCATGTATGGACTTGATTCTGGCTGGCTAACAGCATGTGCACGACCATGCATGACACGACTAGATAAGTTTGTTATCTCTATCTCTACTAATTCTAATTAGGAGTTAGTGATAGTATGTCCATTCTCCACCCTCACCCCGACACGCAGCGCACTGCATGGTCGAAAGTGGCGGACAAGGGCCACCCCGTAGATTGATTGGATCGATCACCCGTCGTGGAGGTAAATGAATATGTATGACTCATTTATTGCTTTCCTTTCTCTCATTGATATGGCATTTGAATCGGCAACGATTGCTCCCGGTGCTTTTCGGATTAGATTGATTGATTTCCTTTTGAAGGAAGCAGAGTTTCGATTTATGGAGTTGTGTCTCTTCTCGTCTCTTTCTTTTTTGTTGCCTTATTTATTCGATGATTTCTTAATCTGGATTCTATACATATCTCCTCGGTTGCTGAATCTATATGATCTCACCGCTTCTTGTCTCTCTTGCAGATGTGTTGACCTTATCCGTTGAGCGGAGGTAATGGGTGACCTTTCTGATCTTGTTGATGCGGCGCAAGGGTGGGTCGCCAGTGATGGGCTACGAGATAGGTCAAGCAAGACTCGCCAGAGGGTCGAGGATGCGCCATAGAGGGGGTGAATAGGCGATTACAAAATTAATCGCTCACTAAAATCGATCGCCTAATACACCCTAAGTCAAAACCTAATCAAAGATATATGCGAAGCGGGATAAATAGGTTTTGACAATTAAAACCTAAATCAACTAGGCTCACTAGTGCACTTAACCAAATTATGTCTCTACACAAGAATTGCTATATTCAAGGTATGGCGCCTTCGCAGAACAGATTCCACGAGCTCGGGTCGAACACGGCCCGAAAGCGTGAAGTTCCAATCCGCTTCTCCCCTCTTCGCCACTATGGAACTGTTGCTCATGGCCGCTTAGCCATGACGAGAACATGGAGGAGGGGGAGCGAGTCTGGCGACCTCAAGATGCTCGCTTATGGCCAAAGTTGCCATCAAGTCGCAGTGCTCGCCGACTTCATGGTCGAGCAAACATCCTTCCAGCCTCCTAACTCGAGGTCGAGGAGGAGAAGCCTCGGATCATGTATTTTCGACGCCTAGATCCTTCAAGCGCCGGGCCGGATTCTCATCCTTACTCAAGCAATCGGCTAAGGTATGTGGTTCGCTTTTGGGTTTCAGTGACCAACAACGCTGCAGTAGTACGAGGCTCTTGAACAACTAATTAATACTAAGCAATTCTAGATACTATCAAGTAATTGAACAATATACAATAAATGTAAATACTTGAAAGTAAAAGAGACAAGAGGCAAACGATGTTTTTCCGTGGTGTTCGGAGACTTGCTTGCCTCCCTAGTCCACGCTGGAGGCAAGCCCAACCACTTGGACCGGCTCCGCCGAGCACTCAAGCTTTCCACTAGTCGTGGTTTTTCACGCTGATTGTAGGCTCAACCCAACCTTCACAAACTTCACGGGCTTTCACAACCTTGAGAGTTCACAAGACGACGCCACGCCTGCCTAGGAGTCGACAACCTCCAAGAGTAATAAGCCGCCCGCTTGAACTTCACCGAGCACAACGAATGCGCCCCGGTGATCACCAAGTGCAACACATGCACAAGGACCTTCCAAGTGCAACACATGCACAAGAGCCTCTCAAACCCACTCCTAATTGCAACACATGCAATTAGTTCACTCTTTAGCTCAAGAACCAAATGTGAGTGTGCAACACATGCAACACTTCACCCAAACACTTAAGCAATGCAGCAACAACTTGCCCAAGCCCCCAAAAGGGTCTATTTATACCCCACCAAAGAAAACTAGCCGCTGGGGGCTAAACGGCAGAAATCAAGAAGCCCTCAGATTACCGCTTTTATCAGAGTAACTACAAACTAGCCGTTGATACAGATGTTTCAAGATTATCAGCTTCTAAGGGCAGAGTACCAAGATTTAGAGATTACCGCTTCCCACACGGCGTAGTGTGCCACGAGCCAAAACAGAAAAACACAAAGCTCGAGAAAAGCTACCAGTTTATATTGCCTCAGTATGGCTAAGCTGCACTACCGCTTCCTCAATCAAGCAGATCGCTATCAGTAGAAAATCGATTTCAACACTAAAATCCATTTCTCCAAAACCAAACTTATTCTTTGAGCCACAAAGATGATCAACACATGATCATACACACGCAAAAACACATTTGCACCAACTTAGCTCATGCTCAAAGAATTAAACCAAATTGCAAAAACACATTTTGCAATCAACTCAAAGACTATTTGCAAAACGATAAGAAAATCAAACTCGAGTTTATGAGATTAATCCCCTAGCCATGTGAAGGTCAACACGAGACCCACTAACTTGCCAACACCCGCAAGCCCTACTCACATGCTCTGGATTCCGCACTCAGAACCTCAGCTTATTCAAGACAACTAACTTGCAAATAACGCATAAACACATTTCATGCTTGAGCACTACTCTTTGCAACACATGCAAAAGTCTAGCTCCAAGCAACTCCATAAACATCAATCAGAGTGCATGAACTCTAATTGCAACACATGCAATTTCTAGTCCCATGCAACACCAAAACCAACCTTCAACTAAAACCAAATCACATGTATGAGCTCTCTACTCTGCAACACATGCAAGCCTCTAGCTCTTACAAACACACAACATAAAATCATGCTTGAGCTCTCCTTTGCAACACATGCAAAACTTAGCTCCAAGCAACACCAAGGTTTTATAAAGATGTTTTATGAACCCAAAGCATGAAGCTTCAACTAATGCAACACATGCAAAAGTGAACTTCACGTTAAAAGCCAACGATTAGCTTATCCTATTTGCAACACATGCAAATCAAAGCATAATGCGAAACCAAATGCATATACTCTTTTCATCTTTGCAACACATGCAAATCAGAGCATAATGCAAAACAATCAAGCGAGGCTTAACACATTTGCAACACATGCCAAATGGTTAACCCATATGCAAAAACCAAATCAAATAAGATTTGAGCTTGAGTGAACGCGGATTGAGATCACCAACACATGATGAAACTCAAACAAAGGGAACGACCTTCTCTTAATAGTACGGCGATAAATACTAGACTCAAAGACTACAAAGTCCTTAGCCTATCTAATTATACCTTCGCCAAGCAATCCCTTTGGGGTCTTTATGATCTTCGATATTTGCTCCCTGATATCACTCGACTCTCTTCGATCCACTCTTGACGCCCATCAACTCATGATGCCGCCCTTGTCCCGCTTGCTCATCTCATTCATCTTTGGACCTAACTCAAACATAACTCATGAAACTTATTAGTCCAAGATGCATGGTTGTCTCAATTATCTCTTGCACTCCATTAACACATAATGGATGCCTTTAGATCAATTGAGCACAACCTAAATCAATTGAAATGATTGTAATGTGTCTTAAGTATAATAATGCAACACATGCTTAATTATACTTAAGAACTATCCATTTGTCTAATTAATCACAAAACATCATCAACACATGATGAAGTGTTTTTAACGACATCAAGACAATGAACTCAATTTAAATTATCATTTAAATTGACTCTTCAAGTTAGAGTGTGAACTCCCTAAATATGTGCATCCATGTAATATATGGATTGGGAACCATGATGCACATTTTGTGGTTATTTCAATGGGAATGTTCATACTTTAACTTGAATCCAAAGTATGCAATTAATACTTCAAGGAATACACATACATACCTCGGTTCTCCATTTTTCAATGCGATGAGACTAATCAAAGATATTCTTAATAAACAAGTTAGTCTCGATATAAGATTTGTCATTAATAACAATATCGCATTAGGGGATAAACTTAATATTAAATTTGTCATTAACACCAAAACCATAACTAATGAAGGTTGAACTTACAACTGCTAAAACTCATGCGCGGTGGATGATGTCAATAGGTTGAGGGAAGCGCTCACGGGGGGAGGCGAGGAGGTGGTGAAGCTGGTTGATGTGGTGGGACTATGGTATGATCGGAGCAAGGCGTACGGGCCATGCACACCATTGATGGTGGCAACCACATACGGATGACGCCTACCTCTTCAATGCCTTTGCGCCCATAGGGCAACAGGTGATGCTTTCCTACGATCGATCGATCTCGGGCGCTACAAATTTACAATCCCAAGTGCCGTGGCGCAGCGCACCGGGGAAGAGGTTTTGTTCGTGGCCATCGATACCTTCACCAAGTGGATTGAAGCCGAACTCGCTCTCGACCATCACGGCACATGGCAAGGCCAAATTCTTTTCGCTTGTTCGTGATCACTAAGTATGGGGTTCCATGCGTAATCATTACCGACAATGGAACTCAATTTACGAAGGAACTGCTCCAGAGTATCGCAAGACATCGCCGCCAAGGTATGCTATGCCTCAGAGCCCACCCACAGAGTAATGGAGCAAAGGAGCGCCAATCCGACAAATCGCTCAAGGCGCCAAGAAACGAGTGTCGATGAGCTCGAACGATTCGGGCCGCACTGGTGGGACGAACTTCCCACCGCCTTATGGTCTATTCGCATCACCGGGCAACAAGGTCTACACCCTTTCGCCAGTGTTCGATCGGGCCGCCCCGCCTCCCCGAGGTCACTGGCTCTACCAGAGTTAGCTTGGTCGATCGATCGACTTCGAGCAAGAGCGGTCTTCTGACCTTGCCTCGCCAAGGAAGAAGTAAGATGTCGTGGTAATCGCCACGATCGCAAGACAAGACTTCATAAGCTCTTCAGAGACATGCGCCTCGACGGTGACGACCTAGGAGCTCCTTTTTGGGGACTTAGCCCCGAGACGGATTCAGTTCGGCCCAACACCAACAAGTTATCCCTCATGGGAGGGCCCCTATAGAGTTGTTTCAATGATCGCACGGGCTTATTTGCTAGTGATGCACGATGGCGAGAGCTCTCTCAGCTCGTGGAATATCGACTCACCTTCGCAAATTCTATGTGTAACCCTTTTATCTCAAATTTCAATAAAGCTCGTTCATTTGTCATGATTGGCCTCGCCGCTTTTTTTCTATGTTTTGTGTTGACTTGAACTCGCTTCTCTGCTCGACCCACGATGAGAGCGCCGCTTGTTCTTGGCCTATGTATCTGGGCTTACCCTTCACCCCCAAAGGGTCGAAAGCACGTAGTGTTTAAACTCTTTGCAACAATACTCCTCGGCGCAGGTTCGACCTAAGCTCTCGATCGGGTCCAACGAAGCAAGCGAATCGTTGTTATAGCTCGAGCCTCACCCGCCTCCTAATTTTTTCCTCGTGCAATCATGTTATGCTTCCTGTGGCTCCTTCTCGATCTTGCGTGTCTTGGTCTTTGTCGGTCCTTATCTTGCGCCAAGGCGTTGCTTTCGACCTTGAGCCCAATCTGGGTCAAGAGTATACTACTTACCAAAGAAGGCTAAGTGCACGATTGGAAAAAATTCTTGGTCGAGAAATGACAAAGCAAACAAAGGCATTAATTTATCGAGTCAAAATTACAAGTATTCTATTAAACCGCTTTTTCACAAGTCTTGCAGAAATCTACCTATCTATCAGTGTCCGCCATTTCATACAATGAAGCTTCCCTGCCGAGCTCTGCTTACTTTGGCCTCAAGGACACAGCTTAGCCTCGAGCTCTGAGGGCTTTGTGGAGGCTTTGGCAGGATGACAACGCTCTTCTTGAAGCCGGGCTCAAGGCGGCCTTGGCTTTGCTCGACTCGACCATTTTTCCTCGAGCTCTTGAATCTTGGCCTTGAGCTCTGGGAGGCCCCATGCCACTATGCTTGGTCCGCAGCTGCCTTGTTCGCTCTTTCACTTTTGGCTCGCTCGGCCTCGAGCGCCTGGCCGACCTCGAGCGCCATCTTCAACGGCCTTTGTACGCTGCGTGGTCCCGCCCGAGTCGATGGCCCGCCTCAACTCGCCTTGTGGAAACCTCGAGCGATTTCGCCACTTCATGGAGGCCTGATCTCGTTGGAATCCATTGCCAGCCTCAAGCTTCCTCTAGCTCGGCTCGCAGTCTTCCACGAGCTTGAGCTGCCTCCCGAGCCTCCACCACGCCGAGAAGGACCCTTAGGGCATCTAAGATGTGTGTATGAAGGCCTCGCAGCTTGGGTGATCGAGTTGGTGGCCCGCAAAGCTCAAAGGGTCACCGCCCTCACCAGAGAAAAGAAATAAGCGAAGGGGAAGTCCGCTTAGGTATGAAGAAAAGAACTCGGGCAAGGGCTACTGGTTGTTTCGGAGTACCCGGCAGACTGGCCGCCAGACGCCCCAATGGAGAGTCGCCCACCGCTGTCAGCTGGTCTTCAAGGGTGTGGTCCTCGACACTCATCCTGGCGAAGCGCCATCGCTGCTCTTTCATGGGGGCTCGACCGCCTCTGCTCAGCCCGTTGGCGACTCGGCCCTGTTCCCCACGGCCGAGGATCTCGAGTTTTTCCCCAGCCGCGCCTTGACCTCCCACGCTTGGTTTATCAGACTTGTCGCACGGAGCGCCCTCGTGGTCGGGGCTCGAGGTGTCCTCTTCACAGCCGGGCGGTCTCAACCGGACACCCCAAATACCATTCCCATCAGGCCTCGCCGGCTGACGCTGCTCCAACACCCGCCTCGCCGATGGAGTAGTCCTCGCCGTCATGTTGAGGCTCCTCCTCAGACGGTCGTCAAGGCCTTGGTCAAGCTCCCAACCTGGCCCAGATTATGGCGAGGCTTGGGAGCGCCGACCCGAGGGCCTATGGTGCCAAGACAAAAATCAAATTTCCATCTTCTTCCTCTGACTCAGACTCGCCTCGACAATAGTCATTGTCAATTCGGCAGATGTTGAGCTCTTGACGCCAAGGTCTCATGATTAAGAAACGACCACTAAGCTACGAAGATAGAGGAAATCCAGAGGAGAAGAACCCAAATGATGTACTCGAGTCAAGACCGCTTCCGCAGGGGTCAAGGGGCTCCCTGATGTCTCAGGGGACGGAATCTCTCCCCATGGAGCCTCAGTCCTGGGGCCACTGATCCTCGGGCCCCTTGGTTCTTACCGCCTCATGGCGCTCTGTCATTGGGAAGGGTTCACGCTCGCGTACCGCCATGTCCATGGGTCCAATAGCTCCAGGCTCTCGAGCTCTTTCATCCTTGCCGCCGTCAGGGAACTTTTCCCGAGTTTGGCCATGGCGATTGAGAGGGAGTTTTGGTCGGAGGAGGAAGGAGAGTCCCAACAAGGAGGCGAAGATCATGAAGAGCGAGAGTTCAAGGAAGTGGCGCGGTCTCAAGCTTTATAAGCCCGGAAAAGCTATGGCCGGCTAAGGGTCTGGGGCATATCGGAGGACGCTACCAGGTCAAGTGATGCGACAGAGTAATTTAAGGTCACAGAATGGAATCGAGAGGCCACTGAACGGTTCCGCTGTCTCGACCAGATCCAGATCGGGTTCCGGAGATCAAGAGGCGCCAGTGTCAACTCGCTGGCCCGGGTGGTAGGTCTCCGTCCGACCGACCTCAGCTCAAGATTCCGGAATCAATCCCGCCTCAGGAGGCTCAAGATCGGCCCATGTCCCACCACGACCTTGACCCTCGGGGCTAGCTGCTCGGACTCGATAAATCTCGACGAGTCAAGACACTATCAACAAAGTATCCGGCCAAGGCGACCCAAATAAGGCCCTCAATTGCGACTGTCCGACGGTCCCAAGACGACCTATAGCTCGCCTCGATTAAGGGTCTGCTGCACTCTCAAGCTCGAGGTCGGAGGTCAACTCTTGGTCAGCGGTTTCGCCAGGACGCGGGGCGGCATTTACTCGACGGCTACCAAGACCGAATAATGGCGCTAAGGTAGAAGGGGCGCCATTTCCAGAAAGCGCCATGTTTCACCTTCAACGCACACGAAGGCCACTCCTCGAATCTCCCATCCGCTATGCAAAGATTCGAGGATATAAGGCCGCCGTATGCATAAAAAGGGACTCGGCAATAGTTTCATAGACACCCACGCAGAGCGCCAAGCTCGAAAGCTGTAAACACTCTTGTAATCGCCACTAGTAAGATCCTCCATCTCAGGAGGAGACTGGACGTAGAGTCATTACCCTCACGGGGGCTCGAACCAGTATAACTCGTTGTCTCTTGGTCGTTGACACCACGCCGGACCTTCATTCGATCCATTGTTGAGCGAAGCGCTTCTTGGGTCCTACACTCACACAAACCCCATCTTCACTTTTGCGGTCAGGCGATCCCGATCGTCGACACCTCCCTCGGTCGATCGATCGATCTCGAATTATGGCGCTACAAATTTACAATCCCAAATGCCGTGATGTTATTATTTAAGTTTGTGAAATTAAAGAGAATTTTAAGCTCGAGTTTGTAAACAAGTGCTTGGAATTTGTATGCTGTGATGAATTGATTTAAACATTTAACCATTGTAGTGAACATTATTATTCAGATAAGATTAGTGCTCTTTACAAATAAATTTTTTATCACAAATTAAGTTTCTGTTGCAAATGCATGGGCACATAGCTAGTACATGATAAATAAAAATTAAAAAAATAATAATCCAAAAAGAAAAATTACGTATAGGCCATTATCAGCCGCTTTTGATGGGCAAAAGGTTCGTTTTTCGAACTAATTATAGGGTAGTGCGACATAGGCTAGGATAAAGGATAACCGATTAGAGGAAGTGAATATGAGGTTTTTAAATTTCTTTGGAACTAATTGCAATGAAAAAAATATTCTAAGCAAGCATTATGATTTTCACAATTAAGAGCTAAATTCTCTAAGTTTCTCTAAGTTCACCGATAACCTAAGACTATACAAGAAAGCAATCCTAAGCACAAGATCAGTACTCTAAGCTCGCTAGGAATGTAAATTGCACAAATGAAGTCAAGAATTCAAACTACAAGAGAGAATGACACGTAATTTATCTCATGGTCTTGGAGACTTGCTTGTCTCCCCTAATCTACATTGAGGAAGCTTGATCAACTTCAAGCCGGCTACAATTACACGAGCCTCCCTTGATCACTTGGTAGTTCTTCCCCACTCCGGGTGGGTGAACTTCGGCTTTCACAATCAACCGGGCTTTCTCACAAGCTCCTTTGAGAAAGTCACTGATTCCTTCACTTCCAAGAGTAATAAACTTTGACGATTATTTGATGTGTATCAAGTGTCTAAATGGATCAATTTAATATTTACACTTGAATTTTCTCTCAACTACTCACAAAATGTGAATTGAATGCACTAGAGTAGTGAAAAAGCAAATAAAAGCTCAAAAATATGCAATACGTGTCCAAGTGTTCATCTATGCCGCATATAGGGGTGTATTTATAGCTTTCATCAACAATTCTAGATGTTGCTACCAAACCTCTGAAAAATTCAGGAGGTCAGCACTACCGCCCATCTGGGGCTGGTACTGCCAGCCTTAGGTCCAACGGTTGACTGTAGTATTAAATGCACTGATAGACTAGCCGTTACTACAGAGGGTCAACATTACCGCCCATCTAGGGTCGGTAGTGCCGGCCGAGCGGCAGTACCGCTCCATGGGGTGGTAGTGCATCTTTTCAGGAGCATGGGGCGGTACCGCTCCATGGGGCAGTAGTGCTCCATAGGGCGGTAGTGCCGGCCAAGCGACAGTATGTGCATCTTTTCAGGACCATCCAATCCCGTCCATGAGAAGTGGTGGAACCAACACGCCCCAAATGCAGGAATTTTTCATGATTACCTACGGCTGCGAGAACTATATCGTTACCTATAAAATTCTTCAAAATTTCTGTGTTCCAAATAGGATCTTACCTAAAGAAAGAAGAAAGACGACGAGATAGCAAGATTAGAGGTGGGCGTCAGGTCGATGCTAGGCTGCCCAAGATCAGCCCATCGTGCTCGTGCTCGAATCTTGTCCGAGCCGCCACGCCCACAGCTTCGCCATGTGCAGTCAGCCAGCCACCGACTCGCTTGCCACAGCTCAGCACGACCCATTTGTGCCAGGTCGTCTGGCCCAAACTCGGCCCATTTACACTATTGCAATGAAAGGAAAGGACACGGAGACGCATGGGAGCTAAGGCAATGGTCTCCCAGGTAAGCCACATACTTCATAATACTTAGTATTTTTGGTTGTAATTCAACGTGAGTACTCTTTAGCATCCTTCTTAGTTGTGTAGTTTTTTCTAATAGTCTTCGAGGTGTCACACCGGTCACTCATTATGAATGCAAAGAAACGTAATAGCAGTAGCATCATCTCTATTTTTCTGTTGCCTACACCACAGGGCATACCTAATGCTCTCTTCTCGGGCAAGTTTATCTTCCAACTTGTTGGTTGCAGAGAGAGAGAGAGAGAGAGTGAGTGCCACCTCAGCCGTCCAAAAGCTAACGATCTTGGATTGGCCTTGATTTTTCTTCTTCTCCTTGCCATTTTCCATCTCCTACTAGGTTGTGACTTGTGAAATGATTGAACCAACGAGCGATGAATGTCTTGTTCAAACATTTCAGGCACTACAAGTCTACAATCATATGAATACTCAGGGGATGACGTGATGCTTGTATGCATAGTACTAACTAAACATCGGTTGAGGAGAGAACATGAGAGAGAGATAGACCAGTGAGTGAGGAGCGAGAGGAGCTAGGCGCGGTGCCAATCGAGGAGAGGGAGAGAGAGGGACTGAGAGAGTGAGCTAGAGAGGGATGAGCAGCAGTCAGAATGGATTTCCATATGAGTGAGGCAACTTTTTCAGAAATCGGAATATTTAAGCATCTATAATTTTATTTAATTATTTGAATTTTATAATTTTATTTCATTTTTTCTCTATTTTTCTTTCTCCTTCCCCTTTTCTCTTTGTTTACCTATTTTCTCCCTCCCCATTTCCCCTCTTTTTTCCCTTCTCTACTTTTTTCTCATTCCCCCTTTTTCCCCACCGACCATTTCCCCCCAAGCCCCCTTTTTCCCCCGAGCCGACCGATGCCACGGTCCACCTCCTCTGGTCCCTCCGCCCACCTCCCTCCTCCCCTCCCTACTGCCTCATCTTCCAACACCTTCCTCCACGGCGGCCCTCCCTCCTCTTCGGACTCCACGGCACGGGTGCCTCCCTCCTCTCTAGGCACCTCCACGGCGGAGGATTCGAGGCACGGGAGGCGTGAGGGGAGGCGAGGCGGCGGGATGGCGGAGGAGCCGAGGCGGCAACCACAACGACGCAGCGGGAGGTGGTAGGAGCCAAGGCGGCGTGCTCGGTGGCGAGAGGCAAGGCAGCGGCCATGGCAACATAGTGGGAGCTCGGAGGCGAGGTGGAGGCACAGAGAGGAGCCGAGGTGATGGGAGGTGGGACCACGGCGGCCACAGTGTGAGCGTGACCACACCGACACGGCGCGACCAAGGTCACCACGACACAACATGGATGCAACCACGGTGGCCACAGCACGGGCGCAACCATGGCAACGCGGCTAGGTACACCGGGAGGCGAGGGACGGGTGGGGCGGGAAGGGATAGGCGGGAGACAAGGTGTCGAGATGGGCAGGGCGGGCGCGAGCACGGTGAGGTGGCAACTAGATGCGAGGCGAGGCGCCCGGGGTGGGGGAGTAGAGGTCGTGCCTTCATGCCGCCAGGCACCGCAGTGCGTTTTCGCGTTTGCCAGGTTCTCCGCTGCAGGTTGGCCGGCATGGGCATGGCCCAAATGACCGTGTCGGGCCATACCACCCACTGTGCCTAGTTCCTGAACCTAGCACAGCCTGAGGAACAGTAATAGGCTAGTCTGGCACGCCCACTTCATGTTGGGCCATGTTTTGGACCCGGCCATGTTTCGGGTTGGTCCACAGAAGCACTCGGATGCCCACCTCTAAGCAAGATACATATTACCAAGGGGTCAAGTTCTATTTTCTTCATGTTACTTGAGACAAAAAAATAACTATGTAAGAGTAAACGCACACCCAACTTGAATACAATTTATTTTTTTAAGACTAAACTTGCATACACTGTTGATGTCTCGTACCAACTGGAAAGCTACTAACCAAACCCTGTACGCCAATATTTTTCTAATAAAATAAAAAGGCTAACAAAGGCCTAAAGGCACTGCTGCATTGGGCCTCGCTTGTTGGACGCAACACGGGCTTGGGAACGGTCTCTTTCGCGAGAAAGGGGCTGTTTGGTAGAGCTTCAGATTCTAACTTCATCTGAGATCTAAAACTTGTAAGCTAAAATAAAGTGAATTAAGTTTATATTTTTGATCTAAAATGTAAGCAAGATGATTTATCTAAACACTCTTAATGTACTTACTGCTCCAGCTCCACGGATCTAATAAAGTTAGAAATATCAGCTCCATCAAATCCACAGTTTTAGTGGAGCTGGAGTTCTACCAAATACACCCAAAAAACACTCGTATTCTAAACGGACCATAATCATGACCATACAGTTATAATTGGCCAGGCAAAGTATCATAGGGCAAAAACATGCTTTGCCTGGATCTTATCTACTTGTCCGTCTAAAATAGTGTAGCTAATCAATTTCCTGTGCCTCAAAAAAATAAATGGAGATGCTTCTATACACCACTATCTAAAAGTTACATAAATATTAAAAGTGAATAAAAATTACATAATATTTACTTCTTTGTTTACTTTAAAATTTGCAACTTATATATTAGAAAATACTAGTTATGTGCCCATGTGTTGCAACAGAAACTCAATTTACGCGACAAAAAATTTCTTTGCAAAGAGCACTTACCTTGTCTGAATGATACTGTTCACTCTGATATACAATGGTTGAATGTTTAAATCAATTCATCGAAGTATACAAATTCTAAACACTTATTTACAAACTCGAGCCTGAAATTATCTTTAATTTTGCAATCTGAAACCCCTTATGTTACAAAATACTTTGCAAATTTTATATGCATATATGTTGTAATTCATACCTATGTGTGAACCACTATGCATATCAATGCTTGCCACCCTAAATGTATCAATTCATTAATAAATGCTTTCACACATAGTCAAGTTAGTTAAATCAACCTTCAAAACTTGATCCAAGGGTCCAGATTAGATTTTAGCATGTTAGCACTCTAAATCACCTTTAGCACTAGATATGTTCTATAAGTATTGTTTATGTACAAACACAATGAATAGTAGACAATGTTATATAAAAATATCTCATTTGAAATGCATGATTTTTTCATATGAAACAATGTAATTCCCAAAATAATCCTATAAAATTCATTGTCCCAAACGAGCCTAACATGGCATTGCTCGCTAGACAAGTAAGGGCTTTTAGTCAAAAAGCATACAGTACTATGAAGATAACGATTATACAACTGGAAAAGTATACAGTACTGAAATCAGAGATATATAAGATGAATATATGAGGATTACCATTTTAAATAGTATTAGGGCACCTGAGGAGAGCATGTCTATATTCACCACAGCTATAGCATAATTTTTTAAATTCCCTTCACTTCTATCACAGAGAGCAAATTTGAAAAGATACAATATTACCAAACATAAAAAATACCAAACAACAGTGTACTACGATAAGAATATTACCGATAACAATTACTAAAAAAATGAATTTTCAATCTAAAGGTTGAGAACGATCAAAAGAAAACTTGCCAAACTTGTAACACATGTAAGTTTTAGCAGTGGTTAAAAACAACTAAAGCTGGATATACCATGTTCGATAATGAAGCTTAATTCAACATCTTAGTACATAGTTTGAGATAAATAGGTTCCTCCTTTCCAGCTTTCTTAAAAGCCGTTACTCATCTTTTACAAAAAAAGTATAAATACAGGCATGTGCCCACATTCTTTCTTAGATTGAGCATCTTAAATTGGAATTGCAGTCAAATGCTGCCCATATGGAATATAATTATGCACTTATGATGCAATTTGAATATCTTCTAAGTCAAAAAAAATAGACACTCGTTAGCAAAAGTATAGAACAAGATAGTAACATTGTTGGTTTTGTAAATACAACAATGCAGGCAATATTCCCATCAAAAAGCACACAAATCCTCAATTCAATGTTATGTCTAGCATTGATACTTGCTCGACGCCAAAGAGAGTGAGCAGCCCATCTAATATCGGCTCTAATACCATCAACTTGAAAGAGCCATTGTCATCAGGAATCTCCCTTAAGTTTAATACAATTCCCATCATGTCATATTTCAACATCTTTGAGAACTTTAGCAGATTGATTTAACATATGCAAAATTACATCAGAACTGAAACTATAGTTAGAACATATAATCACGAAGATCAACAATAAGTAAAAAACATTGAAGCAAAAGGAAGGCATCGGCGTATGGTTTTGTATTATCATCACTCTGAATGCAAAAGAAATAAGGAATGTGCTGTGGCATTGCATTGATTTAGTACCTAAACAGTGATTTACTATCCCAGAGGGTATACCAACCATACAGAACAATAACTATCAGTATAGGTCCAAGTCACATGGTACTGTAAAAAATTTGTCTGATTTGCAAGATATTCTGCATAACTCTTTTAAGATAAATATACATGCTATTCTGACTTCCTGAGTAGAAATAAAAGAACGACAATATCATGAAACTCCATGCTGATCTATATTAATATTTAGATAATCCAAGGGGAAGACCCTTTATGCTGACATATGAGTCAATAGCATAAAAGGATGGTGCTATTCATGTAATAGGTTCATGTTTTTTCCACCATGAGTCAATAGCATAGAATAGCGCCACCTGTAAAGAACTTACTTCTGAGGGAGATAGGAACCTTGTCTACGGGTCATCTAGGCTAGCTAGCATTTTTCGAATGATATCATGGGCTCTAGAGCAGATTCGATTGAGCTTTGAAGAATATCTTGCTTCCTTTGCTGCATTGGATTAAAATGAATCAACTATTATCAGTCATAGAGATAGAAGAGAAATTTATGGAGAATAACATATGTTCATAATTACAAACAAACTGAGCATTCGACTACATTGTGCATATAGACTTTAAGATAGGCAGTTGAACCACTAAACACACCATTCTTAATCACATTATCGCAAGACAAACTCTCCACCCACAACTCTGGTGACAAGGGGCAGCTGCCGGCGTCGGGGAGGAAGTCCTCATTGACCACCTCCCACGCCTCCTCCACGAGCTGCTCGTTCATTACCGCCACCACCGTCGTCACCACCGCACCTGCGGTGTTGCCGGCAAGGAGGGAGATGGCGACCGCCGTCGAGCAGAGGGCATCGAGGAAGGGGAGCGCGTAGGGCTGGGCCTTGGCCTTGTGGCTGGGGCAAGGGTTCGATCGCAAGTGCAGCGGTATGCTGTGTAGCCAGGGAAGGAGAGGGGTTAGATCCGTTTTTGGGAACATCAGTGCATTCAGTTTTTTCTTTGAACATGAGCATGCGAAAAGCGCATGAGAAGGTGGAGAATGGACGACCACCGTTAACTTCTAATTAGAAGTAGTAGAGACATATAACAACGTATCTAATTTGCATAGAACCAGTTCTAGCAAGTAATGTATACTATATATTAACGTGGTGAGGATTGCTGAGCTGCCAGTGTGCCACGTCATAGTCTTCATGAAAAGCTCCTCCAGAAAAGTCAAAATTGTGTTTAGGTCCTCTTTTTCCGTTCGCTCGGATCGTTGCCATCCATTGCTTCGCGTCGTCTATGCTAACGACGGTTGATAACGCATCATCACTTCCCCCTCCTGACGCTGCTCGCACGTGCAGCCTCTGTTCCTCACGCTCCATCTCGGTCGCTCCACCGCCTTCTCACATCCGCCTCGCCTGTGTTTTGCTGGGTCGCGCGCTCCGCCACCCCTCCTTCTCCACTTTCCGTGCCACACCGCATCAATGATCCGTACAGTGTCATGGATTTGGGGCTCGCAGAGCCCTTGAGGCACACACCATTCCCCCTCCCTCCTTTCTCGCCCGGGCATCGTCGCCGCTCTCTCCTCCATCCACACCGGGCCATCTCATCGCCTGGTCGCACGCTTAGCAACCCCACTGCCCACCGTTCCTCCTACCGCTCCGCAACGCCTATCTACCGTCGCCGCCACCAAACAAGGAAGGTGTCGCGAGCTCCGCCATTCCTAGCGCTACACGTCCCTCGGTTATCCTTCCTTGAGCTCCCCGTCCTATCCGGCGTCGTCTCACATGGCTTCGCCTCCCCTGCTTGGTGCCACTCCCCCGTTCTCTCCTTCCTCGAGCTCCCCGTCGCGTGCTCCACCGGTTGAGGATGGGCTAGATCTGCAAAAGGAAAGCCCGGAATAAACAACAGCGAGGGTCCAAATTCAGAAGTCAACCTCTTCGTTAGTGAGTGGAGGCGGAGTGGAAGATGGCGCGACAGCTGGACGACGGGCCCGCGTGGTGGTTCTCACCGCTCAAGTGTGAAGGCACCGCGGGTCCCCGGCACGTCGACGCTGCTTTACTTCCCCGATATGAGCATTTCTCTCCATATTACTCCTAATAAATTGCTTCCTTGTTTTTTTCGCTTGAATTTCCTTGGCTTGCTTGCTATAGTTGCAGATCCTATTGAAACCATAAACAACAAAAATAGTTTGGCAAACTCGTACAAGTGTTGGTGGACCATATGTTGCTTTCCTGCTATTGCCGTGGGAAAATTGGGATTTCTTGAGCTGAGCAATTTACTGGATAGTTGATATCTTGATAGGACTATCTGCTGCTTTCCCACCATTGCTGTGGGAAAATTGGGATTGCTTGGGCTGAGCGGTTCACTAGGTAGTTGATGTCTTGATGACCACCGGAAATGGCAGGATTGGATGGACATAGACCCCGGATTGTTTATTTGTTGGATGCAACTAACATACGTACAAAGTCTTGATTCAAATGTAGAATCACTGAATCAGAGCTTTAGTTTTTGCTAGATTCAGACATAGTACTGCAAATATAATCATGCTCTGAAGCTTCTCTATTTCTTCTATCAATGACAGTCAATCATTGCAGCTTTGATACAACCTACCTAATATCACAAGTTTGTTAATGGCTCAACAGAGTAATGCACCCTAGGCCTTTATTGGGACCCATTGGGCGGTAAGGAATCAAATAAGCAGGACAATAGCATTCGTAATATATATCCATATGGTTCCTGTGACGGATTTTGTTTAGCGTTAGCAGAGGTTTGTTTTTGGGGTTCGGTACTTCACTAATGAACATACTCGATTAACCATTATTGCTATCTTATGAGCAAACTCAAAAGAATTTTGATTATCTTGATGTTACAGCCGATGATGATATTTGTGTTATTTTCCATTAATAGGGATTGCCCCTAGGAAGTTGTGCCGACTCTAATTTTTGCTACCGTTCACTTTCTAGATTTGCCTAAACTTTGTGACCTTAGCCACATATTCACGGAGAGATACGGGAATTTTCTTCAATCTTTTGTTAGCCTCGTGGTGTGCAAAATGCCAAAGATTTGTCTCCTTTGTTTCGTGAGGTCAGGTGTTCTTTCATATTCCATTCCATCTCTAAGGTTCCATTCCATAGTATTGCCAAGTCTTCTGTTCTATATGTTCTGCAATGATGTACAAGAGGGTAAATTGAGACTGCCGACCATATGGTCTCAACTTGATAGATTTATAGTGGGTGCTTTACCACATTTTCATATGAATCTATAAATGCAATACAATTTTAGCTATTCTCCTTTTCTTTGTTAGCTTTTAGCTGAAGCTAAAATTTATGTTTACAATGGGTATGGCAACTCTAACTCGATAGATATATTTATAGTGGATGCTTTACCATATTTTCATATGAACCTACAAATGCAATAGAATTTTAGCTATTTACCTTTTCTTTATTGACTTTCAGCTAAAGTTGAAATTTATGTTTTCAGTAGGTACTTTACCATATTTTCATGTGAATCTGTGATGCAATAGAATTTTAGATATTTACCTCTTTGTTGCCTTTTAGCTAAAGCTCATATTTTGTATCCTGAATGATGTCATGACTTAACAGGTTAGTGCTTTGTAAGGGCAATACGGCAAAACCATGACATGTTTTTAGAATATAACAAACATTGAGTATTTAACTATTGCTATTAGGATGCATTAGCTACTCTTATTATACCTTCCAGTTATGCATTTTGCAAGACGCTCTTGTGTTGATGTCTTTGATTCAGTTTCACTGTCTAGATTATTAAAACCCAATTAACTACAACAAAAGTTTAGCCTCCCATATTTATGTGTTGTTTGCTTTGCCGTTCTGCAGAAAAAACAAATAAAGGAAAGCCACTAATGCAAGTGAAACAACGTATTTTGGACAATGTTTACTTCAGTAGATACAGTAGCCATTTCCACTGAAGTGTGGCTTGTCAGTACCATAATATGTGTTGTTAGTCTTGATAGATCTATATGGATTTTATCATGGTTTTCGTTTCCCTGTATCAGAATTGAAAATATTGCGAGATTGACTTGTTTTTAGTTTCTTTGCGGCGGTTACCTATCGTTGTATACCCTGAAAAGTTTAATAGGTGCCGTGTAACTGAAATGATGTTTTCCATGTGATGTAGGCCAAGACTTAGTTTGGTTCATAGATTCATGTCTCAAATCAAAGTTTAGTTGTGTTAATTCAGATATTGCACCTTGCCTACTTTTCTTACTCTTCATTCTTTATCTAGAATTAATCAGAAGGATAAATGATGCTCTGCTATATAGGACATAGTAGTGTAGATTTGTCAATTTAATTGTTCCTAGATAGCTAACAATACTGAAGCACTTTATCATCTATAATCTTCTTTGTCCCATAAGCACACTTAGGTGAAATAATATAGATATTTGATAGTTCTCCTCTTTAGAAGAGTTGCCTGCTTGCCTTCATTCAAATACCTCAACTTGGTTATCAGTGCGATGATGTGAGGTTTGATCAAAAGTTCTGAAGCTTATTGTTTGCATGGTATATATTTATCCATTATTTCTCTGATACTACAATAGCAAATATTTATGCTTTGAAAGTTGGTCTTCTGATGGCTCTCTATTTGGTTGCATGTCTTTGTAGAGATCTTATTATGCCCAACGAAGATATTGTGCTGCAGAACAATAAGAACAAAGGCTTTCATTATAGACTTTACTTAGGTTTGTCTGGTATTCATCTCTGTGTTTTCCGGAGTTTGCCTTTCTTTTAATTGGAGCAACGGTTGGTCATCAATGATCATCAGGATCCTATGGTAGAATAGCTCTCTGTATTACGATGGAAACATTATCAATTACATGTGTTAGCTTTCGGTTTCTCCTAACCTATTTGTTCTAGAGGGGCTTTTGTACTGTAATTTTCTTGGTGTTGACAAGTTTTAATTGGTTTGCTCTTGAAAATGATATTTGGACTTTCTAATTATTGTTGTGCTAGCTCACTTTCTCAACGAGTTCTGGCCTTTTGCCTTTAAAGCTAATATTCTCACCTCTAACTGTTGTTTTATCCAAATTTAGGATGTAATTTAGTCATTCCACTAGAGTCCGGTATTGTTTCCATATTTGATATGAATGCAAATATTTTTACTTAATGTACATAACCTAATAGAACTAAGGTAACATCTCTATCCGCACAAAGAGGATCCGCTATACCGCAAATTCGCCGATAACTCTTAACTAGCATATTTTTGAAAAAACCTTAGAAATGATGAATTTATGTTTAAGTCCTCATAATTTTTTTCAGAAATAACTGTCGGATCAAATTTCACACGACGCAACTTAGCGCAACGCCGTAACCCTAGCTAGTCAACTTTTAGCTCGGGTCAAAAGGCACAAAGGACAAAACAGTCCTCACCCCTTCGCCCAAAACCATGCAACCTCCGCGGGCCCCACCTCAAATGGACCGAAAGCCTGTACCTGGAGGCTGGAGCACATCCAGTCCGACCGTCTCCAACTCTCCATCCTCGCCCTGCAAGGCCCCGCAACCAACCGCAAAGGCCGCGTCCGGTGGCTCCGATCCCCCGAATCCAGAGAGAGAAAGAGGAAGGAGGCATTGCTGCGCTGCGCAGGCGCGACTGACCAGCAACCCCTCAATTTCCTCGCCGCTTCCACTCCCCGGACCCCCGTGCTCCCATGGCCGCCTCCGCCGCCTCGGAGGAGGCCATCAAGGTGAGCCATCTCTAGCCCTTCCCCTCCCGCTTCGCCGCGGGGGGTTACTGGACTTATGGGGATCTCCCCGGCCCGTGATGTTTTTTTTCCAGTCGAATTTCGGTGCGCCTGGGGGGCTGATTCGGCTGGTTTTTGTTCGTGGTGCGCGCAGGCGGCGAAGATGCTGATGGTCGGGGCGGGAGGCATCGGTTGCGAGCTGCTCAAGACGCTCGCGCTCTCCGGCTTCAGAGACATACACATCGTTAGTCCGCTGGCTACAGGCTTCCTCGCTCTTAGTTAACACTGCTTCTAGGTTTATAGCTACTTTGCTCGAATCGAGCTTGTGCATTAGCTACGTAGATGGCAGCAGGGCGGATGGCTGCTGCGCTTCTGAGTTAGTAGTGGGATCTGCGATAGGGATAGCGTTGACCGCAAGCTCAAAAGTTGATAAGTAAACCGTATAGAGCATGAGGGGGCTATCCGCTACTCTTTTGAAGGTTTTCCGGTAGGCTGCTCTTACTTGCAACTATGCTCGGTAAGGGTTTTATTGATCTTTAGGACATAGGTCGCTCCTTGTTAGAATTGTGCATAGGGTCTTACTCTTGCCCAGTAGGCGATCTACTGTGCCGCTACTCAGTTGTTTCGTTGTTGGTGCGAAAGGTTGCCTCTTTACGGTTATTCACAAAGCGGTTTGTGAATGGGCACGGTGTAGTCCTCGTTCAGGTAACCAACGCTACACAAATCAATGTGCTTGAGACGGCTGCTATGCACTTGGTTGTTATTCATGGGCCACTTGCTAAGTTATTATTGACTTATTGTGTATTCTCTTGGTTGGACTAAATCGGTGGTCCTATTTACAAAGAAAAAACTACGCCATGGGAAACAAATCCTTTATCTGACTGCATTTTGGCATGACACAGGGAGATAAAATGATTCCTCTTTCATTCTTTCTGCATTTGTTTTTTCATTTCTTTTCCTTCTTTCATCTGCCTTCATTTAATCTGATTTGCTTCATGCTTGTAACTTATTAGTTCATATGCCTTTGTCAAGCGTCATTTTACCATTAGTGCTGATGAAACTTATGGAAAATATGTTGGTTGCCTGTCAAATGGTGCACCCAAGGAATTTGATCATTTTCTCTCTGCAGATTGACTTGGACACAATTGAGGTCAGCAATCTGAATAGACAGTTTTTATTTCGGAAGAGTCATGTTGGACAGTCAAAAGCCCATGTGCGTACAATTTCTATTGTATTTATCTGGGGCTTTCTATTTTCTGTTTGTTGTTTTCACTTGATTATTGCTGC